>JAMGZD010000005.1:0-1200000 GCA_024713855.1 Morchella sp. 2016-41
CTAACTAACCTAACTAACCTAACTAACCTAACTAACCTAACACAACTAACCCTAACTAGCCTAACTAACCTAACTAACCTAACTAACCAACTAACTAACCCTAACTAACCCTAACTAACCCTAACTAACTAACCCTAACTAACCCTAACTAACCCTAACCCTAACCCTAACTAACCCTAACTAACCTTAACTAACCCTAACTAACCCTAACTTACCCGTGTCCCGGCCCTCGTCTTATTCTCTATATAAGGAGGGCCTCGCTACTGCACTGAAGAGCTCATCACATAGCGAAATATCTACTGAGTATCTACCTACCTTAGATATCTGCACCGTTCTTGAACTCTTCTCGAGATCACCCGTTTCCACATTAACTAACCCTAACCCTAACCCTAACTAACCTAGCATTTTTAGTCTGTGACGGGCTGTGACGGGCTTTGACAGTCCCTGGCGGGCTCAAATGAGCTCTAAGGGGCTCTGACGGGTTGAGGCAACCTATGGTGATGCTGCGGGGTTTCGCAGTTTCTGAACCGCACAGGCAGGGTGGCAGAAAGTGGAGTTGAACCGGAAGTCTTCCACCCTCAAGCCAAGTCTGAAACTACTACGCTACCCCAATATCTACTTTCTCTCTTAAACCAATCAATATCAAGCTTCCCAGTACTGCGTACCTGCTGTGTACTCCGCTGAGCTGCATAGCATTTCCTCCTGCCGTGGCCTCATTACCGGTAGTAGGTGTCTGTGGGTAGTAGGTCTGGCGTTGCTGCCTGAGGGTGTCCATATGGTGAGGGCGGTGATAGCAGTGTAGCTATGGTAGCGGTGGTAGCTATGGTAGCGGTGGTAGCTATGGTAGCTATGGTAGCGGGGGTAGCTATGGTAGCCCTGTTAGCGGTGTAGCTCTGGTAGCCTGGTAGCCCTGGTAGCTCTGATAACGCTGGCAGCTATGGCAGCGGTGTATCAATGGTAGCTATGCTTTGAACCTGGTAGCGCAGGAGCTATCGCGGCAGTGTAGTATGGTAGTGTAGCTATGGCGGTCGTATGGTATTGTGGCGGTGTAGCAAGGTAGCTATGGCGATGGTGTAGCGCGGTAGCAATGGTAGCGCTGGTAGCGCTGGTAGCGGTGTAGCTATGGTAGCAGTGGTACCTATGGCAGCCGTAATGGCAGCGGTGTAGCAATGATAGCTATGGTAGCTATGGCAGCGTGGGCAGAGGTGGTAGTCCTGGAAGACCTCGTAGCCCTAGTAGCGTTGGTAGCGATGGTAGCGCAGTAACTATGGCGTAGCCCTGGTAGCTATGGCAGCCGGGTAGCCATGGTAGCTTTGCAATTTGCGAAAAATGATCGTTTCAGGGCTAGAACCTGGCCAGCCGAACCTCACACACAGAGTGGAACAGGTATAATGGATCAATTAGGGGTAGACGAAAGCGCGGTGCCCTGTTAGTAACAGCGATGTTAGATTATATGTTGATTCATGACTGCAGCACGAGGATCGATGTCACATTCATGGTCGTACGGTGACTGAGGCGATAGCGGGTACCAGCAGCTCTGTAACCATACCTTCCGTAAGATGACTCCAACAGCAGCGCTGCTGTCGCGTTAGGTGACTCAATGGGTAATAAGCGCTGCTAAAGGCGGAAACCATCATGTACTATCACTCGCATTTGGCATCGGATTTGATACCTGTGTTGAACCAAGTGTTCAAGCAGCTGTCTCCTAGCTGTCAATTTAGCAATCGAGACAAAGAGAATATGCAGGAGATAAGCATGTCGCATGAGATAAATGTAGTGCGCGGAGAAAAATAAAGCTCAGCGAGAGAAAATTAGGGACAATTTAGTTCGTGAGGTACAGTTGTTGGCGGTCGACAGCGAATACTGCCACTTGACGAACAAGCATTCCAAGTATGGAAATAAAAAGTCAAGCTGTGAGATCTCCAGTTCTTTTATTTCTATTGGCCCAAAGTCACCTGTTCGTCAAGTGGCAGTATTCCTCAAGTGACCGTCAACGACTTTTGTGTCTAATAGACGTACAGACTCGGTGCCTATCCAGGTACATATTCGATACCCGCGGTACAGGCAGTGATAGTAGCAGTATTAGCTGTGGGATTCGGAGCGGAGCAGGGGGTAGGCGGTTCAGGCGATGCAGGCAGTGCCAGCGGTAAAGAAGGTGCACGCTAGAGATTGCAGGCGGGTATGTGCAGGCGCTGATTTAATTCGGGTGCGCAGGTGCAAACACTTCAGCCTGGAGATAACAGACGGGTATGTGCAGGCGCTAATTTGATTTGGGTGTACAGGTGTAGGCAGGCAAATGCAGCGGGTAGGGCCATGCGTCACTCCCAGCCTTTTATCGTACGGGAGCATTTTGCAGACGCAGACATGTCAAATACCTCCCGTACGAGAGGATCGCAGTGTCAATGGCCTGCAGCCAGGTTGTCGTCTGGGAGCGTTGTAGAGGCAGCCAGGTCAATTACTCCCGCGGGAGGATTTTGCAGGCGGCGGTCGATAACTCCCGTCTGCGGGAGCGCCGCAGAGACAGAGTTCTCAAATACCCCCCGTACGATAGGATTTGCTGTGTCGACTGCCTGTATCTGGCTGTCGTACGGGAGCGTTTTGCAGAGTCAGCGAGGTCAATTACTCCTGTACGGGAGCATTTGGAGTGGCAGAGTTGTCAAATACCTCCCGTACGAGAGCATATTGCAGAGGCAGTGAAGTCAAACACCTCCTGTACGAGGATTTGAAGAGTTAACTGTCTTCACCTGGCGTTCGTACGGGAGTATCTTGCAAAGGCAGAGTTGTCAATGACCTCCCGTACGGGAGCATTTTGCAGAGTCAACGAGGTCAAATACTCCCGTACGAGAGGGTTTGCAGAGTCAACTGCCTTCACCTGGCTCTTGTATGGGCCCCCTTTATGAAACAGGACAATTTTATGCCAAATATGTAGCATATAACCACAACCTCACTCAGAAGCGGGTATAATAAGCTCCGCGGGAGGCGTTTCCATGAAGTAGTTCCTTGAGAGATAAATCTCGTAATAGTGATGTCGAGATAAGTAGATAGGAGATAGGGAGGTGGTTATGAGATCAGAAACCACCGTAAGTCCTGTGATCAAGTGCTAGAAGTGCAGCGTATATATATAAAGCACTGTTTCCCCTTTACAGAAATCTTGCAAGATGTTCTTTTCCTCAACTACGCCCGTCTTCTCTCAGCATATATCACTGTATATACAGCCACTGCAAAAGTGTTAGTGATTCGCGCATTCGAGTGAGGCATGAGGTTTCAGTTTACTAATCAGCTGTGTCCAAGTTGTGAGAATTTGAGCAGCCATATTTCGTGAAAATTTGAGAGCCAGCCGTGAAATCTTTCACTATCTGGTGTGAAGTCTCAACATATCCCAAGCCGTGAAATCTTTCACTATCTGGTGTGAAGTCTCAGCATGCTCAAGTGATCTTGGAAGAAGTTGTGGGGCCACGCTACAATATGGCGCGTGTGTGTGCAAGCAAATAAAGCTGTCAAGTACAGCTTTTGAAAAAAGTCTAGCCATTCAAGTTTAAAGTTGGGAAAGGCCCTAAGCGAAAACTGAGGAGACAGATGTCGTCAACTGAAAGAGGCATGATTATCGCGTTCTTCTTCTGCTTTGGCTGCATACAGACAGTGTCCGCAATCGTTAGCAGGTATGTTCACGGTGACTGCTAGTATATGACTATTCTCAGATTTGGCGAACTAGCTACTAATAGAAATTTATTAGACCTTGGTCACAATCAAGAGTTTTATACATCGTCTTATCTTTACGGAAGCGAAATGAGGACAACCTTGCTCAGTCGACCATCGCTTAGCGCCGGCGAAAAGCTCTGGTAAAAGCAGCGAAAGGATAATCGGAGGATGACAAAGAATGAATTTAGAGACAAATATGCGCGGGGTTTCTCTTGCTACTGATCGATCAGTCTTAAGGCGAGGCAAATATTAAGAAATGGCTTGCCAAACACCGTCCACTATTGAAGCCCGAACATGTCAAAAAACGTCTAGATTGGGCAATGCAGCGGAAAGACTGGGGTATTGAGGAGTTTATGAGTGTCATTTGGAGCGATGAGTGTGCAGTTGAGAGATCAAGGCGCCGTCAAATTTGGGTATTCAGAGAGCCAGGCGAAATAGGCTTGCCGACTGCATCTATCCGGCGAAAGATAGAGTCTTACTCTAATGGTGTGGGGTTGTTTTTACGGAAATAAAGGCCCTTTGGTTCCAGTACCGAGAGCGTGGCGGTATTCGTTCGTAGGATTATAAGGCGTGGTCTCCCATCGATTCTTAGAAGTCTTTCTGGCCATCTACCCTTATGTCAGTTTTCAACGATAATGCACCAGTCCATACAGCCAGAATAATCACAGAATGATTCGTACCATAACAACGTTGAGTTGAAAGTCCCACCTTACTCTCCAGATCTTAATCCTGTGAGCGTGTATGGGTAGAAGCTCGAAGAGACTTCAACAACGGATGCGCAAATTGCTGATACCAAAGGGGCGCCACCTGCTGTAAAGAGAGAATTGGCTAGAGTTTTGCCTTTAGTATGGGAAACTATACCCCCGGAGTTCTTTGAAAAACTTGCAGCATCGATGCCCCGAAGGGTGGAGGCCGTCATTCAAGCAAAGGGCTGGTATACGAAATACTAGTATTGACGAGCAGGCAGTGAACGGGTACTGCTGGATGTGAACGGGTACTGCTGGATGTGAACGGGTACTACTGGATGTGAACGGGTACTGGTGAAGTGAACAAGTACTGGACGATTGCGGAAACCTATTTGTATTTTTACTCTACTAGTATTGCTATTCAGCGGAAAAACCTACATGTATCTATATATCTAACGGCGGATTGCAAATCATGGGCGCCACTACAATGTCTCATGTCGATCATGTCTCACTCCCATCAGGCGAATCGCGAACACTTTTGCGGGGTGGCTGTAGCTGTAGCTAGTTGGTTGACTCTCGTGTCTAAATCGCGTCGTCGCGACTTAGACCTATCCTCGTCGATGTCTGCGCTGAATCGAGGACCTGATCCTGAGGCTGAGCATATCCCGAAGTCGAACATGCCTCTAAGCCTGAAACCCTCCATCCGATCTCGCGCTGTTAGAAGTATCGCGAAAAACATCACTTTTGAGATTTTATACCGAAGTTGAATACTTCTAGAATTCAGGGATAAAGAAAACTTAAGGATTCATCTACTAATTTGTTGTCTCATACTGATTTAATTCATTTCGAATTTCCGATACTAATTTAATTAATTTGCACCGATACATTTTCTCTCCTCACTAACGTGAAATCAGATTCATTTCTTGATGTATTTAGAGAAATCATGATTAGTGTGATTCCTTCTCTCTGAGAACTTCTACATGAGCTCTAACTGCCTGCTCTCTTAAGGATCTTGGGAGGCCACTCTACTTGGTCATGAGTGCTGTTTGGAGCCGCAGATGGTAGAATGCGAGCTGGGGCGGCAAAAGATGGTGAAGGGAGCGGCAGGTGTGGGAGGGAGAGAATCCCCGGGAGGCCGAGGTGATATACAATGGGAATGTTCTAGTTTACAAATGAACACGGCTCAGTGAGGAACCTGTTGCAATTTCTAACCCCACGGTCTGCGAGAGGAAAAACAGTGAAATGGTAATAGGAGCAAAAGGTTCTTCTAATTAGTATCACTCAAAGGAGATAGTAATTTTAAAGACTTATATGGCTTAGTTCAAGATCGGTAGAGATGAAGGCTGCCGTTAAAAGCTTTTATATCGCGCCAGCCAACAGGTTGTATCAGTGGGATACAGGAGATTAGCGGTATATCACTCCTGAACAAGCAGTTTTCTTGTTCTACTCTAGAAGCTATATATCTCTAGATCTCTTTATCTCGAAGGATCAAGTCTTTGAGTATTTAGTTGACAATATAAGGAGCCATATGGAGTCGCTGGATAGACCACTTTTGTTGTTTGCAGTTCCTGCTCTTTTATCTATTCATTGTTCCTCGTTATCGATGGAGTGGTGTGATAGTGTGGTTGTATGCAGGGCAGCGGTGTTATAAGGCGCGTGATCTTTTTCTGTTTAGTTCTGACTGTTTTGGAGTGGAGAGTGTGTGTTGTTGGCACTGTTTGGGTAGCTGATAAAGAGGCTTATTGTGTCTCAGGCCGCTGCGTGTCATCTTGGTTATATCCGCCGGTCTTTCTTTCTCTTTTGCACTGTCGGTCGATGGCGTGATCTGTAGTATCACAGATCAGAAACCTCTGGCTTAGGGATTAGCGCAAATGAGGGTGTAGTGTTTTGGTGGTCTCTTAGTCGATAAGCGATCTCACTTTGACTATCTCCACCACTAACTGATTCTCGCTGTCAGCAGCTCCTTGGCCACTTGATGCTAGGCCTTATAATCCGGTATTATTCTGACCACGTCGCGACACAAGCGAACCATGTCATCGGAGGATCTGGAAGGTTCTGTTGGATTAATGTAATCGCGGGGTTCTTTCCTCTTATATATTCGCGTCGTATGCCGTTATGCTTTCATTTCTTTCTTTCCTTACGCAACATCTTGTCTATTACTTTGGGTATTTCTTTTGGGGATTTCTTGACTGTCTGACCTTTCTTACAAAGTCGCGTTACGTCTCTTGGTTCATCGTGCTCTGTCATCGCTGTCGTATCCTTGCGTGGCCGCCGTAGTCGCCTCTTCCCCACGCTGCCCCGCCGGTTAACATGCCGACCGCCGTTATCTCCGTCGCCGTGCGGACCACTATCTCGCGCCCGTGCGGACAGCCCGTCGCTGTCCTCTCCTCTGCCCTCGCGCGAACCTACGTCCCTGCGCTTTGGGTATACGCTGCTCTTCCCTTGCGCCGTGCGAGGCCTCGCCTTCGCCGGGAGCCCTAACCATGTCCTCGACCGCCAGCTACTACGCGTAAGGCGGTGGGCGAGGCGCCGGTTAGAAGGTAGGTAAAAGTGATGCGGCGGGTGGCTAAGCAATACAGCTAGAACTTGGATCGAGTTCTAGCGAGGGGTGGTCGTCGTCGGTTAGGACTACGGGCGAAACAGCGAAGTGCGATACGATGCGATATATGAAGAGGTAACGGCGTTTATTGATAGTAACAGCGGCTCGAAGAGGAAAGAAACAGCGATTGAAAGACAAAGTATCGTTCACCTATTTACTAGTAAGGTTGAGCAAGGAGAGAAGGAAAGAAAGACAAAGGAGGCGGCGAAGCGATATATATACAATGCAACATGACTAATCCGCGTATGAAAACTCTTCCCTGTCATTCCTTCCGATTCCATCCCTTTCCAACCCGACTCTTGGCGCCGTGGACGTAAAGTACCCTCCTCCTTCAGGCCTGACTCCTGTTAGGCCTAGGCTTGCGAGGTATGGCGTGGAACTGGCGGCCAGTTCGGGGCGTCTTCGAGTCGCCGGGGGTTGCCATGGCGTCGGCGTATCGCGTAGCGGACCAAGTATTGGCGTCCTCGCATGCGGCGGGAATCCACGGCGGCTTCTGCACTCCTGTTCTCCTTCTATTTCGGCGGGCGGCGGTTGTTCTTGTCGGATGCTGGGTCCTGGGCGGCGGGAGACAGCGAAGCGTGGAAGACGGGGTGTACCTTCATGGAGGCGGGCAGCTTGAGCTCATAAGCGTAAGGGTTAATCCTTCGTTTGATCTCGTATGGGCCGACCTGTTTCCAATCCAGTTTCTTCGAGGGTCGCTGGGTGTGGAGGTTCCGTGTGCTGAGCCAGACTTTATCTCCGACTTCATACTTCGGCGCGGGCGTGCGGTGTGCGTTGGCGAACTCCTCTTGTATTTTCTGGGATCGGAGCATCTCAGTGCGGAGGAACTCGAAGACTTGTGACATGTCGCGGGCCATACCGTTGGCTTGGTCCTCCTGTGTGGTTTTTCCGTGAGTGAGAGGGCCGAAGGTCATGCGCGGGTGTTTGCCGTAGTTAGCCTCGAAGGGAGACATCTTGGTGGTCTCAGAAGTGTGGTTGTTCGCCGCGAACTCAGCCATGGGAAGAAACTGACTCCAGTCGTCCTGTTGGTAGGATCACGAGCTCGGAGGTATTGTTCCATTACGCGTTGATCCTTTCCGTCTGGCCATCGGTTTGAGGTGGAAGGCCGTGGAGTATCGGGCTTGATCTGCAGGCGGGCGCAAAGGGACTTCAAAGTCCGGCGTGAATTGTGTCTGCGATCGGAGACTATGTTGTCCGGGAGGCCATGCAGCTTCCATACGTGGTCCAGGTACAAGCGGGCAACGTCCTGCGCGTTTGCTTCTTCCGTGGTGGGCAGTAGGTGACGCATCTTGGTCAATCGATCGACTATGACCAAAATGGCGTTATGGCCATTGGAGGCTGGCAGACCGGTGACGAAGTCCATTGATACGTCGGACCATGGGGCCGCGGGGATCGGTAGGGGACGGAGGACACCTTGTTGGCGGTTGCGGGAGGCCTTGGACTGTCGGCAGATGTGGCAGTTCCGGACGTATTGGTCGACGTACTTTCTCATAGTGGGCCAATAGTAGTTGCGGGTCAGGAGTTCCAGGGTCTTAGCGCGTCCGGGATGGCCAGCGGAGGGTGCGTCGTGATGGTCATGGGCGAGTCGGAGTTGGAGGTCGGCGTCGTTTGGTACTAAGATGGCTCGCCGGTATAGGGTAACCGTCGAGGACTTGGAGCACTCAGGAAATTTCCTGGAGTCTTAGTGCCATCGCTCAGCATTTGGAGGATCTTGGTGGGGAAACTGTCGACTTGGTAGCGTGGGTCAACGTTTCCTGAAGCAGAGGGCGATCGTAGGCGGCTTCATTTGCGACAGAAGCCGACAACAAACCAAGCTTTATCTCCGGGGCCAGATTCTCCGTTTTCAACATCACCTGCGACTGGTGGGCGAGTCTTTCATCCCCTTCCTTGGGGAGATCTCCTGATCTCCTGGTCAATGCGTCGGGTTTGCCTCCTTGTTTGCCTGGGCGGAACTGAATGACGAAGT
Organism: Morchella sp. 2016-41; assembly: GCA_024713855.1. Classification (NCBI taxonomy): domain Eukaryota; kingdom Fungi; phylum Ascomycota; class Pezizomycetes; order Pezizales; family Morchellaceae; genus Morchella; species Morchella sp. 2016-41. Next base: position 8,951 of record JAMGZD010000005.1, read on the forward strand.
CGAAGCGGGATAGGAACTCGGACCATCGGGCTTGGCGGCGATTCAACGTCTTACGTGGTCATGAAGGATTTCGAGGTTCGGTGGTCGGACAGTACCTTGCGGGAATCGCTGATTGAGTAGTGGCGCCATTCCTCAAGCGCTCGGATGATAGCTAGGAGTTCCTTGTCGTAGATCTCATAGTTGCACGAGTGCTTTTGAGAGAAGAAGGCTACGGGGTGGAGAACAGCCCGTCGTCGTGTTGCGATAAGATTGCGGCGGAGGCGTGGTCGGAGGCATCTGTTCGACGGTGACTTGCGGTCGGGGTCAAAGTGCCTGAGGATTGGGGCGGAAGTGAAGGCATCCTTGAGTCTCTGGAATGCCTCTTGTCTTTGCGTTGTCCATTCAAACTTGGCTCCTTTCTTTGTGAGGGCGTAAGGGAACTGCTCGGGAATGTAACCCTTGATGAAGCGCCGATAGAAGTTCGCAAAGCCCAGAAAGGCCTGAACCTCCTTGAGGTCGGGAAGTCCCCTCTTGCACTGTGGAAACCTTTGAAGGGTCCATCTTTAATCCTTGAGGTGAGGATCGTGCAGGTATTTGGTCTCCTGAACATGAAACTCGCACTTCTCCGGTTTTAGGTGGACATCGTTATTGGCCAGGATGGTCAGGATCTGTTCGACGTGTTCCTCGTGCTTCTCCAAGGTATCGGAGTAGATGAGTATGTCATCGAGGTAGGCCGTCACAAAGTCGTCAGATGGGGCGCAGAAGGGTGTTGATCAATGTTGGAAAGTGGCGGCGCATTTGTCAGTCGAGCGGCATCACCGTGTATTCGTATAGGCCCTGTCTGGTCCGAAGGCCGTTTTCCACTCGTCGCGCTTCCTTGATCGCGGTTGGTGGTAGCGCCCGGCGTAGGTCAGTTGGTGTAATACTTGGCGCGCTGCTTGCATCAGGGTGCTCGAGGAATAGCGGCAGCGGTGCGGTTCTTTATCGTCATCTGGTTGAGCGGCGGTAATCACGCGCGCAGAGCGTAGTGATCCATCGGCCTTTTGATGAACAAGATTGGGGCGCCCGGCAGGCTCGGAGTAGCGGATGAAACGCGCGACAGGTTACCGGTTATGTAGTCTCGGAGGGCCTTCAGCTCCTCGCCCTGGTCATATTATACATGGGACCGAAGGGGTTCATGGCCAGGTTCAGGGCGATGGCATGATCCTGAGGTCCGTGCGAGGCAGGCGGTTTGCTTCTGTTTTCGAGAAGAGGGCTCCGAATTTCTGATAACGGAGCGGCAGGTGGTCAAGCCCTGGGTCGGCTCCCTTGAGGACAGCATCGATGGCGCGGAGTGAAGCGCAGAACAGTGATCCCTTCCTGTTTTTGATCGAGCGGTGGAAGGAGGCGGCCGATATGGAAGCATCTGAGATGGGCGAGCTGTGTGTGTGTGGTGTGGGAGCGGGCGCGTGTCCTCTGGCGGAAGCGGGGGACGCCAAGCAGTTACTGCGGCAGAACGTCGAGTCGAAGATGACTCGATTATCCTTGGGCCTGAGACCAACGTCATGGCGGCGCATCCACGGGATTCCCATCACGATCGGGAAGTGGCTAACCGTCGCAAGAACAGGCGTCCTCTTGGTGACCTCCGATATTCAGGGAGAGCTTCGCTACATGTGTTACTGCTCCTGATTCGATCGGGCGGCCATCGATGACTTCCAAGGCTCGGGCTTCGCGGAGTGGGGTGATGGTGATGCGGTGGGCCTTCGCGTATTCCGAGTCGATGAAGGCGTGCGAGGCCCGGTGTCGATGGCGCCTTGGCGGCGATGAGTGGACCCTGGTTGTGAGAGGAGACAGTCGAGTGCGAGTTGGTCCTCAGACAATTCTTCCTCCGTGAGGGCGGCAGCGGCGGAGACTATGAACTTTGGTGCGGGTGGTGGTGGCTTCTGCCCCTTTGGTTTGCCAATGTTTACCAAAGGGGCATGGCTTTTAAAGCCGGTTGGGACTTGGGGGTCGAGGCTTTGGGCGGAAGGACGGCGGGTGTGGGTGCAGGGGTCGGTGCGGGGGTGACGGCGGTGGAGGATCTCCAGTTGGCGGCGGAGTGGGCTTTGTGGGGTCGGCGTTGGGGTTTGGGTGGCGTTGAGGTCCGGGCGAGTTGAACGTAACTCGCGATCTGGTCATGCCATGCGACCGGCGGACTTGACCTTCGAGCTCGTCTTGCGCGGCCTTGTGCGTCTTAGTCCTCGACGTAGTCTTGTTGCTCCAGAGCTTCGATCTGGGCGTCCTCAAGTTGTTGCTGGAGGCTTTCGATTTCGGCGGTGGAGGTGGGGACTGGAGCGGGTTCGGGGGCGGCGGTGAGGGCCAACAGGCAGGCGGTGAGGAGGTCGTGAGCCTCGGTGAGTTCGAGCCCGCAGTCTCCGTCTTCCGGGAGTGGGCGTAGACTTAGGAAGACCTGGAGGCGGGCAGCGAGGGGTGGCAGTTGGGGTGGCGCCGTGGCGGCGTGGTCCTGTCGACGATCGTCTGCGTCTTGGGTTGGGCCCGTGAGGCGGCAGCTAGGTGGCGAGTTCATACCGGTGGTGGTGGCGCGGCGACACTCATGGTTGGTCGTATTTGCGGATGTCGGGCCAGGTCGATGTCTGCGCCCGTGGGGCCTGGGCCCTGGGGCGTTGGCTACTTCTACCGGGAGGAAGCGTTTAAATAGGGCGAGATAACAATAATCTGCGGCGGTGGAGAACGCGGATGGTGCGCCAGGAGCGGAGTGGTGAAGAAGGTCTTCACTGGTGTGAGCAGCGGGCAGGGGCCTTGTGGGGCGAGGGACAACGAGTCGGTGATTGTTGGCCATTCAGGTTGGGGAATAAATTCCCAAGTATCTTCGGCGGACGCCATTACAGCGTGGTGGGGATTGTGTGGGTAGGCAGGAGTTGGTTCAACCTTAATGTAAGGCGGTGGACGGGGGACCTCGGTTAGAGGTAGGTAAAAGTGATACGGCGGGTGGCTAGCAGCGCAACAGCGGTCGCTAGAACTTGGATCTGAGTTCTAAGCGAGGGTGGTCGTCGTCGGTTAGGACTACGGCGAAACAGCGAGTGCGATACAGTGCGATATCTGAAGAGGTAACAGCGTTTATTGATAAGTAACAGCGGCTCGAAGAGGAAAGAAACAGCGATTGAAAGACAAAGTATCGTTCACCTATTTACTAGTAAGGTTGAGCAAGGAGAGAAGGAAAGAAAGACAAAGGAGACGACGAGCGATATATATACAATGCAACATGACTAATCCGCATATGAAAACTCTTCCCTGTCCCTTCCTTCCGATTCCATCCCTTTCCAACCCGACTCTTGGCACGCCGTGACACTACCTCGCCCATGGTTCTTTACACTATGTTGCGTGCTTTATGGTCGACCGACATCCACCGAATTACCTCGCTTAGGCGACCACCGACACCCACACTCTCTAAGGAGACCACCGCCGCCATACTGATGTTCTCTTACATCACCCTCTTCCTTGTAGCCTGGACGACAGCCTATCACTTCGGTAGACTTCTCGTTGAGACTATGAAGGAACCACGCGCCGACACCCCCCCATCGCCGACACCACCCCGCCGTATCCGCAGACTACAACGCCGCCTCCTCCAACGCGCCTCACCGTACGGAAGACCGACAGGACGGCCAGGCTGGTGTTTCTTAACACTGCCCGGCCTGCCTTTACGGGCTTAGGACCTTACCCTCTCCGGCTAAGGTCCTAAACACCCTGCACCAACTAGGAGCCCCACTACTCCCGTCGCCGTCACCACTCACGAGCGGCGTGTCAGCTGCGGCGCACACCGCCCGGCTACTACGGTCAAGAAGGATAGGTGCCTTAAAGCTCAAGATAGGGCAACTGCCATCCGGCGACTGCGAACCGCCGAGGTCCCAATCGGCTATCGCTAAAGAAGGAGCCTACTGCGCGATCGATACTGGAGCCACGAGTGCGGGTTCATTGGCCGCGTTCGCTCACTCCGTGGCTCGTCGAGCCCCTTATCGTCCTAGAGCTGCAAGTGATCGACGGCCGACCCATCGCCTGTAGCCATCACGCACGTCTGCAAGCTCCGTCTCGAAGTGAACGACCATGTGGAGGGAATTTCGCTGTACGTCACACAGCTAGGAGATGCCAAGGTAGTCCTAGGCCTCCCCTGGCTCCAACACCACGCCGCACACCTCCGATTCGCTGACAGGACCATCTCCTTCCACGCCAACCGATGCCGACAACACACCGCCGTGTCATGGACAAAGACCTTGACCCCACGATCGCTAACTGCCGCCGCCGCCTCACTACCGCCGCCGCCGATTCCTCCCCGACCCACCGTCCCACTACCACCACCGTCAATCCCACCAAGACCCATTGCCCCCCGCCGCACCCTCACGCTGTCCGCCGCCCGCTTCCGCAGGGAGGCCCAACAAATCGAGAACAAGCTCTTCCTCCTGGCCGCCCGTCCCATCGGTCCCAACCGCACGACGTCCGTCTCTACCGAAGAACAGGTCCCAACCACCTACCGCCAATACCTCCACCTGTTCCAGGAATCCGAAGCCCGAGCACTCCCTGTCCACCGCTACATCGACCACGAGATCCCGCTGCAAGAAGGCAGGCACCCAACATTTGGCCCCCTATACGGCATGTCCTCGGAAGAGTTGAAGACCCTCCGGGAATACCTCGACGACCAGTTGGCTCGAGGGTACATCCGTTCTTCTTCCTCCCCTGCCGGCGCCCCTGTCCTATTCATCAAAAAAGGGCGGTCCTACGATTGTCGCGTGGACTACCCGCGCCTCAGCATCATCGTCGCGTGGAGAACCGGTGCCCCTTGCGGCTGCACGATATCAGCGTTAAAGGATGCAAAGATCTACACCAAACTGGATCTGCGCAACGGATACAACCAGATCCGGATCAAGGAAGGGGAAGAATGGAAGACCGCTTTCGGTTCGATGCGGGTTGTTCGAATACCTGGTAATGCCTTTTGGCCTAACCAATCGCCGGCCACCTTCCAGGCGTTCATGAGCGACACCTGCGGTCCCACGCCGATGACTTCTGCGCGGTCTACCTCGGCGACATCCTCATCTACTCAACACCGAGGCAGAACACCAGCAACGTATCAACACCATCCTGGGTAACCTACAAGCAGCGGGCCTCCATTGCAACAAGAACAAATGCGAGTTCCACGTAGACCAAACGGAGTACCTCGGATACATTATATCGGGTAAAGGTGTCGAGATGGCCACGGATAAAACCAAGGCGATACAGGAATGGAAAACACCCTCCTCGGTTCACGACGTACAGGTATTCCTAGGATTCGCCAACTTCTACCGAAGGTTCATCCGAGACTACTCTAAGGTGGTATCCCCAATGACGCATCTGCTAAAAAAGGACACCCAGTTCTCATGGACCCCGGCCGCCGACCAAGCCTTCAACACGCTAAAGGAAGCCTTTTCCACGGCACCAATCTTGAAGCACTTCGACCCAGAGCAAGCCTGCATCCTAGAAACGGATGCCTCCGATTTCGTCGCGGCCGTGGTACTCTCCCAGAAGGACGATCAAGGGATCCTACACCCCGTGGCAGTCTACTCGCACAAGATTACGCCGGCGGAATGTAATTACGAAATCGACGACAAGGCTGTTGGCAATTGTCCGCGCTTTTGAGGAATGGCGGAGGTACCTGGAACCCTGCAACGAAGAAATCATGGTATACTGCGACCACAAGAACCTGGAACACTTCATGTCCACAAAGATTCTCAACCGCCGCCAAGCTCGATGGTCCCTGACGCTGTCCTCTTTCAACTTTGTGATCACCTACCGTCCGGGAGCAAGGAACGGAAAACCTGATGCCCTCACGTGTCGATCTGGAGATCTCCCAAAGGAAGGGGATGAAAGACTCACCCAGCAGCATCAGGTGGTACTCAAACCGAAGAATCTCCGTCTAGCCGCCGCCCTACAGGTCCCTGCCCAGTCTCGAGTATCCGCCGACCGCCAAGAGCAACTGAAATCCGCCCTCGCCAACGACCCCCTGTCCAAACAACTAATGAAGGACATCAAGGCCAAGAAAAGACACTCGTCTCCTCCCTATAGGTGAATGCACAGTCGATGAAGGGTTGCTTTATACTACCGGGTCTGTTGTACATCCCGACAACGCCATCAAACTAGATTACTCATTCCCACCACGATGCCCCTTGGCCGGACACCTGGTCGCCCGCACTAGAACTCCTATCCCGGAACTACTACTGGCCCCAAATGCGAAGCGTTACCCGATCGTGGACCGTTCGCGACACCTGCTCCCGGATCAAACCAGTCCGACATGCACCGTACGGCCTCCTCAAACCACTGGCTCCCCCAAGCACACCATGGTCTTCACTGTCGATGGACCACGTTACTGGCCTACCAGAGTCTCAAGGATCCAATGCCATCCTAGTGGTTGTTGACCGACTCACCAAAATGGCTCACTACATCCCCACCAAGGATACCGCGGACGCCCCTGAACTTGCCCGTTTGTTCCTGCAACATGTCTGGAAGTCCCACGGACTCCCCAAAGATATCGTATCGGACCGGGGCACGACGTTCACCTCGCAGTTCTGGAAGTCGCTGTGCAATCAACTGGATATCAAACCACGGTTCAGCGCGCCTTCACCCCAGACCGGCGGACAAACCGAGGAGGTCAACGCCATCGTAGAACAATACTTGCGCGGATCGTCAACTACCAACAGGACAACTGGGCGAGTTTCTCCTTGGCGGAGTCGCTCATAACAACGCCAGTCTGAGCCATTGGGAGTGAGTCTTCGCGAACTACGGGTATAATCCTCAGCTGGACATACTCTCGCCCGACGAGCGGCCACAGCCGGCGGAGGTGGTAGAATTCGCCAATTCGATCTCCGCGCCTGCAGGCCGCTGATCCGAGATCCTATGCGCCCAAGCCGCCGCCGCCCGATAGTGCCGCGCATTTCGACTCGCTGAGCGCGACTAGAAGTAGGGGATTTGGTATGGCTGTCCATAAACACATCCAGAACTCGAGGCCCTCCGACAAACTGGACCACCACCGCCTAAGGAAGTTCAAGATCCTCGAGCGCATCGGATCCCACGCTTACCCTCTGGAGTTCTGCGCCGATGAAGTCGCATCCGGTATTCCATGTATCGCTCTTGGAACCCGCCCGTCTGCACCCCCTGCCATGCCGTCCAACCACCACCACCACGGTCATCGTCGAAGGAGAAGAGGAATTTGAGGTACTGAGGTGTTGGGACTCGCGGATCTGTAACCGACAACTACAATCACGGTTAAATGGACAGCTACGAACAACCCGCGCAGGAACCGGCCGGAACCTCGGCGGAGTTAGGAGCGCTGCAGCGTTTCCACTCGTTGTACCCCACCAAACCCACTAAGGCCCCTCCAAAGGCCTCCCGTGGTAAAGTATAAGTTTCTTACGGTTTCTTTAGCAAATGAAACCGCCGACCTTCGTCTCACGGTACCTGTCTGTCATCGCCTTGCTAACTTTTCTTTCTTTCTTCTTCATCCGTTCCCCTTCCGCTCACAGGAGTTCGCCCTTCGAGGAGGAGCTAAACTATTCTGACACCGTCGCGACAAAGCGAACCACGCTACTGCGAAGACCTGAGTCGTCGGAGGATCTGGAAGGTTCTGTTGGATTAATGTCGCGGGGTTCTTTCCTACTATATTAGCGTCGTATGTCTCCCATTGTCTTTCCTTTCTTTCCTTACGCAACATCTTGTCTATTACTTTGGGTATTTACTTTTGGGGATTTCTTGACTGTCAATACACTTCTTTACTTCTACAAAGTCGTTCGTCTGCTTGGTTCATGCTCTGTGCGTCCGCTGTCGCCTTCCTTGCCGTGACCCTCGTAGTCGCCTACTTCCCCTCGCTGCCACGCCGGTTAACGTGCCGACCGCCCGTTATCTCCGTCGCAAATGCGGACCACTATCTCGCGCCGTGCGGACGCCGTCGCTGTCCTCTCCTCTGCCCTCGCGCAGACCTACGTCCCTGCCTTTGGGTATACCGCTGCTACTTCCCTTGCCCTCGTGCGAGGCCTACGCCTTCCTTCGGGAACCCTAACCATGTCCCTCGACCCCTCAGCTACTACCTTGCCCATGGTTCTTTACAGGTATCACGTTGATAGCTGATAGGTATATAGATATACTCGATATGAAACCTGCGGTTTTAATGTTTTGGTTGGCTAGGTACGAGTACCTGTCAATTGCTCCTCCCGAGATCTAGTCACCAGGTTAGTGTTGGTGGGAACTCGCTGTTGGTGGCGACTCGGTTTTTCTTTTTGTTAGTATTGGTATTGACACTTCGAGGTTTCCTTTTTCCTTTTTGTTAGTATTGATGTTTGTGGCTATTCGGAGTTATCCTTTCATTAGTATTGGTGGCGATTCGAGTTTTACTTTTTGTTAGTATTAAGGTTGATATGATTGCTTCTTGAGCTTGATATTGGTTTAATTCGGGGCTTGAATTTGTTAGTATTACCATTGGCGACTATTATTGATATGAGTTATGATCTAGAGCATAACGTAGGTAGAAAGTGATGTTGCTTTTGTTTTTACTGTATCAAGTGGGATACAAAGTAATGGTTGTCCTAACCAGCTGAATGCCGTGAACGCCTTGCATGACATTGTACCTCGCATTTCCGTGAGTCTTGCGCGAGTGATATGGTGTGACTAATGATATCGTTGTGAGGCGTCATATGTGGTTACAGGAGGGAGGGTGTCTATGGCATGAGTAGTCTCCCGAGGTGAAATGTACGGATGGATGTAGTTGGGCAGGTCAAAAGTATGGCATTAGAAAGTCATATTTAGACGTTGGTTAGAAAGACTAGGCACCCGAGGCAAAAAGATGGCATTAGACTCTGTATGTACAGGTGTCCGAACAACGGACGTCTCTACCTAGTTACCCACAATCTATCTCTTTCTATTCATCATAATATACATGCTCAGTTTCTCGGTTGGAATTAAATTGTCTCGTATTGGAATCGGTGTCGAAGGAAGAGAGTGTTCACAACAGCTGGCCCACAATGTGAAGTTAAGAAGCCCACGCTTAATCCTACACCCGTTACCTAGATTGTGATATGACTTCATTGATGTTGGCGATCTCCACTGCCTAAGGTGTCACCTACTAAGGTCATGATAAACGCGGGACAGACGAAGGGATATATCGTCTCAGAAGGTATGGGGCCTAGAGGACGCAAGGTGGCTACCTGCAGCGCTGCGTTCGGACGGGGTGTTGGTCCGGGTGGGGGGGAGCCTTGGCCGTTGTCATGGTTCTTAGTGCGAGGTGGTAAGGCGTCACAGACTGAAGGTGTGCGGTGGTCTGGGGGTGGCCTATCTGACTCTCCCCGCGGCGTACCCGGCGCGGCGTTGGGCGGGGGACGAGGCCGGTGTCCACATAGTTGTGGGACGTGGTCTTGGCCTGCGCGCCATCTGGATACCGGTATTCCTCTGGCAGCCTACCTATGTAACAGTAACTTCCAGAAGGGCAAAGGATGCAAACAACGAACTCCACCACAACCATAGCCGCAGTCATTGAAGAATCACAACTAACTTTTTTCAATATAACTTCCGCTGTTTACTTAATGATGGGTTTGGAGATTTAAAAGAATATTTTAAAATGATGATGTGTATAGTTATGCGAGGCTTGTGATCATATAGTATTATGTAGTCATGGCGCATGTTCGGTTTACAACCAGCACTGAATTTACAATGCGCGTGAACAGGTAAATAAAATACCCACTGCATGGACGTTCCAACCCCCACACGCGAGTTGCACAAGAAAACAAATAGATATTTGATTAAATGATATACACTCGCTTAATACATTAAATCTATACCAATATCCAGGTGCCTCACGATCGGGAGTAAGTAGTCACTCTGCCAAAATTAAATTGCCGCTTACGCAATGTTTTACCGCCCAAGCATACTTGATTGGGGTTAATCGGGGCCATTTTAATTCTGCCACCACGAGTACATTAGGTAGTTGAAAGGATTATGGATGTTGGTTTTATAGTTGTGGTAGCGACATATGATATTAAGCGAGTGAATATTCACATGTAATTACTACATGGAGTTTAATTTTATTCCTATTTTTTATTTGTCTTTAGAGCATTATAACTATATTTACATTTTTTGTTTAGACAATAAAATCCACGCAGCTAGTCATGGATCCCATGGGAGGCGTGAGACATTTCTTGAATTCTCTGTCATGCATAAATATCACGTCACCCCGAAATTTCGGTGAAGAAACCTGTTTAAAAACTTATAAGGTTACCGGGAGGCCAACAAGGATGCGAACTAAACAACAATAACCAGCTGGGACTAGAGATTGGCACTGTGTATATCTGAGAAATATGATCTATCACACTGCAAGTTGCGAGGATTAAGGTTCTCTATGCAATCACCCTGGTCATTTTTCCTCTCAAGGTCCCTCGTTTGTTGATTTGAGTATGGCTAAAATTCTCTATTCCAATAAATCACTTCCTGAAAAGGTCACGCCAATCCATGAGAGATTTGCAAGTATCTCTGCGAGGATAGGCGTGGCGCCGATTGGTGCGATCGCTGGCTGCTGCTGAGCAGCTGAGTATGCGTATTCAAAACACGACTGATTTTTCATGCCGCGGAATATTGTGCGCCTGGCCATCTCTGAGGGTATGGCACGTATCTCCTCACATAGTGACCTTTTCAACTCGAAACATCAAACATCCCCTCCGAATCTTGCAAAATATACTGGTTTAAGATCGTCCGAGGCACGGTCCAGGAAGACCAAAATATTATATATAGCTCGCGAATTCCTCACCTCGACACATCCCACAATATCACACACTCAAATCTCAATGTATACAAAGATTTCCTAGTTCACCATATCTCTCTATATGCAGGAAGGGCCTGTTCACATCACACTCCGCGGTAACACCCTCGCCGAGTATGACCACCATGCTGTGGTTGGGCCTGGCGTTCGTGAAAGGTCTAGGTGGGCTATATATCAAGGCCTTTGAAAGTGGTCAAGACAGCCACTCGTATTACATCACTCTCATAACCAGCAGGGAGGCGGAACAGGTTTGTCTGACCCTGGATACCAGGCAGGTGGACGAGAACAATGTTATGGTGGAGCCTCTGGGGATGCAGTGGCCAATGATGTTTCAGTTATGGACATTCGAGGACGTAGATAACAGGTTTGTACTACGTCCCAATGCCTGGTTGGTGTCGCTTTACAAACCCTGACTCGCGACGCCAGATCTGGTCAATTCTCAGGCTCGTATTCAGAGAGTTAATATCGCCTTTCGGCTGCTATTGGAGAGACTTGAATCCACCTTCTCACAATGTGATAGGTGTCTCAAATCAACCAAATTCTAAATCCCAGTTGTGGAGGCTTGACTATCTGGCGTTAATCGATATGAGTGGTGAATGTCGTATTCTGTTATCGCGGTCATCATGCTCATGTCAGGATGTTGGTTATTGATTGCGATGGATGTCTTTTGTTTGCTGGTGCGACGGGTTTTCTTGTTCCATTAGTTCGGATAGTTTGCTTTTGTTACCTCCTGTACAATCTGTTAAACCTGATCTATGCAAATGAAGGCTAGAATGCCTATCCGAAGTGCAAGTAGATACGTGTACTGTCCCATTCACCGTCACTATATAGCTACCCGCCGGAGATTTTTCTATAATGTACCGACCTAAATAGAGCCAATCTTCAAAACTGTTCGTGATAACGCTCACGATACCCGTACCTAGTAATCTTGCCCCATCAAAACCCGATCGTTTGTGTTTGCATTCCAGATGACAGACATCGAGAAAGGTATGATTATTGCTTTCTTATTTGGTTTTGGCTGCATCTTTCTAAGGAGTAGCGAAGATTGTAGGGCAGTAAGTACCAAAAGCGAGAGTCAGGACATAAAAGTATTTACTTGTGGATAGGCGATAGTCTCTGTTAAGAGCTTTCTTGGTCGGCAACTTCTGCGGCANGGGATGAGGAAGATCTCCCTATATGTGGACGGTCCCCATTACGCACGCAGTCGTCGGCAATGTAAAAAACTCATCAGAGCCGTCAAAAGAAAATAGGAAAATGACAAGATCAGATTTCCGCAACAGATCCGCACCTGGTCTCTCTCTCACAACTATTGATCGAATTTTACCTGTTTTACCCCGTGCACGAGGGAACGCGGCCCGCTATTACAATACTTATGCTAAGCTGCAAGAGTGAGATATTGCAACAGATCCTTCATGATCCACTTGGGATCATGTAACAGGTTAACGTGGCAACAGTCTACGTAGGACGGTCGGTAGCGGACGCTCTCTAAGAACCACTATATTGGTGTACTTGGACACAGGAAAAAGAACCAGAAAATGCAAGTAAGGATATAGGGTTTATTTCTATGGAGTGGCGTCGCTCTGTCATACAAAACAACCCTATTGCGTTTTTGATTCTCCCATATCAGTACCTACGTAATGTCGTTCTTTATTAACGTTCCCGAACTGAGCTAGGTCTACATACCATCAGAATCTAGTTGCCAAGCACGATTTACGCTCATATGCAGACCCAGTCAGGTTCAGAAACATAGAAAGACTTCTGACAGTAGGGCCTGAATGTCTAAGTCGCGAGATTGGGAGATTCACAACTAATAACTAACAACCCAAGTGCATGCAGGTGTCTCAGCGATAGGAGCTGTCGTGTGTGGTGTGCTACCAATCGTACCTACACCACTTACTGTTCAACTGTTATGCGGATCTCAATACCGTAACTTCGAAAACTGGTTATCACGGCCAGGGATTATCACTAAGGCGATTGGGTGAAAGGTATCGATCAGCGTCAGAAGTATCCGTTTGTAGTGAGTTTAATCCTTGTATGCATAGCCAATTTTCGAGTTTTGGCGGCACGCGGATCTCTTGCTGTCGTACAAGATCACGGGATTTTGGATTTTTGTGAATAGGCGAACCGCGGCCCGCGAGCCCCCTCACCCGAACAGTCAACTTCAAAAAGAAAGGATCTTCGTTGAAACCGGTGTGTGTACCAATCATACTCAACTATTCGGGTGACGGGGTGTTCTGGTGGCCAGGGAAGCCATCTATTTACTATCCTGTACGAGATCCTTAGGATCTTGGCAATCCGGCATATCGAGTTGCGACTGTACTCTCTGAGGATAGGCTACCCCCCATAAAAGCAGCCATATCCCCACTTGAATCAGGCTCAAGCCCAGGCACATCATCACCGCTCAGCTCAGTCTCCTCCTCAATCTCATCAAGCCAACAATACGCGAGATTTGGAGCGTTAGCCTAGTGTTAGAAAAGATCGCTGGTATGTAATAATCACCAAATATTTGTATATATTTGTATAACTATAGCGAATCCTTCGATTTTAGTGAGGAAAACCTGCCAGGATCTTATTTAACACCGGGTGCTGTATTTCCAAATCTTCTTGATGATCATCAGCGTGAGTACCATGTAGAAAAAGACCACTGAGGGTGGCGACCCCAGGACATACCCAAAGGCGTAATTAGTTAATCCCGAGCAGCGAGTCTCCTATGTGTTTTATTAGTTTTACATTTCATTTGTACAGATTTCGCTTGGAACTCCGCTATTTTGATTTCAAAGGGGGCGCGCAATGCCACGTTTAGGGGATAGGTTTCTGTACGCCATAGTATTAACATTATGCGACCATTTTGTATCTAGAAACAGAATTGACATGACTTAAGAAGAAGAATAAAAGTTGACGTTATGCATAAAGGAGCCTCGGCAGCTGTTCCACTAAATGCATCAACTGCGGCGGGCAATCTCGATATTATTCTTGCGAATATTACTAATGACCAGACCGGACTCATTGACTCACTGTATCTTTCGTGCTTGACTTCAAAAGTTAGAGATTTAACGGTTGGTACAGTTTGTCGCTGTGGAAAGGATCGCGTTCATGTATGAAATTGTGCGTGCGCGTAAATTAAGCGGATCGTGTGATCTTGCGTTTAGAATGAATGACGTCGTATGCGTACATGCAGCTTGCTGCGTTTATTTCTTGGCGTTGGTCGATCGCGGTGCAAGCGTGCCTCAAATATTACAAAGAAACCGAACCACTGAACGCCATTCGGGTGCTTCGTTTGCAGCGTATCTGCGCGCATGTCCTCTTCACCCCCCTGCCTGCTGCTGTCGCTGCCACCAGAAATTCTCTCCCTCATTACAAACTACGTCAACCGGCGCGGGTGGGCATCCCTTGCCCGCACGTGCTTTGCAATGTATAGTCTGCTCTCCACTGTGCTCGATGACTGCCGAGCGCACGTGTGGCCCAGGCTCTGGGCAGCGCCGGCCTGTCGGCCTGACAGCTCGAGCGTGGCCTCCGCCTCGCGCCCGCCAACCCGACCCTGACACCGAAGACTGGAAAAAGCGTCAGGCCATCCTCCTCAACCATGCCATCTCAAACAGGTCCTCTGGCGCTGTCTCTCGAGCTCTTGGACCACAATGTTGACCCCAACAGGAATGTCAAGGGGTCGTCGGTGCCTCCTCTTGCGGCCGCGGTACAGGGGGGCAGCTGCAGGGTTGTCGAGATGCTGCTCGACGCCGGGGCGTATGTAGACTACCGCCATGATACCACGGGAGGTCGCACAGCAGTTGCGCAGGCGCGGTGGGGCGGGAGGGCGTGGTGAAGCTCTTGGTGTCACATGGGGCGGATTTTCCCACTGATGGTGACTTGGCGTGTCTTGTACCGATGATGGCTATGAGTTTGATTCTTGGCGAAGCGGTGATGCGAGCTAGCAGGCTTTTGAGGTAAATCAAGAGGTGTTATTGAAGGGTGCTTATGTATCGTTAATCCAAAAGATCTACCGGTGTTGTTGAGCGGTTGTTTATGTATCGTTAATCCAAAAGACGCCCAGTTCTTGATTATCTCTGATCTCTTACAATCTTTGGATTGAGACATGGTCCCTAAAATGATATTTCCCGCTCAACCATGGCTGTCACCGCGGCCAAGGAGTCCCGGGAGGGTTTTTTCTCCTTGTTGGGAACAGCTGTTATATCTCGCAATATGAGAAAATGTCTGACTGTGATGGTGACGGTTCTGGTGAGCGACGGTGTGGCGACCTAGTGCTGTCCGCCTCTACCACTCCAGAAAATGCATCGAGCGATGGATTTCCAACACATTGCCCATACAACTATTTGCGTTCAATCCAGCAGTTGATGCAATGGCGCCTGCCAAAACCCTACCCGACCGATGCAATAGGTATCCATCCAGTTAGCTTATAGATTTTAGCGTGGGGAAGTCTACTTATTGAAAAAAAACGGATAATGGTATAGTTCGTGGGGTTCTGCCTGTAGGTTACTCTACTATGTAGCGCTAAAAATGTGTCGGAAATGTGTATGTACGGCCCCAGGACGTAAATGAGTGGGCGTCTTGCGTGGCAACCAGCGACCGATCACCACCCGCTGGAGCACGATTATGAGCACAACAACACCAATCGATCTTTTGAAGAGCTGAGAATTTGTAGAGTAGTTATTTAGTGTATAAAGAAATAATAAATGACATTTAATACCTTGTGTACCAACCCCTTGCCGTCATTACAGCCTCCATCCTAATAGCAATACTTTCAACCTGCTTACCAAATAAAGCATCAGGTAGCAGCTCCCAGAAATGAATAAGAGCTGCCTCAATGAGGGGCTTAATTACTTTGGGTGCTCCAGTATCATATATCAAATGGGGGTAGTGTTGATCATAGAGCTTGTTGAAGTGTACTCAAACCTGCTCAATGGGAATTAGAATCTCAAGTGAATAGGCAGGCCACTCCTCTAGATCAACCCCATTCTCCTCTAAACATTGAGTGGTAATTTTGGCAGCGTGTACGTTAGCATTATCTTACATAACGATTTACATGATACCCTTCTCCCGTAGCTGTGCTAAACATTGTGGAACCTTTGTTGTTCTGATGGTTGGGGCGCATCAGCAAAAAATTTGGTTCGGTCTGACGTCTTCTGCGTCTGAGGCGTAAGGCGCAGGCGCATGAGAGGTTTTCTTACCTGCATCCATGCGCCCGGCGCAAAGCGATATCGTCGCGGCGGGAGCGGGAAGAATCTCTCCGTTCCGTCGTAGTCATCTTTGGTCAAAAGCGAGTTCGTCTTTGACCGAACTACGTCGTCTTTTGACCCCAAAGCGAGCGCGGGTCCACACCTGGGTAGCTTTGCCCGGTTAACGGCTTTTGCTAGCGAATTTGGCTGGCAGAATGAGGTCATTTCGGCAATCGGTACATGGTAGGACAGTAGTTCGCGCCAAATGTCGCGTATATTGATCCACACGTGTCTCGTAATTCTATGCATTTCTAGCGCCCCACCTGCCTCCTGCCCGGGCACTGCCTTCCTGCGCGCCGAGCTGCCTGCCCGCTGAGCTCCGGCTGAGCTGCCTGCCGCTGAGGCTCCCCTGAGCTGCCTGCCGCTGAGCTCCCGAGCTGCCTGCCCGCTGAGCTCCCGGCTGAGCTGCCTGCCCGCTGGGCTCCCGCTGAGCTGCCTGCCCGCTGAGCTCCCCGCTGAAGTGCCTGCTTGCTGAGCTACCCGCTGAGCTGCCCGCTGAGCTGCCCGCTACGCTGCCTGCCTGCCTCCTGCCCGCTGACCTGCCTACTGCCTGCCCTCCTGCCCGCTGACCTCCCTGCCTGTGGGTGTCTATTTGGTGCAGTATTGGTGACAGGTAGGTGTCGATTCGCTGCCTGGCGGTGTCCATTTGGTGCAGAATTCGCTGCCTGGTAGGTGTCCAAATCGTGCAGTATTCGCTGCCTGGTAGGTGTCCAAATCGTGCAGTATTCGCTGCCTGGTAGGTGTCCAAATCGTGCAGTATCCGGTGACTGGTAGGTGTCCAAATCGTGCAGTATTCGGTGCCTAGGAGGTGTCAGTAAAGGTGTCAAAATGCAGAGGAAGGTAAATACGTATCCAGGCGCTGATACAGGTAGGAGGTAGGCGTCGATACAGGTAGGAGGTGAGGTAGGTGTCGATACAGGTAGGAGGTGAGGTAGGAGGTGAGGTAGGAGGTGAGGTAGGAGGCGAGGTAGGAGGTGAGGTAGGAGGTGAGGTAGGAGGTGAGGTAGGTAGGTGTATATGTAGAGGTGGAGGTGGAGGTGGAGGTGTGGGTGGATCCTCGAGGTGTGGAGAAGAGTCAAATCTGACGTCATTAGCTAGCGGTATTAGCATTAGCGCCAGGACATAGGCAGAATATCACATCCGCGCGACGTCAAAAGGCGTTAAAGGCGAGATGTCGTATTTGAGATGCATCTTACGCGTCAAAAGAGCGAGATGTCGTATTCGGACATACTAAGCGCGAAAGGCGACTTGTCGCATTTGGGGGCTCGAGCGCGGGAAGACCAAAGAGCGAGTATTTGGGCGCAAAAGACGAGGTTTTGGTCGCAAAAGACGAATCGGTACGTCTGGACGTACGGTTCGTCTTGGCGGTTCGTTTTTTTTGCTGATGATGATGCCAACATAATAATAGGAAATGTGTTGTAAATGCATCGGTCAGGCCAGGTAGGGTTTTGGCAGGCGTCATCTAATGCAACACCGTTACATTAAACGCAAATAAGTCTATGGGCAATGTGTTGGAAATGCATCGTTCGATACATTTTCTAGAGTGGTAGAGTTAGATTATCAGAACGATTTTTTTTAATCTCCCCCCCTACAGTCATTTTTTTTTTTTTTAAAAAAAAAATAGTCTTCTAGATGATGGCATTTCTTGCGATGATTGATTGAAGCCTTTACTGACATTTATTTATGCCTTTACTGACGCGCGTGGCATGCATTACTACTAGTCGGTTTAAAGGTTTAAAGGGCACGGGCACGGGGAAAGTCGTAGTGACGGACTGTTATGCATTTTCGATTGCATTTAGCACGGTACCACAGCAGGCTATTTCGCGGACAAATAAATGGGTGATGTTTTTTTTTTTTTACATACACATTTCCGACACACATTTTTTAGAGCTATATAGTAGAGTAGAGTAGAGTAGAGTAGAGAGAGAGAGAGTGTCGCGAGCGACACGAGAGCAGGGCAGGAGGAAAGAAAGGCATGTGTCATTTCTTGGATAAAATAATATTTCTTTCATTTCGATTCGACCAGTAGATATTCGAGTACAGCTCGAGACACTCGAGCTTTTTAGTATTTTTAGACACCAGTCCCTGAAATTATTCTAGATTCCATAAGTATTGAAACATGTGTATATAGGGTTATGGTTCATTATTACCCCATGGTAGGATGAAACATGTCAAACTTGCGACCTCATCCATTATTCACTAACCTAGGTGTACTCTTGATTGGCTCTGTTGCGTAAAGCAAGATAATTTCTCCTCTAAGTCGTCTGCGGTCCAGGTCATAAGTTTGTGACAACTTTAATTCATCCTCTTATGGGATAACGTAAATTTTGAAGATCTTGTCAGAATCTTTATAAACTCTGATTGAAATATGATGATCACCCGAAAGCCCGATCAATGAGTTGTGTAAAATAAAAACCGCAAAAAAAAACACGAGCTTTGCAAGTCGAGCAGCGGAAAATGCTTGAGCCAACTCGACTCGTGGACCACGCTAGTCTGGCCACTTTTTCAGCTGGTAAAATCACGTTATAGCGGGCGATGGCGTAATTGCCGTGACGAACGGTACCTCGCGCGGAGTACCATTCCGCGCGAGACGGTATTTATTCAATTTTACCGAATCTAATCCGATACATATTTATCTATATATGCAAACCCACTGCACGGGTTTCTTGAAAGAGGTGCGGCGGAAACCCAATGGAATGAATCTAGAACCACAACAAAATTAATTACAGCGATGAACACAGGTGAGCGTTAATTCTCGGGAGAAGCCTTCTGAAGATTTTTCGGACTTTTAAAAAGAAACGGTTGAGGTGTAATAAGGTGCTGTAGTGGAGAACCACGTTGCTGGGTAGGCCTTGTGCGGCACTTCACGGCTCACCTACTTTCGGGCTTTCACGAAAGCCTTAGAATGCACTGTATGCGTCATACATGTCCGCCCGCTGCCCGTGGATGGTCAGCCTGTAAGCGCTGGGTTCGGTCTTTGCGCCTGCCTCTATATCTGCCTGCCACTGCGCGCCTACCTGCATGCCTCGCGACTACCTGCTCGTGGTGCGCAATTGGTCGGAAGACTTGTGGAGTCGGCGGGTGGGGTGGAGTCTTGTGAGCGGAGTCTTGTGATCTTGTCCTTGGTGTCAGCTGGTTTGGGTGTCGGATAGGTTGGAATTGGGGATGACTAAGAAATTTATTTATGCATCAGGATAGGGTCAGATAGAGGGAGAGGGAGAAGGAGATGGAGATGGAGATGGTGAAGGAGATGGAGATACAAACGTCGCGGTACAGGTAGACTCTAAGCGCGCATGCGAGCGTACCCTTCCCGACCCGAGAACAATTACTAGCCGCTGAACAAAGCACTCCACTGCGCAGAAATCTGCTAATCGAAAGCATTTCTCGCTGGTTTCTTCGAGTCAGCAGTGGGAGCATTCTGACCTTACGAGAGGCAGCGTTGCATCGTGGCACGGTGGCAGGAAGGGTCGCTGAGCAATGGTTGTAAGGTACGCTGTGTGTGAAGTTGGGGGAGGGGAGGGGTGTTGGCTGTAGCGGGAGGCCTCCGAACCAGGAGTTCGCACTGTACTTGCTGCAGTAAGGGAGCGATCTCGAGTGATGTTTTATACATATAGTAGCACATCGACACCGGTACACTGAGTGCTGGTGGTGGTGGACAGAGTGTTGCTCAGCGTGGTGCGGTTTGGTGGGGCAGATTTGATTGCGGGTTAGAAACAGAGCCTCATCTCGCTGGGTTACTGGTTGTCTTGGCGCTGCTGGGTTGGGAGGGTCCATGCTTCGGGATACAAGAATGGTAACCCCAGCCTGGTGTGCGTCTTGGCTGCGGCTTGGCACGGGTGACAGTTTGTGCTTAACTGTAAAAACCTGGGATGGCATGGTGTGGTGCGTCAAGGTTGGAGAATTGCCTGTTAGAGGCACTGGGCAGAAGACGTCGCGCGTATAGTGCGCGCGCAGTGTGAATATAGATAGGGAGGTTATAATTCTCCAATCCAACTTTCCGCCGCCGGAGGTCGGCCTGTGTAATAGGCGATGAAATCACTTGCTGACAGAACTTCGCATTCGCGATCATGGAATATCGCTCGCTTCTGCCGAAAAGGGGCGGGGGGGGGTCTTGGTGGCGGAGGTACAATTCCCTGCAATCATTTGCAATCATCCGTTGGCGTGGAGTTTCATCTTGTGTTGTCGGTGCAGGTGCTGGTGCTGGCGGGGGGAAGCGGTGGAGGTGCTGATGGAGGCGCTCAGGTGATGGACGTTTATGGGAAGTTTAATCTTGTGTAGAATCGTGAGGGCTCGAGCCTATATCTTCACCTACCAAGTCATCTCGAGCGCTAGGTCAGGCCCGCGCTCACCACTGGTTCACTATCAATCAATGTTCTACCCATGTAGGTCATGGTAGCTGGTGAACGTCAGGTGTTGGGTAGTGTTGAGCGTATTTAAATTCGGAGAGGATTCTTCTGGTCTTCTTGATGGCATATTTTATGCCACTGGCGGCTGTAATGAAGGCAAGATAGAGATTGGTAGTCTGTGTCTGCAAGGCGCAGGCGTCAACTACTGCTAACCTTCAGGCGCATACAATCCGAATACAGGGTGATGTCGCTTTCGGCTGTAAGAACCATGGGCGAGTAGTAGGCTGAAGTCGAGGACGTATGGTTAGGGTTCGAAGGAAGGCGTGGCCTCGCGAATGCGAGGAAGTGACAGCGGTATCTGAGAGGCAGGGTCTGCCGAGGACGAGGAGAGGACAGCGGCGAAGGTCGCGCGAGGCGGAGATAGTGGTCCGTCTGAGGCGGAGATAACGGCGGTCGGCGTAGCAGGCGAGGGCAGCGAGAAATGCGACTACGAGTCGCGGCAAGGAAGGCGACAGCGGATCGCGAGCGTGATGAGCGATGGGCGTAGCGTGGACTTTGTAGAAGTAAAGAAGTGTATTGAAGCGAAGTAAATCCCCAGTAAATCAGTAATAGACAAGATGTTGCGTAAGGAAAGAGAGAAAGGCGATAGGAGACATGAGCGGCGGCGTATATAGTAGGAAAGACCCCGCGATTACTAATCCAACAGAACCTTCCAGATCCTCCGATGACTCATGCGCCCGTGTAGCGGTGTGGTTCGTTCGTGTCGCGATGTGGTTCGTAACATTGGCCCTCGGTGTAGGCGTGTACTCGGAGCTCCGGATGTCAAAAGTACGGTGGCCATACCCTTCCATGGAGCCTACCGTCTCGATTGGTGACCATTCAGGCCTATCCGTACTCTGGTTGGGGTCCGTTGGGTTCATGTAGTGTGGGTGTGGCTTGGTAGGGGAGAGAAAACACCTATGCCAGCACTTCGAGGGAAACCACGTGCAAATGTTCAGCTGCGGTGTCGGGGAGATTTCTGAATCCAGCGTGCCCTGCCAAATAATCATCCCCCGCGAGCACAGACCCCCAGATCGCATCCCCGCAGTCGGTGGGCGCAGAAACGCCGACCTACGATTCCCACCTAATCTCTTGCCTCAAATCAATCGCGTCTGGCAGTCACAGGATATTACCTGTACCTGCACTTGGTAGCGTGGTGCTCGTAGTAGCCTGGTAATGGTGCTGGTGGTTGTGGTAGAGTGGTGGTCGGGGTGGTCGTGGTAACGTGATGGTCGTGGTAGGGTGGTGGTCATAGTAGCATGGTAATGGTGGTGGTTGTTCTGGTAGGGTTCTGGTCGTGGTAGCCTGCCAGTGGTAATGGTGCTGGTGTGTGTGGTACCGTGGTGGTCATAGTAGCATGGAGGTCTTGGTAGCCTGGTAGTGGTGGTGGTCATGATGGTGCTGGTGGTTGTGATGGCGGTCCAAGTTGTGGTGGTTGTGGTGGTGGTGGTAGCGGTAGAGGTCGTGATAGTAGTGGTTGCGGTAGCGGTCGTGGTAGTGGTAGTGTCCGGGCTAACGCCTAACTAACCCCTAGCTCCTAACTTCTATCATACCAGCTCCTCTGCACTCTTCATCCTGTGGCGTGTGACAGAAAACTGCTAATATTCAAGCCGGGAGCGAATTTGTGCATGTATTTTTAGTAGGTTTCCTGGTTGTATTATAGCTCTTTGCACTCAGGGGGTCTAGTACTTGTGAGGCGGCTAGATCGGTCAGGAGGCCTCATGTGGTGAACTGGCGTAGAGCGGGGCTAGTTCAGTGACGAAGAATATATTCCGACCCGCAGCTCGTGCATGAACTGGCCCAACAGCGAAATCTTGCCACTGAATTGACAGCGAAAGGGCCGTAACAGCACCAAGAGTCCTGTCGCGTACAATTACTGGCTGACAGGAACAACGCCAATTGCTGTGCGAGAATTCCCTTAAAGCCGAGGCTCCGCCAGGTGTGGTGATAGTTTGACACTCGATAACCTTACCTCTAATATCAGCAGTAGTAATACAGAGGCCAGCGTATGTGACAGAAGTTCTCTACTTTTGGGCGATGTGTTCTTAGGCGTTTTCAAACCAGGGTTTGTTGGCATGCCAGCCTATGAAAGCATTCTGTCTCGGCCATATCTAACCTTGCCATTTTATCCTGTAATCCTCCGCCAAACACGTTTGCAAACAACCATGGTGGGTAATGTTTTGATGAGGCAGCGTTATATTGGAACTTTTAGTCGGCTTTGCTGAAGTGGATACGGATACTAGACAGGAGTATGTGAGCGAGGCGCGAGCGGAGAAGTGGCCCGTATTAGCGCATAACCTCATACACTCTGACGTCTGCCTAAGAATTATTTATCTCTGCAATCTTTCCCTTGTATATAAACTGCCATATGTCTTTTCATGTCGCCTTGTCGGTGAGGGCAGCAGTGGAAGACCTTTGACTATATCCATTGTTGGTTAAATCTTCTTTTGTTCCTGTCTATGTAAATGTAATAATGGAGTAGAAAGACTTATTCAGTCTAGATAATAACAGAGTAAGGTACTATTAGCATGGTAAGCCAGAAAGAGCCTGCTTCTTCGTGAAGCCCTTGTGGAATCGCGTGCTTGGTTATCTTCTCCGGATACTGTTGGAACTTGAAAAGGCCAATCCACCACTCGCAATTGCAGAAGTCGAACTGGTGATGGTGGTACCTTTATCCCGTTGAAGATGTCTGAGAAATGAAGATTGATATTGTACCTGGCTTGAGAGGCATTCCAGTGGGGATTGGAAATTCCATCGAGCTGCTTATGATATAGTGCAGTATTCTCTGATGTGGATCTTGATCTTCTAAATAACCCCAGGATCCCACTCTTTCTAGCCTCGAGCTACTTTCACTTTCGTCACTGGGCTTTACAACCTCAGCAGCGTGAACCTCTGTAACCTAAAGCCGTTGATCTAATATCACCTGTCCATTAAGAAATACTATCCCGACCGTGACCACTGGGACTAAGGAGGTATCTGATCAATCAATGTGACCGCCGCCTATGAAATCATAAAGTATCACTCACTGTGACTGTGAACAATTTGGCGAGCAAGACTCCTCTATTCACAACAGACCGGCAAAGAAAGCGGCGTGTAGGGTTTATAGTAAAGTATAGACCACGTGCCTTGTACGATCAGATGATATGTCTTGACTAGATGTTCAATGTGGCTCATGAATTGTCATTTCGTTGGAACTGTTGATCCGTCTGTAACTGGACTTAGATTTGGAAAGGGTTCCTTGTCATTAGTATGAGTGTCTTTGGCAGCGATCTTCTTTAGCACTGGTTAGATTCCACCTTAGATCGAGAATGTAACAAACAATAATGCTTCAATCTTTTGAAGCCTAGAAGGAATAGAATGAACATAAATAGAGTGAAAATAAGAATGATACCAAAGGTACAAGGCACAGCTGCGACTACATCAGCAAAAAAAGCGAACCATGAAAGGCGAACGTACGTCCAGACGTACCGATTCGTCTTTTGCGACCAAAACCTCGTCTTTTGCGCCCAAATACTCGTCTTTTGGTCATCCCGCGCTTCCCGGAGCCCCCACATGTGACAAGTCGTCTTTCGGCGCCTAGTATGCGTCCGAAATATGACAAGTCGTCTTTTGACGCCTAGTATGCGTCTCAAATATGAGATCTCGTCTTTTAACGCTGTCACGGCGTGCCAAGAGTCGGGTTGGAAAGGGATGGAATCGGAAGGAAGGGACAGGGAAGAGTTTTCATATGCGGATTAGTCATGTTGCATTGTATGGATATCGCTCGTCGTCTCCTTTGTCTTTCTTTCCTTCTCTCCTTGTTCAACCTTACTAGTAAATAGGTGAGCGTATGCTGTCTTTCAATCGCTGTTTCTTTCCTCTTGAACCGCTGTTACTATCAATAAGCGCTGTTACCTCTTCCATATCGTGCTGCATCGTGCCATTGTTTCGCGCCGTAGTCCTAACCGACGTGCGACACTCGCAACTCGTATCCAAAGTTCTAGCGACCGCTGTTGTGTGCTTAGGCCACCCACCGTACCACTTTTACCTACCTCTAACCGAGGTCCCTCGTCCACCGCCTTACAAACGCCTTTTGACGTTGCGCGGATGTGATATTTTGCCTAAGTCCTGGCGCTAATGCTAATACCGCTAGCTAATGACGTCAGATTTGACTCTTCTCCACACCTCGAGGATCCACCCACACCTCCACCTCCACCTCCACCTCCACCTCCACCTCCACCTCCACCTGCACCTCTACATATACACCTACCTACCTCGCCTCCTACCTCACCTCCTACCTCGCCTCCTACCTCACCTCCTACCTCACCTCCTACCTCACCTCCTACCTGTATCGACACCTACCTCACCTCCTACCTGTATCGACGCCTACCTCCTACCTGTATCAGCGCCTGGATATGTATTTACCTTCCTCTGCATTTTGACGAATACTGCACGATTTGGACACCTACCAGTCAGCGAATACTGCACGATTTGGACACCTACCAGGCAGCGAATACTGCACGATTTGGACACCTATCTGTCACCGGATACTGCACGATTTGGACACCTATCTGTCACCGGATACTGCACGATTTGGACACCTACCAGGCAGCGAATTCTGCATGGATGAATCGTCAGCGGGCAGGAGGGCAGGCAGTAGGCAGGTCAGCGGGCAGGAGGCAGGCAGGCAGCGTAGCGGGCAGCTCAGCGGGCAGCTCAGCGGGTAGCTCAGCAAGCAGGCACTTCAGCGGGGAGCTCAGCGGGCAGGCAGCTCAGCGGGGAGCTCGACGGGCAGGCAGCTCAGCGGGGAGCTCAGCGGGCAGGCAGCTCAGCGGGGAGCTCAGCGGGCAGGCAGGCTCAGCGGGCAGAGCAGGCTCGGCGCGCAGGAAGGCAGTGCCGGGGCAGGAGTAAGCGGGGAGGTGGGGCGCTAGAAATGTACGTAGAATTACGTGAGCATGTGGATCAATATCGTGACATTTGCGGCGGAACTACTGTCTAGTCTATGTACCCGATTGCGGTGACCTCGTTCTGCCAGCCAAATTATTGCAAAGCCGTTAACCGGGCAAAAGCTACTCAGGTGTGGGACCGGTGTTCGTTTTGGGGTCAAAAGGCGGCGTAATTCGGTCAAAGACGGCTCGTCTTTTGACCAAAAAACTCAGCGGCGGGAGCGGAGAGATTCTCCGTTCTGCCGTCAGACGATATCGTTTTGCGCCGGGCGTATGGATGCAGGTAAGAAAACTTCTCATGCGCGCAAAATGGCAATGGCGCCTGCTACGCCTGGAGATGCGCGTAAGCGTCAGACCGAACCAAATTTTTGCTGCTGTAAGCTACGATATTCTCGCCAAATTTGGATCGGGTATCGTAGCGGTCCTACGAGCCGTAATCACGAGGAATGAATTGTTCTTTCTTCCACAACGGATCGTTATCAAGTTTCATTCCTTTGATTCAGGGGTGTGTAAGGGCCTCAGAAGTGGACAATCGTTTTTGTCGATCAGGCTGCAACAGCCAAAATAAAAAGTCTGAAGTCAGAATGCGGCGCGGCTCATAGCGGCTCTGATAGAAAGCGTGAAAGGGGATCTTTGCAGTAGTACAGAAGCTTGGCGTCATTTGGGAAAATGTAGACTGCACGGGAAGCCATGGGTTCGTCCTTATCCTCGTTCTTATATCTGTAACGGCAGCCCCTGTTGCAACTATCGCAAAAATTGTTACGTCATTGTTCTTTAAGCTTAGTAATCTCGCGTAGCGGGAAAACAGTGGTGCTTACGGTCAAAATCTCATAGGTAGGTGCGCCCAGACCACAGATCAACCGCCTCCAGTGTGAAATGCGTTTGCATGCGGGAAAGAAAGCCTAGTATCTGCGACAATATAACTTGGCGTTCACCAGCCACGTCATGAACTCCACGGTGGGGCTTGCAGGCGAAGGCGAGCTTGAGCTTGGCGAGAGACAGGCGCGACCAAGTGTTGGACTATGGGATCAGCAGGTGGGATGGTAGATAATGAAGGGATAGAAGTTCAGACCTGTGGAGATAGGCTGTGATGGCGTATCTTATAGTGGTGCAATATCTTGAGTGCCTCCAGGACCTGCTTACTTATCTCCCTGCAATTCTCTTTGACACGCACTTTATCCTGCAGCACACATAAATTCGGGTTCCCTAATGGCAGATATTTCATCGCAATGGAGGTGGCGTTCACATTCTTGCCTCCGTGCAGTACCATCCGTAGAATTTAACGAACAAGTCGGTCTTCTGGCATAGAAGTAAAGATTTGTTAGCTAACGGACCGTTGAACCTAAGTATGATCATTACCTCTTGCCTAGCNATACGTATTTTTATCTCTGTGATAACGTCTTCCGGCAAGCCCTCGCGGTCTTTTGTCATTGGCGAAATATTGTTTTATCAAACACCTCCCTACTATGTCTCTGGACACAGGAAAACATTCCACGCCCAATCAGCCTGCTGACTGACAAGTGTTCGGTAACATCATTCATGCTGTGTGAAATAGTGTTTCCCCTAAAGATCGTATCATATTTATATGATCATATTTGGATTTCAGGTATCAATAATCTCGGTTAATGTCTAAGTATTGCAAGACACGACTCGGAGCACATGTGCGTAAGGTCGATCTGGGAGTGTTAAAGGGCTTTAGAAGCTGGTAGATGCTTTTGCGGACGGAATTGCATTATTCTGCTTATGAAACTTATCAGATCGTATAAGCGATCGCATTCTTCAAGTGAGTTTCTGGGCGGCATCTAGGCTCGCTAAATCTTCAGAGCGTAGAAAACTCAGAGCGTCGAGTCTGGAATACGGGGTGAAATACAGGCTGGCATTGGTCCCTCGAATCTGGAGGCCACAGTTGTACTTTGCGGAGTGTCAGTACAAAATTGTCTTTATTCAGTATATAGCTCGTGACTGGCAGCGCCCAGTGACCACATATCAACTTTGGTGTATCCGTTGTTGGCTCGTACGTGCCCGTCGCTGTACCTTGCACTTCCTGCTACATATATTTCATAGTGCTGGTATAGGTATCCAGAAGACTTGCTGATGGGTCAGTTGACTCTGTGATACAAAGTCCGAATGTGACTTTCAGATTAGGATTGGCAGGCGCGATAAGTACATTCTGGTCCAACATGATGATATCGGCCTTTATCTGCGGTGGGGCCTTATAAAGATGCATGGGGAACCAACCGCGGGTTTCAGGTCACGATGACAGTAGCCCTCTTCATGCATTCTTTCAGCGCTCTCGCGATCTGCATAACAATTTCTCGGCAGTGTTGCTTGTCGCATTCTTGATCGCTGTTAATATATTAGTAGAGTCGGAAGGTATTAATGCGATGAAAATGATATCTTTCGCGGGTTCTGATACCATCAAAGAAGGTAACAAACGTATTGGTATACTTTAGTGTCTATTAACAAAATCATCGTGGGCAATGAGTTGAACAAACAAGAAAAGAAAAAACTCATCATGAAGAGGGCCTGGACAGAAACATTTACCTTTTGCAGTGCTAACAACGCTCTCAGCTCCCTCCTGTCAGAACTTTCATCAATCATACCGCCGCGCGGTGGGGCCATGAGGGTCCTGACCGCACGCAATAATGTCTCTCCCGCGTTCCTCCTAGTCTGGATTGAGGTGATAATGGCCGCGTCGGCGGTCGCCAATCTCCCAAACCTCTTCCCGCCCTCGCTACCCTGTATGAAAGCGATGTCGTGGACCCGTTGCGGAAGTGGGGTTTGAAACTTGAGTCGTCTGGCGTCACGGCGGCGACTGCATCGTGATAAGGGTGATTTGCGTTCGTATAGAAAAGATGATCGAGGGTTAGAGATGTGTCGTGGGGCGAGCTGTCGGATGCAGAGTTCGAGGAATGAGGGTATTTAACTTGAGGTAGCAGCCGATCATGGCTCGGAACAATTGCCAAGATCCGCATGATAGAATAAGAGCGTCCAATAGGCGGACTTGACAGCGCCCGCGATCTCTTGGCCAACGGAAGATGTAAACTGTTCGGCGGTGAAGTAACTAAAATTGGAGAGTTGGCAAAATAGAGCTCAAGGCACGACATCACTATGAAATCCATCAAACCTAAATGTGTTCGCGTTATCGGATCAGCTGTCAGTGGGTACCTCTTTCTTTGATACATCGGAGACTAATGTTAACCAGCGCATTATAACCATCGAAGTGCACGGGCTATCCATCACCAATATTGTCTCATTTCGTACTGCCATTTTGTTTCCTTTTTTCGATCTTTCTTTCTCTGCCAGTTCTGGCAAAGATATATTCCATTTGGTAACAGTATCATGTCACCTTCAGGCAATACCGATCTTGCGGCTTCGCGGCAGAGGTCGTTTAAACCTCGCCGCGCGTGTATGTTGGTCTGTATATTGGCGGTCGCGCGTTAGTACAGGTCTTGTTGGGAGTCTTTGATTATACCGCCTGATCTCTATAGTGTCTTTGCGGAACCTGAGGAAGAATGAAGCTCCTGTTCTGACAGGGAGTTCGGGGATGGGGTGATGGTGATGGCGTTGATGGTGGCGGGAGTTGGGAGTGGGGGCGGGAGCCTGTAAAAGATCGAGCAGCGTGTAGTAACACTCGCTTAGCCCACAGCTACTTAGGCGAATCAAGGCTCGTCGATTGAGTACGGATAGGCGCTGCCTAGGAAGGGGTAACTATGCTCTATTTTTATCTTCTCATAACTCTCTTCGGGAATGAATTATGTTCTAGGTAACCTTTCTAGAGATTTGAGGAAACAAGTTTATAAATCATGCTAGTATCGGTAGCAGTTTCATTGAAGTAGTCATTTATCGTTTACTGTTTCCTCAATTCAACCGAGAGATCATGCCAATTTAGGTTGTTATACAGGTACAATTAGCTGACTCAATATTGCAACTATTGCGCCGGGTAGGATCGCTGTCGTCTGTATTGATTTGATATTTTGCAGGAGATGTGCATGCAGGTTGGTGCATTACCCATTGTGTTTTCGGGCCTCTTTGTGGTTTTCATCTAAATCAGACAGCGGCGTAGAAAGGTCATGAGACATCTCCCAATGGTGCACACTGAATTCGTATACCTTCAACCTGGCCTCTGTGATAGGGTGTGAAGTGGTTAATATAGAATTATGTATTGGACTTTATATCAATTTCACTCCTTGACCACCCTGGGCTGGCATCGTGATTGATTATCCTCTTGTAGATGTGTTTTAGGAGGAGGCGTGCGATTTCAATGTACAGAGACTTGGGAAACTAATGAATTAAACAATTATATGATTCACCCGATTGGAAGGCAGGAAAATCGAATCGAGGAGAGTGTCATCTTACAAAAACAGTCAACTTCAGAAGCGATATGAAATAGAACTTCGAATACTGATAGGGAATACTTATTGTCAAAGTCAATGCTGTCATGTACCTCTATTTCTCAGCTGAAATATTCCAAACCCGTATTTTCATAGCCACCTTTATCTGTAAAGAAGAGTAAGTCTTCGTCGGGATTATTGTATTGTATTTCTCCCTCATTTACCGCGGCCTATATGACAGTACAAACCAAAAAGTGCTTTCAAACGAAAATATTGCCATCTTTGATTGCGGCATTCCGACTTGTAACTTCTGAACTGAATCGCAGAACCAGCGGAGTTTTCAGCGAATTCTTCGTCTTTCCAAACTTTGACACATTGTGAGCTTGAGCCTTCCTCTGAGTGAAAGGATATTCAAAATCAACTCTATTTCTTGCGGTGCACAATTCTTACTGATGGTACTGCTCTCATTTGTGAACGTGAAGAAGCCATTTGAAGATTATAATATCTGACGGATCGTTCTCTTGGCGTCGGGGCTCAACCTGTCAGTTTATTGGAGTTTTAACTAACCAAACTGCCAACATTGGCGCCGGGTATTATTTCCAATTTTCCATCACTTAGAATGATGTTTCCTATCTTTTGAAGAAGGCATAGAAGCTTTAGAAAGGGAGGCTCTTGGTGATGTTGTTTAAATTTCGATCGTATAATTGGCGTTCCTTGTTAATGTAGGAGAGAAGAGCTTTTGAAATAACTAGATTCGCCGGGAACTAGTACTAGGTCGTCAATCACTTTTTCCACTTCCGCCGTATCGCGTCGGTCGATGGCGTTTTTCTACGTTCTTCATCTACAGAAGACAGTCTTGTAAGGTGCATTGAGGGTGACTGAGTATTGCCAGTGTGTTCATGGCGAATCTTCAGGTAGACCCTTCCACAAGTTGATTGGCTGATCGTCGGATCGCAGTTTCGAGTATTTTGTTTAAGAAACTTCTTTCCAGTTCTATTAACACGTAGATTTACGGTTGATGTAGATTTCCCCTAATGATTTGAATACCCTCCTTCCGTAACAGAACCAGCAATCCCCCGTTAAACTCAGTCTCTGCCACAGTGCACCACCGCCTGTATCATTTCTTTCGCCGCGCTCTCCATGAAAGCGCACCTCCAGCCTCTACACTGCCTCATGTATCAAAGCCTCGCCCACTCCTCTGTTGCTAGCTCCGTTCTCATCTCCGACTCCACCACTGGCTTGGCACCAGCTCTATAGACGTGATGAGAAAACAGCTAGCGTGTGGGAATTCAATGAGGTAGCGTTAGAGAAAACGGGTATCACGGAAATAGTAAGCGCAGTATGATGTCGGTGTGGCGGGTAGGTGGAGGGCGTAGGATCTGAACTACGCCAATTACTATTAGTGACGTCAACCGGTCGATGAATCGCAGAATTAGGGTTCGCAGTGCAGTAAGTGCTACGTATCATGCTCTCTCTTCTCCTATTTTACCTGCTCTTACCAACCTTCCTTTCTTTGAAGATATCTAGCTATTGGATCTACTTACCTCGTACCTGTCTTTCTGCTCTCAATTGCCTTGCACTGCTTCATAGGGCTCACGACAGCGCAATCCGAGCCGAATGTATCAGTCGAGCCATGTCCGTCGTGTGCGGTTTTGTTTTGTAGACTAACACAGAAAAGGTAGTAGAGCTTCTGAGGAAGATAATTCTAATGATTGCTGTTGACTTTTGCCATCTAGTTTGATTATATAATGATTATCGTTGGGCCTTTTGAGCTGGAGACTCCTCCTGACTGATTCAATTTGCAGGATTATTTTAGCGGAGATGATGTGTCTGGCTCTGAAGAAGAATATGGTCGGATTGTTTCAAGTACATCAATGTGCCAGCCTTGGCTAACCTATATAGACCGGGCTTAGTGGACAATTATGTTGTCGTTAAGAAGTAGGTGTTAGTCGTAGTGGCGGTTTACATCTAACTTGTTTATTGTATTCGTAGGGTGAAAATAGATAAGCGCGAATACAGTACATTTCCTTTATTTTATGGTAGGGAGTGTATGTCTGGTGAGCAGCTGCGTTAATATCGTATGAGCAGCGAAACCGGTCTTGCGCAGTTAGCCGACCGATTACTGAACTCTCCCAGCCCCGTCAGAAAAAAGCGCGCTGTCCATCTCAACAATTGGCCCATCGGTCTTCCTAGACTGTACTTGTGACCAGCTGGTCAAATCGGCTCTCTCTATGCCGATCGCAGGGGCTGGGGCGATCTCTAATCCGATGTTGATGATTGGGTGTATAA
Source organism: Morchella sp. 2016-41 (assembly GCA_024713855.1). Classification (NCBI taxonomy): domain Eukaryota; kingdom Fungi; phylum Ascomycota; class Pezizomycetes; order Pezizales; family Morchellaceae; genus Morchella; species Morchella sp. 2016-41. Next base: position 40,895 of record JAMGZD010000005.1, read on the forward strand.
TCGATGAATGGGAAAGAGTTGAGTAACTTTGATGACTGGGGCGGTTCTGAACCTGGTTTAGCCAAGCAGCCAGCGCTGAGTAAGGGTGTCAGATTGAAGAGTTTGAACTCTTAGAGCGCTACTACTGAAGGTCGAACAAAATTGACAGGTATTGTTTGTAATGAGGCGTTAGCGATAGTATAAAGCGGTGCAAAATTAAAGAATTGTTCTGTCTGATTCAGGGATCGTCTGTCGGCGGTGTATATGGATCTGGCGCCCTATCAAACAACAGATTGTCGTATGATAGTAAATTTGAAATCGCGCTCATTTCGTGAAATCTTACCATTAGGGACAGGTGAAAGAAAGGTAGCGAAGGTCGCCGCAGGCTACTACAGCCACCTAATCTTAGCATCTCGCGGATGAAGTGGCAGCGTAGAGTCTTTTCTTTGTTCGCTTTTGTATTATTCACTAATTAGGCGATCTGAGCCAGTTCTTGAAGTCGGGATAGGTTCGAAGACAGAGCGCAACCTTGCGCCTGCTCTTTAGTTCTTGTTTGGCTTGGTGAGCTGGTGCACTTCAGATAACCGTTCGCCGCCTTATGTCCTGTGTTTGGTTGTTGTTGATTGGAGTGTGAGTCTTTTCTTTGAGAGGGACGGATCTTTTCATGTAATCCGATAAATCAGGTATATCTGATATTTCATCAATCGTATTCGTGATTAGCATCAAAGTTCTTGATGCGTGATGTGGGTTATGAGATCTTGCGGTAAAATTGGGAAGTAAAAATTAGCTATATTCTTGTATCAGTGAGTGATAGAGAATAAAAATATCATGAATGTCTAATATTGACTTTGAGGATTGCGTATTCTTTGTGTTGAGATTTTGAGCATTTCAATAAGCACTTTGATTCCTGACTTGAGCGGACATGTCATCAAATTCGAATTCTGAGCACTTTGATGTGCGCCTGTACCTTGTGGATATATATATATATATATATAGGGTGTCGAATTGTCTTTCTGTGGATAGGATGTCTTTCTGAGTCGGACAGAACAGAAATCGTGATTTTACTTAACTCGCAGGCGCGAAATTCACAAAGGACCGAGGTTAGGTGGTGGTTTAAGGAAACGTCGCGTTATCGCTTGGCGGTGGCTGTTGCCTGCAGAAGAGGTTTTAATGTTCAATACTGTTAATTACGGGGATGCATTAATATTAGTCATCATCCTCGGGTTGCATGTGACTGTGACTGATAGGCGGGTAGCTTGGCGGCGGTTGCATAGCGCATAATGAATGAACAACAAACCTCCGAACCTCTACGCGTCCATCGATAAAGATAGATATCTGCATTCTCAAGCGGTAGTGTCATCTTTCAGCAATCCTGCTATTGTCTCATCGCCATGAAATCATTTACCTCATCTCAGACCGCCTCACCGCGCCGCGGCGCTTTCTTTGCCTGAACCTGCCATGCCATCACGCCGTCATCACCAAGCTCGACCGATCTTGAGAACAGCTGCTGCCAGGCGCCTCATCTGCAGCCATGGCAAAGCGACAGCGTTGGCGCGTGGCTTCCGCATCCGCGCCGCCAACACCGACACGAAACCGAAGAAGACTGGAGTGATGCAACGCCATCCTTCTCCAGTAAGGCGATGTCTTCTGCAGCTCAACCTCCAGCGGTCCGCTTTCTCTGTAGCGTAGTATTGGCCCAAACAGGAAGGCCAAAGACTCGGCGCTTGTTACTCTCTGCCGCGTCGTAAGATCACGAAGTATACATTGCCAGTATCTTACTGGAAGCCGTGCGGGCGTGAACCATTTGCCGAGACCGGTGAAGGTTGGTCGGCAACTGCTGGCGTGCTTGAGCAACAACGAAGAAATGGTGCATCTTTTGATGAGTTCTTCTACCCGGATGTCCCTTACGATTCTGAAGAGGACGAATTCTGTAGCAGTGATGATCATGAGTCGGATTCTGTGGAAGAAGATGATCCAGATCCTCCTGAGCTGATGGTCAACGCGGAACAGCCCTCCAGGTGGGATTGTCTTTAATTATTGAATGGGAAGGAGTGGACAAACGTTGATGACTGGGACAGTTGTCAACATAGTTTAGTTTGTAGTTAGATACTAAGTAGTTTCTCAGGGTGAAGATTTTCTTACAGAGCGTTTACCACAAGATTCGAGCACAATTTACCAACATACCACTATGGTGCAAGGATCCCCATCTGCGTGATTTACTAAACAATGAGGAACCTTATCCAAACTCCGTAGAGTTTACACAAAGCACAAATAAAAATAGGGTCCATTCTGACGCTCCTGGGCGTACCCAGGCGCACCAGGCGCATGAGAAGTTTTCTTACCTGCATAGCTACGCCCCGGCGCAAAAAGACATCGTCTCGACCGGAAAATACGAACATCTCTCCCGTTCTCGTCGCGGAGTCGTCTTTTCACAAATTACGTCGTCTTTTGACCCCAAAACAAACACCGGTTCCACACCTGGGTAGCTTTTGCCCAGTTAACTGCTGCACTAGTAGGACAATAGTTCGGTGCAAATCTCACGTTTATCGATCTACATGTCTACGTAATTCTACGTACATATTTGTTAGCGACCCACCTGCCCTTGCCGACATCCTGCCCACTGAGCTGTGCGCTGAGCTCGCCGCTGACCTGCCCACTGAGCTCGCTGCTGAGCTGCCTCCCCGCTCAGCTGCCTGCCCGCTGATTCACCTGCCTGGTAGGTGTCCATTTGGTGTAGTATTCGTGACTGATAGCTGATGCATTCGCCGCCTGGGGTGTCCATATGGTGCAGTATTCGAGGACTGGTAGGTGTCGATTCGCTGCCTTGGGCTGTCGATATGGTGTAGTATTCGCTGCATGTGGGTGTCTAAATGGTGCAGGATTGGTGACTGATAGCTGCAGCATTCGCTGCCTGGGAGCGTCGATTTTGTGCCTGCAGTGGCGTCAGTGTACTGTGAATTTGACGCCTTCAGCAGCGTCAGCAGCGGCGTCAAAATACTGGGGTATTTACATGCAGCGGAGTCAGTATAATTGCCAATATACTGGGAATTTGTCGCCTCCAGCGGCGTCAATATACTGCCCAATTTGACGCCTCCAGCTACATCAGCTACGGTGTCAGTATACTGTAAATATACTGGGAATTTGATGCCTCCAGCGGGATCTGCAGCGGTGTCAGAAGCGTTGTCAATATACTGCCCAATTTGACGTCTCCAGCGGCGTCGATATACTGCATGATTTGAAGCCTGCAGCGCAGTCAGTAAAGGCGTCAAAATGCAGAGTGGGGTAAATACGTATCTACTAGTAGGTGTGGATAGAGGCAGGAGGTGTCGATACAGGTAGGAGGTGTCGATACAGGTAGGAGGTAGGAATCGATAGAGGTAGGAGGTGAGGTAGGACGCGAGATAGCTAGGTGTATGTGTGGATGTGGCTGCGATTAGTGGAGGCCTGAGAATGGGGTTGCACAGCCAAGTCGAGTGAACAGCAAACCTCCTCGCTTCAACTACATGCCAACCACATCGACATATATCATATCCCACTCCTCAAACAGTCATGTCCTCTTCACCACAATCCTGCCCGTTACTGTCCCTACCTGCTGAGATAATCCACCTCATTTCGGACCGCCTCAATCACCGCAGTATGGCATTCTTTACCCGAACCTGCCATGCCATCCACGCCCTAATCAACCCCAAGCTCGATCGATACTGGAAGAACAGCTGCCGTAGCCGCCTCCTGTGGGCAGTGTACAATGATAAGCCGAGACATTAAATCGCGCCCTCCGTAACCGGGCCGCTAAAGCCCACCCTACAAAAAGCTGGAGTGATGCTAACGCTATACTTCTCTAAAAGGCTATCTGCCATTCTTTAAGTGACACGGTCAAGATTTTGATGGCATATGGGGTTAGCCCGAATAAGAAGCCCACGCGCACATATTTTATTCTACTCGCGATGGCTGTAATGAAGGGCGAGGTAGAGTTTGCCAATACGCTACTGGAAGCCGGCACGGACGTGAACTACCATCCGGACCCAGGTGAAAGCTGGTCAGTAACTGCGCTGGCGGCCTGGAACAAGAATTAGAAGATGCAGGATATCTTGATGGAATAGTACCCCGAGATTCCTTACGAATCCGATTTGGACTCGTTTTACAGCAAAAATGAGGATGATTGGGAGACTGAGGAGGAAGAGTAGCTCGATTGGTCTGACCTGCCTGATGCTCAGTATGCGACATCCACCATTGCCGGCGCCGGCAACCTCCGCCTTATCTGACCGGCGGGGCACCAATAATCAAAGGTGGCGGCTGGGATGGTTCTTGATTTAGTTTAATGTATAGCAAAGTACTGAGTGGCATGTCAGGGCAAAGACCTTCTTAGACAGTGTGTACTACAAAATTCAAAGACAATTCAGAGCAGTGTCCATAATTTGACGTCGGTTGATAGTGCGCACATAGTTGTAAAACAACGGAATAGTTAGTACGGTTTGAACTTTCAGGCAGTGGTAAAACCACAACATGGTACCAAATTAAATGGTAACATATTTGACCGCGATATTGCCCATGACATGGATACCGATCGCGCGTAATACCACATGATGGGCAAACATATATCAACGAATATCAATGATTACCAATGGATTGTCCATGAATTGAATAGTGTATGGAAACTGAATGTTATTCAATATTTTCTACTCCTTCTGCGGGTCATATTGACCATTCAACGACGTGGTGGATATATCGACAATTTGGTCCATGCATTGGTGTCAGCAGCTATGTCAGCAGTAGCATCAACATACTGAGGTACGTACCTGCCGCTATGTCTGTATGTTGATGGTATTTGATGACTAGGACCGCGGTATTCGATGCCTAAGTGTGACACATTCACCCCTGAGGGGTGCCATATCCTGCAGCATTAACTGTCTGAGGATGTCCGTCCAGTATTAAGTCACATGCTCCCGGTCATACCAAACGACAAAGTTTGCCCTTTCAAGCTAGCATGAGTGAAGGTGAGGTGGGTTATAGAAGATAAATAACCAAATATTTGAATTCTAACAACTTGCGTGACCGGCTGTTCTTACGAATGAACGCGTCCTTCAAAGGAACGCAGATCATGAATAATCCCGAGTATCCGGGGGCCTTTAATCTCTAACACATTCTAGTCATAATCAACCTTCGAACGTTTTTCTTCATTTAGATTCGGTTTAAATATCTAAAGCAAGCCGATAATTACATCCACAATATCAGCGAAGTAGCAGCGTTAATGAATTATTATTTTCCAAGTTCAAAGTCAACAAATCAATATGAATTGAATAATCGAGTGGAATTTACTTTTCGAAACTGGGGGCAAAAAATAATTCAGAGAACTATCTCGTTTATACAATAATAAAACCTAATAGTGGTAACTCAACCTGTTTGTATAGATTATATGCTATCTCGGATTTCGCCAACCAATTGGCGGGTTCAGTGAGTCAATACATATATGGATGAATATCTCAATCATAATTCGATACTATTCAGGCATTCCTGATTTGCTGGCTAAAGTAAACAATAAGCGCTTTAAAAGTGTGTGGGAGTTTTGGAAACGACGAGTCGGTAACAGAGTTGCTTAACGAACTGAGATATATTTGGTAACTTAAAGTATGAACTTGACGAGATCTCCCCCGTTGAGCTGAAACTGTTCCATATATTTTCATTCATAGAATTGAAGTTCGATAAAAGGGTTAGGTTATAGTTGCACTTTCAATAAATGATATGAGAGTTTGAAAGGTTTTAGTTGAAACAGCTTGCGACAGTTTGCAACAGTTTGCGCATAGTTTATGACAGCATGACGGTTTCATGATCATCCAATAAAGACACCATTCCTGGCTGGCAAAATCTCATTATACCATTTGTTATTAATTTTGATAAAAATACAATACTTTTAAGATTTTTGTTAATGAATTTCACATGGAAAGAAAAGAATTCAATCATTCACGTCAACGTTACCACTAGAGCAGCTTGAGTAACTTGCATGAAACTTGAGCTATAATTTAAGTAATGAAATTTAATAATAAGAAATACTTCTTTGTAGAATAAGATCAATATGTTTACCAATAATATTATCACGGTTTTTCCGACTCAATCAATAACATTTGTAATTTTTTCGTTAATATCAATTCAGTTACAACATCACTCTCCATCAATAACTCAATAACAAATTCGAAGTACTTTTTCCCTTGATTCAAACAATAAAAGGTTCAATACAGGAAATCTTTCTATAACATTCTGATAACCAAAGATATCATAACAGCTAATACATCTCCGGTAATGATCTTAATACTATCATTTTTTTCCAGTACCGTTATTTGGGTCGAATTCGGATCTGCGACTGAAAGTGATAAATCACTCAGAGATAGTAGAGTACCGTCACTGTTATCCATGACTCCAATTGGATTATTTTCCATTACGGACCGAACGAACTGCTCATCACCATAAGCACCGTAGAGAATTTCGGTTGCTTTCCTGGCACACTGAGTGATTACCGGTGAAAGCGATGAGAGATTGCTGATAAAGAATTTCCAGTGGGTCATTGATATCGAGACAAGTTTGTCATCCGGAACAAGAAGCGAAAGTAATAAAGGCAGAGTATACTCGGAGTAGATGTCGGTGTTTACCTGGCTCAAACGATACCATTTTTCTTGAATTTCAAGTATTTTCTCCAACTGACGACTTGAAGGTATCAAGGGATCACCAGGTATCACCTTATGCATCAAGTTCACAATATGATCACATATGGCTGAACTGACAATAGGAAACACTCGCATAATCCTCCTGGTGATATTCGGGTATTATCAACGACGCATCGCATCTCACTGCAAACGATCTCCAAACGTATAGTAGAGTAATATCCCACAACGACGTCTCATGAAAGGTCCACCAATCGTCAATCCATAATCTGGATCCCGTGTATAAAACCACAAACACTCAATACAAGTCTCCAACGAATTGACAACTTCCATATCATTATAAATATCTGGGATATTCGCAAAAACAATATTATTATCCAATAGAAGCTGGGGTAGTTGTTGAACTTCCGATACAGCGGTTGTCAGAGTTCGTACGTATTCCGGTCGAATTGATTCTTTCAAAACGGTGAGAAGCAGACACCAATCATGTACGTTTATTGGGTCACCAGGATAGGTACGGTTATATTGTGCTCTGAGATCATAATGTGATACCATTCCGGCTATCGCCCACTGTTTTCTGGAGGTTTCAATCTTTTCGTAGTCTAACATTTTATCTGTTACAACCAAACCTTAGCATTATACTCAATGTTATTCAAATAATAGTGTGACAACAAACCTTTGAGATACAGAATTAAACAATTCAGACGACTTTGGGTTGCAGATGCAGTGTTGATGTATGGGGGCTTTGCGGCTCTATATATAGATTTAGTTCAACGATTCTCCTATTTTACCTGAATTTTATATAAGCTTTCCACCTTTTTGCCCATGATCGCAAATCGGAAAATGTCATTCTCGAGATTGTATACAACGATTTAGAAGATTTATACCATCGAACTATATCCGTGATTTTTCATACCAATAATAAAAAAAAAAAATGTAATTGTAAATTCTTCACAAGTACTCGATGGTATATTGGAGGAGCACAAGAATAATATTGCTAAGTTTATTTTTCGATATAAATTAACACATTCGCTTTGTTTAGGTTGATTTGTGTTCTTTCAATCTCAAAACCCACAAGTGCAATTTATCAAACGTTACAAATAAAAATATACAACTCTTCACAAAATATAAATTGAAACTGATTTACAATTAAACTCGCAGTGTTCAACCACAAACTTACACAATTTCTCTTCATTTATTAAGTTTGCAAAAAAGGGTAAGAATGTTATATACTCACATATGTCAATGTATTCTTCAAAAGACCCCCGAAACTCCTGGTAGGCTATTTTCAAACCAATTAGAGAAGCTATCAAAATATCTTTTATAAATCCGCTGAGAATAAAAAATTACCGATGGAGATTATATTGAGCATAATTGCCCAACCGATTTTTAAGGTAATTTATATCAATTGTCCTGTGTTTTATAATAGAATTATGGCTAACCGGAATAACCGTATCAATATACCGGAAAAGATTACCGGTATAGTCAACGTGGGAAATACCATATCCTAATATTTTTATGGTTTTGCCTGGTGTAATATACAAAGTTGAGCTGTCAAGGGTATCAAATGGCCTCAACTGGTATGATATACCAGGCGGAGCCATAATTTCAAAGGTCCACTTGTGCGCTATGGTATACCGCGCGCTGTTTCATCAATTCGAGCTCACGGGCTTCATTTCTAGTATGCATATACATAAGCTAAGCCATAAGACTTGTAAGAACGCTGCCACTAAAATAAAATAAATCTTTTCAAAATAAAGCAATGGCGGTAACTACAAGTAGCATAACAATTTTGTTTTCATTCAGGAAACTAAATATTGTGACCCATCTACAGAACTCAAAACGGAATTCAAATTCGCCTTCAAGTTGAAATCTCACGCAAAAGTCCGATTCTAGTAAACACTATCGAATAATATGATTAACAACTCCTTCATGAGAAAAAAACAAATCCTAATGCAAACCTTCGTTGTATATAAGAGGCGTTGATATCCCATACGGTTTGTGAGAGAACGATCAACTCTGTGGATTTTTAATTGGATAATTTTGCAGCCACCTGAATAAGTAAGTATTGATGTTCATGTTTCTGTTTAAATCTAAAGCAGAAATGTTTAAATCTTACATTCTTTGTTTAGCACAATCATGGATCCTTTTCGGTCTATCAGCACGAACCGTACCAGCTGGGAAGAGACAAACTGGATCAGACAATATGATTATTATGAACAAATAATTTCACCAAATAATCGGTCTCAAGTTTCCTTAGACAAGTGGTGTTTTTTTCTCACAATTCTGCGTGTTTCGAGAAATCAATCGTATCTCTCAAATCTACCGATATCACTCTATCATTTGCAACAGTTAATCGATCCTTTTGCATTGAACACAACACATATCATACTCCAAAATATTCGAAACGCATATGACAACGATGAATACAAGTCACATGTTGAAAAATGCGTTGAAACTCTTTGGTACTGTACAAGGCATCACGAAACTAGTTTCATCATTATTTCTCTTTTTGTGAAGAGATATTGTGGGATGATATTGTGCCAACAAGTGAAATGGTTGGTCGCATACGAAGTGCGACATATTATCAGGATACTTGAGAGAGTAAACCGGGAGGAATATTTTTTGTTTTGGAACTTGCAACAGAATATATTCACCATCATATTCTGCAAACATATGACTCGCCGTATCCACTCCGTTTGAATATCAGGCAATTCAAAGTTCTGCTTAATGCAAACTCTCACTGGTTACGCGTGTCGGATAGGTATTTCGACGATATACATCAATACGCTCTCCCAATGTTGTTAGCTCTCACAACCCCTACCTTTGATCTGGCACAGTTTTCTGAGAACGAATGGGAGACATGTATCAGCCTGATTCCAGAGTTGCATCCTGAACTGTGGAGAATTGCAAGACAGGTCACTCGGATCTTGCAAAATAATATTACAGATTTCACCTCTACTGACCTTAATACGGTAGACAATTTGCGTGTTTTCAATACAGTCTCAGAGGGAGATTTTTCCTATTTGAATTTACAAGATTTAAGCATATCTACACGCAATCCATTTTCCTTACTAATAACACCAGTACCACTTCACGATAATGGTACACGTATCTCAGAAAAGCTCTTATGTATTCTCATTTCAACAGCGATCAGAATGTTATGAAACATTTTTTTAATTTATTTTTATGGTACCTTTAAACCTTATTGATATATCTAATTTTTGCACAAACTCAAATCACGAAATGTTTTGGACGATGATTGTACTTGTGATAAAGAGTTTAGATAGCAACTTATTTGTATCTCATTAAGTAGGGCATCTGTCCGTAACAATCACAATGTGCTCAATTTATACTATAGGAAACGTGGGTTGCGCAAATTACCAGAACTAATTATTTATTTGTATGTTAGTTAAGTTTATTTGTTGCTTGACTTTGTGTATGACTATTACGTTCTGATATTTGAGGACTGGGAGTTGTTGTATGAATATACCGTTATTGTCGAATAAATTATTCAAAACATTTATAACAATAATCAGTGTGAGCATCATGTAAACAAATCGTAATACTATTTTATTTCCGATATAAACGTGAAGTAAAACTATGCTGGTTCAAAATTTTGTTATTCATAGGTGACTATTTTTCATACTGACTTACAGGATCAAAAACATAAGAATAAATTCATTTTACAGAACATCTGAACGGTATTCATACGCGACAAACGAATTGAGTATATAATGAATCTTGATTCGAACCATATATTCAAGAAAAAATAGGATTCAAAATGGAGGTATGCTAACTAATATTTTCAAGGAGGAAAGTAAATCTGCCGCATTTTCGCCAGCCCAAGCATCCTCAGATTCGCCTTCTTTGCACAACCAATCTCATTTGTTTGTGAGCTCGATTACGCTCTGCTCGCTTTCTTTGGTACCCATATAACAACCTCAAAGCCTGATTCCTGTAGCTTCGGAATTTCCATGCTGGTTCCCAAAATGTTGTCCTGATTTGCAACAGGATTTTTGAAATTCAAGAATGGGTCAAGTGATGCTTGATCCTTCGGGCGTGATTTTGTTTTCAAGGCTGTTGCCCGATTTTTCTCGCGTGTGATCCTCATTTGTTTGATTCTTGCGTCGCGCTCTCTCTCCCGGAGAGCACGTTCTTCTAACACTCTCTCTCTTTCCATTCGTCTCAATTCTTCATTTGTGAGTGGTTGGGTGTTTTTTCGCATTCGTTGAAGATATTCACGATGTGCTGTATGACTTTTCATAGGCCTGTTTTGTCGTTTCATATCTGTCATATAGGTAATTGGTGAATTAAAGATATGAGTATTCAGGATTTCTTAAATTGAAATCTGGGTGTACCAAGGTGAAGACAATATTCTAACGGAGCGACGATCTAGGAACAGGACAGGTTGGAGCCGAGGCGAAGATCGACTCGGGATACGCTCAGGACGGGACAGGAGATCGGGCTTGGATACCGATTGAACAGGATATATTTTTGAATTTAACAGAATGGCTCCGCCTAGCATGGTATACCAGGTGAGACCAATTGATACCCAATACAAATGAAGACGTTGCGTAAGGAAAGGAATAAGAGAAGAGAAACAGAAACGAAGTGAGGGAGAGCCCTCTAATATACCCAAGGAAATTCTCCGATGACTAATCCCAATGAGTCATGACATACAACCGAAATAGAAATCCAGAACCGATTCTGATTCTTCCTTCCGCAATCCTAACCCAAAGCACCTAGCGCTGACCATATTCCCCGAGCGCCTTCCTAACCCATCCATCTCAACCGACGCGATAGCGATCCTTCACTTCGCCACCCGATTCCGCAACGTTCTCGACGGCGTAGCAGGTGGGGGCGGTCGTGCCGCGATAAATATTGATTTGAATATTTTTCACAAGATACGACAAGAGTCGAGTGTTGCCCTCTTTATATTATATATCAATACTTGTGAATTGACGAAGAATAAACTACCAGGGTATGGCAGGTTGAGACCGTTTGGCATCATTTCTTTGGACTCTCTGTAGTATACTGATACGTTCAGTAGGCAATTAGTGTCACATTTGCTATTCTCCGCCCAGTTGTTCGACTTTACCAGCGCAAATAATACATCATGCGACGAATTTACCGTATAAAATCAGCTAGTAAATGTATCAATGGATGCATAAAACGGTTGCGGACTCGACAAACGCATCAGGCCAATACTCTTGCTGGCACATGTTCGACTATTTATAAGGCAACAATTTTGCTACAACACTTAGCAAAGAACAAAGCGCTTCAGAAACTGTCTGTATTGTTATTTGTATAGGAATTGAGAGTGAAACTTGTCAGGAAAGCCGATTTAAAATTGTTAAGCTAAATATACTACTGTCCTTCAGATTTCTTAACCCTCCCGAGTCTGGACTTAGACTGTTTTTGATTTTCGATGATACGAATAGTGAACACAAAATATCGAATTAGCCTTTACTTGAAAAAATATAATGATACAGGTGGTAACCGCCAGATTACGTGATCAAGATACTTGAGGTTCGATCCCTCCACTTTACCTCTTTTCTAATTCCTTCGCCGATCCATTTACACATATCTTCAATGCACCTTTAATGATAACTTTAATGACACCTTTAATGTTGTATTTGATACCTTGATAGGACTGGGCCACCCTGATAGGGAAGCTCAACGCTGCTCATTTATAATCGAAATATTGGCAAAAGGGGACTGCGATGCAATATGCGATGCATTATGCTATATACATTTTTCGACGCAACAGCCACTGATACGGACATCACGTATATATATATACACATAATTTATTATGGATACATTATGCGATGCATTTCCTGCTGCGGTAGAGCCAACTATGGCGGACATATGCTTCAATTTACCTGTAACTGCAGAAATTAAATTCTTTGATGTTGATTATTAGGGATCTTTGACAACTCAAATGCGAGCTCCAATTTCGATCCTGTATCTGATGGGCTACTGCGATAGCACTAGTTGTCGATTTTATTCCAGCTCTAATAACCAAACGAATATTAGCTTCCTGATTGTGGAACCTGTTTCGTTTTCGAGTCAAAAAACAACGGCTCGGCTCGTATACGAAACGTGTTAATATTTTATCGTCGGACAAATATCTCCCTATTTTGTAGATATGTAGATGGTCTCTGCAACAAAAGATAGCTGGACTGACAGAATCTGTCAACGGTACAGCGCCTCCGCACAACCGTCGTGCTTGAGGCCCTGATTTTCCTATCTTGGACAAGATTATGAAGAACCTTTGAAATGACTGTCTTGAGATTTTCAGTTCCTTGATTCTCATTTCGTAGTATCACATAACGCCGCGGGTTAATGTTAGCGTGTATCATTACGGGTTTCAGTCCGCCCGACACGTGTGTGGTTGGTTATGTAGTTGGTTGAGTTGGATGCGAGACAATTAGAAGCTTGGAGCTAGTAGTAGTTCGGAACCAGGTGCTCTGAGCTAGAATCTAGTACCTACCACTACGGCCATCACCACAAACACTACCATTAACCCGCTACTACACTACCAAACTACCTCCAACAAAACTTACTTCCGACTTGCTATTCATGTCTTTAGCACTAACTGTGCTTCAGGAATTGGATGCACTGACAGCGTCTTGGCGGAAAAATGTCCCAGAGTTGACTATTATCGTGTTTGGATATGGCGTTCAGTTCGCTAGGGGGGCACCAGTCATAAGATCACAGTAGTGGTTAGGACATAGGGTGTTAGAGGTTAGGAGATGGAGTTTTAAAGGTTGGGAGGTAGGAGCACCACCACCACGACTTGACCACCACTATTGTTTCAGCGCGCTGCCACCACCATTCTCATCATCACCGTCTAAGTAATTTATTTGCTGCGCTGCAAGCAACGAATACACATTATATCGACCACACTCTAGGCAATCGAATAGAAAGTTTATTGATACTATAATGACGCCGCTGCAGCGACATTGCAGTGCATGCTGCACGATTGTAGACATCCCCAGGCAGTGAATACTGCAGCATGTGGACACCAAACCCTGTACAATTCAGAGACTCTCCAGGTAGCGAATACTATACACCCAGGGAGCAAATACTAGACTGTTTAAACAACACTACGGAATGAATAGACCACCCTAGAGCAAGGAAAACTGTACGCCCTAGGCAGTGATTATTGCAACATATGCATACCTCACGGCTCAAATATTGCACCAACCAATCACCGAATACAGCATGAATATATAACAGGCAAGGAGATCATCAGCCGGGCTGCTCCGCGTGCACAAATGCTGGAAACAGACAGGACAGGGAGCTGAAGTATAGGAAGCTCAACAGCGAGCTCAACAGTGGGGAAGGGGCTAAGCAGGGAGATGATTGGGCTAATCGCCAACTTGTCGTAATATACCCCATTCAGCAAACTGCTCTTTGCGTAGATAGTTCAGTGGGCAGACATTTTGTCTTGTAGAGGGGTTGGCATGCTGTTCAACAAGACGCTCAGCCGGCTGTTACTCAACAGGCTTGTTGCTCAGTTTGCTGCTTGGTGAGCGTTTTGTACAGCCGGTACGAAGCGGAAATGAAGCTTAGGTAGCAAGGAGATCAGCGGGGAACTGGCAGAGGGATCAGTGGGTATCAACTGCCACCAAAAACAAAACAAAGTCACCACCATCACAGCCACACCCATAACCATCACCAAAGCCATCATGCGACCACTACGACGACTACCCTGAAGATTATTACCGCCATCAAACAGCAACAACCACCAGTACCACCATCACCATCAGTATCATGCCATCACCACACTCACACCCTACACACTCCCACTCCCACTCCCCACTAACTCACTCGCTACTCACACTCGCACTCCTACACCACCGAACGGCCCACCGACCAACCCACAGCCACAACCACCAAAATCACCACAACCACCGCTAGTAGATAAATAAGTAGAAATTCAATTAGAGTAAAACGAAGCCCGTGCACTCTCTGATGTTTTCTCCCTGGACAGACCTTGCCCGCGTTCAATCCTGTTCAACTCCAAACTTCTGCGCGTCCTAAAATGACTATAAGGCGTAAATAAAGCTCTCACTTACCACAACCCCCGCAATCCACCCACGCGCCGTCATGTCTCGTACCTGCAGCAGCAGCAGCAGCAGCGTCCAACAACACGTGTTAGAGAGAAAGAAGCATGGCCACAAAGCACCCAGAGCCCCAGAAATTGATGCATTCCATGAACCGGTAGCGAAGCGTTTGAGAAGCTAAAGTCATCATCGGGACTGCCATCTTTCTTCTTCCCCCGCTTCCTTCTTCCTCTTCTGCAAGATCTGAACCTACGCAGCAGGAGGAAATCGCAGACTCGCTCGCATACCTGGAGGCCCCCCCATTGAGCAACCCTGTGACATTGTCCGCGAAACCTCTGCCTAGACTAGGCCAGAACTTTAAGGTCATGATAGAGAAGGAACCTGGCTTTGACAAGGCGCAGTACACAGGTTACAATACCTATGTTCCCGAATCCCCTCCTCCTGCCCAAAAAGAGCCTCCCTCACTGTAGACTCCCCCCAACCCCCCCCCACAACAGCAACAACAGCAAATCATGATAGAAAGCTTCACAAAAGTATGTCAGCTGATTCACGCCCCTCCGAACGCGTTCTTCTGGTCTAGCAAGGAAGTGTGCTAGTGTCCGCATCGCAAAGTGTCACTCCTGCCTCCTCAAGCAAAATACCAGGGGAGGAAGGCCCGAGTAGCACCATAATACCAGAGACCCCACAGCAGCCTTCTGCCTGCAGGCCATAACGGCCAAGAGAGAACAAGAACTCTACCACAACCCCTACTATCACCACTAACAGCATCAGTAAAAAAAACGAACGGCCAAGACAAATTGTACGTTCAGACGTAGTTATTCGCGCTTTGCACCAAAACCTCGTCTTTTATCCGATTTCGGTCGTCTCACGCGTCCCGAACATCTGAATTGTGAAACTTCATCTTTTGGTGCCTAGCATGGGTCACAAATGTGACATCTCGTCTTTTGACGCCTATTTCGTCTCCCAAATGCGGTAGCTCTTCTTTTGACGTCGCGCGGGTATGATCTTCCGTACATATACTGGCGCCAATGCTAATGGCGCTAGCTAATAACGTCAGATTGGACTCCTCCACACCTCGAGAATCCACTTCCACCTCCACCTCCACCTTGAAATACACACCTAGCTACCTCGCCTCCTACCTTACCTCCTACCTCACCTCCTACCTCATCTTCTGCCTCTATCGAGCACTCCATCTCCTGCTTGTATCTACACCTATGTCCTGCCTGTATTGACATCGCCTACCTGTATTGACACCTCCTCTGTGTATGGCTACCTCCTGCTTGTATCAACACCTACCTCCTACTTGGATTAGCGCCTGGATACGTATTTACCTTCCTCTGCATTTTGACTCCTTTACTGACACCTACTAGGCTCCAAATACTTGACGATTTCAACATCTACCAGGCTCCAAATACTGAACGATTTCGACACCTCCTAGGCACCGAATACTGCACAATTTGGACACCTCACAGGCAGCGAATCGACACCTACCACTTACCAATGCTGCACCAAATGGAGATCCCCACCCAGCAAATCGACATCTACCAGTCACCGAATACTGCATCAAATGGACACCTACCAGGCAGGGAGGTGTGCGGGTAGGGGTGCAAGTAGCAAGCAGGGCAGGTCAGCAGGCAAGCCAGCGAACAGGCCAGCAGCAGCGAGCTCACCGGCAGGGCATGTCAGCGGGCAGGCCAGCAGCGGGCTCAACATGGGTAGGAGAGCAGGCAGCAGGCAAGCCATGTCAGCGGGCAGAGAGCTAATTTCTTTCACCAGTTGGCGAGCAATTTTAAGTTAAACATTTGCAGCGTATCTTTCTTCGCTACTAGTATACCGTGCTGGATGAATATGCTCTTTTTTGGAATTACTATTGTTTTTTGAATAACAAATGAAATAGAGCCGGACAATCATTCGCAATTCGGAAACAAGCTTTATTAATCAGAGACTGCTAATACTCAAATAAAATCATCTTTTCCCCTATCTATACCGGTAATTATATTAATTGACTTGATACATCAGCAAACCTCCAACCTCCGCCAGACGCTCTGGACGCTCCTGGCGCCCAGGGCGATCGGTAGACAAACTGCCTCTCCAGAGAAGCAACGGAGCGTTCCTGGCGCCTTCTGGCGCATCGCATTCCGCCCTGGCGAGCACTGATGCCCCCTGCGCGCCAGGCGCGCACTAGTGTATCCAGCGCCCGAGAGCAATACCTCACCCTGACGGAGTTACCTCGCCCAGACGCTTATCCCGACGGAGTGCTTCGCCCCGACGCTCGCGACGGAATGCTCTCTCGCCGACGCTCGCGACGGAATGTTTCTCGCCCGACGCTCTCGCGACGGAATGCTCTCTCGCCCGACGCTCTCGCGACGGAATGCTCCCTCGCCGGAGACTACTACCTATCTCCTGGGCCCTCCTGGAGCTCTCTGACGACTCCTGGGCATATCGCTAATGCTTCTGGAGCACTCCCGACTGCTCCAGCAGCGCTCGATACCGTGATTTTACCCTTCAGCGCCCTGTTTTTACAATGCATACTACTTTGCATTAGTAGGCACTGCTTTGCGGAGCATCCAAAAACGTGATTCTATTACTAAATACTAACACTACAAGCGTCTAGAAATCGCCAATCGAATATAATACAGGCATAGGTATCTCCAAAGCACTCGCCGCTGCTCCCCAAAGCACTCGCCATTGCGCTCCAAAGCACTGCCCACTGCCCTACAGATCCTCTTCCTCCTCCTCCTCGCGATCCTCCTCTTCACCCTCCTCGCCGCCTTCCTCCGCTTCAATGCCGCGAAGTTGAGCATGAACCACCTCTTCCTGGCCGCCACCGTTGTCGGAACCAGAGATATCCTCTCGAGCACTCGGGGGTGCTTTCCGAGCATTCCGGAATGCTGCAAGATCGGCCGCTAACGCTTCGTCGTCCTCGCTGAATCCATCTTCCGGTATAACCTCGATAGTGATGCCTTTCTTCTCGTATCTGTCAAAGTTAGCCTCAATATCCGGAAAAGCACTCTGCCATTGCATACTTTTTCTCGGAGGTTATCCTTAATCACCTCCAACGTTGCCTCCTGATTCTGCCTACTCCTCCCTTCCATGTGTTGCTCATCCTGTTGAAGGTTTCTACTCCCGCTTCAATGTCAGCTCGCAAATCCAATATAGATAATCTGAACGGTTTAAGAGCAGTGATGAATGCTCTCAAAGCTTCCGCCATTGCTGTAAGGACATTGGGATTCTTACTGACAACACTCTCATTTTGTGACTGAAATGGTCCTGGCTTAACGATATTCCCGTTGACCATGCTCGAATGCCATGCCAAATCGCAGTGGATATCAGGCATATAAACGTAGGGGTAATCCGCTCTAGGAACTCGGGGTCTTTTACCCCTCGCATCCTGACCCCATCAAAGTATTTATAGTACAATATGTCGATAATCTCCGGCGCGAGAAACCGTAGACGGTAGGTCTAGTATCTGTTAGCAGCGTTCGCGAGTGCTCTCTGAGCACTCCCGGGTGCTCGCTGGGATTGATCATACCTCATAATGCTGCGCGGGGCTCAAGAAGCGATCATTCTTCAAAAGATACTTCTACTTGAGCAGCCCTCGCCTCAGGACTCGAGAGCTTTCAAGCCCATAGATGGTCGAATCCGCCAGCCGCCTTTAACCTCGTGCATCAAGTGCGAGCGCACTCGAGTGTAGACTTCTGACCTATCGGTGTCAATTACGCTTCTAGGAGCACTCGTGAACGCTTTCAAGAGCATCCACCTGTTGATAACCGCCGTCGAGATCTACTGCACATCCCACCCTGCGACTGGCAGCTGCCCACATATTTACTACCAGTACCGAAAGCCTCGCCGCAGGGGGAAAAGGCTCGTGTAGAAGAGTGTGGTCCCCGGTTAGCGTGCTGCACTCCTTCTCAATCTTCTGGGCTTGCATTGAGAGAACGTTTGCACTCCTCGAGCTAGGTAACAAGGATCGCTGAGATAGGTTATTCGTACGAACGTTAACGATGCTCTCAAAGCGGTGGTCAGTGCTATCGGGAATACTACTAACCTCACTTTCTGCTATAGGAGCATTTCCTTCGTCCCTGATAGATGAAGGAAGCTGTGCAATATCATATCCTGGTTGCGCTTCTGGTAAATATACCTGAGGACTTGAGGGAATCCGGGGACTGCTCATAGAGCTCTCGCCAATGCCCTCAAAAGGCGGGGAGGAACGATAGGTGCGGTAAGTGGGGGAGGAATCGCCGTACCTCGAACGCATTGAGGAAAGATTGATGTGCCGTGTAGAAGAGCTGTAGTCAATATCGCGAGAATAAACGGGCACTGAAGAAGGCATGGATTGTGAGGATATCGGAGGTGCTCTCTGAGATGCCGGGAATGCTCCCTGAGACGCTTGGGACGATCTCTGAGATGCTTCCTGGCTGGGTACCGGAGTGGGTCTGTGGGATGCGGTGGGCGCCCACTGTGATGCGTTCTGTCTGGGTGCGAAGTGGAGCTGCTCTCCGTACTACCTTTGCACCCGGACGTGCTCCCCTCTGAAACGTTAGCGCTTCGTCCTGAACTTTAATGGGTGGGAGGGAGTCGAACCTGTATCACATCCACCGAGACGTCGGAGGAAGCAATAACCTCCGCTACCGCTCCGGTTGGTCTCCTCCGAGCATTGCCCAGTGCTCTGGCAGTAGTCGGCTGTACTGTACGAGGCCTCTTCCCCGTACTCTGGGATCTCTGCTGGGTGGAGGCTTGAGGTTCTTCTTCCGGATCGTCCAGATTCTCCTCAGAGCTCTCTGGGCGTTCTCTGGGAGTCGTCATACTGGAGTGGCCAGACGGCGGTTTCCTCCACCTCTGGCACATGCTCCTCAGGCTGCTCCTCCTGCACTGGCACTTCAGCGCTGTCAGTATTGCCATTGGGGAGATGGAATTCTACCCTTCTAGGGCTGCTTCTTCCAGTGGAAGTGTCGGTAGAACGGAGAAGCCCTTTACGCGCTATTGGGGCGGTGGTCGACGACTGCTCCAGTGCCTGTCGATTGACTACTCCGAGTGCTGGTAGAGAGTGGGGTCAATGCTCTGAATGATATTTCAGACCCATCCGTCTGTGTATCATCCTGCTCTTCGTGGTACTGGAAGTCGTGGTCGCTTTGCGGAGAGAAGTGCTGAACCGGCAGATCGCTTGTTGAGAGGCATTCTGCTTGCTGGCAGGAGTATCCAATGTGCTCTAGGAGCATTCTTTTGCGTGATTTGATTAGAAATCAACGCTTGGCGACAGAGTTTTCGTCGCCAAGCAACAAGAATTTTCACCGCGCAACCACATCCGCTCACCCGCATCCGAAGTCATGTCTAATCACTCGTTTACTGCACTTTCCAAAGCGATAACGAGTGCTCTGAGAGCAATATAGGAGTTTGAACCGACTGCAATTGAAGTAAGAAGAAAGAAGAACGTAATCTAATCTAATCTAATCTAGTATAAGAAATCTAACTAGTATAAGAAATCTAATCTAATATAAGAAAATCTAAACGATGAAACCTATCTATTCATATAAAGGAAATCTAAACATCAAATAGCACCGAACCCAATCCCAGGAGCACTGGCCAGCGCTCAGAAAGAAACATACCACTATTCAAAGGTAAGCGATCGTTCGACAGAAAGAGAAAGGAGAGATTATACCAAAGGAAAGTAATGATGCCAGTAGCACTCGCAAGCGTTCAGAAAACAATACATACCGCTATTCAGAGGTAAGCATTCGTTGAGCAGAAAGAGAAGAGGGCTAAGCTACGACAGTGTACCAAAGAAAACTAATGATGCCCGCCATCACCACCACCACCACCACCACCACCACCGCCTCCAGAAGGTCCACCACCACCACCACCACCACCACCGCCCGGAGGTCCGCCCGGAGGAGGAGGAGGAGGAGGAGGAGGAGGTCCCGGGAGGAGGAGGAGGTCCGCCCGAGGAGGAGGAGGAGGTCCACCGAGGAGGAGGAGGAGGAGGAGGAGGAGGAGGAGGAGGTCCGCCCGGAGGAGGGTTGCCACCACCACCACCGCCCCGGAGGAGGTTACCACCGCCCGGAGGAGGATTACCACCACCACCACCACCACCACCCGGAGGAGGGTTACCACCGCCCGGAGGAGGATTACCACCACCACCACCACCACCACCGCCTCCAGCAGCAGCCGCGAGTGCCAGCAGCTCTCTTGGCTGCTATCCCGCAGGCGCCCAGATTACTCCCTGCGAAGTTTGGGTCAGCAACCCCGACACCCAAAGGATACTTCCTAAGGTATTTGGGGTCTAAATCGTCGATAGCATCCTGCTGTCTATCGCGACGTCTAACAAGAGTCTGGATTAGCCTTTGATTACTGGCATCAGTTCTGGGCAAATATACCCTCATTCCTTTAGCATTTATGCGGTGATTTCCCTCCTCATAGTCAGAGTCCTCTGCTGGAATATCGATCATGGTGTAATCGTCTTCCTCGATATGAGGGAATGCTCGTGATAGCGGCGGAGTTTCAGCACCACCCAAATTAGCACCCGCGCCCGCTCTGTGGAGCACCGCGAGTATCCTCCGAGGCCTGCCAACACTATTCTTCAACCAACCCTCGACCTCTTCCGAATCAGTGATCTGGACCTCCGTCGGCCGGACAGGAGGATTGGATGCCGGTGGAACGTTGTCGAGTGCTCCCCAGATACTCCTGATCGCTCTGTCGGGTGGGGTGTGCTTCAGGATCAAGTTGCAGAGCTCTGGAAACGTTATCTTTGTCAGAATACCAATGAACGAATTCTGATTTCGTCGATGGTTCCAGTCATAGATACGGGGCGGGGCAACTACGGAGAATGCTCCCAGAGCATCCGGTCTACCACCGTGACCATTATGGACGGTCTATCGAGTTCGGCGGACACTGGGTTCCGTTTACGCTTCTTAGAGCGCCGGCCACTGTCCTCATCATCATCATCATCGCTCGCCGTCAGCAACTTCTAAACTCGCGATTCCCCTGCCACCTCGATAGCTTCTCCTTCTGCCCAACATCGCCAATGAGCCACTTCGGCGAGTGCTCTGCGAGGTGCGGTATTTGGTCCGTTCCACATAGGGAGGAACCCACGGAGAGGGCGAGTGCTCAATATACTGAGGCAGAGAGCATCGAACGCTGCTGCTCCGGAGACGGTTTTGTTGACCCAACCGGTGTTGTGGAGCTCCGCCTTGAGGTCGTTGCGGACGGTAGTGTACACTTTAGGTAGGTTGATCAAACCTAAAGTCATCTTCGCTTTATTTGCCTGAGTCATTTTTTTAGAGTTTCGAGAGCTTGGAGACGATGCTACTGAAGCACCGGGGAACGCTTCTGGAGGACTGGCGAACTCTAACCGAGCACGCGGGGGAGTTTCTGGGGCAGGATCTCGGCGCCTTTGCCTCTGCTCTGCCGGTGGAGGGGAATTGGGTATTGGTATCCGACGGGGACGTCGGAATTGAGAGCTCTGTGAAGCACTGGCGACTGCTTTTGGGGCAGGGGCACGTGGGAGCTCGGTTTGACGGACAGGGGCCGATGGTGGTAGTGGCGCGAGCTGCCTAACTCTGGGGAAAAGCTGGAGACTTGTCGAACTGTTCGCTCTTTGGGGCTTTGGACTTGCTGCTGGGCCTGCTGCTGAGCCTGCTGCTGGTCGCTTTGTGGGAGTATGTCGCCGGCCTGCTGGGCCTGCTGCTGTGCCTGCTGAGCGCTTTTTGGGCTTGAGTGCTGCTGGGCCTGCTGGGCCTGCTGCTGTGCCTGCTGCAGAACGTTCTCTGTCGCGCTCGACTTCAGGTTGCCCTGCCTCGCTATCGCTATCGCTGCTGCTACTGCTGCTGCTACTGCTGCTGCTACTGCTGCTGCTGCTGCTGCTGCTACTGCTATCGCTATCGCTATCGCTATCGCTATCTTTCTTGGTTTTAGATTTCCTGATACCCACTCTTGGGAAGAGTCTCGAGTGCTCGAGACGGTGCCGCTTGCTGAGGGAGCGGTGGCGGATGCTTCTCTGAACGCCGACGACTGCGGCGGGGTGTCTCTCCTATCTCTATTGGAAGCTCTTTCTCTTGCATTTGACGCAACGAAGGTGAGGACTTCTTCGCTTCTGCGCCTCTTTGTAGTGTCTCCTGCTTCTTCTTCTCCTTCTTCTCCTTCTTCTTCTTCTTGTTCTTCTTCTTCTTCTTCTTTTCCTTCTTTCGGCGTTTTTTGCTATCTGAATCGTCGGTGTCTGGATCGCGATCTCGCTTCTTCTGTGAGCTTTGTGGAGTGCTCTGAGGGCGGAATGAAGGTGGCTAGTGAATATAGAATATTTGATGAGTATGGTTCTGAGAGCAATAGAATTAAGGAGGATATACCATCTTATATATGATTGCTAGATGTGCAGCTTGAAAGCTTGAAAGCTCGAACTTTAAATTTGAAACTTGAAACTTGAACCGTAAACTTGAAACGTGAGCTGAATGCGCTTCCCAGAGATATCTTGAAAGCTTTGATAGCAGTGAGGGGTATGAAGTGGTAGTGCTGGAAGATGGTTAGGAATCTCTCACGATCTGGAAGGAGGAGAAGGGTGCTCTTATACCGAATCGAATCTGCTATTCCAGAGCTCATCATGTTTCCGAGAGCACCATCAGTGCTATAGGAGCACCCTATGTGCTATACGGGCACTCTCGAGTGCTCCGACCGGCGCTGCATATGGTGCTCCAAGCCGTGCTCAATGTTTGCTCCAATACATGACGTAGCTCTAGGCGCACTCGAAGATTCTACTCTGGTGGTTTGATTCAATTGAATGACGTAGATGAATGCTCTAGGCGCACTCGGAATGCTCGACGGTAGTACCAACAGTGGTATCAATTGATTCCAATGTTGGGCTGGAGTTTCGGTTCTTGTTGGTGTCGGCGCCTGTGCGCTATGAAGCCGAGTCGACAGTGTGTATCGCTTGAGCTCGTAGTCGATATTGGTATTGAATTTTCCGCTGAGAACGGTTTCTCGATCTGAATAGCTTTCGCGAAAGTGCTAACTGAGGGTGAGCGAATGCTGAGAGGGCAGAACGGAGCATCGCTGGTGGCATGATTGCTGTTTCCTCTCGTTGCATGCTCGTTGCATGCTCATGTTTGTGTTTTCAGTATTCCGTTGGAGATGTATGACGTCAAAGTCAGCCATGCTCTGCTGGAGGTGCGAGCGCAAGGCTTACAAGCACTGACGAAAGCACTCTGCTAAGTGAGCACTCTGCATGGGATTACAAATTGCTCAGAGCACTCTGCTGCGAGCACTCTGCATGGGAATTGCTCAGAGAGCACTCTGAACAACAGCTTAAGGCCGAGCCTCATGATGATTGGCTGACAAATCGGTCATAGAGCACTCTGCACCGCCTTCAGGAAAGAGCCGCGTCCTTGGCAGACTGCAAATTCTCGAGTCCAATGAAATCGCCTTGCCCTTTTGCAGCAAGAGGTACAGCTCCTCCGCGAATTTTGACAGACATCTTCGAACGATCCATCCTTTAGAAGCAGATGAATGGCTGGGAAATCAATATTCACTGCTGGAGCACGATCAATCAGCAGAAACCCCTGACGACACTGACGAGAGCCCAGAGAGCATTCCCGATTGCTATTCAGAGACGACTACGAGTCGGAATCTGACACTTTCGATCAAGATTCTAACAATTCGACCTCGAATCCGAATCATATTTCGTGATGGAGGAGGCAGGCGGTGATTCAATTGGGCATATGGCATCTACGACAGTTTACGAGGGTGCTGGGGAGCAACTTTACCGCCGGAGGACTACGACGAGTGCTCACAGAGACCTCTCCAATACCCATGGCACCCACTTCGGTCAGCATACGAGTTCAGAATGTCACGCTTACTTCACACTGTCTAAAGCCTCACAGGGAACATCGACAGCTTCTTTCTACACGCCTCCGAGTAGTGGCGAGTGCTCCTACAGCACCGGGCGGGTTTTATCAAGAGGTTGGAGGAAATGAACGACACACTAGGAAAGGCAAGCTGGAATCATTCGAGGTGGATATTGGGGGGGAGAAGATCTCCTACTACTACCGCAATCCAATGGTTGTCGTCCGATATCTTCTAGGGCAACGTGCCTTCCGGGAGTCATTGGTGTACGCGCCTGTGGTGGAACATAATGAGTTCGCGAGCGAATGTATGGGGAAATGCATACAGGAGATTGGTGGTGGAGATACAGGTTCGTAAGCCTCGCCTGCCAACTTGCACCCGGATACTCCAGGAGATGTCGCTAATGCTTCGATAGAATACGCATCGAGGGGTCTACTGTCGCATCAATTATATGCGGCCGGATGGCACACATCTGACAAATTTCAGCGACAAGAAAGCCTGGCCAATCTATCTTACCATCGAACATCAAGTCGTCGGTGCGCAATAAGCCCACAGGGCATTCATTCATTCTCCTCGGCTGCTACCAGTGCCACCAAAGCTCGGAAAGAACACAACACTCGTTAACTCCGCTTTAAGACGCCAGAGTCAAATGGCACTGCATCGCGCTTCTGGGGAGATCTTTCAAAGCATTCGCGAAGGTTCTCAGGAGGGCGAGCTGATCAAATGCGCCGACGGCTACGAACGACTATGCTTTCCGGTGCTCTCGGGCTGGATCGCCGATCAACCCGAGCACTCAAACTTGCAAAACATCAGCACTAGCGCTTGCCCGCGATGCGAGGTGGAGTTTCACAATCTTGGGAGCACTCGCCGCTCTATGCGCAACCACGAGGACTACAGGGAGAGGGTACAGCTATTTGGCGAGAACCCGGGCAATCTAGAACCGGTGGAATACCTTGTTGCGAGATCCGTCAAAACACTCTTCAATGCTTTCTGGGTATGCCGAGGGTTAATCCGTACGATCTCAATAAACCGGACATACTGCACAATATCTACCTGGGGATGTTGAAGCACATGATGGAGTGGATTCAGGGCTTCCTGAAGAAGCATCACCGATTGGAGGAATTCGACAACGCTGGGCTTCGATTGCGCTTTACCCTGGGCTGGCAGTACCAAACAAAGCATATCGCTCTACCACCCAATGGCAAGGGAAAGAGATGCGGAATCTGGGGCGGGTCGAGGAGAGCACTCGCGCTGCTCTGAGAAACCCGGAGTGGCTGTCAGGAGCGACTTTCGCGAAGCTTTGAAATGCGCTCAAGTCTAATAGACTTCCACTTAATGGCGCAATATGGGAGTCATACAACGAGCACCCTGACTATATGGAGAGCTATCTCGACGATTTCCATAAACACAAGGATATCTTTTAGAATTCAGGGCGTACAAGAAGACATTAAAGGACGCGAAAGATCGAACGAAAGCAGTTAGTGGCTCCCAGAGCACCCAGCGAAGCTTAGAGGAGCTCCAGGAGATTCGGGAAAAATCGCACTTCAACTTCATCAAATTGCACGTCTTGATGCACTACCGAGCACGCTGAGCGCTTTGGGAGCATTCTCAATACTCCACGGACGCCAGCGAGCTTGCCCATGTACGGCAGGTAAAAGAAGCTTACAGAGCGCCCAACAAGGTCGACGCTGCAACGCAGATACTGGACTATGGGGCAGGCGATTGGCGTAGAGATCCGAATTCTAAATCTGAAAGATGTCGTTGAGGTCCTGAGAGCACCGACGACATCCTCTGAGCCATCGATAACTCAAGGAGTTGCTCGACATTTTCAAAATCGAGGACCGCAAGAAAACGCCAATGAACGCCAATAGTAGAAAGCGGACTGCCCTGAAGCGCCTTTGCAACCCCTCCGCTAAATCGGGCGGAAAGACTGTTCAACATAGCAGACAGATTGCAAATGAGCCATATCACGCTATATCGCCTGTTAAAGGAGTATGTCAAGATGCGGATGCTCTCAGAGCTTTGCCGGAAGCTCTGAGAGCATTTTGGAGCGGCGGTGGAGGTTTTCACATGCTTGCAGGTTCCGATACCAATATTCCAAAGGCCTGACGATACGAGGTTCACAATATCAGGTGTGGAACATCATCTTTTAGGAAGGGGAAAATAAGAAAGGATTGGGCATGGGTATCGGTAGGTTCCTCAGAGCAGTGGGGAGTGTTTCGGGGACGCTTACCAGGACGAGTAGAGGCTCTGTTCAAGGTACGGGATAGCACAGGGCGCGCGCATAGACTATGTGTAGTTGAGCTACTTGAGGCGAAGGATCGCGGTATCGCTGATAACTCTCATGGGCTGCTGAAGGTCTGTAGGAGGAGGAGGAAGAGGATGTGGGTCGTGAATATTCGGAGTATATTAGGAATGGCCCATTTGTTCGAGATGGATGCTGGTAATTGGCTGGTAAATACTAGGATAGATTTGCGACGTGGAATGAATTCAGTTGAATGCTTTGAGAGCAGTCATAAGTGCTATCCAGTGAGAGCATTACCGAATGCTATCCAATGATGTGAGAGAATTACCGAGTGCTATCCAGTGAGAGCATTACCGAAAGTGCTATCCAATGATGTGAGAGTATTACCGAGTGCTATCCAGTGAGAGCATTACCGAAAGTGCTATTGAATGACAGCATTGCCGAGTGCTATCTAGTGAATGCTCTGAGGGCAGTGGCGAGTGCTCACGAGTGGAATGTTAGACCCAATAGGACCGCCTAATTCAAAATTCGTGTCGCTCTGCTAGTACGCATGCGGATTGGAAGAGGGAGGTGAGTATCGCCGCTCAGTATCTGAGTCTGTTATCCAGCAAGCTCGCGACCAGCATAATGCTGCTTATGCTTGGGAAACTATTTCCAGCAAGCTCGCTGGAGTGCTGCTTAGGCAGGGCATTGAGCTTTTCAGACGAGCCGCACATGGCCTAAACCTCAAGGCTCAAATGCCTTCACAAATCGGCAGATACATACCCCATCGTCAAAGGTTTGGTAGCCATCCCCAGTATACACGACAGTGCTCAGATCAGTATTCCGCAACTGACCGCTCAGTGGCGTGAAGAATACCCACGTGAGATATCGCTTGAGAGACTGGCGATGCCTACCTTGCCTTTGAAGAAAGCGTATCGATTCATATGGGTCTAAGTGGGGGATGTCCCACCTTGAATAGTATTATCAAAGATGTTTCCAGCATTGGTCAGTGCTATGAAAGCAGCAGCAGCCACGGTGCTCTCAGGAAGTGGCGATATCTCTTAGCAGTCAGTGAAAACCTTGTTGACGGTGTGTCTTGGCGTGAGCGATATGCTCCTGTGGTGTCTGGCGAGCAGCTCGGTGAGAATGC
This sequence comes from Morchella sp. 2016-41, assembly GCA_024713855.1. Taxonomy (NCBI): domain Eukaryota; kingdom Fungi; phylum Ascomycota; class Pezizomycetes; order Pezizales; family Morchellaceae; genus Morchella; species Morchella sp. 2016-41. Next base: position 68,810 of record JAMGZD010000005.1, read on the forward strand.
TCTCCTGGCGCGGATAGCACTGACGAGTGCCTCTGGGCGTGAGCGATATGTTCTGGTGGCGCCCGCGAGCAGATCGTTATGATTTGATCTCCTGGCGCAGATATTAGTGGCGAGTGCTATCAGGGCGCTGGTGCTGTCTCCTGGTGGTCCCCGACGCATCCGCGATTCGCTGCCAGTCCCTGGGCGGGACTCATTCGCTGATCGTTATCCAGACGCAGAGCCCCCCGCGCTGCGGCCATGGCGGAGAGAGCATGCCATGGCGGAGAGAGATTGCCGGGTGCTCTCGCGACGAGCAGCACATTGCCTGACGTGCCTGACGCGTGAAGTGCGCGATGCGCGCCTAGAGAAAACGCGGAGAGCATTGCTGGGTGCTCATGGATGTTGGTGATATCGCCAGGAGCACTCTGTAGACAGTAGTAATAGCGGCGCAAAAAGAAAGCTCATTAGGACTATTCGGTACTGCTTGGAGCGAGTGCTCTGGTGGAGCGAGTGCTCAGTGGAGCGAGTGCTCTGGTTAAAGGCGAGTGCTCTGCTTGGGGCGAGTGCTCCTTGGGGCGCGTCTTCTGGCGGAGTGCGAATAGTGCTCTGAGGCGTCGGCGCGGTGATAGCATCGCCTGGCGCGAGCATTACGCTCCAGGATCGCCTGGCGCGAGCATTATGCTCCAGCGACGCCTGGCGCGAGCATTATGCCCTGGCGACGCCTGGCGCGAGCATTATGCCCTGGCGACGCCTGGCGTGGGCATCATGCTCTGGTGACGCCTGGCGCGGGCATCATGCTGTGGCGGCGCCAGGCGCGAGTAACGCTGCCCTGGCGGCGCCTGGCGTCCCTGGCGCCCAGGGCGTAGGCTCTGCGCCCTGAGGAATACCAGAGTTTGCTGATGTAAAGTTAAATAAAGTATATACAAAAGGTTTAACATATCTTTTAGCGAATATACGAGTAAGGGCCAATAGTGCTGATATCGGCTCAAAGTAAGTGATGCTGAACGGGGTGAGAACGGATTATTGCGAGTGATGGGGGGGGCGAGTGATGACGAGGGAGAGTGATAGTTTTGGCGAGTTATGTGGCCATCAAGCGATAATAATCGTGAGAGTTATGGATCACATATTAGCATCTGTTGTGAGACAACTGCACGATCTCAATTTGACTGTACACCCATTTAACTCAACGAAATCAAATCATAGTCAGGTTGTTTGAACGTATCACCAGTTCCATTGGCGAATTAAATATTTTCTTTAACTTTGAACGACTCCGTTCGTTTTCTGATAATTCCAGCTCTTTTAATTTGAATTTTTACTTTCCGCAATTTCTACTCATTTCACAGAAACATTGCTTCAACTTTGATTCAATTCCATAATTCTCATTTTTCCGTACGTAATAAGTAAGTGAAAATAGCTTTACCCAGTTTCGATTGAATAAGATATTTATTTCCAAAACAGAACAATTTCAGTGCTTCTCAATAAAAAATTTTCATAACAATGATAAAGTCAATTTCAAAACAATAGGTTAATAAAGAACAACAAAATAATCCTGACGTTAATTCATAAATCATAGAAATATTCCCAATTCTTCTCACATAGGTTTCCAATCTGAAATCCGCTGAATTCCTCGAATTGAATAATGCTAGAAATTCTTCTCCATATCACTCTCAGTGACTGAGAATAAATAGTCACTATCCCAATCCCCGTCACGGCCCATATTTTCCTCACTGACAGCTGCAGGTTCATTTTCCCCTTCGACTGGACTATTGTTGTCACCGATATCGGAACATGGGACCTGAACAGCCGTTGCGCGCCTGACATCATGTACGTCCCTGTTCAAGTCCACAACAGAGCTTGGAATCATACCTGATATTACTTGTTAGTATTTATCTCAAATTTGTCCATTAAAGGAATACTCACTTAAGTCCGGTCTGTAAGCCGGAGTAGCACCACCACCATCTGACATCCAAGACTCTTGAACGTCATAATCCTCCATCACGGCCTCCTCAGCCTCCACAGGTTCTGTCGATATGATAGGTCGTCTGACTTCAACAGGAAATCCTCGGGAGCTTTTTTCTGCTGGTTCATTAGCATCATGAGTAATATTTACTCTTCGGTGGGATTTGAGTCGCTCGGATGCTCGGATTGGTGGGATCCCAGTTCTGACTACCGGTCTCATTCGTTGCCCGACTGCAAATTGACTAGGTCCAGCAATTTCTAGTTCTTCATGATGGGGAACACTTTGGATCCGATTTCGTTCGTTGGTTGCCAATGTTTTGTACCTCAAGTCGGCCCTTTCCTCCCAAATTGAGGAATCAGCTTGATTCCTTCCTCGACGGTCATGTCTTTTCGAATTGTAAGTATCTTTTATGACCATTGACCGAATGAAAATCCACAGCAGGCATGAGCTCCCAATATTGAAATGGCTTATCGATTCTACCGGAGGTCCTGAAGGATTTAATAGAGTTTTCTAAGGACTTCGCCATATCCATCAAACGAGGGCTGAGGTGATGAAGATTGGAAACAAAGAAGTCCCACGCGTGCAAGGGGAATTTTTGTGAGAAAGTCAGTTTTCCATCGGTTGGAAGGAGACAAATCATGGCAAGTGGGCAAGACCGCAGGTAGTCATCATCAAAAAAACAATTCCATTTCTTCCCATCTTTCAACCAGCCGACATTCACCATCGCGTGGTGGTACGTGTTTCGTTATTGTAAATTCGAAGCAGCTCATCATTAACCTTTTTCTGGATCTTGGTATCACGTGTCCGATCCTGCTTATTGAGCCTGATACGTTTGCTTGGTGGAGTGTTTTCAGCAACAATCTTGACTTGCTCCCGCTGTGATATGAACATATCAAGACAGCAGATCCGTTGCATAATTTGATCCAATCTCCCTTTGGTTCCCAAGTTGTTGAGCTCAAACATTCTTTGAAGGCAAATCAATTGAGAGCTGTCGATTTGACTTTCGGTAGTGGGTCGTTGTAACCAATTTGGCTGATTTTGTTTTCCGCCACGGGCATTGAAGAAGACTTCCTGTAGGGCCAAAATATTCTCCGGTAACAAAGACTGATAGACCCATTCCAACAGGTTATCCCATTGCTTCGCCGTCAATCTTTTTCCTGAATTCTCCTCTTGATCATAATCCTGCAGGACGTTAATTGACGGCCCAACCACGGTTTTGCCATTTCATCACCATGGTGCCGGTAGGGAGCTCAATGTCCTCCTCCTCCAATCTGTCGCCCTGAACAACTTCAGGCGCCTCACCACCAACTCTTTCTTCCTCACAAACTTTTGGCAAAGCTTCTGGTATTCAGCCGCGTAATGATGGTGAATACGGTGAGCTTGTTCACGATTGCAGGTACCATAGGGGCTGTCAGGCAAAGTAATAATATAATTGCCACGATAGTTTATTTCGGTAGCCGGCAGAAAATAGCCGCCACCATCCCGAACAGGACGTGGTTGAGGTGTGGTTTCTTCAGAAGCTATTAGAGTGTTAGAAACAGGTTTTCTCGCTATGAGTTACTCAGATTAATTGAAACTTACAATCTTCATCGGACGATGACACTGCACTTTCTTCGACGTTTTCTTTCGACAGCTGAGCGTCCAACACGGGATAAAATTCGGTCAAGGTTGGATCCTGGGGGCGCTGGAGGTTTTGTTATGACGGGAGGTGATTTGGATGACACTAATAATAATTAATTGGAATTATTAAAATCAGAAAAAAAAGGTTAAACTTACTGATTGTATTGCACGGACGCTATTGAGATTTTTGTCGGATGAAGTAAGAATTCGAGCTCTACCAAAGGATAAATCAGTTCACACGCTGCTCAGCATTCATATGAATCAAAAACTAAGTCAATAGCTCAAATATCAGATATGCGCATGATATCACGGAGCCATCAGACTGGCTCCCCTTAATATGATCATACTAGTCTGAAGCAAAAAAAAAAAAAAATTTTAAATACTTACTTACTAATCGGGTGGTAGTATGTAAGAGGGATGGAGAAGAAAGAGGATAAGGGAATCACCTGGTAGTACTTATACTATCAATTCACATTTTATCGTGTGTCAACAATATATGCTCTATGTCTTAATTCCGGGATTGATTGATTATGTAATCACGGGATGGGTTGTGATATTGCTCAATTAGACGTTTTTCAAGTACATTGAGTATTACTCTATCTGGAAGTTCCGTTCCATATCGCAATGTAAGTAGTTCTCATATGCCCTACTTTGAGTCCTACCCATCTGCCGGAGCGAGAGTCTCCGCATTGCACGGTGCTCGTTTTGCTCAATAATGCTTCGTTTCTCAAATGGAGACATACCGGGCTGTGACGCAGTCTATAATGAGCGCGTATCGAAAATGTCACGCATGCCGGTGCCGAGTCTCGGCGTTGCACGGTACTCGTTTTGCTCAATAATGCTTCGTTTCTCAATCGGAGACATACCGGGTTGTAACTCAGTCTATAATGGGCGCGCATCGAAAATGTCACGCATGCCGGTGCCGAGTCTCGGCGCTGCACGGTACTCGTTTTGCTCAATAATGCTTCGTTTCTCAATCGGAGACATACCGGGTTGTCACTCAGTCTATAATGGGCGCGCATCGAAAATGTCACGCATGCCGGTGCCGAGTCTCGGCGTTGCACGGTACTCGTTTTGCTCAATAATGCTTCGTTTCTCAATCGGAGACATACCGGGTTGTAACTCAGTCTATAATGGGCGCGCATCGAAAATGTCAGGCATGCCGGTGCCGAGTCTCGGCGCTGCACGGTACTCGTTTTGCTCAATAATGCTTCGTTTCTCAATCGGAGACATACCGAGTTGTCACTCAGTCTATAACGCCAAGATCGAAAATGTCACGCATGCCGGTGCCGAGTCTCGGCGTTGCACGGTACTCGTTTTGCTCAATAATGCTTCGTTTCGCAATTGGAGACATACCGGGTTGTCACTCAGTCTATAATGGGCGCGCATCAAAAATGTCACGCATGCCGGTGCCGAGTCTCGGCGTTGCACGGTACTCGTTTTGCTCAATAAAACTTCGTTTCTCAATCAGAGACATACCGAGTTGTAACTCAATTCATAATGGGCGCACCGAAAATGTCACCAATGCCGGCGCCGAGTCTCAGCGTTGCACGGTGATCGTTTTGACAAATATTGCTTTGTTTCTTCATCCGAGACATTCCCGGTGATTACGCAGTTCAAAACAGCCCGTTGATAGCAATGCCATATTTCCTCCGTTGTGTTTGTGTTTTTATGTGATATAGTTGACATATTCGGAACTATTTCTTTGCTTGAGAGTGTGACTCATTTGTCATAATTTTAGTGTTAATTAGGGAAACATGGTTGTGATTTAGAAGCCTCTAATCCAATTTCAATTTCCAACAATTATTTTAAAGCGGTACTGGGAGTCTTCTTCAATTACGTATAATCGGGCGGTCTAAATGTTTGATCTCGAATCTTTATTTTTTTTCCAAGCACGTCATTTCTTCCAAAACCTTTTGGTGTAGAACAGAAGTAACATCCACTATACTTCTAGACAAGTTCTATATTTTCAGATAATGAAATATCTCCGTGTACTGCGAACACTGTCAGATGCAGAAGCCGGTCCCTACTGTTGTCCGTGGGTCCGGTAACAAACAATGGATAACAGCAATGAAACCTTATTATAGCAAATACAGGAAAATCAATATTTAGAGGTGGAAAGGTGAAGTTTGCCACGGCATTAGAAAGTGTTTAGTTAGTAACAATTACCCGATATATAAGGGAATGATAGTGAGATCAGAGGTTGAGAGCTCAGAAGCACGTGTGAGTTAGTTGAACTTCTACGAATACCCATGACAGGTACAACTATTCGATCAGAATGGCTTCCGTTAAAACCGATAAACGTAAATTCTATTCCTATGCCGGATGATACTGAGTCTGTAACTTTACATGCTATCGCGTGCTTTCGGGAAGATAAATAATCCTACTTATGACAAGACGTATATCAGCAAAATGTTTGCCGAGAAGCTATTAGAACAAGATTCAATGAAGTATCAGAAAAGAATAGCGCGCATGCATTACCACAGCTTCTTACCCTGACGGAGAGGAAGACACTTATGTGGTAGCCCCTGCTAAATCATGCTTGAGATACTATTTGCGGATTGGTGCACTTGTCTCAACCGCTGCTTTCATTTTGAGGTAAGAAAAATGAGTTAGGCCAGAGTTTGTTTCAGAATGTTAGACGGAACTTGAATTGATGGACACTGACAAGATCAGAGACCAGATCCACCTGTTCGGACGCTCCCGCCGGTGCAACAAACTATGGCCAGCCTCCCTCAACACACTCTGCAGGAAGTGTGCCAGCCTAGGACAAGCAACAGAAGGATGCCAGTCATCCTCACCCACATGCCCGCTCTGCGCAGGAAACCACCTCCTCAACGACCACCGCTGCCCCAACTTAATCTGCCACAAGAAAGGCAAGCTAAAGCCAGTCATTGAGTGCTGCGCCACCTGGAAACCCAAGTGCATCAACTACCCTGGCAACCAAATCACTTCTGACAGGGAGTGCCCCGCCAGGCGCGCCCGCACCCACCCCTCAGGGCACCAAACCACCAAGTCCAAATCAGTCACCACTACCCAACAGGAAGGGTCAATGGAAGAGGACCTCGCCATGACGAATTAATACCGGCCTGATCCTCATCGCCCCACCCCCCCTCATTCAGCTAAGAATCTGTATCCAACGCTAGTTCCGGCCGCACCCTAAACAAACTGCAGTGCACACTCTCGCCCAGCATGACCACCCCTCCCCTTACACGCCCTTGACTGGAAGAAGGCCCCGTGGCTCGAAATCCATGAAACCTTTAGCAAAACCTCCCTCCCTCCGATTACATACCCCATTAACCACTGGTTCGGAAGCGCTCTAACCGCAATGACCAAGTCAGTCCTTGCTCCTACCCCAACAAAGAGGCCATCCTCGTGGTTAAAGACGTGGTGGTCTCATCACCTCTTCTTTTGACGCATAGTTTGTCTCCCAAATGCGATAGCTCGTCTTTTGACGTCGCGCAGATGTGATATTCCGCCTATCTACTGGCGCTAATGCTAGCGCTAGCTAATAATGTCAGATTTGACTATTCTCCACACCTCGAGGATCCACCCACACATCTATATATACGCTGCATCTACCTCGCCTCCTACCTCGCCTGCTACCTGATCTCATACCTCACCTCCTACCTCACTTCCTACCTCCTACCTGTATCGACCGCTACCTCCTGCCTGTATCGAGGCCTACGTATTGCCTGTATCAACGCCTACCTACTGCCTGTATCGATGCCGCTGGAGGCCAAATACCCAGTATATTGACGGTATCCTGATGCCGCCGCAGGCGTGAAATCGTCAAGTATATTGACGCCGCTGGAGGTGACAAATACCCAGTATATTGACGGTGTGCTGACGCGCCTGCAGGCACTAAATCGACGCCCCAAGCAGCGCAGCGGGAGCTCAGTGGGTTGGAAGGGGAGGGGGCAGGAGTGAGCGGAGGTGAGTGGGGCGTCGGCGGAGGTAGGTGGGTCGATAGCAAATATGTACATAGCATTACAGAGACATGGGGATCAACAAAGGTGATATTTGCGCGGAACTGGTGTCCTAGTCTATGTATCAATCGCCGAGTGATCTCATTCTGCCACCCGTTAACCGGGGAAGGCTATCGAGGTGTGGACCCGGTGTTCATTTTTGGGTCAGGGACGACCTAATAACTAACCCTAACTAAATAATATGGCCGTGTTTCATTGATCAACAAGGTCAAACCGGTGTTTTGGATCGAGAGATGGGGGCAACTATGACAAAAGACACAGAGAGCAAAGATACATTTCAACCTATTTTATGTTCTTTTTGATATCACAGCCGCTCCGATTTAGCAGGGAGATGGATAATGTCGAATGGTGTCTCATAGCTAAATCAACAGAAGACATACTGGATGGTATTTACATCTGCTCATCACCCTCTATTATCAATAATTGCGTTGGTTGTGAAATTATTCATTTCGCTGACCTCGACCTCACCCGCTGATATCGCCACACATCCCTATGCAAACCCCTGTTTGGTACATGCGCCAAGAGCCCATGTTCTGGTACCTTTTCTGGCGCGAACTTTGTCCTACCTCCTGTTGGGCAGCTCCGAGAGCGACTAAGACATTGATCCACACATGTGCAACAAATCACAATTGGTACTGGTTCGACGCCACATCGCAGTCATGGACCCACACTGCGCACCGCAGAGACAGGAGATAGTGGAGCAGGGTGCGCGTGAGGGTTGGAGAACAGGTTTTGTATAAATAGATGACCTTCCCCGCTCAGGTTCAGATGATATAACTATTGTCAAACGCATACAAGTTTGAGCCTTACTCAGTCGGCTTATCAAGAACATAGGCTCACAATAGTCTTATGCATCCAATAAGGTTCAAGTAAGTATTATTTAAGCGTGTTTTAAGATGAAATAAGGCTTAAAAAAGGATTTTGTACTGATAAAGCTATTGTAAGCCTACGTTCTGGATAACCCGACTGTATAAGGCTCAAAATTGTATGCGTTTCGACGGTAAGGTATCAAGCACACTCTCCCATCCTGTTACAAGACACTGCTCTCAATTGTCTTTGAATTTTGTAGTAAACACTCTCAAAGAAAGTCTTTTCGACATGCCACACAGTACTTTGCTACACGTTAAACTAAATCAAGAACAATCCCAGCTGCCACCTCGATTATTGGTGCACGCCGTCAGACCAATCGAGTTACTCTTCCTCCTCAGACTCCCAATCATCCTCATCCCCGCTGCAAAATGAGTCCAAATCGTATTCGTAAGGAATCTCCGGGTAGTATTCCATCAAGAGATCCAGCATCCACCAATCCTTCTTCCAGGCCGCCAGCGCAGTTACTGACCAGCCTTCACCGGGGTCAGGGCGGTAGTTGACGTCCGCGCCAGCTTCCAGTAGCGTCCTGGCAATCTCTACTCGCCCTTCATTACAGCCGCGAGCGCATAAAATATGCGCCCGTGGGCTTCTTATTCGGGCTAACCTCATACGCCATGAGAACCTTGACCGCGTCACTTGAAGAGTGGCAGATAGCCTTGTGGAGAAGGATAGCGTTAGCATCACTCCAGCTTGTTGTGGGGGGGGCTTTGACGGCGCTGTGCGCGGAGGGCACGATTTAATGTCTCGGGCTTGTTATTGTACACTGCACACAGGAGGCGGCTACGGCAGCTGTTTTTGAAGTATCGATCGAGCAGTTGATTAGGGCGTGGATGGCATGGCAGGTTCTGGCAAAGAATGCCATACTGCGTGATTGAGGCGGTCTAGAATGAGGTGGATGATCTCAGGAGGTAGTGACAATAGCGGGCAGGATTATGGTAAATAGGACATGACTGTTGCAGCACTGGGCTGTGATATGTGTCGGTGTGGTTGGGATGTAGTTGAAGTGAGCGAGGAGGTTTGCTGTTCACTCGGCATGGCTGTGTAACGCCTCCGCCAACCAAGTCACAGCTACATGCAACGCGGGGATGATGACTAATTTCTTCTCACAACTCTGTGATCGCAGGCAGCAGCCAGCGGCCAAGACATATCTCGATGTCTTTGTTAAACCCACTACCCACTCCTATTTTGGTAAACAGATTTCTGTGGCCGCCTAGTATTCGTCCCCATTGTGACACCTCGTCTTTTGACGCCTATTTCGTCTCCCAAATGCGATATCTCGTCTTTGACGTCACATGATATGTTATTCCGCCATGTACTGGCGCTAATGCTAATACCGCTAGCTAATGAGGTCAGAGTTGACTGCTCCACATCTCGAGGATCCACCCACACCTCCATATACACGCCGACCTACCTCACCTCCTACCTCCTAACTCGCCTCCTACCTCACCTCCTACCTCCCCTCCTACCTTACCTCCTACCTCACCTCCTACCTCACCTCCTACCTGTATCGACACCTACCTCCTACCTGTATTGACCTCCTGCCTGTATCGACACCTACCTCCTGCCTGCATCAGCGCCTGGATACGTATTTACCTTCCTCTGCATTTTGACGCCTTTACTGACACCTACGAGGCTCTAAATACTGGACGATTTCGACACATACCAGGCACCGAATACTGAACGATTTGGACACCTCCTAGGCAGCGAATACTGCACGATTTAGACACCTCCTAGGCACCGAATCCTGCACCTACCAGTCACAGAATACTGCACCAAATAGACACCTCCTAGGCAGCGAATACTGCACGATTTGGACACCTCCTAGGCACCGAATACTGCACGAATTGGACACCCCCCAGGCACCGAAGCGACACCTACCTGTCACCGAATACTGCACGATTTGGACACCTACCAGTCACCAAATACTGCACGATTTGGACACCTACCAGTCACCAAATACTGCACGATTTGGACACCTACCAGTCACCGAATACTGCACGATTTGGACACCCCCAGGCAGCGAATCGACACCCAGCGGTCACCAATACTGCACCAAATGGACACCCCCAAGCAGCGAATCGATACCTACCTGTCACCAAAACTGCACGATTTGGACACCCCCAGGCAGCGAATCGACACCTACCAGTCACCAATACTGCACCAAATAGACACCCACAGGCAGGCAGGCAGGACGCAGGTGGCAGGCAGGTCAGCGGGCAGGAGGCAGGCAGGCAGCGTAGCGGGCAGCTCAGCGGGCAGCTCAGCGGGTAGCTCAGCGGGCAGCTCAGCAGGTAGCTAAGCAAGCAGGCACTTCAGCGGGAGCTCAGCGGGCAGGCAGCTCAGGGAGCTCAGCGGCAGGCAGCTCGGCGCGGAGCTCAGCGGGCAGGCAGCTCGGCGCGCAGGAAGGCAGTGCCCGGGCAGGAGTAGCGGGGGTGGGGCGCTTAGAAATGTACATAGAATTACGAGACACGTGGATCAATATACGCGACATTTGGCGCGAACTACTGTCCTAGTCTATGTACCGATTGCCGAGTGACCTCATTCTGCCAGCCAAATTCGATGGCAAAAGCCGTTAACCGGGCAAAAGCTACCCAGGTGTGGACCCGGTGTTCGTTTTGGGGTCAAAAGACGACGTAATTCGGTCAAAAGACGAACTCGTCTTTTGACCAAAAGACGACGATATCGTTTTGCGCCGGGGCGTATGGATGCAGGTAAGAAAACTTCTCATGCGCCTGGCACCCAAAATGACGCCCAATGGCGCCTGCTGCGCCTGGGTACGCCCAAGCACGTCAGACCGAACCAAATTTTTTGCTGATGAACATTCACGATTACCAACACCAACAACATTCACGATTACCAACACCAACAACATTCACGATTACCAACACCAACAACATTCATGATTACCAACACCAACAAATATAATGTATCTCACGATTATGGAAACTCATAATTGAATAATATACAACAACATCAGTAAGCTTTGGTCTGTCTCCCGATTCTCAGGAGACTCAAATTTCGTTTTTGTGTCTTAGGAGAATCTCAGGATACCCGGGAGACTGTTGGGAGACGACAGGGGTATAGGCAAGTTTGCTGATGAATACATGTGAATCAATTATAACAACCTAAATTTCGAGGAATTCTGAAACATACCATAATACCTGTTAATTACAAATTTAGTTAGCCGAGTAGAAGGCAGTCAAGTAGAAGGCAGTCAAGTAAAGAGGTAGAGAGCTAGCAAGCAGGGACAGGCAGCCGGGCAAGAAAAGGGACAGACGGTGAAAAAGGTATTAGTCATTGAATAGCGGTAGGTAGTGGCGTACGGGAGTAGGTAGCTTGCGGGAGTAGGAAACAAATGGGGATAAACAATGAGCGGAGATGAACAGTACTTGCCGGGGATATACAGACGTTCAGATAGGCAACAGTTATATATATACGGGCAGACAGGTAGTGGGCAAGCAGTGAGCAGGCAGCGGGCATATACAGTCAGACAGACACGGAGCAGGTACAGCAGAGAGGCAGCACACATATACAGACGGTCAGATATGTCACAAGTAAGCAGCGGGCATACATGTCTCAAGGGGCGGCGGTAGCGAGTATTCCGCAGGGTACGATATGCGACAGTAGTAGCTGTCGAGTTAGTCAAGCGAGGTGCAGCGGCCTTCGTTAGAAGGGAGGTATCAGCATATGTGTTGGAGAACCAGCGTAATATAGCAGTGGTTTCGCCTAGCGTGATATGCTAAGTGAACACGAACGATAGTATTGAGTATAGTTACAGTAGAAGACGTTGCTTAAGGAAAGAAGAAAGGAAGTGGAGACAAAGCCAGGGAGAGCCCTATGATATACCCAAGGAAATCTTACGATGACTAATCCCCAATGACCCATGGTTACGCAATCGACAGAGTTTTCACCGAACATAAGAGAACATAGCCGAACACCCATTACTAATCCAACCCCATCATTGATCCATGAAAGTAGCCCCTCCCTTCAAGCGCGAGCTCCTGCGAGCCTGAACCTTAACCTTCGATTTGAGTGGCCCCGGTTTCCCAAGATATTGTGCGTGGAATGTGTCGACGGCGGCGGTGTCGTTATGGTTGGCGGCGGGTTCCCACGTAGGGTCGGTGTATCCCGTCCACTTTACGAAGTATTGCAATCCGTTGTTCCTCGTTTCTCGTGAGTCCAGTATTTCCTCAACCTCGTATTCTTCCTCCTGCTCGACGATGACGGGTGGCGGCGGGGTTGTATTTGACCGGGTACGGGATCCTGTGCGGCGGGGTCCAACAACGAGACGTGAAAGACAGGGTGCATCTTCATGCTCCGAGGTAAGTCAACCCGGTAAGCATAGGGGGATACTAGCGTCTTGATAGGGAACGGGCCAAGTTTCTTCCAGTCGAGTTTCCTTGAATTGCGCGTGGTTCGGATGTTCTTTGGCGAGACAAAGACCATATCGCCGATATTGTAGTCAGGGGCGGGAGTTCGCTTTGCGTTGGTGGCCTGCTCTTGTTGGTCTTGTGCTGTTCGGATATTGGTGCGTAGGTATTCGTGAAGTTCCAACATCTTTCCGGCGAAGTCTTTTGCATCGAGGCTGGGCGGTGTTTTGTTGGTGGGCTTGATCGTCACTGTAAATCGGGGGTGGAAGCCAGAGTTTGCGAAGAAGGGGGTGGCTTTGGTAGAGGCAGAGACTTGGCTGTTAGCGGAGAATTCGGCCATAGGGAGCCACTTGACCCAATCGTTTTGTTGATAGGACACATAACCGCGTAGGTATTGTTCCATTACCGCGTTTAGCCTTTCAGTTTGACCATCGGTTTCCGGATGGAAGGCAGTGGACATCCTTGCTTCGATCCCGAGATGTTTGCATAATTCTTTCCAGAACCTTGCAGTGAACTGAGTGCCGCGATCGGAGGTGACGTGTGTGGGGAGTCCATGGAGTTTCCAGACTTTGCGTAGGTATAGTTGAGCGACATCTTCGGCGTTGACGGTGGTGTTGCAAGGTAGGAGGTGCCGTATCTTTGTTAGTCGATCCACGATTACCATAATAGCGTCATAACCTTCACTTTCTGGCAATCCGGTCACGAAGTCCATTGATACTTCCTACCATAGCTGTTCGGGGATTGGTAGTGGCCGGAGTACGCCAAGTTTCCCGTGTGTGTTTGGTTTGCTCCGTCGATAGGTGTGGCAGTTCCGTATGTAGCGGCCAATGTAGTTCCTCATGAGGGGCCAGTAGTAATCCCTGCTGATTAGTTCGAAGGTTTTCTCACGTCCCGGGTGTCCGGCAGATGGTGCATCGTGGTAAAGTTTGAGGATTTGAAGTTTCAGGGGGTCGTAGTCGGGGACATAGAGACTACCGCGGTATAGCAGTCGTCCTTCGTTCTCGGTGCACTCGGCCAATGAGATTTCCTTCGACTGCTATTTGTCCTTGTTTCGCATCTCGATTATCTTTTGCGGGAATGGGTCAGCTTCGTATCCTTCATCAAAGAGTTTGTCCAGTGAGGCATTCTTTTCAGCGGGTTCGTTTGATAAAGAGCCCGCCAACAAACTTAGCTTAGTTTCGACATTCTCCTTTTTCAGGACGACCTGACTCTGGTGTAGTCGTCTTTCATCCCCCTCTCCAGGGAGATCTCCTGATCTTCTTGTCAATGCGTCCGGTTTTCCCCCTTGTTTCCCTGGTCTGTACTTAATGACGAAGTTGAATCGTGAAAGATATTCGGCCCAGCGTGCTTGTCTTCGGTTAAGCTGTTTCGTGCTCATGAAGTATTCAAGGTTTTTGTGCTCCGATATGACAGCGATTGGGTATGCGGCACCTTCTAGTTCCGGGCATCATTCTTCGAAGCATCGGATGATTGCCAATAGCTCCTTATCGTAAATCTCGTAGTTGCACTCAGCGGGGAAGTGCTTCTTGGAGAAGTAAGCGACGGGTCGGAGGGTATGGGTGTCGTCGTATTGGGAAAGTATGCCAGCGGAGACGTAGTCTGAAGCGTCAGTTTCCACAATGATTTCCTTCTCAGGGTCAAAGTTGGCAAGAATGGGAGCGGTGGTGAAAGCTTCTTTGAGGGCCCTGAACGCGGTCTGAGCTTCACTTGTCCATGCCCATGCCATATCCTTCTTTGTGAGCTTACTCAATGGTGCGGCGAGATTCGAGAACCCATAAATGAACCGGCGATAAAAGTTAGCAAATCCGAGAAATGCCTGTACGTCTTTTACCGTCTTGGGAACTGTCCAATTCTGCACGGTGTCCACTTTCTTGGAGTCCATCCGGATGCCATTGGGTTCAATGATGAGGCCGAGGTAGGTGGTGCTCTGTGTGTGGAACTCGCATTTTTCCGGTTTCAGCAGTATCCCGTTGGCCCTCAGTGCTTCGAGGACTTTCTCAACTTGGGTTTGGTGCTCTTCGAGAGTATCGCTGTATATCTGGATGTCGTCGAGATAGGCTGTGCAGAAGATGTCGAGGTACTCGCGGACGCAGTCATTGATAAAGTGTTGGAAGGTGGCCGGTGCATTGGTGAGGCCGAAGGGCATTACAGTGTACTCAAAGTGACCGTAGCGCGTGCGGAAGGCTGTTTTCCATTCTTCGCCCTCGGCCATCCGGATCTGATTATACCCTTGACGGAGGTCCAGTTTAGTGTACCATTGTGCTTTGGAGAGACGGTCGAGCATTTCCCGGATCAGTGGTAGGGGGTACCGATTCTTCACCGTTAGTTCATTCAGACCGCGATAGTCAACACAGAGACGGAGGGTTCCATCGGCTTTCTTGACAAAGAGGACAGGGGCACCGGCGGGAGAGGAGCTGGCACGTATGGTTCCTTTCTCTAGATTGTCCTGGATGTACTTTCGGAGGACAATTAGCTCTTCGCGGGACATGCCATAGAGTGGTCCGAATGGTGGTTCCTTCCCTTCTTTGAGTGGGATGGTGTGGTCGTATGGTCGGCGCGGTGGCATCTCGTTAGCGAAATTTTCATCCATCATGTAGTAGAACCGTTCGTATTGTTTCGGCACTCGAGTTCTCCAGTCATCCTTCAGGGTTCTGTCAATCGCTTGGTCAATTTCTTCCATGGTCATACTAAAGATTTGGAGCTTGTCCCTTCGGGCAAACCGACAAAGGACCGCGGAGCTGACGAGATGGAAGCGGCGTGGTGGAGCTATTCCTTTGACAGGGGCGATTTTCTTCGATGAGTGGCACTTGTCTTTACAGTAGTCGGAATTGAACAGTATGCTGTTGTCCTTGAACCGTAGTGTGGCATCGTGCAGTTGCAGCCAAGGAATTCCAAGTACGAGGGGGTAGGAGCCGAGTTTGGTGACAGAGAAGGGGACCGTTTCATGGTGGGTGCCTATGGTCATTGGTAGGTAGCATAGATGGGTTATTCGGCCAGAGGATATGGGTCGGCCATCTATGACTTCGAGGGTGCGGGGTGATTTGAGGGGGAGCAGCGGGAGATTGTTGTGGTGTGCGAAGGTCTCGTCAATGAACGCGAACCCCGAGCAACCGCTATCGACCAGTGCGTAGGTTTGGATGGGTTTGTTGTTGCTTGCGATTTTACACGAAGCAACAAGATAGTCCCCATCCAATTTATCCTCCACAGACGACAACGAGAAACCAGAGATAGCGAACGCAGACGAGGGAGGAATGCTGGGTGGTGGCTTCTGCCCCTTTGGTTTGCCAATGGTTACCAAAGGGGCTTGGCTTTTAAAGTCGGTTGCGCGATAGGGGCGACGGTGATAGGTGGGCGGACAGCGGGTGTGGGGGCGGCGAGGGGTGCGGCGGATAATCTCCAGTCGGCTACGGAGTGGGCCTTGGTGGAGCGGCGTTTGGGTTTGGACGGTGCTGGGGACCGGGAGCGGGTTCTTTGCAGTTCCTCGACTTGATCCCAAGCCATCCTGGTTTCGACCTGTGCGTCCTCGAGCTCTTCCCTGATGGCCTTAAGGGAGACTTGTAGTTCCTCCACTTGGTCTTGGGCGTCGAGCGCGTTGAGTTGGGCGTCCTCGAGTGCTTCTTGGAGGGCCTCGACTTCAGCGGGGACGATGGGTTCGGGCGTGGGTTGGGGGGTGATGGTGAGGAGGGATAGGCAGGCGGTGGGGAGGTCGTGAGCCTCAGTGAGTTCGTGCCCACAGTCTCCGTTTTCCGGGACTGGGCCATAGGTTTCCAGAAATGTCTGGAGGCGAGAGACGAGGGCGGAGGTGGTGGTGGCGCCGTAGCGCGTGCATCGGTCGACGATTGTTTCGTCTTGGGTTTGGCCTGAGAAGGCGGCGGCGATGTGACCGAGTTCATACCCGGTGGTGGTTGTGGTGAAGCGATACTCGTAATTGAGGTCGTACTTACCGGAGTGATGGGCGAGATCGATGTCTGCGCCGTAGGGTCGGGGTCCCAGGAGGTTGGCTACCTCTACTCTGGAGGATCGTTTGAAGAGAACGAGATAGCAATAATCTCGTTTGCGGTGGAGAGCGCGGATGGTGCGCCAGGAGCGGGTGGTAAAATAAGTCTTGGCCGGCGTTGGTACCGAGTATGGTCCGTGTGGGACGAGGGGCAGTGATTCGGCGAGTGTTGGCCAATCGGGTTGGGGAACGTATTCCCAGGTCTCTTCGGACGCCATTACGGCCTGGTTATGTTTGTTGTTGTGGGGGTTCGGCGATAGTGTACGGTGCGGATGACGAAGCAACGTAATCTCAAGGGGCGGCGGTAGCGAGTATTCCGCAGGGTACGATATGCGACAGTAGTAGCTGTCGAGTTAGTCAAGCGAGGTGCAGCGGCCTTCGTTAGAAGGAATGTATCAGCATATGTGTTGGAGAACCAGCGTAATATAGCAGTGGTTTCGCCTAGCGTGATATGCTAAGTGAACACGAACGATAGTATTGAGTATAGTTACAGTAGAAGACGTTGCTTAAGGAAAGAAGAAAGGAAGTGGAGACAAAGCCAGGGAGAGCCCTATGATATACCCAAGGAAATCCTACGATGACTAATCCCCAATGACCCATGGTTACGCAATCGACAGAGTTTTTACCGAACATAAGAGAACATAGCCGAACGCCCATTACTAATCCAACCCCATCATTGATCCATGAAAACATGTCACGGGCAGGCAGCGGGCAAGCAGCGGGCAGGCAGCGGGCAGGCAGCGGGCGTATACAGACGGTCAGACATGTCAGGAGTAAGCAGACGGTCATACATGTCAGGAGTAAGCAGCGGGCAAACATGTTATAGGCAAGCAGCGGGCAAATATGTCACGGGCAGGCAGCAGGCAGGCAGCAGGCCGGCAGCGGCCGTATAGAGACTGGTAGATGTGTCACGGGGAAGCAGCGGTCAGGCAGCGGATATATAAGACGGGCAGACAGGTAGCGGGCAGACAGTGGGCAGGTAGATGGTAAGGAGGGGGCAGGCAACGGTCATATACAAAACGGCAGACAGGTAGCGAACAGGCAGCGGCAGGCAGTTGCCCAGCAGCGGAAAGGCTGAGCCGGAGATAGAAAACGTTTTAGTTAGCAAGTATGATCTATGTGTGGAATCGGGTAGACAGACAAACGTACATCTGACCATGAATTGTAAATCTTGTCTCAGTGGATGTATTTTTTGGTGAATATTTCCTTCTGTAAGTAAAAACTGTTGCGGAAATCAGCTGACCAGGCCAAAGTTGCTTACGTGTTGGCGGTAAGGTCGTCCTGTTGTGTTGGGGTGTAGCGGTATGCGTAAGGAAACCTCTTGCCATATGCTTACTAATGGGCATGGTTGCGACTGTTTCGACATGGTTGCGACTGGTTCGGCATGGTTGCGACTGGTTCGGCATGGTTGCGACTGGTTCGGCATGGTTGCGACTGGTTCGGCATGGTCGCGACTGGTCCGGCATGGTCGGCATGGTTCGGCATGGTCGGCATGGTTCGATAGTAGGTGGGCCCTATTTTTGCTCATATTATTATATAATCTGGATGACTAATCAAGTGAAATACCAACAAATTGATTCTGACCAATCAAAACACTATAAAGGAACATGCAAATGGAGGTTATAATTATATACTTATTAGATATGGACCTTATATTCTAGCGCGGTTACAGAACTCAATTGTGTGACCGGCTAGCGAGCAGTGTTGGTACGCTTTTTTGAGCATACCGTTCTTTTAGATAGCGTATTTGCATGAAAGAATCGTTGTTTGCAATTACTGTATTCATATGAATACCGATTTAACCCGAGAAAGGTGAGCATGTCCAACACTCATAAAAGCCGCATCACTACAAGACTACTACTACTCTAATCACACCCCATTTTCCGCCATTGTAACTACATGTACTTATTTTGTCATGATGTTTCCGGCCTGGACCACTATTGCATGCCATACAAAAAAATGCATCTTATGTAGATTTTGGCCGCTTGTCAAACGGAAGACTACACATCACGATGGTACGCATCGTAGGCCGGACATGTACGCGCGTTTAGAAGTAGCGAACCCCGTTTTGGGTAATTTTAAAAAGTGAGGGCTCTGATTGGGCCGATGTAAATATTTCTGCTACCTGGCTACCACTTGGCGGCCAAGTAGGTATTCGGGTAGTATGCCCCGCAGTCTTCGCAAAACATCCTTCTCAACCTCTTTTCCACTCCTGTTCTTTTCATACTTCACCAAAACTTCTGCAATAACTCCAAATCGATACCCAGACAGAAATCTGGTAAAGAGCTATCTACTGGTTATTTCTTTGTATTTTTAAGGGGGAATTTGTATTTTTAAGCGAATATAAACAAAACGTCTCAGGACTTTTTTCCCCCATACAAATTTTGGTGCCAAGACCAAAATTCATTGGCTACTTTTTGGTTGCAATGGGCCATTTCCAGACAAAATTCAGGGTGTCTCGGTATTTAAC
The DNA here is from genome assembly GCA_024713855.1 of Morchella sp. 2016-41. NCBI lineage: Eukaryota > Fungi > Ascomycota > Pezizomycetes > Pezizales > Morchellaceae > Morchella > Morchella sp. 2016-41. The sequence continues at coordinate 88,065 of JAMGZD010000005.1, forward strand.
GTGCAAGCCTGGTACAGTTTCCGGTAGTAGAGACTTTGCTTTTTTTTATGGCATGCAATAGTGGTCCAGTCCGGAAACGTCGTGATAGAACCAGTAGGTACATATAGTTTACAGCGAGAGGTAGAAACAGGGGCCTAAAACCAGGAATTGTATGTCTGATCAAGCCAATGGGGTTCCTCCCATATTTCTACAATAATCTTACCACAAGCTGTAGGCGCTAGGACCATTATGGGGGTTGATGTCCAAGTTTTGTATTGATTGATTGGCTGCAAACGCCGAAGTTTACACCCCCCGTAGTATGTATAACTGTACACTCCAATCCCCTCCCCCTATATACACATATATACCGGCCTTCTTGCACAATACCGACGCACAAAGGCCCGAAAAACATCCCCAAAGACTCCAACCCGCAGCCCCAAAGACTCCAACCCGCACCATGAGCCCCCCGAAGATAGTAATCTCGAATAGAAATATCAAAATACAGCTGGTTAGCATTCTTCACTGTTCCTTATACCCCCCCCCCCCCGACCCTTTTCCCCAATAGTTTATTCCCCCTCCTTGTACCTGCTTCCATACTGTTTTTTCCAACTTTTATACCCAAAATGCTTCAAGTGAGCAAACCTCGTGTCAAGCTGGTTGCTACCAGAAAAACTATTTTAGTTTTTGTACTGCACTCCTCACCATTCTCCCTTTTTATATCTTACCATTCGTTTTATTCTATTCAATTCCACCATATTCACACCGAAGGCTAACGGTCAGCAGGGGCGTAATTATTGCCCAAGAGTAACAAAGCCAAGATATTTACCGAGCGGCCGCTTCTCCACCCCACACCCTTCCAGCTCTTCTGCCCAGCGTCCTCCAGGAGCCAGCCCCATTGCTATTATTGTGATTAACGACGACGACGACTACGGCCCTCGATTTACTGCGGCCACCCAATACCAATCCGGCAAGCTGACCCTTATCAAATTCTTCGGCAATGTATGGAAAACGCGAATTACGCCCTTCACATTATAGGTCACTCGGAGAGGGTTGCCAATCATTTAACACGCAAAACAGTCAATCGCCGCTTTGAGTCGTTTGCGCGGAATTCTTCTTTGGATGGGTTTCTTTACGATTTTCACACGAAATTCCTGAACCCAGTCGACACATTCAAAGACATCCCTAGGGAGCCGATGCGTGTGCTTGGTGAAGACTATCCCCATTAATGGAACACGCGCTTCAACACTTTCGTAAGCCTCGTGCCCCGCCAAAAAGTGATTGAAATGGCCAACAGCGCTGCGCAATCCGCCGGGAAATACACTCCCCCCAACCTGCTGAGCTTAGAATTACCCAAAATCCACTCAAACATCCACGACGCTTTTCCAGAGTCGGCAGTCACGGGTCGTGCTGAGCAACCTGAGGGACCGCAAGTTTGCGAAATGTGTAGACTTGAGGGATTACCTACAGTGAAATTAGATTGCAGCAAAAACCACAGTCCAGAACCCCATAGCCTATGTCCGCGCTGTGTTTTTCGCTTGTGACACTCTCAGCTTTCCAACGCCGCGCCAAACCAACCCCTCCCATCTACCACCAGCTGTCCGAAATGCCGATCGATCGTTCATAGGGTCTGGGCCGATAATATCCTAGGGGAATACCCCGACAACCCTCGCTCCGACGGCTCCTGGGATTTTCCACTAGAGTTCACCAAGTACGTTGGCCTCATACCATGGATGGCTCGGAGGTCCCTCCATTTTAACATCGTTGTTTCTTTCACGTATCAGTGATCTCGCCCTTGCTTTTGGAATGCTGTTGAGTTCTTCCGAAGCAATGCCTTTCCGACACTCTCGCTTTCCTTTGTCCATTCATCTTATCCTTTCGCCTCCTACAATACAGGAAATGGGGGTAATTACACCACGGTAGTGCTCTTGTATTGCTTGTACCAAAAGACCAATACCATCAGAGTCCTGTGATATCTTCGTACTCTTTTATATAAAATATTATTAGTATAAGTAGTAGCAATCAGGTGGAAATAAAAGATAATTATAAATACGCATTATCTGGTCAATACCAATTCTCTTACACTCAGTATTCTTACAGTATTGTAAGAAATCTAGTATTGATATGGTATTGATGTGGTAGTTCATCTAAATACCGCATCCCTACCGCTAGCTCTTAGACCAAAGTTTCATTTTCAGGCCTGGAGACTAGCAGATTCTCGATATAGAATTCAAAACTAACCGTGGAAATTACATTACCCTCGGTTTTGATACCCTTAGGATGAGTGGGTGGTACGCATAGGTAGGTGAATGAATTCAATATATGCTGGTTGAGTGAATGAATTCAATGTATGCTGGTTGATGGTCTCATTCTAGTCTCGTTCCGAGCCTGTATGTGTATTGTGGTCTACAGACTGAGTACGAGACTACATGTACTAGTCTTGTTCCCGACTCGGATGATAGCCTAAGCTGACGAAGCATATGTGATATTGCTACTAGTCACAGCGTGACACCGATCAGATTGACAGGAATTATGTGGCACTGGCATGGAGTGTTATTGATGGTTAATCACGTGGCATGGGGTGTTACCGATAGTCAGAGCGGGAGCGGCCTTGATGGCTGTCCTGTTCGGGCATACCACAATTATTGGGATAGTATTGTGACGGTATTGATACAGTATCGATCAAATTCTATTATTTCCGGCCATACAGTATCAATATTATCTAAATACAGCATGTTATTTAACACGTCTTGATGGGACTAAACCATTCCCAACACCCCTGGTTTAACTTCGGGCGGCCGAGAAGCAAAGAATTCCTAGGCTTACAGTATTACTTCTGTATCTATGGTACCACGATTTCCCGTATTGTACTGTGTTGTTTACAAGCTCTTAATAGGTTATTTAAACTATAAATGTTGTTTGGTTTAAACTACCAGTTTTTCTAGGTATCGATAGAATATTATAGTTTAACTAAACTACCAGATCTCTATATATTGATAGACTCTTATAGTTTAAGTAAACTATCAAACTTGATGATTGATTAGCTTCAATCAAGAGTAATGGCCACGTTCAAGTTAACTCAGAGAATCCCAACCACCTATACCACCCACCTCGCCTCCTACCTCACCTCCTACCTGTATTCATCAGCAAAAGATTTGGTTCAGTCTGACCTGCTTAGGCGTACCCAGGCGCACCAGGCGCACCAGGCGCATGAGAGGTTTTCTTACCTGCATCCATACGCCCCGGCGCAAAACGATATCAGCCAGCGACGGAACGGAGAGAATCTCTCCGCTCCCGCCGCGAGTCGCCGCTTGCTCAAAAGACGAGTTCATCTTTTGACCGAATTACGCTGCTCTTTGACCCCAAAACGAACACCGGTCCACACCGTAGCTTTTGCCCGGTTAACGGCTTTTGCTAGCGAATTTGGCTGGCAGAATGAGGTCACTCGGCAATCGGTACATAGACTAGACACCAGTTCCCGCGCAAATGTCACGCTTATTGATCCACACGCTCACGTAATTCTTTGTACATATTTGCTAGCGACCCACCTGCCTCCGACGGCGCCCCACTTACCTCCGCTTACTCCTGCCCCCCGCCGACCTCCTGCCCGTTGAGCTGTGCGCTGAGCTCACCGCTGACCTGCCTGCCTGCCTGCGCTCCCCGCTGAAGTGCCTGCTTGCTGAGCTACCCGCTGAGCTGCCCGCTGAGCTACCCGCTGAGCTGCCCGCTGAGCTGCCCGCTACGCTGCCTGCCTGCCTCCTGCCCGCTGACCTGCCTGCCACCTGCGTCCTGCCCGCTGACCTGCCTACTGCCTGCCCTCCTGCCCGCTGACCTCCCTGCCTGTGGGTGTCTATTTGGTGCAGTATTGGTGACTGGTAGGTGTCGATTCGCTGCCTGGGGGTGTCCAAATCGTGCAGTTTTGGTGACAGGTAGGTATCGATTCGCTGCTTGGGGGTGTCCATTTGGTGCAGTATTGGTGACCGCTGGGTGTCGATTCGCTGCCTGGGGGTGTCCAAATCGTGCAGTATTCGGTGACTGGTAGGTGTCCAAATCGCGCAGTATTTGGTGACTGGTAGGTGTCCAAATCGCGCAGTATTTGGTGACTGGTAGGTGTCCAAATCGCGCAGTATTCGTGACAGGTAGGTGTCGCTCGTGCCTGGGGGTGTCCAATTCGCGCAGTATTCGTGCCCAGGAGGTGTCCAAATCGCAGTATTCGCTGCCTAGGAGGTGTCTATTTGGTGCAGTATTCTGTGACTGGTAGGTGCAGGATTCGGTGCCCAGGAGGTGTCTAAATCGCAGTATTCGCTGCCCAGGAGGTGTCCAAATCGCTCAGTATTCGGTGCCTGGTATGTGTCGAATCGTCCAGTATTTAGAGCCTCAGAGGTGTCAGTAAAGGCGCAAATGCAGAGGAAGGTAAATACGTATCCAGGCGCTGATGCAGGCAGGAGGTAGGTGTCGATACAGGCAGGAGGTCAATACAGGTAGGAGGTAGGTGTCGATACAGGTAGGAGGTGAGGTAGGAGGTGAGGTAGGAGGTGAGGTAGGAGGTAAGGTAGGAGGGGAGGTAGGAGGTGAGGTAGGAGGCGAGTTAGGAGGTAGGAGGTGAGGTAGGTCGGCGTGTATATGGAGGTGTGGGTGGATCCTCGAGATGTGGAGCAGTCAACTCTGACCTCATTAGCTAGCGGTATTAGCATTAGCGCCAGTACATAGGCGGAATAACATATCCGCGCGACGTCAAAAGACGAGATATCGCATTTGGGAGACGAAATAGGCGTCAAAAGACGAGGTGTCACAATGGGGACGAATACTAGGCGGCCACAGAAATCTGTTTACCAAAATAGGAGTGGGTAGTGGGTTTAACAAAGACATCGAGATATGTCTTGGCCGCTGGCTGCTGCCTGCGATCACAGAGTTGTGAGAAGAAATTAGTCATCATCCCCGCGTTGCATGTAGCTGTGACTTGCTGGCGGAGGCGCATACACAGCCATGCCGAGTGAACAGCAAACCTCCTCGCTCACTTCAACTACATCCCAACCACACCGACACATATCACAGCCCAGTGCTGCAACAGTCATGTCCTATTTACCATAATCCTGCCCGCTATTGTCACTACCTCCTGAGATCATCCACCTCATTCTAGACCGCCTCAATCACCGCAGTATGGCATTCTTTGCCAGAACCTGCCATGCCATCCACGCCCTAATCAACCCCAAGCTCGATCGATACTTCAAAAACAGCTGCCGTAGCCGCCCCGCGCAGTGCAATAACAATGCCCGAGACATTAAATCGCGCTTCTCCGCAATCACACCGGCCAAAGCCCACCCCACAACAAGCTGGAGTGATGCTAACGCCATCCTTCTCCACAAGCGCTATCTGCCACTCTTCGCCGACGCGGTCAAGGTTCTCATGACGTATGAGGTTAGCCCGAATAAGAAGCCCACGGGCACATATTTTATGCCGCGGCGGCTGTAATGAAGGGCGAGGTAGAGATTGCCAGGACGCTACTGGAAGCTGGCGCATGACGCCAACTACCGCCCTGACCCCGTGAAGGCTGGTCAGCAACTGCGCTGGCGGCCTGGAAGAAGGATTGGTGGATGCTGGATCTCTTGATGGAATACTACCCGAGATTCCTTACGAATACGATTTGGACTCATTTTGCAGCGGGATGAGGATGATTGGGAGTCTGAGGAGGAAGAGTAACTCGATTGGTCTGACCGGCGGGCACCAATAATCGAGTGGCAGCTGGGATTGTTCTTGATTTAGTTTAACGCAGAAGCAAAGTATCGCGTGGCATGTCCGGCAAAGACTTTCTTTGAGAGTGTTTACTACAAAATTCAAAGACAATTGAGAGCAGTGTCTTGTAACAGGATGAGAGAGTGTGCTTGATATTACCGTCGAAACGCATACAATTTTGAGCCTTATACAGTCGGGTTATCCAGAACGTAGGCTTACAATAGCTTTATCAGTACAAAAATCCTTTTTTAAGCCTTATTTCATCTTAAAACACGCTTAAATAATACTTACTTGAACCTTATTGGATGCATAAGACTATTGTGAGCCTATGTTCTCGATGTTCGACTGAGTAAGCGCTCAAACTTGTATGCTTCGACCTTGGGCGTAGTTATATCCATACTAACCTGAGCAGGGGAAGGTCATCTATTTATACAAAACCTGTTCTCCAACCCCGCGCGCACCCTGCTCCACTATCTCCTGTCTCGCCGCCGGTGCCGCAGGTGTGGTCCATGACCGCGATGCGACGCCGGTAACCAGTACCAATTGTGATTTGTTGCACATGTGTGATCAATGTCCTAGTCGCTCTCGAGGAGCTGCCCAACAGGAGGTAGGAAAAAGTTCGCGCCAGAAAAGGTACCAGAACATGGGCTCTTGGCATGTACCAAACAGGGGTTTGCATAGTGACGTGAGGCGATATCAACGCTGAGGTCGAGGTCAACGAAATGAATAATTTCACAACCAACGCAATTATTGATAATAGAGGTGATGAGCAGATGTAAATACCATCCAGTATGCCTTCTGTTGATTTAGCCATGAGACACCATTCGACATTATCCATCTCCCCGCTAAATCGGAGGGCTGTGATATCAAAAAGAACATAAAATAGGTTGAAATGTATCTCGCTTCTGTGTCTTTTGTCATAGTTGCCCCCATCTCTCGATCCAAAACACCGGTTTGGCCTTGTTGATCAATGAAACACGCCATATTATTTAGTTAGGGTTAGTTATTAGGTCGTCCCTGACCCAAAAATGAACACCGGGTCCACACCTCGATAGCCTTCCCCGGTTAACGGGTGGCAGAATGAGATCACTCGGCGATTGATACATAGACTAGGACACCAGTTCCGCGCAAATGTCACGTTTATTGATCCACATGTCTACGTAATTCTTTGTACATATTTGCTAGCGACCCACCTGCCTCCGACGGCGCCCCACTTACCTCCGCTTACTCCTGCCCCCCGCCGACCTCCTGCCCGTTGAGCTGTGCGCTGAGCTCGCCGCTGACCTGCCTGCCTGCCTGCGCCCAGCCCGCTGAGCTGCCTGCCCGCTGAGCTGCCTGCCCGCTGAGCTGCCTGCCCGCTGAGCTGCCTGCCCGCTGAGCTCGTCGCTGAGCTGCCTGCCCTCCTGCCCGCTGACCTCCCCCCTGCCTGCCTTCCTGCCCGTTGACCTGTCTGTCTGGTAAGGGTCCATTTGGTGCAGTATTTGGTGACTGGTATGTGTCCATTTGGTGCAGTATTCGTGACTGGTAGGTGTCGATTCGCTGCCTGGGGGTGTCCATTTGGTGCAGTATTTGGTGACTGGTATGTGTCCATTTGGTGCAGTATTCGTGACTGGTAGGTGTCGATTCGCTGCCTGGGGGTGTCCATTTGGTGCAGTATCCGGTGACAGGTAGGTGTCCAAATCGTGCAGTATTCGGTGACTGGTAGGTGTCCAAATCGTACAGTATTCGGTGACTGGTATGTGTCGATTCGCTGCCTAGGAGGTGTCCAAATCGCAGTATTCGTGGACTGGTAGGTGTCCAAATCGCGCAGTATTCGCTGCCCAGAGGTGTTGATTCGCTGCCTGGGCCCATTTGCACAGATTTGGAACTGGTAGGTGTCGATTCGCTGCCTAGGAGGTGTCCAAATCGTGCAGTATTTGGTGCCTAGGAGGTGTCCAAATCGTCTAGTATTCGCTGCCTAGGAGGTGTCCAAATCGTCTAGTATTCGCTGCCTAGGAGGTGTCCAAATCGTCTAGTATTCGCTGACTAGGAGGTGTCCAAATGGTGCAGTATTCGGTGCCTAAGAGGTGTCCAAATCGCGCAGCATTTGGTGACAGGTAGGTGTCGAAATCGTCCAGTATTTGGAGCCTGATAGGTGTCAGTGAAGGTGTCAAAATGCAGAGGAAGGTAAATACGTATCCAGGCGCTGATACAGGTAGGAGGTGAGGTAGGCCGACACTGGCAGGAGGAGGAGGAGGTAGGAGGTGAGGTAGGAGGTGAGGTAGGAGGTGAGGTAGGAGGCGAGGTAGGAGGCGATGAGGAGGTGTATATGTGAGGTGGAGGTGGAGGTGGAGGTGGAGGTGGAGGTGTGGTGGATCCTCGAGGTGTGGAGAAGAGTCAAATCTGACGCCATTAGCTAGCGGTATTAGCATTAGCGCCAGAACATAGGCAGAATATCACATCCGCGCGACGCCAAAAGGCGCAAAAAGACGAGATGTCATATTTGAGATGCATACTAGGCGCCAAAGACTAGATGTCATATTTCGACGCATACTAGGTGCCAAAGATGACTTGTCACATTTGGGGCCCGGAAGCGCTGATGACCAAAAGACGAGTATTTGGGCGCAAAAGACGAGGTTTTGGTCGCAAAAGACGAATCGGTACGTCTGGACGTACAGTTCGTCTTGGCGGTTCGTTTTTTTTGCTGATGTTGACCCCAACCTCCTACCTGTATCGACGTCTGGATAAGTATTTACCTTCCTCTGCCTTTTGACGTCTTTACTGACTGCGCTGGAGGCTTTAAGTCATGCAGTATATATCGACGCCACTGCAGAAACCGAATACCCAATATATCGGCGATGCTGCAGGCTATAAATCCTGCAGTATATTGACGCCTCTGGAGGAACCAAATCGTCAGTATATTGACACCGTTAGAGGCGTCAAATTCCTAATATAATAACGGTATATTGACTCTGCTGCAGGCCTCAAATTGACAGCTGCCAGGTAGCCTACCGCTGGCAGCCAGCGACTATTAAATCGCCATATGGACACCCCCAGGTAGCGATTCATGCACCATTTCGATGCCTACTTGTAGTAGACAGCAGGTAGAGATACCGTGACAGTTAATAGACCTATGTCTATATTTAAGTTGCATATAATGTACTAGTAGTAATAAATGACAGTTCAGAACACGACCTGATTTATTCGCTTCCGTAGGAGCATTTATTTTATATCTGGCTTGTGCAGTACTAAACAATGCATAAACTACATGTAAACTACAAAAGCGTGATCGTTAAACTATTTTCTTGTTTAAACATTGTTTGGTTTAACCAATATGATAGTTTAGGTCGTGTTTATAAATAGTTTGACCATGGTTTACGGATAGTTTACATATAGTTTATCCTATAGTTTGACTATGGTTTACGGATGATTTAAATATAGTTTATTCCATAGTTTAACCATGGTTTACCTATAGTTTACATGAAACTATCCTGCGCTGCAATCCATTTTGTTTAAACAAAACAATAAAATAGTTTAATCAAACAACGCATCATGTTTATTTAAACTATGGTAAATGTACTACAGGGATTCACCACTGAGGACAAGCAAGGAACGATAATCTAGGAACGTATAATGCCCTTAGGACATACTGGAAAGAATCAGATTTTCCACGACTTCTAGCACAGCAGCTTTGGGAACAGCTGGGAGATGTTGTTATTACAATGTATGCTGATAGTGGCACCAAACAAAGTATTAGGGAAAAAATACGTCCTATATGAGAAAAGGAGTAACATGGATGAGATGGATTTTGGACCATCGAGGTAAAATTGGTACATGGGTGTGTTGCACCTAATCATTTATTAAACTAAAAGAAGTTCATCCAGGGATAGCGTTTTTGAACACAACCAATATTGCATACACACAAAAAAACGCCAAGACTGCATGTTTGTAAGGAATGCAATAGCAGTTGGGTTTAGAAACGCTATGAAGTTGCGAGTATGTACAGTCGCAACTCGATATGCCTGATCTCAATACGCCAGATCCCTTACTATCCCGTACGAAATCCTCTCAAATTTTGATTTTTTTTACTGGAGAGCTTTTGCACGAAGGTCTGACTTTCAGGTGTTGGGCCCCGTTACTAACATCCACACCCCCGTTACTCAACATCCACGGCCCCATCTTCAAACATCCACGGCCCCGTCTTCAAACATCCACGGCCCCGTCTTCAAACATCCACGGCCCCACCATTAACAGGTTATCATTTTCGCTACTTCAAAATGAAATCCTGGGCCTGTGGCAGAGAGCTATTCTGCATTTTTGCATGATCCTTTTTGTTGTAGGTTCCCTATTCTTAATCTGCAAATGATGTATGCTTTCTAATTCACTACTCGCTACACAAACGAACCACACCGCTACATGAAGGCATGAGTCATCGGAGGATCTGGAAGGTTCGGTTGGATTAGTAATCGCGGGGGTCTTTCTTACTATATATATTCGTTTATATCTTTTATTGTCTTTCTTTCTCATTCCTTACACAACATCTTGTTTATTACTCTAGTTATTTACTTTGGGGGATTTACATCGCCTCAATACACTTCTTTACTTCTACAAAGTCCACGTTACGTCTGCTGTCCATCATGCTCAGTGCATCCGCTGTCGTCCTCATCGCCGTGACCTTCATTGTGGTCTACTTCCCCCTCGCTGCCCTCGCGCAGCCCTACGTCCCTGCCCTCGGGTATACCGTTGTTCCTTACCTTGCCCTTGCGCCAGGCCTACACCTTCCGTCGGGAACTCTAACCATGTCCCTCGACCCTTCAGCTTCTACCTCTCCCATGGTTCTTTACACTCAGGTTGTATAGCTACAGTATTCAATATGTCAATGCTATCAAGTATTGATGATTTACTTGGTATTTCTGAAGTATTCAAGCCAGATTCTATCTTATAAAAACTCTCTAATAAAGCTTAGAATAGTACCGTTTCAGGCCCATTTCGAAACGCTTCGTTTTCCGCTGACCCTGTGAATCAAAATCCTTCTGTAGCTGCTGAATCCTTGTTTCACACCGAAAGTCCGTTTCGAAACGTTTCGCTCTCGGCATCCGATGCTAGCCAGTATCAGTACCAGTAAGTACTACCTGTTCACAGCAATGCCGAGAGAAATGACGAGAGAAATGCGGAAGGAGATATCTCTGAGTGTGTGGGTAGTCCAGTTGTTGTAGTAGGATCACCGCTCTCCCAAACTCTTAGAAAGAAAAGAGTTTATATTCGAGTCTCTTAAACACAGGCCAGGTTGGTGAACCAATGTATTACGCACTTCCTCGGGTATATTAACGGCCCCAAAAAGAAATATTGGGACGATATGAGTTCAGAGTTCAGATCAAGTACTGGTTTGGACGTGGTAGTTGGTGGTTTGATGAAGAGTTGGGCAGATGATAGGAGGAGACAAAATGCCGAGGTTAGGAAAAAAGTGGTGTTGCAAGTTTCAGTAATGATTTGGAACAGGCTTTGGACAGGTGGATCAGTCTCATTGATGATGTTGAGCGGTCCAGAGAAGAGGAGAAAAAAATGGATGGAGAGAAGGAAAGAAAGAAAAAGACAAGCTCGAGACTTAGAAAGAATATGTCCGAGACTCTGGCTAGCAAGAGAGCTCTTTTACGTGATATAGACTCGGACTGCGATACAGAAAATACAAATCCAAAACGGCTCTCAGGTAGTAGCAGGCCAGATGGACCCCGCACAATAAGAGCAAGAGGCGCCGATAAATTGATCGAAACTCTAGCAGCATCAACAAAAGAGGGAGACGAAGGAATGATGAAGTACATGAGCGAGGTAGAGGATGGGAAAATGGAGAGGTTAGAACAAATCGCAAAGGGATTGAGAACTCCCGCGTTGGGCAGTGGGGTTAAGGATGAAGTGTACAAATTGAGGAATTACATGGGTAAAATGAACGAGACAGTACAGGGACTGCAAAGTGGAATTGGTGAGATGTTGCAGATGATGAAAAGACCTGAGGAAAGAAATCACATGTATAGTTAAAACAAAGGCAAATCAAGCTGTAACTCTTCCGGTTCCTCCCGTTCCAAATAGTCTCAAATATCTAGTGGTTGACAGTGAACTTTTTCTGCTGTAGCGGACCCATTAAAGCAGGTATGGCAGTTTGTAAGAAGATATGCGTTGAAATAATATGGAGCGACTGGCGATAATCCGATCTTGAGCTCGTTCTAGTACCCAACAAACCCAAACAAATTCATGACCTTCCCACATCAGCAAAAAAAAAAATCCTCCAAGACGGATTGTACGTCCAGACGTACCGATTCGTCTTTTGCGACCAAAACCTCGTCTTTTGCTACCAAAAACTCGCATTTTGGTCGCCCCAAGGCCCCGGAGATGCTAAATGTGACATGTCATCTTTACGCTTAAGATGCCTCAAATGCGACGCTGCCTTTTGACACCTAGTATGCATCTCAAATACGACATCTTGTCTTTTAACGCCTTTTGACGCCGCTACGGATGTGATATTCTGCCTATATACTGGCGCTAATGCTAATACCGCTAGCTAATGACGTCAGATTTGACGCTTTCTCCACACCGTGAGGATCCACCCACACCTCCACCTCCACCTCCACCTCCATGCTTATCTACCTCGCCTTCTACCTCACCTCCTACCTCACCTCCTACCTCACCTCCTACCTCACCTCCTACCTCACCTCCTACCTGTAAAGAACCATGGGCGAGGTAGTAGCTGAGGGGTCGAGGGACACGGTTAGGGTTCCCGAAGGAAGGCGTAGGCCTCGCACGAAGGCAAGGGAGGCGACAGCGGTATGCCCGAAGGCAGGGACATAGGTCTGCACGAGGGCAGAGGAGAAGACAGCGACGAAGGTCCGCACGAGGGCGGAGATAGTGGTCCGTACGAGGACGGAGATAACGGCGGTCGGCATGTTAACCGAGAGGAGGGCAGCGAGGGGGAAGTAGGCGACTACGAGGGTCACGGCGAGGAAGGCGACAGCTGACGACAGAGACGATGGACAAGTAGACGAACGCGACTTCAGAAGAAAGAAGTGTCAGACGTCAAGAAATCCCCAAAGAAATACCCAAAGTAATAGACAAGATGTTGCGTAGGGAAAGAAAAGGAAAGACAATAGGAGACATGACACGAATATATAGTAGGAAAGAACCCCGCGATTACTAATCCAACAGAACCTTCCAGATCCTCCGATGACTCATACTTTCGTGTAGCGGTGTGGTTCGTTCGTGTCGCGATGCGGTTCGTAACACTACCTCACCTCCTACCTCACCTCCTGCCTGTATCGACGCCTACCTCCTACCCGTATCAGCGCCTGGATACGTATTTACCTTCCTCTGCATTTTGACGCCTTTACTGACACCGCTGCAGGAAGCAAATCGACACCTACCAGTCAACGAATACTGGAGGATTTTGACACCTACCAGGCTCCAAATACTGGACGACGGACACCTCCTAGGCACCGACACTGCACGATTTGACACCCTGCGCAGCGAATCGACACCTACCAGTCACCAAATCCTGCACGATTTGGACACCTCCAGGCAGCGAATACTGCACCTACCAGTCACCAAATACTGGACGATTTCGACTCCTACCACCAGCCACCAAATACTGGACGATTTCGACTCCTACCACCAGCCACCAAATACTGGACGATTTCGACTCCTACCAGGCACCAAATACTGGACGATTTCAACTCCTACCACCAGCCACCAAATCCTGCAGTATATTGACGCCGCTGCTGACACCGCTGTTGACGCCGCTGCTGACGCCACAGACGCCGCTGCTGACACCGCTGCAGGTAAAACCCCAGTACATCGACGCCGCCATCTGACGCCGCTGCAGGTACGAATATCCCAAGATATCGACGCCGCTGCGCCAGCTCAGCGGGCAGCTCAGGGGGTAGCTCGCGGCAGCTCAGGGGGTAGCTCAACAGGCAGCTTAGCGGGAGCTCAGCAGGAGGTCAGCGGGCAGGCAGCTCAGCCGGGAGGTCAGCGGGCAGGCAGCTCAAAGAGCGAGCTCAGCGGGCAGCTCAGCGGTAGCTCAGCAAGCAGGCACTTCAGCGGGAGCTCAGCGGGCAGGCAGCTCAGCGGGGAGCTCAGCGGGCAGGCAGCTCGGCGCGCAGGAAGGCAGTGCCCGGGCAGGAGTAAGCGGGGGTGGTGGGGCTTAGAAACGCATAGAATTACGTAGACATTTGGATCAATATACGCGACATTTGGCGCTGAACTACTGTCCTCTATGTACCGATTGCCGAAATGACCTCATTCTGCCAGCGAAATGTGCTAGCGAAAGCCGTTAACCGGGCAGAAGCTACCCAGGTGTGGACCCGGTGTTCGTTTTGGGGTCAAAAGACGACGTAATTCGGTCAAAAGACGACGTAATTCGGTCAAAAGACGAACTCGTCTTTTGAGCAAACGACGACGATATCGTTTTGCGCCGGGGCGTATGGATGCAGGTAAGAAAACTTCTCATGCACCTGGTGCGCCCAATGGCGCCGGGTGCGCCTGGGTACGCCTAGGTGCGTCAGAATGGACCCTATTTTTTGCTGATGCAAATCCCCATTCAACTACAACACGCATGCTCGAGAGATCACTATTAAACCCACGCTCTTCCTCATTTAGTGGTACACCAGCCGGTGCCCTATAAGCTCTAATAATCCCTTCTTCTAAATGCTAAGCAGTGTCGCCGTAAATAAAGAATCGGTCCGTTCATTAAAAGCATAAACATGTGTTTTTCCTTGAATACGGGAAAGCCTCAGAATTCCCCAATCACCAAATCTACCTTCCCACGGCCCCGAAAGGCTGGAGATTAATCCATCAGCTGTAACGATTGCCTGCCATACCATTGTGTGTGCTTTCTTATATCCACTATAAAAGAGCTGTTGATGTGCTGTATTAGGACCGGGCCTACAAAAGGGGAGGTGCGTGCTGTCGATGAAGCCCCATATTCTCCCGGAAGGCTCGCCGTTATTATGTATTGCTTCAGCATATGCTGAAAGTACATGAGTTGACAATCTGATCTGATCCCAAAACACATGGTCTTTATACCTCTCATATAGGTATATGCAGGCTTTGTTGAAGACAGTGGATAACCAAAAAGGTGAGCGACCAAAGAAATATTGCATTTCATTATATATATTAGGCCATACTAGCCTAAAGAGAACGACACTCAAAGCGGTGGTAGGGGATGCTCTGTGGAGGTGGGGATACTGGGAATGTAAGTCAAATGCGTTGGAAAGAACAATTATCTCCTCTTATTTGAACCACAAAAACTCAATACACCATACGTCGTTGTAATAGTATATTGAGAATTCTCTAAGTTCATAGCTCAGACTCCTCCTTGCCGGATTTATTGTAAAATAATATTCAACGGCTAAAGAAAAATGCCTCCAATAGTGGGAGCGTTGAAGAATACTGATACCGCTACTGGTAGAGTCCAGTGCGAAGAGATACACGAGATAAAACAATATATCTGAGTCCATTTTTAAGTGCGGGTAAACATACACTTGTTTTAATGTCTGCAGCGGCTACACCGACAGGTTCTACTTTTTTTTTTTTTTTTTTGTTTAACTCATTAATTGCATGGAAATTGTAGTCTATGGCAATACCGCAACCCCAGACTGCCAGCTAACCCCTGGCTACACCCAATAAAGGGTATTCAGCAGGCTCGCATGCTTCCGCCGCCACTACCTAACCAAAAAGAAAGAAAATAAAAACACGCCCACACATCTTAAACATTCTCTATTACAATTTGTATGCTCTCTCTCTTTTCCATCTTTACTCCTCTTAAAACCCATTGAGGTCCGACCAGATAGTTCCTGTTGTAGCCTGTTATGTTTTCTCTGTCAGCCGGTTTCACATCCCTTAAATTGATGATGTACTTGTCTTCTCTCTTTATCGCCTTGATGTTATACTTGTCCTCGGAGTCCTCTTTTCCGCACAGTATGTGTCGCCCCCCCAGTTTGCTGTACCAGATCCATCCTCTTATTGTCATTTGGTCCTCTCTTTCTTTTTGGCAGTTGTACCTTTCTCACATGCCATATTGTCTGTGAATCTGCTCATTTTCCATTCCCGCTATGGCGATCTGAACTTCCTCATCCGGGTGAGTATCGGCCGGTATGAGAGTCTCCGGTAGGAGTGTATGTCCTACTCGGATGGTCTCTTCGATGATGTTCTTAACTTCTGTTCTTGGCGGCAGTGGTGGTGTTGCTGGTGTTCCTGGTGATGGGCGTGGGTGTGATGGTGGTTGTAGTTGTACTTGTTGACTCGAGGGTGTGGGTGTGGGCAAAGGTGCTTCTATTCTGTCTGGGAGTATCTCATACTCTATGCTCTGTTGGGGTGTTGGTTCTCTTGGCTTGGTTTCGAACAGGCTGTAAAGGCTACTGTCATTGTTTACTTAGATTTTGACAACATCTTTCATCTGGATGTCTTCTTTGGTTTTGGCGGGGTTTTCCTGTATTTCTTCGTCTTGGTTTGTTGGTGTTGTATCTTCTTGTATCCTCGGGGGAGGATACTGTTGTAATCTAGCCACTAACTCATGGACTTGACGCATGAGTCCATGGTTCTTCTTTGCTTACCTACTGACGTTTCGTTGTAATCTTATAATTTCTTCGTCCTGCTTTAGATGCCGGTGCGTGGTGGCAGCCATGAGTTTCTGGGTACTCATGGCTTCTTTCTCTCTCCAGTTGGGTGACATACATGCTCGTTGTTGTTGATATCTCATAGTTAAAGCCAAAGAGATACTGAAGGGCAGGATTCTGGTTGGTCGGAATCCTAAAGAGGGGTATTCTCATGGTGTTGCAAAAAATACGTCTCGATCGCCTATTGGTCGTTTCGTCCTGTACGGTGGTTGTCGAGCGGAGAGTTTGACAGGTTCTACTTTGCCTTCTTTGCCACTTTGTCATCTGTTAATAACTTGTTATTCTTCTATCTACTTGTGTCACGGTCCATCACCCAAAGTATGTTCCATCACCGGGAACTTCCAAAGTTCCAAAAGTTCACCGGAACTTCTTTTTACACACCAATCTGGCTTAACTTTCCTTTACCCGTTCCTATTCTCCAATCAGAGTGGGTCCTCGAACGAAAGTCGGACCGTCGTGCAAAAGCTCTCCAATCGAGGATATGCTCTTATCGAGAATGTTACTATCGAGACTTCACTGTACCTCTTGTATGAAATTATCTATTTTGATTCTGTTTGTTATGTAAGAAATTTCTATTCTCGACTCGGTTTCTGAACATGTTATTCAGTTACAACACCCTACCGGTGCCTCCGCGGGAATAAAACAATGTTAATAATAACTTGTCAAAGTTTTCTTGAGCAAATCAACCCTTCCTCCATCACATGTAATGAATACTTTAACGTCCACCCCGGGAGTCCCTTCAGGCCCTGTAACTTTCTCCATAAAGGAACAAACTGCCGCATTTAACCCAGATGCTCGCTTTAAACCTGGGACGCTGAAATCTTGTCTCTTCATTATTTGTTCATGTAACCTTCGAAAAGTGCAGTTATCATGGCTGATTTCCGTTGAGATTTTAGACATCTGATCCGGAAGGGTAGAGTGTATCATGCTTTCTTCCTCTCCACCAATATCCACTGGCATTCCATACTGGGTCCAGCCTGAGATTATAAAAATCAAATGCGCACGGCTTGAACACGGATTAGCGGTTGTGGCAGCAGTTGTACGACCTTGTCCGATAGAATTTATAATGTACGGGATCGATTGGTCTCTTGTTCTGAAAACGTTGAGCGTTTTTGGCTTGTTTTTGGCGATGCATTCTATTGCAGTGATTGTTAAGTCACTGTCTACGAGATAGATCTCGTTTAGGGCTTGTGTGAGCACTCCTTCTGGGCCAAGCAAGGTTCAGCTCTTTCTTGTTCCGTTATAGCCTTCTAAGAGTAGGATAAGAGGTTTCTGTGTGGTACCAAGTCCCTGTTTGATGGTAGGGAATTAGTGCAATTAAATCTTGAGAAGATGGGATATGGCTTACCTCGGCCAATGCCTTGCTGACAATAATATTTGGTTCATTGGAGAGAAACACCTGTTCGAGAGGAGGGAAGTCGAAGATGGTATCTCCGCAGCTCTCGTTGCAAATCTTTAGTGGGAGGCCGTATGTAGGGTTTCGGTGTGGTATGATGATAACTGAGGTGTTCGCATTGCGAAAGCGGACGAAGTAGCGTACGTTACTGGGGGGATCGAAGGGTTGAGGTAGGGGCGGAGGTGGGGGTTGGTGTGGGAGCAGACCTGTTAGGAGTTGATCGAGCTTGTTGTTTGATGAATACTGGGCGGCAGATATTTTGAGGAACTGGGTCCCGATGGCCCCCATATGGGTCTTGATGGCCCCCCCACGCGTTTCGACAGCTTCCACGAGGCACTTGTGCTTTTCCGTCAATAACTTTATATCCCCCTCTTGCTGCTTTCTGACAAGGTCCAACCCTTCATCGATCAAGTTTGTCCTCTCTATCAGTGACTCCTTCTCGAATCAATCAGTGCGCACCATATTCTCCAATAATCCTTGATGAGCCTCCACTTCCTTCAGTTTGAATTTTGCGCTCCTATCCCCCACCATAGCCCACCACGCCGCCGCCTTCCCAATCGGAAACATTCCATGATACCCATATCCCACCTTCATAGCAAGATATACCATATAGCGTCTCTTCCAATCCATATCTGCACTCCGTGGCCTCGTCGGTTGAATAAGAGCAAGAAACAAATCCCGTGATGCAGATGCCTCCCACAAGCGTATCAGGAGTGGTATTGCGAACATCGTAAAAAGCTGACGGCCTACAACGCTGTGGAAGTCGATAGTGGCTGTTGTCAAGTTTATGCGTTCCAGTAGCACCGCGTTCCGTACTTCCCCGGCAACAGGCAAGACGAACATAGGGACAGTATCATTGGTACCAAAATATACTATGTTTTGGTGAATAAGTTGCGCAGTAATCAGCTCTGGCAGGTTTATAGCCTCCTGTTCTCCGTTGTAAAAATGCCAACCATACATCCTCTTTCCAATACTAGCTGTTGCTGGCATAGGCTAATCAGCGACAGACTCGACTATCGCATAGAGTAGCATCCCTATGTTGCATCCGGTTTTGAAAAGATTCCCTTCATCGCAGTGAAGGTTATCTTTTAGGTACTGACTGGTTGGGTTATTTGTACTGTTGATTTTTGATCCATGGTAGAGGCTTTTCTCCTTGGGGTGATCATCAGCAAAAAAAAAAATCCTCCAAGACGAATTGTACGTCCAGACGTACCGATTCGTCTTTTGCGACCAAAATCTCGTCTTTTGCTACCAAATGGTCGCATTTTGGTCGCCCCGCGCGTCCCGGAGATCGCAAATGTGACACGCCGCCTTTTGGCGCCTAAGATGCGTCCCAAATGCGACATCTCGCCTTTTGACGCCAGGTCGCCTCCTAAACGCGATATCTCGCCTTTGACGCCGCGCGGAAGTGATATTCTGCTACGACTGGCGCTAACGCTAATACCGCTAGCTAACGACGCCAGATTTGACTATTCTCCACACCTCGAGGATCCACCCACACCTCCACCTCCACACCTACCTACCTCGCCTCCCACCTCACCTCCTACCTCACCTCCCACCTCACCTCCCACCTCACCTCCCACCTCACCTCCCACCTCACCTCCCACCTCACCTCCTACCTCACCACCTCCCACCTCACCTCCTACCTCCCGCCTGTATCGACGCCTACCTCCTGCCTGTATCCACGCGACACGATTTACCTTCCTCTGCTTTTTGACGCTTTACTGACTGCGCCAGGCGAAGAAAATCGACACCTACCAGTCAACGAATACTGGGGGTTTCGCACCTACCAGGCAGCGAATACTGGAGGATTTCGACACCTACCAGAAATACTGCAAGATTTGAACACCTACCAGTCACCGAATACTGCACGACGGACACCTACCAGGCAGCGAATACTGCACGACGGACACCTACCAGTCACCGAATACTGCACGATTTGGACACCTACCTGTCACCGGATACTGCACCAAATGGACACCCCCAGGCAGCGAATCGACACCTACCAGTCACCAAATACTGCACGATTTGGACACCTACCTGTCACCGGATACTGCACCAAATGGACACCTCTAGGCAGCGAATCGACACCTACCAGTCACCGAATACTGCACGATTTGGACACCCCCAGGCAGCGAATCGACACCCACCGGTCACCAATACTGCACCAAATGGACACCTCCTAGGCAGCGAATCGACACATACCAGTCACCGAATACTGCACGATTTGGACACCTCCTAGGCAGCGAATCGACACCCACCGGTCACCGAATACTGCACGATTTGGACACCTACCAGTCACCGAATACTGCACGATTTGGACACCTACCTGTCACCGAATACTGCACGATTTGGACACCTACCTGTCACCGGATACTGCACCAAATGGACACCTCCTAGGCAGCGAATCGACACCTATCAGTCACCGAATACTGCACGATTTGGACACCTACCAGGCAGCGAATATTGCACGATTTGGACACCTACCAGTCACCGAATACTGCACGATTTGGACACCTACCTGTCACCGGATACTGCACCAAATGGACACCTCCTAGGCAGCGAATCGACACATACCAGTCACCGAATACTGCACGATTTGGACACCTCCTAGGCAGCGAATCGACACCCACCGGTCACCAATACTGCACCAAATGGACACCTCTAGGCAGCGAATCGACACCTATCAGTCACCGAATACTGCACGATTGGGACACCCCCAGGCAGCGAATCGACACCTACCAGTCACCGAATACTGCACCAAATGGACACCCCCAGGCAGTGAATCGACACCTACCAGTCACCGAATACTGGACGATTTGGACACCTACCAGTCACCGAATACTGTACGATTTGGAAACCCCCAGGCAGCGAATCGACACCTACCAGTCACCAAATACTGCACCAAATAGACACCCACAGGCAGGGAGGTCAGCGGGCAGGAGGGCAGGCAGTAGGCAGGTCAGCGGGCAGGAGGCAGGCAGGCAGCTCAGCGGGCAGCTCAGCGGGTAGCTCAGCGGGCAGCTCAGCGGGTAGCTCAGCGGGCAGCTCAGCTCAGTAGCTCAATGTGGCAGCTCAGCAGGTAGCTCAGCAAGCAGGCACTTCAGCGAGCTCAGCGGGCAGGCAGCTCGGCGCGAGCTCAGCGGGCAGGCAGCCCGGCGCGCAGGAAGGCAGTGCCCGGGCAGGAGTAAGCGGGGGTGGGGCGCTAGAAATGTACATAGAATTACGCACACGTGATCAATATACGCGACGCTTGGCGCGAACTACTGTCCTAGTCTATGTACCGATTGCCGAGTGATCTCATTCTGCCAGCCGTTAACCGGGCAAAAGCTACCCAGGTGTGGACCCGGTGTTCGGTTTGGGGTCAAAGACGACATAATTTGGTCAAAGACGAACTAAAGATTTAACTCGTTTTGAGCAAACGACGACTCCGCGACGAGAATGGGAGAGATTCTCTCCCGTTCCCGTCGCGACGATATCGTTTTGCGCCGGGGCGTATGGATGCAGGTAAGAAAACCTCTCATGCGCCTGGTGCGCCTGGTGCGCCTGGGTACGCCCAAGCACGTCAGACCGAACCCAATTTTTTGCTGATGATCGTAGGTACCACAGACGCAATTTTGCTTAAAAGGGCCCTTGGCATGTGTGGATGGGCAACTGCCTATGATAGTGATCGTGGTATAAGGTGGGGGTCTGGGGAGCAGGTTGTGTTCTTTTGGGTATGAGGGGGGGCCGGAACAGGGCAGTATGAATAAGGAAACCTGGTGCCCCATTGATTTTTCTAATCTTGTGTTTACCATAGCGAAAAGTGGGACAGATATATTTTGAGGATTAGGGAACAGGCTCAAAGGAGGGGAGGTAAAAGTAGTGTAATATGTTTGAAGGGGATGGGCTTCTGATGACGAGGTGGTGCGTTATAATTATTGATAAGTCTATAAATAAACCATGATCCAGAACTTACAGGTACAGGCATTTCTCCGATTCATAGGAAGCTAACTGGAGAAATGGAGGTTTGGGTTGTGTTTGTTCTTGCTCAACCGCGCGCTGTCCTGCCAGATCCATTCGTGTGCCCGAGCAAAATCAGAGACATATTAGCTCCAGGATGGCGTAGTGATATTCCAAAAATTTAGCTGCCTACAGAGTGTGGAGACACCTGAAAAAGGAATAGAAGAGGTCACAGAGGGTGACATCACAGCAAATGATTCACAGAATGAGGGTTAGCTTTATTACCGAGTAAAAACTGCCCATTAGCGCCAGGTCGTGAAAACGCACGAAGGGATGCGGATGATAAAGAAGATCCCGGCCCTGTAGTTCAAACAAATCATGGCCGTTATAAAATGTTAGCATAGATTAACCATCTGACGAAGTTAAAAATGTAGTTGTACCATCAGCAGAAAAAAAAATCCTCCAAGACGAATTGTACGTCCAGACGTACCGATTCGTCTTTTGCGACCAAAACCTCGTCTTTTGCTACCAAAAACTCGCATTTTGATCGTCCCGCGCGTCCCAGATGAAAATGTGACATGTCGCCTTTACGCTAGTATGCTGCCTCAAATGCGACGCCGCCTTTTGACGCCTAGTATGCATCTCAAATACGACATCTCTGTCTTTAACGCTTTGACGCCGACATGTGATATTCTGCCCATGTACTGACGGCGCTTAATGCTAATACCGCTAGGTAATGACGTCGGATTTGACGCTTTCTCCACACCGTGAGGATCCACCCACACCTCCACCTCCACCTCCACCCCCACCTCCAGCTCCACCTCCACCTCCACCTCCACATATACACCTACCTACCTCGCCTCCTACCTCACCTCCTACCTCACCTCCTACCTCACCTCCTACCTGTATCGACACCTACCTCACCTCCTACCTGTATCGACGCCTACCTCCTACCTGTATCAGCGCCTGGATACGTATTTACCTTCCTCTGCATTTTGATACCTTTACTGACACCTATCAGGCTCCAAATACTGGACGATTCCGACACCTACCTGTCACCAACGCTGCGATTTGGACACCTCTTAGGCACCGAATACTGCACGATTTGGACACCTCCTAGGCAGCGAATCGACACCTACCTGTCACCAAATACTGCACGATTTGGACACCTCCTAGGCAGCGAATCGACACCTACCAGTCACCAAATACTGCACGATTTGGACACCTACCAGTCACCAAATACTGCACCAAATGGACACCCCCAAGCAGCGAATCGACACCTACCTGTCACCAAAACTGCACGATTTGGACACCCCCAGGCAGCGAATCGACACCTACCTGTCACCAAATACTGCACGATTTGGACACCTCCTAGGCAGCGAATCGACACCTACCTGTCACCAAATACTGCACGATTTGGACACCTCCTAGGCAGCGAATCGACACCTACCAGTCACCAAATACTGCACGATTTGGACACCTCCTAGGCAGCGAATCGACACCTACCAGTCACCAAATACTGCACGATTTGGACACCTCCTAGGCAGCGAATCGACACCTACCGGTCACCAAATACTACACGATTTGGACACCCCCAGGCAGCGAATCGACACCTACCAGTCACCAATACTGCACCAAATGGACACCCACAGGCAGGGAGGTCAGCGGGCAGGAGGCAGGTAGCAGGCAGGTCAGCGGGCAGGAGGCAGGCAGGCAGCTCAGCGGGCAGCTCAGCGGGCAGCTCAGCGGGCAGCTCAGCGGGCAGCTCAGCGGGCAGCTCAGCGGGCAGCTCAGCGGGTAGCTCAGCGGGCAGCTCAGCGGGCCCACAGCTCAATGCAAGGAGGGCAGTGCCCGGGGCAGGAGTAAGCGGAGGGGGGTGGGGTGCCAAATACGTATATAATTACGTAGACATGTGGATCAATAAACGTGACATTTGAGCGGAACTGGTGTCCTAGTCTATGTACCGATTGCCGACCGACCTCATTCTGCCAGCGAAATGTGCTAGCGAAAGCCGTTAACCGGGCAGAAGCTACCCAGGTGTGGACCCGGTGTTCGTTTTGGGGTCAAAGACGACCTAATTTGGTCAAAAGACGAACTCGACGACGTAATTTGCTCAAAAGACGAACTCGTCTTTTGACCAAATGACGACTCCGCGATGGGAACGGGAGAGAATCTCTCCCGTTCCCGTCGCGACGATATCGTTTTGCGCCGGGGCGTATGGATGCAGGTAAGAAAACTTCTCATGCGCCTGGTGCGCCGGGTGCGCCTGGGTACGTCCAGGTGCGTCAGAATGGACCCTATTTTTTGCTGATAACTCTTGCTTATCTGTTTAGGGATATCAAAGATATGGCAATGCTAAGCAATAGTTCTGTAGCTTTTAAACAATAAGATTTGATAGACCGGCCTCCGCTCGCTGATACTGAAGGTCCTCTTCAGCTCGCGGGAATCTGCTCCTCTATTTATACAAGATTGGGACCCTTCTCCGGGCCTGTATTTCTATCTAGCATAGTCTATCTCGCATAATCCCTCTGACTCACAAATGCCGACTATCGGGTTGCGCCATACTATTACGTTGGTCACCTTCTCAGAGGAGAATGGCCTGCAGCCATCAGCACACCACTCTTGAGGTGTACCACCTAATAGTATAACGCGGGTGTGGTCGTACACGACGCCCCCACCGCCTCGATACCTTTCTATGCTTGTCTCCGGTTATCCGTTCTTCCTTCATAACCTCTCACTCGAATCTCCTGTAACATTATCCCTTCATCTGTTCCCAAGAATCACAACATGTTAGGCCCACGACGGCGCCGTGATATACGATTGCCTAACTGTTTTTTATATTTGGCCTTTCTGTAAAAGAATTGGAGGGCCAAAAATGGAGTAGGGGAGATCACAACTGGCACCCGGATATAGGGTTAGAAGTGAAATCAATGATAAAATGAACACTCACCCTCACTTCGTGGTAACATCAGTCTGTGAGTGCGATTTTATGAGGTTGGTTGTCTTCTCTTATGCCTATCAAAGTATGGTTGGTTTTATTAAGGTTCCACCCACTGCACTTCTCGCTGTTAGCGCCCGGTCGTGAAAACGTACGAGGGAATATTCTTCAAACTCAACTTCAAGAGAGGGCTTCGTGATCTTGTAGCCTAGCTGCACCTGTCCTTCTAGTTTGCTTTTCGGATGGTATCAGATGAACTAGCATTGCGGTTCCGCCAACCGCATACCATCACGGCGCTGGCAATGAGAAGTGGGCTAGGCATAGGAGAAGACAACTGACATCACGGAATCTCACCCGCAGGCTGCTATTACCACCGCTATCATTGATTTCAGCCCTAACCCTCTATCCTGGTGCCAGTTGTGACCTCCTCTACTCCTTTTTTAGCCCCCCAATTCCTTTTACAAAAAGTCTGAATATACGCTATTGTATGTCACGGCGCCGTCGCGGGCCTAACATGTTGTGATTACCGGGAGCAGACGAAGGGATACATGTTTGTACCCGACCCTTCAGCTCAAAATTACAAAGGTCTGCAGTCAGCATCACCGCAAACTGCCCCAGTCTCTATTTTTATAAAATATGCCCACCTTTCCAATCCCTTCGTATGTTTTCGCGACCGGGCGTTGGCAGCGAGAAGTGAAGTGGGTGGAGGGTTAAAAAAACCAACCACACTTTGATAGATATCCCTTCGTGTGTCATACCAAAATCGGAGACATATTAGCTCCGTGATGGTGTGGTGATCCCTTCGTCTGTACCTGAAATTCACTACCTCTTGGCGCCGATCTGGTGTTGTGATATTTAGAAAACTAGCTGTGATTGGGAACGTAACTCTACCAAAAGAGAAGAGGAGGGGTGATGAGCGTCACTTCACGCACCAAAGAAGCTTGTGGTATCAGGATTAGGTCTAATTGAGGGGATTTTCAAGAAAATATTCCTGAATGGGTTAAATCTAGTCACTATCGTTGGGTGTCCATTACAGACGAAGGGATGCCAGTATCTCTTCACGTGTTTTCACGACCTGGCGCTAATGGGCAGTTTTTACTCTGTAATAAACCTAACCCTGATTCCGTGAACTGTTTGCTGTGAAGTCACCCTCTGTGACCTCTTCTATTCCTTTTTCAGGTGTCTTCACAGTCTGTAAGCAGCTAGATTTTTTGAATATTCCTTCATCTGTAATGAACACCCAACCCTAGTGAGTAGACTTAAGCCATTCAGGAATATTTTCTTGAAAATCCCCTCAATTAGGTGAGAATAGCTGGTCTGTCCCGGGCAACCCCGGTGGTTTTTTTCTGGAGCAGGTTTTGTTGGATCGGCGTGAGGGTTCTTAGGAGGGCGTCAACCGCAGAGATTCTCGGCCTTCCCCCGAATTGGTTTGCTGAGACCGTCTCTAGGAGTTCTCCTACGGTGCAGAGTCTTTGTGCCACTATCTTTTCCAGTACTTTGCTGAAGCATTGTAGGAGTGATATGGGTCGGTAAGCTTTTGCCTCCTGGTAGTTTGATTTGCCCGGTTTTGGGATGGGGATGCATTTCGTTATTTTCCATTCTGCTGGTTGGACTCCATGTAGTAGCATGGCTGAGAACATGTCTTGTATCAATGCTCGGTTTGCGTTGACTACAGCCTTGATGAAAGTATATGGTATGTCGTCTGGGCCGGTCGCGGAGTGCGCCGGGCACAAGTTGATTGCTTTTTAGAGTTCTTCGTGGGTGACTAGATCGAAGGTGTCACTAAGGTCAAAAGCAGGGGGTCTAATGTTAAGGGGGGGGTGCTCGGGGGACGTACTTTTTGTGGGGAAGAGTTGGGCTCTTAGAGCTTGGCACTTCCCCACAAACATTTCTTCACCTTGTATCGTTGGTATGATTGTGTCTTTTCTTCTTCCTGCTTTAAGGATTCTCCAAACCTCACTACCTTTCGCTTCATTTAGCATCTTCTCTCTCTGTTTTGCTTTCGCGTCCCGGATCATGATAGTCCATTCCCTGCATGCCGTCCGGTGCTGTTCCATGTGTTCGGGTTTCTTGCTATTTTTAGCCTTTCTTTCTGCCATGTTGACTTTTGGTTTTAGGTGTCTCATCTCGTCTGTCTACCAGGAGTTGGCTCTTACTCCTTCTCTTGATAGTGGTGTGCCTATGTTGATTGTGGTCTTTGGTAGTTCCAGGAAGAAGTCGACTGTCTGTTCTATGTCTTCTCTAGTTTCCCATGCCTCCGCCGTAAAAGTGAGGCAAGACATGTGATTTTCCAGTAGGGTCCAGTCTGTTTGGTGCCACAGCCGTCTCGGCACGAAGGGTGGTTTTAGCAGGTGTAGGTGGACTGTGGGTCTTCCGTGATCTGAGCCGGATCCATAGGGTTCAATGTTCCATAGTAGGTTATGGTCGAGGGTAGGGCCTTTAACGAATGTGATATCGATGATGGTGGGCCTTTTCCGTCCATCTCAGGGAAAGCGTGTGAAGACTCCGGGTTCGTTTAAGAGTGTTACGGGCGAACGGCGCGGCTTCGTGGAAGAGACTTCGACACGAAGGGGCCCTCGTAGATTGGGTAACATCTAGGGATCTTGGCAGGCTGGGTTCGGCAGGAGATGGACTCGGGACGGGGAACTGGCGGAGGGAGACCGGGGGCGAGGACGGGACGGGGACGGGACACGGAGCTGGGTTCTAGGACTACCTCCTAGATGGCGGGGACGAGGCTGGGTTCTGGGGCTACCCCCCAGATGGCGGAAGACGGGAGAGCAGGACAAGGGACTCTAAAGCCAGACAGGGAGCGATGGCTAGGAAGAGTTGGCCGAGGACTGGATCAGGGACTGCTAGGTAGGGAGCGATAGCAGGGCGGAGCGGGGGCGGAGACAGAGGGCGTGAAGACCAGACGAGGCGCGATGGTCATACACGGGGATGGGGTTGAGACTAGGAGTCCTGTTAGAGATGTAGCGATAACAGGACGGAGGACAGGACGGGGCGGGCTCTAGAGAGAGGCGGAGCCGGGACGCGGAGACAGGGCAGGACGGGACGGGGTCAGGCTCTAAGGAGGAGCGGAGCCTGGACGCGAGCGAGGACGGGGCAAGGCAGGAGCGAAGACAGAGCAAAGCGAGGAGGTCGCGGACGACCATAGATTCAGAAGGCCTTCCCCTGGGCGAAAGCCCAGGAGAAGGGACGAGGTCTACGAGGGGAACGCTTCCTAAGTTCTGGAGAAAGACTGAATTGAAGCGTACGAGAATTACAAGAAGAAATGACTAGAGAACTAAAAGGAAAGCCGCTCGAAGAGAAACGGGAGGGCTTCCCTATATACAAGAATCATAACGCCGCTGATTAATCCAGACGACGCGACAGGGAACGGAAAGACGGAACGAGAAAACAGAGACAGGGAAAGCAGAAGCGAGAACGAGAACGAGAAACAGGAACGAGGAAAGAACAGGCGAAGAACGGAGACAGGAACGCACGAGAAGACAGAAGAGGAAAACAGGAGCGAAGGGAACACGAAAGGACAAGGATAGCGGAGCATACTCCGACGAGAAACAGAACCGAGACAGAGACTAGGACAGGCTAGGAAAGTACAGGAGTTCAAGGAGACAAGGAAACGGGACGGGACAGGTCGAGGCGGGGCGAGGCGGCAGAGACGGGGGACGGGAGCACAGACTGGAATCGATCGGCGAATACCTCAGCGACATGTGAGACGCTGAGGCTGGACATGGCCTCACGAAGTGCAACGGGGATCGGGATCGTACTAGAGGATCGAGGCATAGCCAAGACATAGGAAACCGTCACGAGCCATAGGATGTGCTTCCAGGTACCAAAGCCATCTTCCGATACGTCCGGGTTGAATAGTCCCGCGACGATAAGGGTTGACAGGGGTAAAGCCAGAGCAGGGAAGAGCCTACAGGCGATCGGGAGTTCTAGGACTCAGGAGCGGGGAACTAGGGGCTAAGCGAGGATAGGGGTACAGGATGGGTCTTGACCTAGGAGACAGAGAAAGACAGAATGACAGAACAGGGCTTTCTGCCAGGGACGTGACCCGGCAGAAAGGTACAGGACTTGCAGCCGGGGATAGGACTCGACAGCAAGGGAGCAAGGAAACAGGGAAACAGGAAACAGGACGAGAAACAGGACAGGAAACGGAACCAAGGGAACAGGAAACGGAGCCAAGGAAACAGGAACAAGGACAGACTGGAGTCTGCCCGTACGCCGTTACAAAGAGGCTTATTTTCTGTCAAGTTATCCATCGCTTTAACCGTTCGCCGTTGGCCCGATCTGCTCGGATATTGTT
Organism: Morchella sp. 2016-41; assembly: GCA_024713855.1. Classification (NCBI taxonomy): domain Eukaryota; kingdom Fungi; phylum Ascomycota; class Pezizomycetes; order Pezizales; family Morchellaceae; genus Morchella; species Morchella sp. 2016-41. Next base: position 116,996 of record JAMGZD010000005.1, read on the forward strand.
TTTGTAATCGTGGGAGGATATGCCATACCACATCTGGTGGTGGCAAATCCCACATTACTAAGCTGTTGTTGAAGGTTTGGATTGTGTTTGCTATTTGGGCGAAGTGGCCACTGCGCCCTGGTGAGTATATGTTTAGCATTTGGGTTTTTGTGTTTCGGATTTCCACAGTGACTGACACTATGAAGTTATCGTGTGTGTAGTGGTTTTTGGGTTTGAGGTTTGCGTGTTTGCGGATGTAAGCTGCGCATTTTGTGTTAATGTTCCTGGCAATAAAAAGATGGAAGAGTTTTGATTCTGATGGGTATCCCTTTTCTGAGATCCAGGGTTCCTGTAGTAATAGAAAGTATATGCTTGTGTCTGTTTCTGCTTCCTCCACCGCCGCTTTGATGGTCATTTCGCTCCTTGCACAGTTAAGCTGGTGTGCAACCGCGGTGGTTCGGGGTCTAGGCATTATTCGTCATGGGTTGATCTTCATCAGGGAGGGGTGTGGCCGCGACTTGTACCACTGCAATGGGGGCCGTGGCTGGTACTTGAATAATTGGTGCCTGGGTGATTGGTACCTGGATTACTGGTGCTGGGTCTTCAGCGGTCGGGGGGCCGACTTCTTTTCCTTTATTGAGGAGTTGACGTTTCACTCTTTCAGGACAGGCTGGGTCGGAAGCTTTGTGGATGCCTTTCCAGTTCAGGTATCTGATTGGGGTGTGGGTGCATCTGTGTCCTCCTTGGCATTCATTGCACGGATGGGAACTAGTTGTGTAGTTTCCGGCGCAGTGGCCATATTTTCCGTCGTTTGCACATTTCTCCTGGCGGTGGCCAAGCTCTAGGCAATTCGCGCATTGGGTGTCTGGAAAGATGGGCAAGAATGCCTCGAGATGACATTGGCGGTCAAAGAGGGAGAGGGATTTAACTCCGAGGGTTTCGATTGTGAATTGCTCGGGGAACGTGATGATCATTAAGGAATGTGTTTTCATTGTGCAGGTTTCTGTCTTGGAGATCCATCGGGGAATTTGGGCGGCGTGGAAGTGTTCTCCATAGTTGCCTTTGATTTCTGATGCGACTGTTTGTCCTGCTTCGAAACCGTCCCCAATCGAGGTGGGGATTCCGTGGAGTAAGAACTTTGACCATTTGGAGTTTGCTCGGATATCTACGTATGGGACGTGTAGTGTCAGGGGGATGTCTTCGATCTCATCTCTGTATTCCATGAGTTTTGATGCTGGGGTGATGAACTTGGTTTCTAGGATAAAGTTGTCCTTGACGGTTCTTCTTGCAGAGATAATTTTGCAGGTTTTGTCTTGGATTCTTTTGTTGACCTCGATCCTAATCTCGGAGGGGTTGATATCGCATGGGTATTGGTTTCCATGATGACTTCTCTGTTGATTTTGATGAATTCGGGTTTGAAGAGTGTAACGGCGTGCCAAGACCTGAGGAGAAGTTCGGGAAGGAGAAGGATTAGTAATCGGGTTTTCGTTGGTTAAGTTTCTTAAGGGATTTCGTTCATGTTCGGGTTTTCTTTCTATGGGTTTCCATCACACGAATTAGTCATCGGGTTTGAGGGATATATATATTGCTGCAATTTCCCTTTGTCTTTCCTACTTTTCTCCTTATCCGAACTTCCTGTTATATAGGAATACATTCTAGTTTCTGTTCCTGAATCTCTACGAACCTGAGTTGTATAACCTTCCGGTTGTGCCCCTTGGTCCCCGTCCTCGCACCCCTTGGTCTCGCCTAACATACCATACTAGTCGAAGCCATTCTGATCCTGTCTCCGTACGTTTCCGTCGATATCCTACCGTTAGGAAACCTCGCCTAGAACCCGTCGGTATCAAGCCCGATAACCCCGAACCCTGACCCTGACCCCGCACGAGGTGAAGAGTTTTCACCCACGTGATCCTGACCCAGCTTCTACCGTTCTCTAACCGAGAACTCCCGAACCCGTTCCCTGTGAACCCCGAGTCGGCCCGTAACACTAAGTTCGGATAACCTCCCACCAACCGGCACAACACCATGTCCCGCCCCGACCTGGCCGCCCTCTTGGGCCGCCTGTCGGATTTCATCCGAGAGACCCCTCTCCCCCAGCCAGAAGACGGTCTGGAGTGGAACGAGACATACGACCTCATTGAGGACTGTCTCACCACCCTCACCACCATCGCATCCACCGACCCTGCCGCCCCCGTCCCTGAACCCGTCGTTCCTGCTTCTGCCCCCACCACCATCGTCTACCAAGAGACCATCACTGATCTCACCACCGAAATCAAGGCCCTCAAGGCCACCAACGAAGATCTTTCCTGGTCTCTTGAGGCCTCCTCCGCGAACCTCACCGCCGCTCAGTCCCAACTCGAATCAGTGCAAACTGAGCTCGAGACCAGCCTCCAGTCCTCCGCTGTCTCCGCCGTCAACATCGAGATTCTCCTCGAAGACCTCGTCGCCTGGGAAGTCGCCTTCAACGACTCTCAAGAGGAACTCGACCGAGTCAACCGCAACTACGGGAAATACCAGTGTTACGTAAAGCAGGAACTCTGGCCCTATACCAAGAACCTCGAGGCCTATGCCTCTCAATTTACCCAAGCCTCCGTCCCTGCCTCCAGCCGCCAACCCCGTCGCTCCGCTCCCCACACCCAGAACCCCCGCACCATGACCAGCTGGCGCAAACCAGACACCCGGATAACCCCCCAGCAGCAGTTAAAAGGTCAGCCCCTCTGGTAGATCCTGACACACCAGAGGGGCCCGCCCCGTCACCCACACCCGTACCTGTCTCCCCCGCCCCGGCCCCACATACCATGATCCTGTCGACGATACCCCACACCGAAGAAGAGTTGAGCGAAGACCAGTTGGTCGTCGCTTGCTCCATTTTCGAAGAGGGCCAAGTACCCGTCCCGACCCAGGCCTTGATCGATACAGGGACCTCGGGCTACGCCTTCATCGACGCCACGTTTGCCCGCTCCCACGGTTTCCCTTTGACGCCCCTCCGGACCCCTCGCCACCTGCAGGTGATTGACGGCCGACCAGTCGAGTCTGGCGCCATCACCCACATCGTCAAGCTGGCTCTGAACATCCAAGGACACCTGGAATATGCTCCCTTCCTCGTCACCAAGTTGGGTCATTACCCGATCGTGATGGGAATCCCTTGGATGCGCCACCACGACCTCGTCATCCAGCCTCGACAGAACCAAATTATCTTTTCGTCGCCCTCCTGTATCCGCCAGTGCTCTGTCTCCCGACAGCCGATCACGGCCCAGGGAATCACGTCCAAGACGTCTCCGCCCCGTGCTCCGATCCATGTTGCCGCCTTCAAGGCGTTCCAGTTCACCCGTCTCCTCCGAAAAGGAAGAGGTATGGTGTTCTGCGCTTCGCTGCGAGCCATCGATGCTGCCCTCGAGAACCCCACTGATCCCCTGGCCCACGTCCCCCTCGAACACCATGGGTTTTCCCGACTGTTCCTGAAATCCGCTGCCAACGTCCTGTCCCCGCACCGTCCCCACGACCACGAGATCACCCTGGAAAACGGAACGTCACCTCCCTTCGGCCCCATGTATAACATGACACAAGCTGAGCTCCTGGCCCTCCGGGACTACATCCGTGAAAACATGGCTAATGGTTTCATCAGTGCCTCCGAGTCCCCTGCCGGCGCCCCGATCCTGTTCGTCAAGAAGTCCGATGGCTCCCTCCGTCTGTGTGTCGACTACCGGAAACTCAACGCGATCACCGTGAAGAACCGACACCCACTGCCCCTGTTCTCTGAAACCCTGATGAACCTGTCGAAGGCCAAGTTCTTCACCAAACTCGACTTGTGATCCGGCTACCACCAGATCAGGATCAAGGAAGGTGATGAATGGAAAACCGCATTTCGGACCCGTCTTGGCCACTACCAGTACAACGTGATGCCATTTGGACTCACCAATGCCCCGGCCACCTTCTAGCACTGGATCAATGACGTTCTGCGCCCACACCTCGACGACTTCTGCACCGCCTACCTAGATGACATCCTCATCTACTCCGATAACCTGGAACAACACAAGGATCATGTCCGGAAGATCTTGACCCTCCTGGAACAAAATCAAGTACACCTGAACCCCGAGAAGTGCGAATTCCATGTGCAGGAAACCAGATACCTTGGCATGATTCTCTCCCCCGCCGGCATCAGCATGGACCCAAAAAAGGTCAACACGATCCAAGAATGGGAAACCCCGGCGAACATCAAAAATGTACAGATATTCCTTGGCTTCGCGAACTTCTATCGGCGTTTCATCCGCGGATACAGTAAGGTAGTCTCTCCCCTGACGTCACTGACCAAGAAAGGCGTCAAGTTCCAATGGTCGCCCCTGGCAGATGGGGCGTTCCAGAACCTGAAAGAAGCGTTTACCTCGGCCCCGATCCTCAAACACTTTGACCCGACCAAGGAAAGCATCGTAGAAACCAACGCCTCCGACTATGTCTCCGCCGCCGTCCTGTCCCAATGTGATGATGAAGGAATCCTACACCCCGTCGCGTTCTTCTCAAAGAAGCACTCCCCTGCGGAATGTAACTACGAGATTTATGATAAAGAACTCCTTGCGGTAATCAAATCCTTCGAAGAATGGCGACACTACCTCGAATCTGCCCAGTTCGACATCAAGGTCATCAGCGATCACCGGAACCTGGAATATTTTATGTCCACCAAGATGTTAAACCGCCGCCAAGCCCGTTGGTCCGAGTTCCTATCCCGATTCCACTTTATCATCCAGTTCAGACCAGGGAAACAAGGAGGAAAACCAGATGCGTTGACTAGGAGATCAGGAGACCTCCCTAAAGAGGGGGATGAAAGGTTGCAATACCAAAGTCAAGTGGTTTTGAAACGAAAATTTGGACCCTGGAATCAAGCTAAGTTTGTTAGCGTGTACTTTGTCAAATGAACCCGCTGGAAGAACGTATTCTGTCCAAGAACTCATGACCCAAGCTTACCAAACAGACAGTTTCCCCCGCGAAGTCCTCGCCATGCTTGCCAATGGAACCCAACACTCCCGGAAGATCTCGTTAGGTGAATGCTCCAAGACCCCCGAAGGTATCCTCCTGTACCGCGGCCTCATCTACGTCCCCGACTACGACCCGTTGAAACTGTGGCTCCTACAAGAGCACCATGACAAGCCCTCCGCCGGCCATCCCGGAAGAGCCAAGACCCTGAAACTCCTGTCCCGCACCTATTACTGGCCTACCGTAAGGAAGTATGTCGACCAATACGTCCTGAACTGTGATACCTGTCGTCGAAGCAAAGCTCCCCGTAACAGACCCCAAGGTGTTCTCCGCCCGCTCCCGATCCCCGATGGTCCCTGGACCGACCTGTCAATGGACTTCGTCACTGGCCTCCCGGAAAGCAACGGCTATAATGCCATCCTAGTAGTAGTCGATCGATTGACCAAGATGCGACACCTGATCCCGACCACCGAAGAATGCGACGCCCCCACCCTAGCCGACCTGTTTGTGGACTACGTCTGGAAACTACATGGCCTTCCGGAAACCATTGTCTCGGATCGAGGAACACAGTTCACCTCGGACTTTTGGGAATCTCTCTGCTCCCGTTTGGAAATCTCACCCCGGTTCTCGACAGCCTTCCACCCACAGACGGACGGTCAGACCGAAAGGATCAACGCTGTGATGGAACAGTACCTCCGCGCCTATGTCTCCTACCAACAAGACGACTGGTCTCGCTTCCTGCCCCTCGCTGAGTTTGCCACCAACAACCACGTATCGGAAACCACGCACCTGTCCCCGTTCCAAGCCAATTATGGCAGGCACCCCCGGATGTCCTTTGGACCCCTGACGCATGGAAAGACCACCGCCGAAGACCGAGCCGTCGGATTGGCACGTAACATGTCCCAGACCTTCGAGTTCCTCCGTGATGAGATGAAGAGGTCCCAGATGATCCAAGAAGAGTTTGCCAATGCCCACCGTGTCCCCGCTCCCAGGTACTCCGTCGGAGATAAGGTATGGTTAGCCACCAGGAACCTCGAGACAAAACGCCCCTCCAAGAAACTGGACTGGAAACAGATCGGTCCCTACACGGTAACCAGAATGGTCAGCCCCTACGCCTACGAACTCGACCTGCCGGCATCCATGAAGGTCCACCCAGTATTCAACGTCTCGCTCCTGTCCCTTGCTTCTCGGAACCCCGTACCTGGACAACAACAACCACCGCCTCCGCCAGTAGAGGTTGAGGGTGAGGAGGAATGGGAAGTCGACGCTGTCCTGGATTCCCGCCGCAACGGTCGTCTTCAGTACCTGACCCGCTACGTAGGATATGCCGGCTTCCCAAGAACCTGCGGAAGACCTGGAACATGCCCCTGACGCCGTCCGAGAGTTCCATACTCGGTATCCACACAAGCCTCAGCCTAGCAGGAGCTAGGCCTTAGAGAGGGACCTGATCTGTAACGGCGTGCCAAGACCTGAGGAGAAGTTCGGGAAGGAGAAGGATTAGTAATCGGGTTTTCGTTGGTTAAAGTTTCTTGGAGGGATTTCGTTCATGTTTGGGTTTTCTTTCTATGGGTTTCCATCACACGAATTAGTCATCGGGTTTGAGGGATATATATATTGCTGCAATTTCCCTTTGTCTTTCCTACTTTTCTCCTTATCCGAACTTCCTGTTATATAGGAATACATTCTAGTTTCTGTTTCTGAATCTCTACGAACCTGAGTTGGATAACCTTCCGGTTGTGCCCCTTGGTCCCCGTCCTCGCACCCCTTGGTCTCGCCTAGCATACCATACTAGTCGAAGCCATTCTGATCCTGTCTCCGTACGTTTCCTTCGATATCCTATCGTTAGGAAACCTCGCCTAGAACCCGTCGGTATCAAGCCCGATAACCCCGAACCCTGACCCTGACCCCGCACGAGGTGAAGAGTTTTCACCCACGTGATCCTGACCCAGCTTCTACCGTTCTCTAACCGAGAACTCCCGAACCCGTTCCCTGTGAACCCCGAGTCGGCCCGTAACAAAGAGGGGGTCCGCTTTCGGTTTTGCCGCCTTCTTTTTCCTTACCACAAGTTGCAAGTCTTTCTGAGCTGGGTCTGCCGCTGAAGTTTTGTCATACCTAGCAACCCCATTGACACCATATACTACACATCTGGACAAGCAAAGACATTTCTTTTTCACAGGACCCTTACCGTGAATCGCTCATTGATCACAAACAGTGGACAACACTCCAGGACATTTTTAGTTATTACTACATATATTGATCTTAGACGGCTTTGACTAATAGCCATTAAGGTGCCCATCCTCACCTCACGATTCACGCGGTTGAAGTGGCCGCTTATTCACCTTGACCGGTTGATCCTAGAAGGAATTAGACTAGATTTGGCTTAGAAAATACTTTTACCAACTTAATTCTTAGCACGCGAGTAAGTATATTAATATCAAAGATTTGCCATGAGGAGAGATGATGCTGAGCGTTTATCCAGTCTTACTCAACTCAGTAATGACCAAAATCTCATTCTAATAACAAATTTTTAAAATATTTCACACCAACCACACTTTCGCCCACACTCCTTGTATACCAAGAGATGAGGGATAACATACATAAGAACACTATGGCCACCCTGCTATACCTGGAGCTCCGTAACTTGTCCTCTCCGGAAATGATATTCTGTACGGGTCTGAGCTCATTACCTTCGTTTATTATACCCTCACCCCAACATCAGCATGTTTTTGCCCGGCCTTGACATGATCGATCTCTCCCTAGGATGTTCTAGTTGGGGGGAACGGGGTAGAGGCAAATATATGGTATCTTCTTAATCAATGTCCCGGAACAATGGTTCTACTATCTCTTGGTATACCTAGTTTCTATCGGTCCTGGAAGCTAGGTACCGGCAGTTAGTTCTAATTGGTTGTTCCGATTCAAAATAATGAGCCGTCGTGCCCCCGCCATTTAGGAAGTATATGTCTCTTCCTATATCCTGAAATGCTGCTGTATACCATAGTGTAGGTACATTTGTGGCCTATTTCTACTTCTTTAAATTCGAAATATATATCTTCATATCATATCACTCGGACGGACGGTGTATTGTTGTGTGATGTTTTGGGGGGTCGATCTTAATCCGGTTTTAATTCCCTACTTATCCGCTAAAGATAGTAGACTAGGCCTACCTATGTATCTACCCTACCAGCTTCTCCTTGATTGGCATTTTTAAGTTCGAAGATCAGTCCAAACTTTGATATCAACCCCCCCCCCCCCCATTGCAAGACGACATCGATATCGATATCCAGATATGTAGCCAGAGGGAGTCATGGTTGTGTGTAGGAAAATTGACCAACCAAGTCTAAATTCCAAAAAACGGCGGCATAATTATTTGCAATCAGTTGGTCCTTAGGACCAGCTACAGCACAAACTATATCAACAATAGCTCTAAATTCGGCGGTATGTAGTTGATATGCGCCTGCCAGGATATTAGTATTACATCTCTAAACAATATTACGTCTATATACATGTATTTATCTCGGCCCCCAACCGGTTAAGCGCCAGCCGATCCCTGCCGCATCCGCTGCACGGTGTAGAATGAGTCAATGGCTAGCTGTCTTGTCTTATAGGTGTATATATATAGCCATGGCCGAGGAAAAAGAAGAAGAAGAAGGAGAAGAAGAACAAGCACACCACCTCCATACATATTCTAACGTCGTGTCTCGAATCTAGAAAGATAGTCGATATCGATATCGATATATACACCATGCTCTCCACCGTCCCAAACGAGATCCTCTACACCATCGCCGACAATCTCTCTCCCGGCCCCCTTCTACACCTCCTTCTAACATGTCGCTCCTTCCACAATAGCCTGTCCCGTATCATGTTGCGCCATGCCCTGGACGACAAGGACTGCATTCCCGCGCTTGTATGGGCCTCCATCAAAAACCACATCCCGCTCATGAAAACCATTCTCGCCCATACCCCCGCGTCAGACGATGCGACCGATCTGGAGAAGACTGCACTCGTTGAGGCCTGTCGACACGGGTCCTTCGAAGCTGTGGAGATCCTCCTCGACCACGGAGTCCCCCACACGTTTCCCAATTCCAACGGGGGTCATCCACTGCGGCTCGCAGTTACCTGGCGTTACTTGTCCGTGGTGCGTCTCCTCCTGTCGCGCGGCGCGGTACCGGACGCCTGGCCGGAATACCCGCCGATGGCATTCGACCTCTGCCGCACCGGAGATGTGGAGCTCCTGCGTGAGCTGCTGGCAGCGGGCGCGGATCCAAACGCGAGGAATGCTCACATGAGCAGTTGCTTGACGCTCGCGGCGGAGTATGGGCACCTAGAGTGTCTGAAGGTTATGCTGGAGTACGGGGCAGAGATCAAGGTGGTGGATAGGGACAACGACACGCCGATGATCCTGGCGCTCTACTGCAAACATTGGGATGTGGTGGAGTTTCTGCTGGAGCAGGAGGAGTGCGACCTCCTCACCAAGAACCTACGCGGGTTCGACCCGCTGACCCTAGCCTGCATCACGGGGCGAGTGAATGTGATCAGGAAAATATCCTCAAAGATAGTGCTTGGACTCGATGGCTTCTGGTACGAAAACGATCTTGTTCCGATGGTTTCGTTGGCGCGGATGAGGAATCAAATGGATGTGGTGGAGGTCTTGGAGGAGGAGATATTGAAGCTTTGGCTGGCGAGCTCGATGGATTAGTTTTCTATGTCCGTCTGTGTACAAACATGTGTGTATAATTATCCGCTGTGTTGGGGGAGGTTTATCGGCCGGCCGATTCTTATGTTTGCACGCGATTCTGGAGTTCATTTTTTGTCTACTTTCTTTTTTCTTTCTTTTGGATGTCAGAACTACTCGTGAATGCAAAGTGTTTGTGAACACGACCGGCTTCCCCCCATTTGGGTTGTGGACGATCTCATGCAGGTTCGGCCAATGAAAGAATGCCGTTGTGACATGATATGCTGTTCGTAGGTCGTGATACTAGGATTCCGAAAGCTTCAAGGACTGCGAAGGATTCAGCAATGACCACTATTGCTCTGTCTAAAACGGGCCAAATTGTAGGGTACTCCCTGTTAAGAGGCGATCGGCCAGTGACATTAATATAACCACGGCCAGGCTGCCCCCTTGCCTTGCCGTCGAGAACTTTGCGGAATCGAATTGTTATGTAAATGATCTAGACTGCATCGGATGAGGTGAATTAATAAGACTTTCAGTCCTACGTCGCTCTCCATAAACATACACATACACATACACATATGTATTCATCCTCTGACGGGGATCCTGACACTATTGATCCAATCCACAGCTAATACCCCAACGCGCCCAGACACGTACATATACCGAACATGATGTCGCCCCTCCTCTCTGTCCCTTCAGAGATCCATCTTGCCATATTCAAAGCCCTTGACAGTCATGTCGACATCCTGAACTTCTCCCTGACATGCCGTTCCCTCCGCGGCCTGTTCACGTCCAACACGCGAACCCTGCTCCACAAAGCGGCCTCACTGCGTTTCCTGGTGTTTGACGACTGCCTGCGTGCCGCGCGGGCTAGCAAGTTCCCGCTCGAGTGGGAGGGGAACCACTTTGACCTCGACGAGAACCGCTACCCAGCGCCGCCCACAAAGGCCTTCTGCGAGGGCCTCGCCGCGGCACCCCCCACCTTTGACGAGCTTCTCACGGTCAGGCAGATCAACCGCCTGCTCGCGGGCTGGCTAGGCAAGTTTCAGGAAGTCATGCTGATCGAGCGGACCACCACCGACTACGGGATGGAGAGCTTTTACCGTGCGGGCGCCCGATACCTCTTGATGAGCTATCTCTTCTCGGGGGCCTTCCTCGAGCCTCTCCGGGGCCGGAGGCGACCGGACCACACTACCGATGAGGATGGTGTCAAGCGCTTCCCGCCATACCATGCCGCGGACCCCGACTGGCGGTATGCCCAGCTCGAAAGCCTCTATGGCGGCTTCATCGAGTGGATAGTCGATGAGGGGGAGAAGCGGATGCCCCTCAGGAGCTGGACAGATGCGCCCAAAGAGTATCTCAACTTCAACCCGTTCCGAAAGATCCTGAGGAGCCTGCTCGGGATTGTACCCGAGATGAGGCCGGGGGCAACTTACAGTGGACTCGCGGAGGTCTCTTCGCTTCTGCTGCTGCTGGAGCTGAACGCACTCATGGCAGCGGAGGTGACATATGTTACGATAGAAGGTACCTTACGGCCAGATATTTAATTCCCATTCTCGTGAATACAGACGAGCGTATGATGTATATCTAAGATATATATGGGTCTTCCACATCGATACTGATAGTCAATGAGCGACAGGAGCCGAGCCTGGCGGGCATAGCCCCCGTCTCTGCCACTTTGGTGAATTCCGGCCCAAGTTTGAATACCACTCCGACCGCACGGGCGGGCACACTGTCATGGGCTACCTGGCCTGCCCCGACTACGCGGCGTTCCCGGCCCCCACCTCCGTCCTGCAAGATGTCTTTCAACCCCCGTCAAGCTCGGCCGATGGCGGGGTGTACAGGCCATGCATGGACTTTTTCCGGATCGCCTTCAAAAACCACAAGATTGCGTTTTATCGCCAGCCCTATTCGCACTTTATAGGCCCTTCCTCTTTCTTGTTGTACGATCGCAGCGGCGAGGCTTGACCCGCCTAGGCCTAGTTGTTTAAGGATGTCCGAGTTAAAGGCTGCATGCATGTATGATTTATATAACGAAGAAACGGAAGCAACCGGCCAACCAACCAGCCGACCAACCCAGGGATACACTGTATACATATGGACTCGCTGTGATGGTTGAGGCGATATACTCGGAAGATCTGATTTAACCAACTATGCAGGCATACACGTTTACTCGTACTGCTCAATAAATCTTTGGCGCGGAAATGAAGATATTGCAAACAGATTCGGGGGGTGATGCTCAAGTTGCTTCTTTAGTGGCAGTACATGTGATGTGTGATATTTCCCGAAAGCCGTTCAGACCAATTCTCGTGAAAGTGTCCGCATGCTCAAATATCTCCACGCCTTGCTTGGATATGCCCCTGGAATTGTGAAGCGCACGAAGGCTGACACCAAAGGGAGAAAACAACAAGTACATGTATGAATATCCGGCTTGTTCCCAAAGGTTTGGCGGTATCGATATAGATATAAGATCGAATTCCAATTAATCTTGGGAGCCAAGTACATACACACGTTTTGTCCCACCCCGCCCTCTGCGACTCACACAGGCAGTATCCCGAAAAGCTTGGCCGCGCCTCCATTGCGCAGCTCGCACGGGTCGGTTTTAAAACAGACGTCTGGAAATCCATCGCCGCCCGAAACAAATAGCCAGCCACGGCCTGCCACCCTGAGAGACAGCGCAGCGCGACATTCTGACATAGTTCCGCACATGCCCGCAGCCAAAAACAACGCCTTGGAGACTTGTGTTGTGGTTATATGTAGTACCTGCGCCGTGACAGTTGGGGGGGGGGGGGTCAGCATAAACATACTGCCAGTAGGTACCGGCCTCATGGCAGAAAGTTAAAGTCTGCATGTATATACTCCCTCTCTCCGATCAATACCGACCGACGCCCGCGCGATAAGTACTCCCAATGTGAGCTGGATACACCTTTCTGATCGTCATCATGTTACTGTTCATGAGTGAGTGACCAGTCGCACCAGAGAACCCCCCTGACTTACCCGGGGGCCCAGTACTGGGTGTAACCACAGCTCGACACTCCCGGATAGCAGCCTGGAGCCATAGATCAACTACATCCCTTAAACCGTCAACAAAATGCTGACCCACCACAAAAAAAAGCAAATTTTGTGTGGCTTTACTAACAAATGTTCTTATCTCTCTTATCAAATAACAGATCTCCCACCCAGATTCAACCCTATATTTCTGCGGGTCAGCAACTGACGGGTTGAGGGATAAGCTAGGCAATCGCACGAGCCCACATGTACAAGATCGATCGATGACCGCCAGAGAACGGGGAGGATGGGGGGCTTACCTCTACTGACTTTCGTTTCACAGAGCACTTTCTGCATCCAGATTCCTTCCTAGATCCTTCTTACAACATGCAGTACGATACGACGATGCTACTAGTGGCCAGGACATACAACTCGCGCATCGAGAATAGAAGACACATTACACGCTATATGCAAAGACAGATGTTTCTTTCAGCCCTATGATTCCATCATCGAGAGAACACCCACCCACACCCGTGTATAACCATACGCATGCCTGACCCTCACCGCCCCCGCACTCGTGCAACCACAGAAGCTGCAACGACACACATATCGAATCAATCCGATCTTGGTCGTACCACCACAGAGTCTCTTTACCACACTGTACACGCCACGCTACGGCTCACAGCTCACCTGAAATGCCACCGAGTGACAATCCATGATTCGCTCCCCCGTTCGCGATGTTTCTCCTCGCAAATGCACCCCAACAGAGCTACACATACTGTCAGCGGAATGAATGTACAGCGCTAGAGATACACTAGACTCAGGAGGGCCGATGATCTGGCCGATGGCGGCCCTCGCACCAGATCCATCTTTACAGCTACAGCCAAAGCACGTCTAGGCACGAGCAATCTTGCTCCGAACTAGCTACTCGCAGATCTTGGGTAAATGTAAACATACCGACCGTAGCTCCTAACTCCGAGAGTCTCACGCATTGAGCGAGTGCTTAGAAGAGCTTTGTCAAAGAACGTTGATATATTGCAGCCAACCCCCCCGATCGAGAGGGCGATAAAGGTAGATCCACAGCCAGCAAAAAGCACGGATCAACCCGTGCGCTATATACCCCCCCCTCCCCTGGCCCTGTGAATCGGAAACTTGGATGTATACGCAAATCGTTTCTTCCCCTCCTCCTGATGTCCACCGTGAGATCACCGCTCGTCCCCATCCTTTCTGTATGTTACACACCTGCCGCTGCAACCGCCATAACACCACCGCTGTGGGATCTCGGCCAGATCTAGAAGCTCAACACGAGGTGTTTTTTTCCCGCCATAAACGCAGCACATCTCAATTCGGTATATCTGGTACATATCAGGTGCACACATGCATTTGATCCAGTTGCTATTACAGCTTATATTCGATATCAAAGCCCGAAGCACATCCCGATCCTGGACAGATGATCTGTACATCTCCCACACATATAAGATCCCCATCTAATTAACCGCCGACTCCAAGCCCGGCCGCACCACATCGATATCCCCCGCGCCCCGATAAAGCCACAATACCCCCACACTGCCTCCAAGCCACCGCCACACCCACATCTACCTCTGCTTACAAACATTGCCCGCTTACACCACCGCCACCTCCACAGCGCCATCACAGCCCATCACTCGGCCAAGCCTCGCACAGGTTCACCTCCACCCAACACCCCCTCCCACCAGCACCTGCCACGACTCCACCGCCAGCAACGTGTACCCCGCCCCGCTCCCCAGCAGACAACAGTCCAGCGCCCGGATTGGCCAGCGTCATTATATTTTTTCTTGTATAGAGTACATGTACCCACAGCACCGAGTTGCCCCCTCACCTCACCTCACCTCACCTCAGCGGAAAAGAAATCAGACGGAAAGGGAAAAAGGAAAGAAACAAGAGAGAGAGAAAAACAAAGCAAACGGACAGAGATGTGGCATGCAATCAATCTGATGGTAGGCTATTTACAGCAGCTAGCTAGACGGACAGATCCTGCGGCTGGCAGGCAGGCAGGCAGAGAAGAGGGGTAGTACATGGAGAGAAGTGAGGACAGGCAGACAACCACCCCCCCCACCCTGCATACATACATATATAGGCTCGTAGACAGATGAACGACCGCACCAGCGGCCCCCGATTGCGGGAGAAAACAGTGTGAAATTCCATTTGCTTTTTTCCCCTTTCCAACACAGCACAGGATAAATGAAAAAGCGAGCTGGAAAAGCAAAAAGAAAAAAAGAAACCAAGAGAACAAAAACAAATAAACAGTAACGCCAAGATGCCAAAAGTCAACGCTCCTCCTATGATATGATATGTATGCCCCCCCAAACGTAGTAGTAGTAGTAGTAGTAGTAGTCGTGAAAATCGGAGCGGAAAAGAAGAAATACCCCGAAAATACCCCGAATATGCTCCCCCAACCCAGACGGAAAAAGAAAAGAAAAAAAAAGAAATCAGAGATAAGGAGTTATCAGCAGCTAGGGAGCCGTCCGTGTGCTGTTTAGACGCTATCACGCCGAGGCTTTGGCGTTTCGGCCCTGAACGTGCGGCCGCCAATGCTGCGGCGCTGCCTCTCCCGCTTGAGGAGGATCAGCATGCTCGTGACCGCGATCGTCCGCGACAATCCTCGCTCATCCAAGATCAGCGTCCCGCCGGTGGTCATGAGCGGCCCAAACGACGAGCTCTTTGAGTGATGCTGCAAAAACGATCGTCAGCCCGGTCCACAAGACCAAGAGAAAAGACCACAAATCAGGGTGGGAAAACCACAACTCGGGATGGGAAAACCACAAATCAGGGTGGGAACACCACAACTCGGGATGGAAAAGAGGCTGCCTACCGCAAACAGGAACGCGCCAATCTGATGGCTGCCCATCTCCTCGCTCTCCTTCTCCAGCACCAGCTCCCCGCTCTCCAGCCAGCGCCACACAAACATCTCCCTGCCCACGGACCACACCTGGGCCCTGCGGTCCTCGCGGCCGCACCACACGTCGACCCGGCGGTCCGCATTGGCCCTGAGCGTGATGCTCGCGGGCTTCATGACATCCCACGGCACCTTCCACTCTGCGGTCTCGATGCCTCCGGGCGCCAGGACCGTGCTGCGCGACGAGAGGCTTCCGTTCCGGCGCGAGACGAGCGCGGGGGGCACCATGGAGTCGGCCGACTCCCAGCGGCGCGCGGCCACGACGCTCTTGATCTGGGCCATGGTGACGGTGTCGGGGGCCGAGTTTGTGTGGTGGTTGTAGCCGGGCAGATGGGTGGTTATGTCATGGATGGCGAGCTCGGCGCTGGCCTTGCGGGCGCGCAGACCCCCGTGCGGGGGGATGTAGAGCAGGAGGGTTGGATTAAACTCGGAAATGACGCGGTTTTCTTGGGACGTTATGGAGGAGATTGAGGTGTGGGTGGTGGACGTTGAGGTTGTGGAGAGGGGGTAGAGGGGCGGGGGGTAGGTGTAGGCGCTGCTCGAGGTTTCAGTTGTTGAGACGGAATTATTGCGGGACATGGCGGGGCATGGGTGTCTGTCGGACGGTGATGGTGGGTGTGTCTAATGCTGAAGACGCTGATGGGGGTGTGAGGATTGAGGAGGTTCGGGGTCTCTCTGATGGCCTCTCTATGATGATGCAGGCAGTCTATCAAGTATTGTGTCCGTGCGGTGAAGCGGTGGTCCCATGCAGCATCCCCTGGACACTGCCCAGCTATTTATAATGCACCGCAGAGGCTAGATTCTGTGCCTTGGTGGTGCCAGATAGACGAGGAGAGCGACAGGCTACAAGCCGTGTGGAGATTTTCTTCCCTTCTTCCCGGGATAGGTGTGGTGTGAGTAGATGGATGGACAGATAGACTGAGGAGGGTATAGACTAAGCTGATTGTGTGTATGTGGGGTCCACAGCCAGCGATCAGCCAGGCAGACTTGCTGCCGCTGGCAAGCTGGTGGGGGGCGGGGGCCTAGCTGGAAACAAACGAAGGGAAAAAGTGCAGGCTGTGATTGGTGGATGCAAGTGTAGCCCTCCCAAGCAAGTAGAGAAGAACAGACCGTACACACGGACCAAGCAGGCTAGGCCGGGGGGGGGGGGGTTCGTCGGGGAATAAATAAGATTAAGGCCAGGGAGGGAGCTGTGGGAGCTGTGTGAGCTGTGGTGGTGGCGGTGGAGAGGAGGGACAGCTGCATGTAGAGTAGAGTAGAGCGAGTATCCTCAGCACAGCAAGGAAAGACCCCTCCCTCCTCTCTCCTCCCACGGGCGTGTGTCTGTCTGTGTGTGTGTCTGTCTGTGTGTCTGTCTGTCTGTCTGTCTGTGTGTCTGTGTGTCTGTCTGTCTGTCTGTCTGTCTGTCTGTCTGTACTCTGCTCTACCCACACCAGAGTAGAGGGCACACACGGACCGACAGATAGACCCCCCCCCCCCTAGATACGGCCCAAAGAGGGATGCACAGACGAGCACCACCGGGCTGGAGGGGCAATGGTGAAGAACGTCACTATCGGTCAAGCGAGCACTGGCAGGAGGGCAGAGGCAGTAATTCAAATCATCGAGATTCCATAGGTAGAAGAGCAGACACCACACACCACACACACACAGACACAGACAGACACACACACAGACACAGACAGACACACACACAGACACACACAGACACACACACACACACACACACACACACACAAACACAACCCCCCTGTCTGAGGAGCACACTGACCAGGAGGGATCGCCAGCCAATGCGCGACGTCATGCAACGGTCGGGTTTGTGTCTCTACAGACAGCCTGGCCTGCGTGTAACCCCAGCCTGCAGCCCAGGGGTCCCCCACCCCCCCTCAACGCAAGAAAGAACAAACTCAACCCAACCCACCACAGAGAAATGAAAAACTGGTAATGCTGGCTCGGTACTACATATACAAGTATAGCCATCGTTTATTGTACAGTCCCCAAACACAGGCCGTTAAGCTTAACCTCCACCGACAGCAGCGTATGACCAAATCAAAAGCTGGGCAGGCCGATGTTCTTCATGAGCCGTCGTCTACGATCGTCGACGTGGCCATCAACAGGGAAATCCAGCTGGACGAGGAGGGCGTCCAACTGGGGTCCTATCACCGTATTCGGACTAAATGACAGACATGACTGTGACTGTCTGAGGGACGGCAGCCGGAACGAATGGCGGAGGAATTGAGGAGCCTTGCGTTCCCTGCATCCCGTCAATATCGGTCGCTGGACTTGCGAGCGAGATGTCTTGACGGATCTGCTGTTGCTGCTGTAGCTGCGCATGTTGCTGCTGTAGCATTGCTCGTTGGATTTCCTGGAGAATTTGCTGTATATCCGAGAACCGCCCCCCCGCAGTCAACAGCAGGGAGGTTTTGCATCAATGCCAGTTCTCGTGCCGTAGAAGCAACCGAGTTGAAGCCATTTTGCGGAAGTATGCTGTCTCTGTCTGCCAAGCCGTGGGGTGGGGTTGGGGGAGATGTGCATGTAATGATGATCGTATCAAGGACTTGCAGCAGCGTGACGGCAATTAAATACAGGCTATCACTCAACATTCGTATGGGAGATCTGCCAGATAAGATATGTTGGTAGAGCCACAACAGATTTTCTTTTTCTCTGGTGGGCAGCTGTTGACAGGCAGCTGTTGACAGGTGGCGGTGCACTGGCCGAATACTGGCCAGTGCGTGCTGTGGCTTACCGGTCAGAGCGAGCAGGCAAGGTGAGCGACTGTACTTGGGTAACTGTACCCAGTGTGTGGTGACATGTATCACTCACTGTCCCCGTCACTGATGTCACTGCAGACCATCATCATCGTCCTCCCCCCATCTTCCCTGTCGACGCTGATGTGGGGGGCAGGCTCACCGCTCGGTAGAGAGCCCATTCACAGCTTCACCTCGGACGGACATGGACCGACCGCCCGGGGTGGGACGCAGGGACCACTCGCAGCGGGGGCAGAGAGCGGAGACGAGAGCGACGAGCTGGGGACTGATTGGATGACTGAGGGACGGTCCAGAGTGGAGAGTTGTCCACCTCGTTCATCTCGTTCATCCTCCCACTAGACACCAGAGTAGAGGCAGACAGAGGCCGTGTATGATGTAGATACACACATGTAGGTATCTAGCCCGTGATGCAATTCCAACCCGTCTGCATGCTCTCTCTCTCCCCCGGCCCTCCCTCTTCCCCGGCCTCGGGACCGGCAACCGTGCCCATCGCCCCACGGTAGAGTAGGTACCACTCCCCCACTCCCTCCCCCACTCCCTCCCGTGCCCGCGCAGACCGACCGACCGCCCGCCGATCGCCGGACAGATCTGCCCAGTGTGCGGAAGATCTTGCTCGCCACCCACAAATCCGTCATCCTTTCATCATGCCCCTTCCTCCCCATGTCGTCTGCTGCTGCCACTACTACCCGCCGCGACTACCCGCCGCTCCGTTCATCTCCCCGCGCCCGCGCCCCGGGCGGGGTGGGTGGGGTTGCCGCACACACACACAGAGAGAGAGAGAGATCCACCCATCGCTCTCGCCTGGCTTCCTTCCCTCGTCGCTTTGTTTGACACGTCGCCGGGCTGGCTTGTTTACTCAACTCAACCTCTCCGGATACCTCTCTTGCATGTGTGCTACACACGCAGCTTCTTCTTGATCCTGCTGCGGCGATCGTCGGTCTGAGGTGTTTGCTGTGCAGTGGCTCTGGATGCGGTATGTATACCACTGCCCTCTCGTATCAGAGGTGTATCATGATAATACCCGTCCGTCCATGCTTACACTCATCTTGCCGTGGCTACATATTTGCCTGTTTCGCGCGATCTCTTGGGACAGAGGTGAGATCATTGGCCGGCCGTGTTCGAAACAGAGCTGCCACAGAAGTGTGCTGATTGGCGTCTTGTAGGGACCTGGGCCATTGTCAGAACGGTGGTCAATTAACCCACAACCATCAATCTACCGGGAGATCAGGCACCTCCGACAGACGCCGGACAGATGATCACTGCTGTGTCTAGCCATGCCTATCTACACCCATCACGCAAGAGCCGTGTGTGTGTGTGTGTTTGCGCTCTGGGCTGTGGTTCGCCAGCCCAGACCGTGTACGCACCCAGCCGACTGTACATCACAATTACAGTACAAGCCAGTACCTGTACGCTACCACCATCCTCCATCCATCCATCCGCCGGCGCGGGGTCCCCTCCCACTGCCATCTACTCTACATGGTACTCTAGCCACGCACCCGCCCGGCGGGCCCCCTGCATGCCGGCTCCCCACCCATCTCATTGTTTGCCCCCTCCCTAGCCACAAACCGTCCGATGCCACGGCCAGGCGAGTGAGAGCACATGATCCCCCCGTCGTGTCCCAGCGGCGGATCGGAGGTAGTACATACAGTACGCACAAAACACAGAATGTCTTGAGAGCATGCAAGACAAGGACGCATCCCGTGACGTGCTGCAGCGACGCAAGGGCCGCACGCGGCGACGAGGGGGGGATCCGGGGATGGCGCCGGGCTGCGCATTAGGCAAGGCGCAAGGGGCAAGGGGCAAGGGGCAAGGGGCAAGGGGGGTGGAAGCGTGGGCGCCGTCTATTTCTGTGGATAATGCAATGTGCACGGAGAGCTATCGGCCGATGCCGTCATTGCTTCTGCTTCTGCTTTTTGGCGCGGCGGAGGTGCGGCCGTGTGGTTGATGGTGGTGAGCTCGTGATCCTCGATACATCGTGAGAATGTATTCCTGGCGGTGCTGGGTTTGGTGTCTGTCCTCCACCTAAAGACGGAGGTCCCGGTAGATGTGCCATTGATTCCGCTGTCTTGTACAATAGAATAAATGCACCGCTCAATGCGAGTGATGATCTATGACTCAACTCGACGGCCCCCCCCCCGAGATTTCCATACCACTGAAACGGGGGAGTGAGAGAGATTCAGCCGATCAACGGGTCCAAGAAATACGGTAACCCTAGGCTGTTTTAGCTCGTTTCTCACTGGGGCTGATGTCTGGGGAGTGGGTGGCGACTGTAGCTTAATTTGGCCCATATATGTACTGGCTAATATATAGTAAATTGACTGATTAACGATTGACTGTAGATTCCTTTCTTTGTGTAGTACGCATGTGATGGTTGACGGGCTTGGTGGAAGTCAGGTACATATAGAGCAGTGGAGGCCCTACCAGCGCAAAGAATGCACCACTTGATGCATTCCCATGGAAAAGCGGCTCGTAAATGCATCAGGCCAACACATTTGCTGACTACTTAGGCAACGACTTTCCTACGACCCTCATACAGAAACGAAGCGTTTGGTAAAATTGTCTGCATTTCTATTTGTATGGAAATTGAGAGGGAGGCTCGTCAGGAAAGCAGTATCTAAAATCGTCAAGCCAAATATACTACTGTTCTTCGTATTTCTTATCCCTCCTCCTCCTGATTGTGGACTTGAAGATCTTTTGATTTCCAATGAGGCCATGAACTTGAATACAACGTATTGAGTTAGCCTATTAATTCGGCTTGTTTGGAAGACTATATATCGAAAAGATATAATGGCACAGGTGGTCAGCCTTTAAATAGATCATCAAAATGATTGAGGTTCAATGCCCCCACATTCCTTTTTCCTAATCCCTTTACCGATCCATTTAGTACTGATACCTTTAATGATGCACTTCATGCCGTGATAGAGAAGCCCAGCGCTTCGTTCAAGTTTATGATTGAAGTCTTGGAAATATGAGATTGGGATGCATTTTGGGATGCATTATACATACCCCTCCGGGTGCTGCACAGACATGACCAGCACGATGCATTTATTGGGGTGGTAGAGAGGGTGCGGCGAAGCTTGTCGATTTTGACCAACAGTTTGATGCCGAGTGTTTGGTTAAGCTCATGTTTTTTGTATATAGAGGGACCCTCGCCAGACCCTCCACTGCTCTATGTCTTTGGATCTCCCCAGGCCGCTTTATGGCAAAGATTAATCAAGTCCAGTATAGTACTAGAACCCAGCGCCACGACATGTGACCAGCTCGGCGGTTCTCCCAACTCCCGTCGCCGAGACAAGCAAGATTCGATAAATATGATGATATGATATTAAAGACACAAGGAATGAGGGGCACCACCGGGAGGGAGTTGTAGGGGGAACTATACTAGTACTGCTCCCCGCCCCCTGCGCGCGTTTCGAGTACAAAGCAATCTTATTACTTCATAGGGCAGCATGGTTAATTCTCCGCTTTACTCCCTCTCGCATGTCTTACTCGCTCTCTATCAACAACTAGACCGATTGCCCAGGCTCTGGCCGCAGTCCCAACTAGTCTGCATGCACTTAATGAACTAACGAAAAAAGACCAGGTCCCACTCTACCACGGCGGGAAATGCATCAATTGATGCATTGCCCACGTACACGAGTCAAGTAAATGCATAAGCTGTCGTGAGTTGTGTAAACTCGTACGGTCGATGCATTATTGACTTTTCCCTACACGCAATCTTTATACTTCAATTCGTTATGTCTCAATTTACTATTGAACTATATCCACTGATGGCTTATATGGTAAAATGCGGGACCCTCAAGCTCAACGCCCAAGGTTTGATCCCGACAGTGTAATTTTTTTGAATTCTATCTCTGACTCTTAAGCAATGTCAGCAGTAAAATCGTAAAGTGGGACTGGGGATGCATTCGCCGATGCATTATATCGATGCATTATACGGGGGCATGATGAGGCTGCATTATCACTACACATTTCCCGACGTACTAGAGCCAACGACCGAGTGATAGTCCATGAGTCCTATATATTACCTCTGTCTTATTGACGCATCAACTCACTACTCCACTCCCAGCACACATGAAGCCGAATAAAAAAGCACAGCACTGTACTAGTGACCGGTCCTATCCGCGCGGCCCGTCTAGATATCCCTAAACGGCGGTACCAAACTTTGCCGGTAGACATACAACATACAGTCCCTACCCAGATGTCTTCGTGATTCCGGTGGCTCAGCGGCAACCTCAAAACCCCACGAATTTACTCACGAATGATATGGGATCAATGCCTCGTAGAGTTTCTGCAGTAACTGCAGCGGGCGGGTGGCAAACTAAATATTAAGATACATGTATTTAACTAATTCATTGAGTATCTATTGATTGTTGATCATCGAATGCCGAGCGTCGACGAGCGTTCGCCGCCATTGCGCGCCGTACTACCCGAATAACAAAGACATCTCCCCGCCGCAGATCTGGGACCTAGCTACGTGCACTGCACGCGTCTCTATAGGCGCCTGCTCCACCAACAAGACCTTGACCAGCATCCTAGTAAGCAATCTAAGCTCACGCGTCACGCTTTCCGGTCGGTGTTTGTGGTGTCTGCAGCGCGGGTCAAGTTTGGAGGAACACTTGAGGCTCGGCGGATCAGGCCGAGTGACTACTCATGACGACTAACGCCTCCGAGTGATAGCTGTGATGGAGCCGCCGTGCAAATCTTCCGTCAACGTTGCCGCGATATATATATGCCTATGGTACAAACTACATTGTGTGGTCTGATTTACAACACACCCCTTGAAATTTAAAAATAAAAGTGTTATATTCGGCACCCTAATACATACAGTTCGGACAAGTCCATAAACAATAACTCTACCAAGTCGAGAAAACCAGCAATGGATACATTGCCCACATACACGTGTAAAGTAAGTAAAATCAATTGGCGTATAAATAGTTGTAAGCTGTGTAAACTTGTACAGTTGATACGTTATTGACTTTTCGCTACATGCAATTTTTGTATTTAAGTTTTTTGTGTCTCAATTTACTATCTAACTACATGTACATATACCCACTGATGGCTTATATATAGCCTCTGGCTCCTAGGACTATCGGTTAAGAGGTGAGGTTGCGCTTGAGGGAATGAGTACAGTATCCCCAGCGTGGATCATTGAAAAAAAACAAGCTTGTACCGGGGGTCAACCATAAATACCGAGAATCTGAGAAGATAGACACATCTATTTCACGGCAAGATTCCCTTATCAGATTCTTTGTATTTACCCTCAACGCCCGTTACATAGCCGCAGAATGATCATGAAATAAGTATACATGTACACTGATTTCCACGGCAATTATGGGCCGTTAGGAATATTTAATTGCCCATCGGAAATGCCCTTGGGTGGATAATATCAATATCAGTGTCTCATATTATTCTTTTATACTACTCGGGCGATAGTACTACATGTATGCAAGATCCACGCTACCACTAAAGCAACACCCTGAAAAAACACATATAGCGGCAGACACACATGAGTGATAATCCAAAGATACTTTCTCCCTAGCGCCAGTCCTAGATTCATCGGCTCGCCCTTTACAGGCGCCGGATTGAACCTCCTCCACCTCCTCACATCCCCCCACCTCCCGAACCTTTCCGCCTGCATAATCCACTGTGAAGGAACATAAGTCCATCTGCCCACTGATCCCTTTCGTTTATGGCCGGTCTTCTTATCATCTCTACTTCCGATAGCTAGGCCTCGCCTCTTGAGGCGCATACAGGCGACACTGGTCTCCCAGTATGGGTTTAACTCCGGTATGTCCTCCTCCTGGACCAAGGGCGTCTTTCGGTAACGGTCGACGACCCAGATTAGTGGGTTCCACCAAAAGGGTCTTTGGACTGTATATGGAGCATCAGAACCTAGGTGAAAAATCTCATGACGGCCGGTAGACAAGCGAGGAGAGAAGGAAAGAGACGTACTATACGCGAGGTTATATACCTCATCCTCCTTGATTTCATGGGTCCAGAAGGGCTCATCGTCGACACAGAGCTTTCCATCGATGATGACTAGCGTTGTCTAGATGATTAGATTTGGTCCGGGTCTATCGATCGAGGGAAGTAAGAAAGGCAGAAATAAGTCAGTTTTCCACACACCACCAGCGATGTCTTCCATCATTCCCATAACCCAAGTACTTTCTTTCCTAGAATCATCGATGCGTCTAGTTGTTGCTCAATCTTTGAGTGGCGGGATAAATCGAATTCTATAATGTCGCTAAGGTGGATATCATCACTCCACAAGCTCCGTCCCCTCAGTCGGATTGTAACGTCTTTCGGGACAGCCCATTTCGGGTCTCTATGAGTATATATGGGGAGTCCCATGGTTTGGTGAATTATATGACAGAGCGAAGGAATTGTTAGAAAGCGATATGTTCCCCTTTTATAAGTATCTTGTTGATAAGAAGATGTGATTATGAGGTCATGTCATTCCTCATTTGCATGTAATATACAACATTGTTAACTATAACTCAGTTTCCGTGGGTGCGTATTTTGTATGTAAAATACGCCAAGGCTGCAGCTGAACAAAGTGGAACCGTATGTACCGCAAGATTTGGAGCGTTGCACCCGGGTGTTGAATACGATCCTGGCAGGTTTTCCTCACCAAGAATTGAAGGATTCGCTATAGTTACACAAATATATACAAATATTTGGTGCTTTTTACATACCAGGATCTTTTCTAACACCAGGGCGCAGCGCTCCGAATCTTGCGGTATTATCCCTTTGCCTGGTGAGATATGTAGACTCGGGACCCCCCAGGCTTGGTGATGTTACCGGAAAATGAGGGTTCATTGAAGTGATCATTGCCAGGGAAGGAAATGATCACTTCCTAACGCGACAACGAACCCTCCTTCTCCGGCAACGACGACATCACCAAGCCTGGGGGGGTCCCGAATCTGCATGTCTCACAGCAGAAATTCCTTCAAAAGCCAATAGGACTATCGGGTCATGGAAACCCGCTTTCGCAATAATGTTACCACCCTCTGTAGGTACAGCGCGATGTTGGCGGTGATGAGACGGCAACCATTTTGCACCAAAAATGCCACTTCTCAACCCGGCCCTCAACCACCAATTAAGATAGATATTATCTGGTAATTGAAAATCTATATATTCTGTATATAGATAATCGCTCTATCGGTTTAAAATTACAATTATATGTCCCTAGAATGAGCTGTGATGATTTTGTTGTGTCAAGTTGCCAAAAACGTGCCAAGACCACATATTTGTATGGGATGCAACCAAATCTCATGTAACTTCTCCCACATCTTATTTCAGGGAGTGCCCTTTTAGATTTATTACATTTGTTAGCCGATATTTCATCCCTTAAAATCTTTTTCATTATTTATAGCAATTATACTGACGGATTTTGGTGTGGTTTGGTGTGGTTTTGGTCGCCGTCTTATCACCTCCGACATCACGCTGTATATTACCAAAACTTCTGTCCTAGTACTATACATATGCATACATGTATTTTGTGGGTACATACGTATACATGTACTTGGGGTGTATTTGCCAATCGTCAATTTCAATCAATGGTTTAAACAAAAAACGTCAAATTCAAGAATTTTCAAATTGTGAAGCTCCAAAATGCAACCAGAGCTGTTAATTTTTGAATTTTAGTGAGGCAGCGTGCTGTGGGATATACGAGGAGAACCACAATTACCCAGTTCTGGCACTAGTTACTCATGTAATTAGTGAATTAAAGAAAGATATAAAAAAAAACCACTGTAATTAGCATCATAGATATATGAATTTTAACTCCCGACGGCGCATCCCACAGGTAGCGTGACAAGCTCTTTGATTTTTCATGAATATTATGTCATACCATTAATTATAACCAGATCAATTCGGCAACTAAGGGAAACTGTGTATTTTGCCTCCTACAACTATCGAGCGCGAAACGTCAATTGTCGAGATTGACCGTCGGAACATACTCCCTATTAATATACAAGTGTAGTGCCTCCGGCCGCGCAGCTGTAATCAGGAAATAGATTACTCATGCTGACTTGAATACTTATATCTATCTTTGTTCACATAGAGTAGCTAATGTCTATGAGAGGAATAGCTATATTGTCTAAAACCTCTGGCATGTGTATGCAACTGTAGTTGTATCATATTCGTTCTTATTTCTCAATAAAGTGCTCACATTCGGGGCCGAGTTCTTAATAGGATCTGGGAGTTCAATGCTGATATATGAGTTTATATAACAGTTAATTGTAGTTGTGAGTCTACGTGTTTGTCTTAGATCCCTAAGCTTCTATATTAGCTCCCTCCCCGGCATTCCTCTAGATCTATCTCGAGAGTAATTCTTTGTCTATTTACAGTAACTAGTTCTAATCAGTAGAAATGATTCGTGATTACGATGAAAAATCTTATACTATTTAGAAAAGTACTCACAATCAGGGTCATGTCAGAGATGGTGGGCTGTGGGAGTAGAAGAAGTAGTTGATAAAATTTCTGTCAATGTTTGTTCTTTTATGCTCGTAAATTTAGAGACTATGTACACACTGTTCTAAAATACGTGACAGAAGGGAGTATGCTATTATAGTTATATTAAAGTTCCACTACTACGAATGGAAACGCATCAGGAAACTCGTCGAAATATCTGAATATGACTCGACCAGCTATGTAAATTAATGAGTAATTGAATCACGATCTCACCGTAATCCATCAACATTAGATGCATCTGAAAAATGCTTGGAAAGCCGTCGAGATTTACCTGAAGTCAAATAGGAATGAAAGCTATGACTACCAAAGTAAATAAGGTTACAGGTAGCGGGGCTATATATAAGACAAGCAGAGAGCGGCGGAGGAGCACAAGAAAACACATTTCTATAGTAGGTGAGAGGCGGCATGAAAGCATCAGAAAAGGTATTAAGAATGCACTATCTACTTAATACCCACAGTCAAGAAAATATATAGGAGAATTCACAGGAAAAAGAATTCCTGCTATGCAACGCAGGCCGAGAAAAGGAACCGGAAAAGGGTATGGGAAAAGTACAAGAAGAGGCATTAAGAAACACCTCAAAAAGGATATCAGAAAAGGCACAGGAAAAGGCATAAGAAAAGCCATCAGAAAAGCCATTAGAAAAGGTACCTTGGGATGACGACACGCACTTGTGCAAGACATATAGTATATAAACGGCGAAACGTTGGACAGGAATCAAGAAAATGCATCTTTGGCTACGGGAACGAACTAAGGAAGTGTGTCTTTGGCTATGGGGGAGAATCTTTGCGTCTTTTCTGCGGGTGTCCGCGGTGGGTGAATCGGTTGATTCATTTTCATAGCTGGTAGAGTGTTAGCTTGATTATTAAGAATTGGATGTACCTAGACGGGAATAGAAATGGTCTCTACCTTTAAAGATATCTGAATCCAACGCATAAGGCCAAGTAAAATATCTCGTGGACGTGGTTCGGCAGCAGCGCTATGATAGCTGGCCGAAAAACTCGTGTCCATCCATTGCCCAGCGACATATGAGGACGAAAACAAACAGCACAGGAAGAAAGACACAGAGCGTCGGATAAAAGGCATTGCGAGTAACGTGAAAACTCATTGTGTTTCCACCCTGCCTATTCGGTTTCCGGATGTTGTTTCTTATCTTTTCGATTGTTTCAGAATCTTCGACATTCAATACGGCCAATTTAGCTGAGTCTTTGTGATCATAGTCGCTTCCCACCAATTCTGGGTAACCAAATATCCACCAGTTGGCGATTTTCCTTTCTTGCACGATTTGGAGCCGAAGTTGTTCTCTTATTCCATCTATGGAACAATTCTCACGCCACGTTGTGGTGTACACGCGACGTGAGTATGCAGATGCATTTGGTCATATTCGCGGCAGCAAGCGAGTGTGTGCTGCAGCCGAAAGATGAGGAAGACAATCTTTAAGCAGAGGACGGGTGCGTGATGAAAGAGAAGGATCCTAGGGAGATGGAAGACAATCTTTAAGCAGAGGACGGGTGTGTGATGGAAGAGAAGGATCCAAGGGAGATGATCTTTAATATAGGGCTAGCGGAAGATGTGTCCTTAAAATAAGGGAACACGAGCCTGGCATCAAATGAGTGAATGATGAAAGAGAGGGAAGACAAGTACATGTATGTACATATGCATATGGAATTTCCATCAATTGTGGGACTAGACCTAGCCCTAGTTACTTTATGTATACATGTACGTATACGCAGTCCCGCTTTTTTGCGGCCCGCAAGGCCTCTCGAGGCGAGAAGATACAAGTGCCTGCAGCCTGGTATATATGGCCTGTGCTTTTGCTTGGCCGCTCGCACAGTGGGAGATGATGACACGACGTGTCGAGGCACTCGATGCGCATGCCCACCTGAGGGAAATACATGAAACACATGTACCCTCCATACACATGTCCATGTCCACCACCATCAAGGTTCTATCCAAGTGTGATAGTACATGTATGTAGTCTCGTAAAATCTCTACGCCTTAGCAGCAAGCTGCTCTCACTGCGGAAGGATAGAGTGTGGGGATGAGCCTACCGGGACCGTACTATATTATCCAAACGAGGTGAGTACACATCACCTCGTATTAGTTTGTTTCCGCAAATCGCAACCTATTGGCGTAGGAAAGACTTCTCTTCTGATCACCTAATATCGATCCAGCTAGATCTCAGGACCCTCGCTCAAAGAGCAAAGACCCAATCTACATGTATGCTTTATTCAATGTCCTTTGCCTGATACGCTATATATATACATGTAATTATCTTAGTAATACATGTAGCTCTCTATAGTTTAAAGCCATCCGACAAAGGCAAAAATGAAATAGAAATCAAGCGTGCGGTGCCTCCTTTACGGAAGAATGGATCGAGTGATAAACCATGACTCTCAAACCTAGAAGTTGTGTCCCCCGACCCGATGGAGAGGTCCAGACACAAAGATGGTCCAGTCGCTTATTCTCTCGGCAGGAGAATGATCTACAAATATTTTCTTCATGTGGATGAAAAAATAGCCTAGTACATCATTGCCTAGAAAGTCAACGACTGACCCTCCTTCGGGGTACTGGTTCGCGAGTCAGTAGTCCTTGTATTACTGAATTTGGGCTACTGGCCCGACATTATATACTCCGATGATGAGCATATGAGGAGCTTGAAGCCATTATAAACCTAGCCTTGTATGCACTCCAGCATACTCTCTTATACGCAATGAATCGAAAAGGCACGCCCAGCGGGACGAGTGATCTTTTGTGACTAGATGTAAGAGCCGCTCATCACCGAAAGGAAGCGCGGTATGTACCCGGCCGGGGGTACGGTCCTATAAGGGATACAGCGATCATACAATCCAGACTTTTCAACAACAAAACTAGCCAACAAGATGTAAAGTGGATTTATGGTAATTTACAAGGTAAGATTTTTTTTGTTTTTTTGTTTAATTCATTAATTACATGCAGACCGTAATTTACAAGGTAAGAGAGATTATAGCCTTAGAAAGAGATACCATAAATACATAGCTACTGCTTATCCTTTATCACCTGTGTTTGTTGGAAGTTGTCTCTTTGTAACTGTCATGCATATACATGTAATCAGAATATCTACATGTATGTAAGGGCTCTTATGGACATGTAACCGCAACATGTATCGGATTGACAAACGATGCTGTCAAGTTGGTCAACCGCCCCCCCTCAGATAAAGGCTCCGCCCCATAGATAGCGTTGCCTTCACATACATTGATACATGTAACGATCATGATCATCGTCTCTAATTTGCTTTTATGCTTAAGCGCAAATCATGCAACGGCCTTTACATAGAAGTCGTAGGATCTCACATATGCATCGGAAGTTGTCCCTTCTTAAGTATCTTATAAATGTGTTTTCGTATAGTACATCTACCCATATCAACTATATACATAACCATAAACATCACGAAACACATCTTCCACCACAAAGAAAAAAGAAAATAAACGCCAAAATAAACTAGCCCGTCACAGTACAGGACACCTTTTTTAATCCGCCGCCGAGAGGTAGACAGTTGTAAAGAAACACCCGAACAAAGGAAAGAATATACAAGGAAACCGTTTTTCTTCCCTTTCTTTTTAGTATTTAGGACCCTGGAGAGGTGGTACTGGCTCTTTCAAGACTGGTGGTGGCGAGTATAAACGCTCACTGCCGATCGAGTAGACATCCGACTTCTCGTTCCAGCTCTGCGAGGAGGGGCTGCCGTACACACTACCACCAAAGATCTGAGATTCCGATATCCGCATCACAACTTCGACAGACTTTTCGTCCTCGATGACCTTCGGATGGGGCTTGGCAAAGTATTGTGCGTATTTAAAAATCGCCCAGTAGCATGAAGTGACGTTGATGAATGTCAGAATCAACTTGTAGGGGACACAGTATAGCACAGCCATCCACGGAACCATCTCCTTCTTTCTCCTCAGATGAATAGCGTTGAAGATGGCCGCATGCACTGCATATAACCCAATCACGCCGATAAAGGTCCATAGCGCAAACCACGGCCGCACCATGAACGATATCGGCAGGATGAACGGTGTCAATAGATACAGCAACGTTTCATACACCTCCTGCCAGACAAAGATTTTTGCGCCAAACTCCCACCACCCAAGCTTCCAGCTGCAGACGATGTATCCCATATCGTACCAGATGCCACTGACGAAAAAGAAGTTCCACCGATGGAACCTCTGCTTCCATACTGTCATCTCACCGAAGCCTCCACGTGACCCGGTCGCAACAAAAATGTTTGTCGGTGTCTCCGTCTCGATAAACACTTGCGAACACATCAAGATCCGCGACCCGCGCAGCCTCGCCACGTGCCCCAGGAACCAATCCTCCGAAACAGAGAAACCGGGATGATACCTGAACGCCTCTGCTAAGAACTTGCGATCCCAGATGCTAATAGCCCCATGTGGGAACGTTGCACTGCCCATCTTGCCGGCAAACTCACGCTGGATACCGCTCAACTTGTACTCAAGATCCTGTGCCTGTTGGACAATCGTCCCGCGAGAGGAATCTGGGCCGACCGACTTGATAGTGTAACCAATACATTTGACAGCATCTGTCATGCGGTGGGTGACGACAGGAAAGTCGGGGGGGAGGGCGCAGTCGTCGTCGATGAGAAGAACGTATTTGAAGGATTTTGTCACATAGCAGCCGGCAAATTGGGCGACAATCTGCGTTTTATTGTCAACATAAAATCCCAACCACCAGGTTACACGCATAAAATCCACGATCTCACTGGCTATTCAGGGATTTGTTTATTTGCGGGAAATTATGCATATGCACTACAGGGTGGAGAGAGAGGGGGAAGAGATCTAGACCCACCTTTGAACCCACAGGAACCCAAATATGGTTGACGCCATGCACCTTACAGATGTCCTCCGTCTCATCTAAAGGCGTGGGGCTGTTCCCATTTGCAATGACAAAAATCTGTCGTGCAGGAAACACTTTCTTGGCCGCTACGAGCGTTGCCTCAATTATGCTCGCCGCCTTGTAGCATGGGATGATGAGGGCGGTCTCGGACACATCGCGCGTCTCAACATCGTCAACTTTATCTTCAAAGAATATTAGCAGCGGGGCGAAGGCGTAGAAGACGGCGATTCCTACAAAGATCGCGACACCAGCGGTCAGGGCAAACTTTTGCGACACAACGAGCCTGCAGGGATGGTGGTTAGTATGTAAGCTATCGCTGTACAGTTATCGGTAGAATTATTGCAGAGATGTGGCGTTGGAAAATCGCCCTGCTCTCGGCGTGATCGTCGGTCCCTGCCTCTGCAATAGTTCTACCGATAACTGTATCGTTGTCTGGTTGACAGGGTTGTGGCAGTGCCATATCAGCCACAGTGAATGATAGAACTTACCACATGTACCAAGTTAGACCCTGCCATAACGGCCGCCCGATGAGGATGAAATAGATGCATAGCGCAAGAAAAGCATAGCAACTGTACTCAAAGGCGATCATACTCCATTTTCCGCGCTCGAGTTTCGCCTTCTTTGATTTCGCTTTTTCCCACATTCCGTGGACACTGGACCTGCGAAATCAGGAGGCCGTGCTAGGTGAGTGTTTGAGAAGCCCACCTCCAGGCGTAATACTATATGGATGCGGGTGTGGGCCTATATGGACAGCAGGCTCAACAGGGCTGATCTCATCTCCTGAAAATGGATCGCTGAAAGGTGAACTTGCGGAGCTGGCCAGAGAATAGTTGCGAAGGTGGTCGTAGAGTGTGTCTCGTTCGTGGGGGGAGGGAGGCTGCGATTGCTTCTCGGACATAAAAGCTTTAACCGGGAATGAAGGTAGACTTGATCTCCTCTTTCGGTGCTTTGAGAATGTTTCTTTTCTGGATTCTCCTGTTATATGAGTATCACGTCAGTCCCGAGCTCAGCCACCAATTACTCAGGAAAGATAGAAAAAATGAGTGTTCCATACCATTTAACGGGGACAAAAATGGATGCTTAATCCTGAGCGCCGCAGCTCCGCCGGGATTTGTCCTGCTCCTCTGCAGCGTTGGTAGCGCCGACTCACCACCCGAAGCTCCTAGGTCAACCTGGTCCAGCAGAGCCACTGGAATATCAATCAATAAATCGGGACCATCTGCTCTCTCAGGATGAATTGAAGGCGCCGGTGTAGCTGATACTGATGATGAGGTTGATGATGATACTGAAGAACCCCCCAGGGACTCGGCGGCAGAGGATGGGTTTCTCTTCTCAGAGTACCCCCCGGATGAATTGTTGGCCATTGCTGATATGTGAATGCAAAGCCTTTAATGCAGATAGGCCTGTCAATGGCTGAGTACGTGGCCTGAAAGTCGATATGGCAGGTTCGAATTGGGGAAACATTAGATTCTGGGTGGAAGGGGTTTATATATATCATCGCGCAGAGTTTCTTTACAAGCCATGTTTAAAGACCAGGGGTTTATGGAAAGAATTAAATTAGTCTCGGACCCAACCCATGCCTCCGTCTCTACACCCCGTGATGGTGAACAGAGGCTAGGCTAGCTCTCGATGGGTGGCCTGGAGTAATGGAATGCAAAGTTACGTATTTAGCGTATGAAACGCCGAGGAAAGGAAAACTAGGCAAGGAATACTAATTGAGATATCTACATCTACATACTTACAGACTGCTGAATTCTTGAAGCCCAACTCTGCACATCTCCCAGAAGACCCAAAGGGCGACTAGCTTAGGGGAGCTTATCATTGCTACATTAGTAAATGTGGACAAATCAGGCCTGTAACTGCTCATTGAGTTAGATAGTAGAGACATTATTTTTCTTACTATTCTCGGTCGGGCTGTCTACATTTACTCGTAGGTACATTTAAGTACATCAAAGGCGTTCTGTGAGCTTGAAGTCTAAGTACCTAGATTCTAGACACTGGGCATCATTTCCACAATGATCTTGGTCCAGTTTGCGCAAAGCTTGGCAGACACACTGGTGAATCAAAAAGTTTCATTCACACTTTATTTTACCCAAATGATGCAGAATCCTACTCAATCCTCTCCATTAATTGCGACAAAGAGTAAAAACAGACGTAGTCGATATATCAAATTGCAACTCGTAACACATCCTGTAAATGCCTGGGAAGAGATCGGAGAGGCCACTGCCTCCGTTCCTTAGCTCTGGGATATTCGATCAGCAAGGTTAGCTTTTCCGGATGGGAGACAGTTAGGTTACCCCAATTAGCCAATTGGACAATCTAGGCTCTACATGAATAGGAAATCATCTCCAGTGTCCTGTAGTAATAATCTCGAAAGGGAAGGGTGGAGGGAAACAACTTGATTATTCCGGGTTAGGACACTGAAACCCTCACGTAATAAATTGGCAGAAATGGTCTAGCACCGCTCTCGGAATCTCGGCAGCCACCCTGGGGTAGGCAGTAAGGAGCCCACTAGTGATCCCATTGCCGACAGCACATCATTAGCTGCCGAAGCAGTGCTTGCGGGACGTACGGGGTGTTGAAGGTCCGAGGTGGTTTTGTCTATCTCTAGCTGAAGAGCTTAAAGGGATTTTGGCACACGGAAGCTCCTCTAGATGCGGTTGGGCGTTGAAGCATGTTGACAGCGCCATTCTTTCTTTCTTTCTTTCGTGTCTTAGACATAACTGGTAGGTATACATACATGGTTCATACTCTAGCAGAAGCGCATCGTGAGAGTTGGCCTAAGCTTTTGTGTTAATGTAGTTGTCTGAGTTAATTACATCATAACTTCTTCACACTGATGCATGACCAGCGGCTGGACGGAGTCTATCCCTTGGCCTGGTGAGATATGCAGATTCGGGACCCCCCCAGGCTTGGTGATGTCGTTACCGGAAAAGGAGGGTTCATTGAAGTGATCATTGCCTGGGAAGGAAATGATCACTTTCTCACCCGACAATGAAACCTCCTTTTCCGGTAACGACATCACCTAGCCTGGGGGGGGTCCCGAATCTGCATGTCTCACCAGGCCAAGGGATGATGTACTGTCTCTATTTTTTCTATTATTGGAACGGTCTGATTGGCTGTTGGGTGCAGGGTGGCATTAGTCAGCGCGACACATCAAATTGGGACCAGTTGCCTGCCAGCAGAAACCCTAACCCTGGGTCGTAATGGAAACCAGCTCACCCAACGGAACTCTTCATAATTCAATAAGTGATATAATGTTAAATACATGTAGTCAAATGAGTATTTAGAGGTAAAGAAAGACGGGTGGGGAGAGGAACCAGTGGGAGGGGGACGAGGGGAGGGGGACGAAGGGGATGGGGACGAGGGGAAGGGACGAGGGGAGGGGGACGAGGGGGAGGGGGAGGAGGGCAGGGGGAGCTGGAGTTTAATGGAGATGGTATCAAAGGGGTACTGGAGCTGGCAAGCTGGCAGAAGACTGGCCAGAAAACGGCTAAGGCAAAACTACATAACATAATTAACTACTGGATGTGCCTAGATGCTACGGGGAGGTGGGAGAGAAGGAGACCTCGCGGTCGCGAGGTGGAGGACCCCTAGTGTGTATGTACTTGACTACATTATCCCAATCCTCTTGTAGAGTAGGAGCTAGTTTGCAACTCGGTCAAAACTACTTCGAGGAAGACAATTAATCCAAAACCAACGTTTCAGTGGTAGTAGCAGAATAAATAGCAACATTAGATGTACAGTCGTCTTGGGGGGCAACGGCGAAACTGGTTGAATGACGAACAAGGATCTTTATCATTCAAGATATTGTCCCAAAGTTAACTGTAGTCTAACTATAGTATCGGCACCCATCACATACACATCATCGTTTTACAGCTGATGTACTCGTGAAACATCCTTCTTCAAACAAATTAAAGAAGGGGAGTATCTGATGAATCTAAACCTCACGCTAGCGGGGATTGAAGTGTTCCAGGATGAGGTTTCTTCAATGGGCCACAGTGTGACATTATGCCCTCAATTCTAGTGGCGTTTCTTCCGCTGTCACGTCAAAATGTCCCAAGACATATCACACAACAGATGCCCAAAGTATCACAACTAAACTTCCTAATTTTTTTTTGAACTAGGTCATTATTGCATACACCCAAAGATCATGAACCTGGCGTATTTTTGTATAGCATGTAATATCAGTAACTTCAGCTCAGCTGATTTCAAGCGCGTGCACCTCTTGGGGTACTTTATGGAGCTTCCCGAGGAGTTGTATTTCCTCCGAGGTTCGGACAATGCTAACCAGGGTGAGACATTCTTGTAAAGGGTGTTCAGATTCGTGATAAGTGAGACAACCGGCCACAGAGAGTATAAGGAAAGTTGATAAATAAAACATATGGATATAATTCTCTGTGCAAAACAAGGACTTCAGCTGGTTTTTCTCGAATTATTTACATGTTCTTAGGCGTTGCATCACACTCCCGTGAGAACCATACCCCGCCCGTGAAGGCGTCTAATTCTGTCCCAAAGGAATTATAATTATCGATTATATTGGAAGGGGGTGAAAGCATTCGTAACCAACGCCAGCCGGATTGTAAGAACGCGAACGCGCAATTATACTCTTCTCCGCCTCAGGAGGAGTGCTTTTCTCCCAACCTGGACACTAGGATAATGCCAACCAACAATAAGCAAGTAAATCGGGCATAGGCCGGCGCTAGGATCACATAGAGGCATCAATAGCAGGTGATGGGTGTAAGTTATAAACTTGGGACCGTATAGCGCACTTACTCTTCACTCTCAGACTAGGTATCCCATCGTCTGTCGATTGCTGCACCCCCCTTTATAATAGAGGAATTAAATGTATACATAGCAGATCTGTTATTGGATAACATAGATAACCAGCTCTGTCAGTAAAGCCACACCAGATTTGCTTTTTTCCCCGGTGGGCAGCATTTTGTCGACAGACGAAGGGATACTTCAGCAGAGTAGAGAGCAGAGTAGGTATATAGTACTGGTATTGTACCTTTCCATGTAAGGAACCAATTGCATCAATGTTCCGATTAGGAAAAATGTCCGAACACGGGATTGAGGAGTACGTTGTCTTGAGCGATATTGGAGATCGATGTTGGAGTAGGTACATGTAGTCCGACGTCAATGTGTACTCTACCCCTACGCCGATTCAATTGGGACTGATGCTGCACGTGTATGTACAGTGTAGATTACTCTAGTATGTGTGTGTGTGTCTAGAAAGCATAGCTATAGGGGGGTGGGGTGTGTCAATGGGAATACGTAGTGATTGGCTGAAAGCACCGAAGTTTACACACGGCCTACCCACCCAGTGGCACCCACCATGTTTCTCGGCCCACTGAGATCGCGTTCTCGCATCCCCCCTGCCCCAAGATCTCGGTGTGCATGGTTTGCTGGTTTTAACGGCGATGAACCCCTACAATGATCTACATATAGTCGGCTAATTCGCCGTACGTGTCTAGGGCCAACCCACGGGGCCAGGGTCCGGGACCTCCAGGGGCCCAGGAACCCACGAACGGGGAGGGGGGAGAGGGGCCTGGAGGGGCAGACAGAGCAGAGCCTCTTTCCCACTC
This sequence comes from Morchella sp. 2016-41, assembly GCA_024713855.1. Classification (NCBI taxonomy): domain Eukaryota; kingdom Fungi; phylum Ascomycota; class Pezizomycetes; order Pezizales; family Morchellaceae; genus Morchella; species Morchella sp. 2016-41. The sequence goes on from JAMGZD010000005.1 coordinate 154,260, forward strand.
CCCCCAGCACAGTACTCTATACGTACATGTAGGTGCATGTAGGTACATATACTCTACCTCTACTCTACTCTAGAGTACATACTCTACATACATACATGTACATCTGAACTGTTGTAACCACGGAATAGACTTACTGCATAGTATTTAGTATGTAGGTACATACTCTACATGTACCTACATGCACTACATACACTACTGTACACCTACTCCACTCACCACTGCCTTGCGGTCGTACGATCGTTTCACTCTATTACAGACAAAGGGACGCAAGGATTACTCAACTACAATTGAGTACTATTCTGTACAACGATCCACCTTGCGCGGCGTCGTTAATTGGATTGGACAACGACATGCATCAAGAACCTCCTGGGAATAAACAATTCTATACTTTCTCGAAACCAATAACTAGACATCGCTTAGTTAGGAAGCTCTCGGCGCCTTGAGACCCTCATCCCTCTAATTATAAACTAAGGGCCTAGTCAGGCCCTTCTTTCATGGTTAATTGCCCTCATGTTCTGCTAGAGTCCCGTCATCACCACCACCACCACCACACCACCACCACCTCTACACTACTACGCGTAGAGAAGGCAAACAGGAAACCAGCAGAGAGAGAGGGAAAAAAATTGCGGCCAACCTCCGCCGCTCCGCGTCCACTTTACGCATTAGTTCAAGACTCACGATGTGAGGCCCGGCTCGGCTATCTTTCGTGGCGCTTGTCCATTATCTGCTTGTGCGGAAATGGCTTAGAAGATCCTTTTTACCGAATCCAAGACCCCGGAAAAGAGATAAAGAAGTTAGGATTATCTGTCAGGGCCCGGAGGTGGTCGTTTGTGGACCCTAGGCTAACTGTTACGTCACGGCCCGATCGCACGCGACTAGCTGCCGTCGTCGAGGGTCCATTCCAACCACCCTCTCTCCTCGGAATCATTTGAACCCTAGCTGGTTTTTTCGGATGAAGAGGCGAAAATTCTTTGATCCCGTCTGCCGCAATGAATACCTATATGCAATTGGGAAATAAACATTGCCGGAGCCGAAAAGCCTCCGAATATCCCATGTATGTAGATGTATTCTAACGTATGTATTGCGGGTTGACAAAATTAGCCCGGCACACATTACAACCAAATTTTGTATGGGAATGCAACTTCAATGTCGTCTTGCAAAACAACCACAGCTGGAAAAATCAAGTGATGTTATATATCTGTGATTCTCTATACCTGTATTATCTCAATCTTCAATATGCAATATGGGAATAATCGCAGGTATTTGAATGGTTGTTGTTATAGTCTACTTAGTTTGGGTGTAGTGTCTATCAGATTCTCTAAGCTTTTCGGCACCCCCCGTTTCAGTGGGTGTTCGGCAGAAGGAACACATTTTGAATACCTAATTGAAACGCCCAGCGCGAATGATGTGGATAATATATTAATACCACCGGATTAAAAATATCTTCCTATTCTACACCACCCCTTCCAGGCGGTGGCCGGCCAGACCCGTGGGTGAGATGAAGGCCATGGGAGACGTAAGGTTAACAGCAAAAACCATCTTCAACCTGTTGGAACTGGAACGATTCCCCTGCATGCACCCATCACCAGGTAGACATGCAAATCACACAACTCCTCTCTAGCCGGCATCCGCACTTGGACCTAAAAATAAGCAGACGAGAGATGAAAAGGAGTGCAAGGCAGTCAACATAATCTTCGCGAATTCGGTGTTGAGGTCGATCATGTTTCCGGACGATCATCGCCCGCTGCCCGGATTATTGGTAAATTGCGTTTACGGGGAGTATTTTAACCAGGTACATTTAGGTATTCAAAATATATATTACCTGCATACATACCTAGAAAGTAGAATTGGAGAGGAAGTGGTAATTCTCGATCTTACTCGATCTATATCTGATTACTCCCATGATCCTTGTGGTCGGTCAGGGGTGCAAATAAGCACGCCAATTCGGAAAAATGCAGGAACGAAAAAAATGTTAGTGGCGAATGTTCCATGGGAGATTCTTTAAAAAGATGAGCCATATGAATTTTTTTTCATACTCTAAAGTATTCCATAGTCTAACGCATAAGCAGCTAAGATATTAGTTTGCCTACAATGCACATGATTCCCAGCATCAAAATATCCCATCTTCCGCTCATTCCGCAAGACACGCTCTCTTTTTCCTCCGTTCTGTTCCGTGGGTCACGGAAGCGGGGGAAGGTGGTACTCGAGTGCCTGTAATCGTTTCCTCCGGTCCTGGCCGGGAATCTCGGATGCCAGCGTGATGATCATGGTGGATCAGAAGATCATAGTTAGATGAATCCCAGCTACAGTAATTCACCGTCTCTTCACGAATACTGCTACTTGATGAAACAGCCAAGCTGCGAGATCTCTAGTCCTTTTACTTTCTATTAGCCCAAAGTCCCCTAGTCAAGAGACGGTGAATGACTGTATATTTTCACCCCTCACCCCAGGGTTACGGCAAATACATGTACGAGGTCTGTTTGCATCTACTCAAAACCCTAACCCATGATGCCTACGGCGGGACTTTTTGAAAATCAGATATATATGCAGGGAATGATGACTTCTCAATACACAGTTGCAAATCGTTTATATCCTACCTCGGTTAGAGAACCATTATTAATTTCACCTCTGAGATCGAGGTAAGAAGGGGTTGGGTTGAAATAGAATAGGAATCTCAGGATAAAATAAAATATAAGCCCTTGAAATATTTAGTAGCGTGGCTCTCGGGGGATCGCGCACCAGAGTAACCTGGTCAGCGATGACCGAGTGATTTCTCATGTTCCGGACCGAGAACCCTCTACGTTTTGGGGCTGGATATGATAAGATTGGGTTCGTGGATGATGATGGGTCATGCATGCAACAGGAGTGTGGGTCAAGCCCAAGATATGTAGGTACATGTCTCGTCCTAGCGCCTTGCGCCCCGCCTGCGCCACAATTCCTGTTCTTTCTGACTTGGCATATGTAGAATACCTACAACACTGTACTCGTGGTGCTAGAGTAACGTTTTTGACCGAGTACGGTGTCAGACTTATCCCTTAAACCGTCAACAAATGCTGACCCACCAAAAAAACAAATTTTGTGTGGCTTTACTAACAAATCTTCTTAGCTTTCTTATCAAATAACAGATCTCCCACACAAATTCAACCCTATATTACTGTGGGCCAGCAATTGACGAGTTGAGGGATAACTACGTAGAGTACTTGGGGTGAAATTAAGCATTGTCTCAATTGCGCTGGCAACTATTCAACCCCACCAAACCTGAGACCCCATAAAGACACAACCAAAAGTATATTACAGTTATAGTTATTTTCATGTTCAAAAGCAATTATCTCGTGCCTTAATTATCGTCGCTGGCATGGTTGCTATCGCGGGCCGGGAGACAATACTTAATTTCACCACAAGTACATACGTATACACCTATCAGTTAAAGATGCCGTACTACAAAAACATGGTGCAGAGTAACCTGAGCCGCTGACAGCAGGAGCAGAGGTTATGCTACTCTGCCTATTATCGCAGTATTGAGAGCTACAGCAAGGATTTTCTCTACCAGCTCTTAGATATTGACGTCCAAATACTGTCTCTGGTTGACTTATACCCCTGCAGCGCATCGAATTTCCTCAGATACTGTGGTCTGCTCTGACACTATCGCGATTTCCAAGACGACTGTCAGCTATCAAAACCCTTTGCTCGAGAAATTCTTTTTTTAAGCTCCCAATCTGGGTATCTTACATATACGCAGCAAGGTAGATATTGGATATTTTCCCATTTACGTAGTGCTTCACCAAGTGCAAGCCCTACACCAACATTGGGCGCAATGTCTAGGATGACCGGATTGAGAACTTGGATATTTTCTTTCTCTGTCGACCTTGAGGGCGATTGACAACTGTCCTTGAAATTGAAATAGAGTAGTCTCTATATATAAGTGAACAACGCAGTATTGTGCTTAGCGAGGCTAGACTTCACCCTCTACGGAATATCCCACGCTGCTGTGAAAGGAAGAGGTGGGATACCCCGAGTCTATTCCGCGCAACTATGCGTCTCCTGTTATTCCGATATATGTATGTGAAGCGAGCCGGACAGGTATCGAGACAGAGAAACCCCCAATGTAGGTACAGGCTCCAGGAACAATTGTTGAGGATCGAATAGGCACATACCTACTCAGTCTTGAATCCCGCTTGTCATCTGGTTACAAGACACACTTCTACTCACCCCAAGGACCGCGTTAGAATGGATTACGCGCTGAGCCTAATAAGGCCCTGCAAGCGATTTCTCATTCAGAAGGAGAATTCAGTGCCGAACGTCTGATATGATCCGGGCCGCCTCGTGGACCGATCACCGCACAAAGCCAACTCATAAGAAAAGGTAACAATAAAAACCCTCAGTCGATGCAACTGGGCGAGCACAAAAGTCATTGTTGCTTGACTACTTTGTAACACTATTAATAGTTCTTGGTGGTCACACAAGATATTGAAGGTGTCTTCCTGAGCCGTGCCTCAAATATATTTTGGACTTGGCGAAAAGGATGGGCAATGTAAACGGATCTCTACGGAGTAGGGGAACTCCTAAGGCTTTTCCCCAAGATATCCAAATAATAATTGCACCTGCTTAAGCTCAAACGCAACCTCAAGAAAACTAAAGGAAATCCAGATAAGAGAATCCCGAATTACGAGTGATATTGTATGATTTAAATCTCTCCTGGCTATTTTCGCAGCCAAAGACCTCTCCTAAAAACTGGAGAATATAGAAGGGGATTGCAGATAGCCTATCATTTGGGAAATTGTTCCCAGTCCCGAGACTTTTCAAAATACACGGTTCACATGTCCCCACTCTACAATATACTCTACCACGGCGGGAAATACATCAATGGATGCATTGCCCACGTACACGCGTCAAGTAAATGCATCAATCGATGCATAAGCTGCCGTGAGCTGTGTAAACTCGTACGGTCGATGCATTATTGACTTTTATCTACATGCAATTTTTATACTTTAATTCCTTATGTCTCAATTTACTATCGAACTATATCCACTGATGGCCTATACGGTAAAATTAGGGATCCTCAAGCTTAATACTCTAGGTTCGATCCCGACAAAGCATTTTTTTTAAATTCTATCTCTGACTCTCAAGTAATGTCAGCAGTAAAATCGTAAAGTGGGACTGGGGATGCATTCGCCGATGCATTCGCCGATGCATTATATGGAGGCATGATGAGGATGCATTACCACTACACATTTCCCGACGTAGTAGAGATAGGAAATCACGGGGCTGAGCCCTGCACCTATTACTAGAACTGGAAAACACCAAAGGACTCGAAGGTCGAACCTCTACATTTCATAAGGCCTTTTCCCACCTTTAAGTAAGGTTGCGAATTCTCAATACCTAGATAGAAATCACGCCAGTTAATCTTCAGGACCTAATCAGGATATGTTCGTATACAAAATGCTCAATTCACAGAGTAATACCCATTACTAGAAGGGCTACACAAAGCGGCCCCGTGGCCTTTCGGATTCCAATTGCTTCCCTGGTAGCCAAGAGAAGAGAGGAACACTCATAAGGTTATAGTATTTTAACAATGGGCATATGGTCAAAAACATCTCACCACCTTATACCTTTGTTACCTCGCTTTCTCCGATACGTGGGCCAGGGTGCCTAGCACAAGATATTTAAGACTTAGGGCGCGTTCGGGAATGCCTTAAAAATCCCGTTTTCAAGGGTCAAAAACGAACTTGGGGTAAAACTCTGTTTGGTGAAAAGTGAGTGTGTTCGGCGTTCCACTCCAATACTCCGTTTTAATGAGATAACGGAGTCTTAACGGGGAAATCTTTGTTAAGCTCTACTACGTCGGGAAATGTGTAGTGATAATGTATTCTCATCATACCCCCATATAATGCATCGGCGAATGCATCGGCGAATGCATCCCCAGTCCCACTTTACGATTTTACTGCTGACATTACTTGAGAGTCAGAGATAGAATTTGAAAAAAATGCTTTGTCGGGATCGAACCTAGAGTATTAAGCTTGAGGATCCCTAACTTTACCGTATAGGCCATCAGTGGATATATTTCGATAGTAAATTGAGACATAACGAATTAAAATATGTAGGGAAAAGTCAATAATGCATCGACCGTACGAGTTTACACAACTCACGACAGCTTATGCATCAATTGATGCATTTACTTGACGCGTGTACGTGGGCAACGCATCAATTGATGCATTTCCCGCCGTGGTAGAGAAGTTGCAAAGTAAGCAGGATCTACTTTTCATGAACTCCGTTAACACAGTTAGCGCTGTTTTCTTAAAACCGAGTTCTCGCCTTGGGGTAACGCGCCCTTATTCATTTATACTGGACGGCACTTTTTTTTTTGCAGTTGGCTAAGGCAAAAGAAATTACATTTTGATGGGCTTTCTAAACTCAAAGTTACATATCCGCTCTCTACATCACAAAAGGGTATCCGGAGAAAAAGGAAAGCTGGACCGGGAATAGTGATGGGGAATAAAATGCGGAGTGTGACTATTATAACAAAGCGAAAGTGCTGGCTATGATGCCGGCTGGGGTATTATACGCCCATTGGATGAAAACCTACACCAGTAGACTTAGAGAGGATAGTATGCCACCATAGACCAAGTCGACATGCGAGTATGAATTAAACTGAATAGAAAAAAAATATGCAACATTTCTGAGTGATGATCCATGTTTGGCTCTAGCTGATGCCTCTACGATGGTTGGCTTCTAGAGAGCTCTCAATAGCCTAAAAATCGTCTTTATTAAAGGAGAAATAACAGCATAAATACGCTTAGATAAACATTATTATTGGGGATATTGCCTTTCGGATGGTGTCGAACCCGAACGGGTTGTCTGTTTAAATATGTCATGTCGGCATCTGTCATTGTTATATCGAGGCCTATTCGTTACTATATATTTGGCGAGACTTTGTGTTGACTAGACAGTTACAAGTTATCTGTCTACCACAACTTTACCATAGACTACGGTCTGCATGTAATTAATGAGTTAAACAAAAAACAAAATCTACCACAACTTTGCACGATGTATAGATACGAGTGATCGTACATGATCCAAAAACCGAACAGCGCTTTTGGGGTCAGACTAGAACTATTATAATAGGAGAAATATATATATTCAATTTAAGTTGTAGCTTGTATACATAGATTGGAAACCGTGCTAAGGAAAGTGGAAGGTCTAGGAAAAAGAAAGGAAGAGAAAAAATAAAATTATGTTGTATTTGCACCAGGCAGGGCTTCGAGTAATCCTCTGTGTATTTCGAAAAACCGTAGACTCTCATGCTTTCACTCTCTCTTAACTGCAGGCAGTTTAACTATGGCAGGCGCACCAACTTTAATAGATTACCGATCTACATGTATCTAATGAGTATATAAATACATGTATAACCTGCAGATGCAATGTACTTTTATAGTCTTCTGATTGGCTCATTGAGAGAGGTTTTATCTCAATTGAAACATGTGTTGGATATTAACATAGGATATTGTGCTGAGTGGTGTTAGGTTGTTAATAGGGTTTCTACTGGCTTTGGGAAGCGATTAATAGCTAGATTTTAGAGGGATACACTTGCAGCTTGAGCTGAAGAGATTTCCGACCTATTCACTGATATATGGAGGATATCAGAAAAGGCACATAAGATCGACCAAAGCAGATATAGTGATGTCATTGCCTGCCAGGAGGGGTCGAGGCGGCTTACCTGTATATTGGGCTGATTGATATACGTGTAGTACCGGCGAAGGCCGGAAACCACTTGTATACATACCTATACATTGAGTAAAGATTTACAACTCCACCCATAACCCAGTGTATTGGATCTCTCCAATTTGAAAAGAATGGCCCGACAGTATTAAGTTTTAGTGTGGGCAAAGCATCAGAAGACGGATTAAAGTGGATGAACCAATTAAAAATATGTTAAAAATGATTTTAACATTAACAAATATGTGTTTTAATACCTATACCGCACACATCCGCGTGGATCGATCGTTTGATGCCTTTCCCTGTAGCTAAGCTAAAAACGTTTTTATGGAAAACGTAACGGATGCACCAAACAACCTGCTTTAATATGATGAAGGTCCGAAAACCAATTCACCAAAACCATCCAGATAGGCAAGCGTCCCAAGAATTTACGTGGGGGCTTTGTTAACCCTCTCAGTAAACCTACATTCTGATCATTTCCATATCGCACGTGCCCCCACATATCAGCACTAAGGATGCCGAGTGATTTACGATGTATACGCTAAAGAAAGTTTGGACGTGTCGGATGTATACCGAGAACGACGGTTTTAAGACTTTTACTCACCACATGTACATAGGAAGGCTCCCTCCGGAATTAAAACTGCACATCTAGAAATGTGGCTTAGTCAGTCTTTGTACTTAATAAAACTTTTGCAATATATTCTACAACGCCGTAGTGGACTTATTAGAACCACTCGATGGGCATCATTTGCAATTTGGTGTGAATGAATTCACTGCAATTTCTCTCACAGTGCTGATTGAATTAGAAAACTAAACATTTTGGAATCATGATCAAAGATTAAACAAACGAAAATCATAAATAAAAGAAAATACATAGGACAGGAAAGTTCACATAAGCGTGACTACCTCCAAAATATTTACAAACAAGGCATTAAAATCTGCCCTCATCACTTGATTTCTCCGGGTATCACACCCTCTCCTCGAAGTCAACATGCACCTCCGTGCTTTTCATGATCACCTCCGGTTCTCTATCCCCGTCCCGTAGATACTCTTCACTAGCTGTCTCACTAGTGGTATCCAACTTTGTCGCCGTTCTAGGTCCTTCAATCCTCGTCCTCGGCCCGAATCTCTCAGTTGATGTGTTGTCATCTCCCATCACACTCCCGCGCCTGGTACTAACGGACCCAAGCGCATATGCTGTCTGCTGCCTCGAAAGAGAGCCAGGAAAGTGACGTGAATGTCGATTACTTTTGCTTCTACGGCTGTTATAGTTGAGGTTGTTACTGTCGTCTGATATGGCGTTTGAGCTCCCCAGGAGCCCGGGAAGGAATTTGGAGAAGAGAGGTTTAATAGCAGGGGCGGAACCGCAGATGATTCCAATCAGAACTTCAACTCTATAGAACAAGTCAGTGGTTGGGATTGAGATATCGGGGCGGGGAGGTATTTACAGCGACCATATTCCGAGATTAAGATTATCCCACATAGGATCTATCGTAGTGAGTGATTTCTCAACGCTAGAAAGACGTAGAATGCTGGCTAAAACACTCCTGCCCGACCACCTTTATTAGTAATTCTTCATACACCGGGTTATTGCACTTTGTCCCAAAAATACTTACATACTACCCATTGAGAAGATCACCAACAGCACAAGTTTTTGTCTCAACGGCATCTGGATGCTCCAAATCGTCTTTAAAGGCAGCAACCAAATCAATATATCCGTGAATATGTTTATTGGAAACAGCGAAAAGTTTAGTGGTCGCTGTGGCAGACAAATGGCATGGATTTTGTTTCCTTCCGATATGACCTCCCATATGAAAGATGCAGGCACGCACTGTATAGCTGAGAGAATGAATGCAGCAACAGTGAACGCGACGACGAAGTAAAAAATCCCCCAAGATATCTTTGAAAGACGAGTGCTGGGGGCAAGACGAATAAGAAACAGGAGTAGGGAGCACTTAGTCAAGCCAAGAGCAAGGAAGTAGTGCATCATGGCAACATAACCCATCTACGGAGGTATTAGAATTTGGAGATAATTTAAGGATTGAGAGAGTAATTTTACCTTTGCTGCCATCTTTTGTGCCTCTATAGATGTTTTCCAGGTATGATGCCCAACTCCGCCCATAACAGCTACGTGAACTATCAGTTTCCCGCCCCTGTACAGGCAGGTATCATTTCTCACCTATACAATTCGTAACTAGGATCGGAATGGCAACCATCTTTTCCACAGATAATAATAAAGATTAGTATCAACTTCCCCAGATTCTGAGCGACGTCAGCGCATACCATTGCTAAGATCATACACCAATCATCACTACCCATCCTCCTCAACAACACAGCCCTACAGTATATCCTCCCACTCAAGACCAGAACTGCTATTACCATCAGCGTTATTCCGGTAATCAATAACCTTGGACCGCGATTTTCGTCATCTCCCAAACTGGCTCTTTCCAGCAACGTGTAGGTATTCATCGGCTATCACACAGAGCCAAGGTTTCGGGGAAAATGACCGAGTGGTTATAGAATACTTGAGCTATTGAGGTTGGTATAGTTAGTACATATGACAAGTCTAGAGTTACATGTGAGTGGGGTGTGGGGTGGGGGTCTTACTTAGAGATTTTTGCAGACGCGAGTGCAAGAGCAGCTCGACTGCATAAGATTCCGACTGGTCATTACTCAGTATGAGGTTTCTTGGAGAGAAAGGGAAGACGAGGAAACTAATGAGTATTATAGAGTCAGCACATATAACCACATCAACTTATCAACACCCACCTGAGATGGCACTATTCCTTCGAATAGGACAGCTACTAGGTACAAGTATTGGAAATCTCTGTGCGCCCTCAGGGGCGGAATAGCCTTACATCACAACGATTCCTCTTTCCAGGTTAAGGCTGGTTAGAATTGTAGTTTATTACACCAAACGCCATTGCAAAACGTGGTTTTATGGCTTTCCGTCCAGCCATGTGCAAGTGCCAGCAAGTGCCAACCTGCAGAAGATCATGGTCGAAAGCGCAAGATCTGCCCGTCCAATAGACAACGAGCTGAGAATAAACAATCTAGCTTTCTGGTTTTGCCACCCCAGGGGAATCCCGGGTACCAGGGATTTGGGACTGCGTATCGCATTGCAGCATTCCAGAAGTCATTTCAGATGCCTGACGAGTGTATCCCTAGCTCGGCGCAAACAGCCAATAGAACATCCTCAACGCCTAGGTCTCCATTTGGGGCTTAGAGAACGATATTCCACGTCTTTGTGGATATTCCAGGCTGAGATCAGAGCCCTCGTTAGGTAGGTGGAGCACATTTTGCCATTGAAGGTCTGTACGTATCTGATAATTTTTCTGCTCCAGACTTGGTACTGCAAAACCATCACACAGCCCACATGTGAGAAATTACTCTACTGGGAGACCGGGGCTCCACAGATAACCAACACCAAGTCTGAACTGTTACTGTGGACTACTAGCCACAATTAACATGCTGCTTCATCCCAAGTAACCGAGTGCGGCAGTTCCCGGAAAACCCTAATTACTAGCCCCGTCATACCAATTGTACTAGTCAAAAAAAAGAAGCGGGTCCTTTTTTTTTTTTTTTGACTCATAGTTTCAATTGATTCTAGGTACATGAATGTCGCATGGAGGTAAAAACCTATGGCGTGAACTCTACCTGTCCCCAACACAAATAACCGCCCGAGCTTCCCGTTATAGTAACTGTGGTGTGCTACCAACCGCACGTCCTCTTACAAGGCAGATGACAAGAAACCCTCCCCTTACTGCTGCAAAATCGACAAAAGAGAATATGGAGAGAGAAGTGAGTAACAAAGTGGCGAAATATGCCGCACCGCCCGTGGTAGACCAGGGTCCCGGCCGAAGACAGTGTAATATCGGTCGGGAGCCACCTCCTAGGGAGGCGGCCGGTATCAAGAAAATGGTGAGTGCGGGTGCCCATAAGGGGCGAAGGAGTGGAGGAGAGGTGTGAGGGAGGGGGAAGACCTGTCAGAGACAAAGGAAAGACAAAAGAAAGGAGTACCGGAGTGGCGGGGGTGTGGGCCTATGGTGATTTTAGAGTTCAATCTCCATAGCAGTTTGGGGGATCGGTGGTGGTGTGGGTCTGGTGGGTTTCCTGTTGGGGCAGGAGGGGGAGAAGGAACGGTGGGCCCCGTCACAGTTGGCGCACTTGGCGGGGGTGAGGGCGCAGCAGTTCTCCAGGGGTTCGGTGGCACCTTTGCACGAGGCGACAGGGCAGCGGTGGTCTTGGAGTTTGTGTGGGAGGGAGCAGAGGGGGCAGGCTGTGGGGGACCTGCAGCCTTGGGTGGCGTGTCCGAGTTTGCAGCAGTTTCTGCATTGAGTGGAGGAGGAGGACCGCCACATGACGTTGCAGCGTCTGGGGCGGGAGAATAGCCGGATGGTGGTGCCAATGGTCTCCGCCTCTTCTGCTGTCACGGAGACGACGACAGAGGTGGTGGCCTTGGAGGAGCGACTGGTTTCGTCCGTGTTGAGGAACCGGACGGAGGCTGGGGTGATTCCAACAGCCAGGATCAGGGCAGCGGGGAGGATCTCCTCTAGACACTCCTGATTAGGGAGCTCGTAGAGGGGAACCCCGTGGATGGCGAGATCGACGTTGGTGGGGGCAGGGCGGAAGGAGGAGAAGGGGTTTTCTGGTGAGGCGACCTCCACGTTTAGGATCGTGGTGAGGGCCTCGAAGAAGGGGGCGTAGACCGATGAGGGTACGGTGGGAGGGGCGGTAACAGAGACGGTGCCTCTGTTGTTGACGGTGACGGAGAGGGAGGTGACGGGGGCGGTGAGGTTGCATAGTGCCAGCTTCTGGCCGAATAGACGGGGGAGGGTGGCTGAAAGCCTTTCGGCGTCAGGGACGGGGGCGGGGGTTTTCCTGGTGGCGAAGAAGCGGCGGTGGGCGGTCGGGAGGACTTTCTCTTTCGGGGAGGATCCTTGGGTCTTGGCCGGGGCTGTGTTGGCAGACTTCTTTTTCGGGTTGTTGGGGGGGTTGGGGGCGGCTCGGACCACCTGTGCGTGCGTGGGGGTAGCTCTGTGTTGTACAGGCTTGGCGGGCGGGGTAGGCCTCAGTGGAGCCTGTGGGGGTGGGGGTGTGGGTGTGTTGGCTTTGCTGATCAAGGCGTCCAACTTTTGGGTGATGGAGGGATCGAGGGGGGGGGGCGTGGCCTTGGAGGCGGCAAGCTCCTCCCTCGTGAGGGCGAGTTCGGTTTTTATGTCTTGAACGGAGACGGCGAGGGTTCTGAGTTGTCCGAGGACGGCTAGGAGGAGGAGAGGGGAGGCTCTGAATCTGGTGGTTTGGAGTTCCGTTTCCACGATACCAGCGAGCGACGGGTGGTAATCAGCTACGGTACAGCCTAGGGCTGGGCCGAGATTATAGAGGTCTGCTGCTTCGGCGAGCTCGGCGTCTAATAGGGCGCATGGTTGGCCATGGCAGTTCACACCTGACATGAAGTGTGAAGCCATTATGGATGGGGATTTTGGTGTGTGGGGACGGTTGCCACGTAGAAATGCGGAGGTTGGTTTCAAAAACCAAGGATGAAGAGGGGAAGAAGGATGAAAAGAAGCGGGTCCAACCCCGCATTTCCATAAGGGCAAAGTAACGAGCTTGGCTCCTGCACATGCAATACCGACTGCGACTACCCCTTTCAATCCTAGATTTTTGGTCAGCCACACTACAGTTGCTAGGCTGTATTGAAGCATAGAGTGGAGACGAATTGTTAAGACGTAACGTATAGAAGCTAGAGTTCTTCGGCACCCCCATTCTTCGTGAAATCTGTGGCCAATCCTACTCTAGTTAGATAAGGTCTTTTTTATCAAGACTCAAGTATGTAACTATACGAAAAGCTTGGTAGACATCTATTGGGGGGCAGAGTTAGAAGCTATAAATCATAAAGTTATTGCTAGAGAGATCATTTTGGACTTTACTTTTTTATTCGGGAACGGAGCATTAGTGAGTGATAGTCATCTTAACTATGTGTAGGTCCCGATGGATTCAGGGTTTGGTATTAACTTATTTAATAGTCTGTTTACCAGTGCTTTGGACAGATCTCCGTTAGGTACTTACGTGACATTTACACATAGCCTATTCACCCTGATCTCCTGTCGTGAAAAATAAGAGTATCTGTATCGGGGCGGCAGGCATATATGTAGCTATAAGAACACCCAAGACCTAAGGGGCCGTGAGATGCAGGGATTTCATAAATGCCTAGCATTGAATAACTCAAATGCATACCTTAGTAGTAAGAAATTACAGTTTTGCCTTCACTGCTCCCATCTCCTTCCTCGCAAGTTCCCTCAGAGCATTTTTCAATATCTTTCCACTTGCGTTTTTCGGGATTGCATCCAAAAAGACTACTCCCCCCTCAAGTTGTTTATACGACGCCACTTTTGCCTTCATATATTCCTTGACCTCCTGCTCCTCAAGCTTTGATCCAGGTCGCCTGACAATATATGCCCTGGGAAACTCGGACCCATGTGTCTCGGTAACAACCCCGATAACCGCCGCATCAACTATGTGGGGATGTTCCAGCAGGATTCCCTCGAGCTCAGGTGGGGCAACTTGAAAGCCTCGAACCTTAATAATCTCCTATAAGAACCAGAATAACGATTGTTAATGCCAAGCCAACGCCATACAGGGGTCCTCGGGGGTTTACCTTCTTCCTGTCAACGATGTACCATTTCTTGGTTTTACCGTCGCAAAGACCAATATCACCTGTATGGTAGAAGCCATCCGAATCATAAGACTCTCGGTTGGCTGCGTCGTTATTATAGTAACCTTTGATCATTGTGGGACCCCTAATAAAAGAAATAAGCCACAACTCTGCCAGGAGCATCCATGGAAAAATACCTCAAGCAAATTTCTCCAGGAGTATCATAGGCGCTGATATCGTTTCCCGCATTATCGACCAATCTGAAAGTGAGTTAACTACATTTAAATGGCAATTAAAACGGGGGTATGAGTCCTACTTGGCCTCAAGGTTTGGCAATAGTCTTCCCACGCTGCCCGTATCATCGTCTTCCATGTTATGGAACATGGTTGCGATACAGGTGCTCTCAGTCATTCCCCATACTTGATTAACTAACGGGTTCTTATCTGGGTTGATTGTGTTTTTCAATCTTGCTTGAATATCCTTACTCAATGGCGCGGCACCAATAAGTACAGTTTTAATGTTGCGTAGCGAATACTTTTGCGTGAGTGGCGACATAACTAACAATACAGCGAGCGGCGGTACAAGTCCAAGCTCATTAATCTCATGTTTATCAACTGTTGAGAGGTAAAGCTCAAGGTCAAAACGGCGGAGGATGTAGGCTCTTCGACCAGCCCGTAAAAGAACAACATGGGCATGTGGCACACAAGCCACATGAAACATGGGAAGAGGTATAATGGAAACCGGCTATCCAACGTTAGAAGAGCACCAAAAAAACTCTCATCATTTACGAACCTCGTATGGTTTTGGGATAAATTCGCTCACTGCGACATGCTGTGCCATAAGATTTAGATGGGATATATCCACCGCCTTCGGCAGCCCTGTAGTCCCACTACTAAATAGTCTGAATGCTGTTGTCTCCCGTGCTAGCTTCTCATCATCGAATCGTACCCAGTCACTTTCCCCCTTTGTCAACAGCTCCTCCCATGACTTTTGCCCAGTTGGCACCTTCTGGTTCTTTAAGGGATGAAATATCCAGATATCCCTAATATTTACATCACTTTTATTCGCAACCTCAAGGATAGTAGGGAGCATCTCTGGCTCAGTGAAAATGAATTGCGCGTCCGAGGATTTGATATGGTGCTCCATTTCCCGGGCTGTATATGCGGGATTGGTAGCAGTGAAGATGCCACCGGCCGCTACTATACCGAGAACCAGCATGGAGTAGTAAATCTTTAAAGATCAGTATTAAGCTGCCTCGGGATATCAGTACATGAAATCGCCGGAACACTCACGTCGTTGAAGGCATGCACAAGTACACAATCTCCCTTGTTTAGTCCAGCATCCCGTAAACCCTTCCCAATCTTTCGTATGATGCTCTTCGCGATTGCGGAGGTAATAAACCTTGTCGTGTCACTTGCATCGATATATATCTATTCAGAGAAATCAGTCTCCGTGTTCAATGTATAAGGAGATGGAAAACCAAACATTTGCTCACTTTTTTGTCACAATCGTAAGGTTGGTTATCAAACATCCAAGAGAGCAGATCTGTTGTCGGTAACGGGCCTGTCTTAGGCCCTACGAAGAATGGGGAAGTGGTTTTCGACATTGTTAATGCTAAGCTTTCTTGATTAACTGGTTGCGCGAGGGTATGCCAAAAGATTACGGCGTTAGCCCCTGTTATAAACCCTACAACTCGGATACGGGGTGCCGAGGCAGAGGTCGCCATAGCCTTGTCAGCTGTGTGTATTATTAGTAATCCCGACCATTCTGTGGTCAGCTGTCCGCGGCTGGAGGTCTCAATGATAGAGATTTGTGGCATCGCGCGCTTCTGATAGGCGAAACTCCGTCACGCTAAAAATGTATACTCATCACACGTGTACCTACCTACAATCCGTAGAGATCACCGACTCTGACTCGGCTGAGCCAATGTAGCCATAGAACCATCAGAGGGTTTCATCCGATTCCTATGATTTCTCGGTGTTTGTTAATAGAATGCCCTATTCTTGTTAACGTTCCTTCTCAGAAACAGTAAGGGCAATTTGGTAACTGGGGATTCCCTTGGTTTGAGCCACTTCCCCAACTGAAAGATGGAAAGATGTGAAAGGAAAATGTTGAGGAACCTGATGATTATAATAATATCTGACCAATATTCTCAAGGGGATGGGATATGTAGAGGAAGAGGATGGATGTGAGAGGAGTGGGCGGGCGGGCTAGCGCCAGTAGGACCTAGACTACGTTCTGAGAACCTAACCCTCATGATCACAAGGTCTATCATCAGTCAAATAAGCTCTCAGTCAATTGATAAAGCGGAGTGCATTGCCTGGACCGTCACTCTCGAGATTGCGACCGAAAGTTCACTCGTCCCACCTTTTTGTAGAACTATAGACCACAAGTTCTCGCATATGCATGGGATACTCTCTAAATCTTCTACTGTTCAACATCACCACCTCAAACACCGTCTGCAACCTGTTCCCAATTCTAACACCCCTTCAATTGGCAATATGCCCTCAATTCTCCCTGACATTTCCGACTCCTGTCCTGCCACAATAGATACATGTATGAAATGGTTGTGAACACCCACACGATGAAGGTATAATACTCAACTGCAACGTTACCCCCCCCCCCCCATGTCCACCCCCTCACCAGCTCCTCATGCTGCTGATTCCCCACATCAGAGCCACCTCGCTTAAGCACGTCATACCCAACAGGAATATGTCCCGGCGTACTTAAGCTTAAGCGACACCTGCGTTATTTTCCTGCCTCGGCACATGCAGTGACGGTAGATTCTGCATCTAAACACATCTGGGTTCACATACCATCACTCGCTGCCTCCAGCTACATCCTATGACAGGATGAGCATTATGCTTGTATCTACAGTAGAGAATTCTCCGAGATTTTCTCCTGAATGCTTGAAATGCTCCTTTCTCCCGGGTTACCAGTGCGGGACATGCCCTGCTATATACGGCAGGAACGCAATAGCATGCAGTCAAGACCTCCGCTGTTCAGAACTGACCAGGCTACGCTACGTATACACGATAGGCAATACCTACATGTATCTGCACATTCTACAATCAAATATATCAGACTTTTGACTCGAAGCGAGTAATAAAACGCTCATTTGGAGTCGTCTAAGGGCACTATCCTTTGCCTATATCTACTACTGCAGACAAACACCGTACCAGGACAATCGACCAGCACCCCGAACATGTACAGTCCTCCGGTCTGCCAGAACCTATCCACCCCTAACCCAATGGTCACCACCCCCTCCCCCCCTTTTCCCCTCCCCTCTTCCCCTCCCCACCACCTCCCACAACAACCGGCCGGCCGGCTCTGCCTTGTGCACCCCAGCACCCGCATATATCCGAAACCAGAAAACAAGCTTCGGCTAAACCAAGGGGGGTGTGGTAGTATGTACGTACATATAAGTACCCCTACCTGTCATTAATGGCGGGACTTGATGAGATTTTTTGTCCTTGATATTGCGGGGACGGGCCCCTATATCGCAGCTTGGTTACTACATGTGGTTTCATGGAGGTGCAGCTGTGGGGACATGCACGCATTTAGTACACGATTCCGATACAAAGCTCTGACAGGTGCGGGTTCTTGTTCCTGCATTTGTGTAGAGACGAGGTGACACCTTGGTCATACATGTCTACCGAGTGATTGAATGTTTGCTTCGTTCTTTTATTTGTTCAATTCATTACAGCACAGCCCTCCCATGGACAAAGAAAATGAACAAAAGAAATATATATGTAATTACAAGTAAATTCCTAATCGTACCTCGTTCACCAATGGCCAGAATATCTCCAACGAGGTTTCATATTTTTCCTCCCCGCTCGGAAGAAATTGCTGAAGCTCCATCTTTTATCCCAGTATCTTCCATAGATCCTCCGGTCATGTGCTCCACGGAGACCTCTATATTCGTTGACTTGTGTATTACATTAGGTTGCATAATCCTCTCCTGGCTCTCGTTATCCAATATAGAATCCCGCACGATCTTGTTCCTCCTCTCGCTTGGCTGGCCGATTGTGTACAATTCCACACTCGGCCCTGGCTTTGGGTATATCCCCTTTTGCCCGGCACCACTGAAGCTGGTAGTCATGGTTGCACCGGTGATGCGCTGTTTGACGCGCCGGAAGATCGGGTTAAGTGACGGGAAACAAAGCATAATTAGCCCAGTATGTATCTCTAGTTGCGTCCATAGGGCAGCGAAGGTTATATTCCCTGGATTCGTTGTTAGTTTTCATTATACAGTGAACCTTAAGTTGGATTAGAGATGCCTACAGGTCCTAGATATGGAAGAATGGTTAGCATTCTGCTCAATCAAAGATGCGCCATACATACATGTACTCACGTATTTACTCCCATGTCCACAGTGGTAATGATCGATAGCCTGATAACCCCCGCAACAACGACAAACGACCCTATGAGTACTTCATTAGTCGTTTTATCCTATAACACGGCCCAGAGATGAGACTCACCAACACTGAGCAGCAATGCAATCCGAAATCTCATGTGGTGGTTCCAGATATGTTTCCACACAAATATCATTGGCACAGCAAACAACGCCACATCAATTCCAATTCCAAGCCCACTGTGGGCATACATCAAATGTGCTTCCGCCTCTCTGCTCATACATTTCTTTGGAAGGTCGTGTAGCCAAAGTGCTCTATGTTCTATGTGAGCTTGTGTCACAGCTGTTAGGGGAGGTGGTACATACCGAACCGGCCGGCACTGTAGTAGAAAAACGAAGAAGAAAATGAGGTGTTGAGCTGTTAATATTCCTGTTGCGATCCAAACTCCCATACTGGCTTTGACTATTTTTTCAATGGTTTAGTTATTTTTATTTGCATCGACCGTAACTCTTCGCTAGACATACCACCAGAGATCAAGCGGTGAATGAATAAAACACCTGATAATCGGACGAAGTAGACAGCGTTGAATGTGACTAGTTGAAATATTGGAAGAGTCTTTATTTGAATCACCATGTTAGTTGGTAAAACCTTGTGAGTATTCCCTACACATATCATTCTGGGCTTACCATAAAGAACTTTTCCAAGTCCGCCGGATCCACTTCTTCGATTTGTCGGCCCATTCCAAAGTTAATAGCTAGCCCACGGTTCTATCTTAGCCAACACTCTCTTTCCTCAAACAAAAAAGAAGGCGAACATACCATCAAGTTCTAAACTAGCCGTTGTCACTGCAAATATCTGCCATAACCCAATCCAATCAGCGCCGCTCACTCCAACTCCAAAGCTCAAACTCACCAGTGCAACAAAAGCCGCCAGATCATCCAAGCCCAAACTATTCGAAATATATTTCCTCGTATAAACCCTCGCCATTACCACTACCGACGACACCGTTATCAATGTGATGTTGCAGTTTCTCGTTATATAGCTCCTGTCGGCGGGACCCTCATAACGTGGGACCAGTACAAACTGCTGAGGGCGTGTTACTGGCATTGTGGAGATTGCCACCATCGTTGGACTAAAAAGCCGAAACAAAATTCCTGTTGACTGTTCTCAAACTTTTTGCTTAGGTCATTCCTTCCGGGGGTTTGCTGGACTTATCTATAAACCTGCCGCCGGGGTGCATGTAGGGGGGGGGGGGGGCAGTGGCATATTCATGAAGTCTGGGATGGCAAATCAATACAGCATTCTAATGAGAAACACAGACAGAACATACGTACAGTGGTGCCCGATGTTTTGCTTATTGCCCGCCGCCGCCGCCCCAGAGTGTGGGAGTGTGTGCCAGGAACATCCGCCCGTGGACGCAAGGGAATCGAATCTGCAAGGCTCATTTCGGCAAATTGGTAGCAACCACCAGCTACATACATGTATGCGAGAGCTTTGGAATGACCAGGGTTTTCTGATGCCGGGGGTCAAGCAGGTACAGTATTCAGAATTCTGCCCAGAAACACAGAGATTCCTTAAGCTGATAAGGTAGGAAAACACCATCTTCCAAGGAACAGTAGGTACATGAATGTAGCCGTCACATGGCCAAGCATCTAGCAGGCTTGAAGCCAGGGCAAAACCGTACGATGGTTGTAGGGAGTTTCACGCGATCAAGGCACGATAGGGGATGTAACCACATTATTGTCTAGTCAGTAGCTTGGGGAGTTTTGGGGTTTATGGATATACAGTCGCTCCTCACTATCTCGTAGTTTGACATCTCGGATCTCTTGCTGTCTCGTACGGGTTTGTGGGACAGGTACTGGCTTCCTCCACATAAACCCCATTTGTTGTCTCGTATATTTTGGTATATTCGCTATCTCGTACGGGGTTGGGCTCCCAGAATACGCTAACGACATAACGAGGTGCGACTGTATATAAGAGTGTAATAGTAAGTAAACCCAAGGAACAACCCGGATTACGAAATGCTCGATAACTGTTAGCCCAAGAACACCTCATTTCTATCTTTGGTACTGCATATAATACACGGTAGGTGCACTTGTCGGATTTAACTTTATTCCTCATGCTCAGCTCGTAGGGGGTCCGGGATTGTACACTAATGATTCTAGGCTGCGGTTTGCTGGCCAGCAACTCAAGCGCCCCAGAGGTTCCTAAACATAATGCAAATCATGCCCGCACTCAATAATTGAGATCGCGGATACCGCTTCATAGTTATATAATTCCACCGGCCACTCAGAAATTAAGCTTTGGAAAAGCCGAGGCGTCAATATCCGCTGTGTAATTAATATATGTATATTGGAAAATCTTGTGAATCAACAAGGGGGAAGATCGAGCATTTCCCCAAATATTAATCAAGTCATGAATTGATCTTTGTGTAAGTATATACATGTAGGTACCGCCTAGGGCATTATGCAGCCCAGCCTGAATTAGTTTTGCCAAATAGATACTCTAACCGGTTGCTGCCGCACTCCCGGCTGCAGAAAGATGCAGGGAACAGCAACTCAGATAGGAAGTCGCTCTTTTCTTTGGGAATCTTACATGAGGGGTTTTGTCCGTGTCTCGAAGAAGTCATCTCAAATTGTTATATAATTTAGTGACATTCTATTTGCTCCTTCTGTGCGTCTTCTTGGTAGAACGAATAGCTCCATCAGCACCATCCCCACCAAATCCTACCAGCCAAGTTTCCCCACCCTTCGCATAAGAACCGGGTCCGGCGTCAATCTTATACCAAGCCGAAACAGGTCTGGCGATCTACATACATACATACATAGGCACGTTATTCTGGAGATCGTGATTTTCCTTCTCGGAATTGGTCCCGGGCACAACGCCGGAGAGTGTTCCTGCCCAGTCTTTTGACCTGGCCTGTCCCTCTGGACAGTACTCTAGTTGGGCGTGTTTATGCGGCGGAGAACGTAGGGGAAGAACATTGCTTATGCCCGATAGCGAAGCCGGTGCACTTGGCAGTACCGACGGATCTTCTCGACCGGAATGTATTATATATTTTATAAATACTATTTATCTCTTTCAGAGAATTCTTCCGTACGTATCCCACCCAGGCCTGGCTCGG
Organism: Morchella sp. 2016-41; assembly: GCA_024713855.1. Lineage (NCBI taxonomy): Eukaryota > Fungi > Ascomycota > Pezizomycetes > Pezizales > Morchellaceae > Morchella > Morchella sp. 2016-41. The sequence goes on from JAMGZD010000005.1 coordinate 176,107, forward strand.
GCAACCGGCCGCCGGTAACTAAACCTTAGAGCAGCGAGCGATACATAAAAGTGCTTCCACGACAGTTCTTAGGTAAAGAATGCCAGGAAGTGGCTGCTTGGCGTGGTCTCTTGGCATTTCGTGGCGTAGAAAATCTCATAGCTACAGTTTTATGTACCGAGACCCATAGTGTGACTAACGTCCGATGAAGGAAGGCTGCTCTTGGAAGAAGAATGGAAGCAAGGTGCCTACATGTAGCTAGCCAAGACTGCAAAGGATGATTTTACTACTGTAGGTAATTTGTTGTTTAGTTGGTTATTATTGTATTGTGTATAGCTTCCCGCTGTCAGTGTCTCAGCCAGAGACTGTGAGGCCGAGACCAACGGCAGAGCAGACATCAATTAGCATGTTTGTTATCTCGCTGTGTTTGTCTCATTAATGGGGATTCTATCTGCATAGCATACCTAACACAGAATGGAACACAGGCTCCAGGTTTCCAAACACGAACGGGGGACACAGGGGAATAATGACGGCTTCGATTCGGAAGATCGTTGACCGAAGGATAAGACCTAGGCCTTGCTAGAAGTAATACATGTAACTTTATCTCGATCTGGGACTAAGGTGCACTAACCAAGATAAACAGTGTACATACATGTATCCTTCAAGGACTTAAAGCGACTCCAGCGCAAAAGAAGGAGAAACAGGATCGATGGGGGGATGACATTGATCAATTGAGGAGACACTGCTCCATTACCGGCCCAAGGTTGATGTGGGGTTTCTACCACTTTTTCGTTCTTTTGGGCCCAAACCGGTCTCAAAGTGAACTTGGATAAGACCTCGAGATCTATATACATAGCCGATTCGTTATGGATATATATATATTGATCAACGCATTCCGTTCTTCCATCTTTTCTGGTGGCGCAACTACGAGAGCTCGTTATCACCAGAGTAGACGCGTCGTCGTCGGCTGTGCCACTTAGCCGCTGCAGACGTATATTCAGCCGCGAGCGGAACATATAACATAACTGCATACTCTGAGTATTAACAGACCACCCGTTAGCAGGTACAGACTATTAACATGTTGTGGTGTTAACCCACACAACGCCCTCTCCGGCCGATAGGAACTTGCCGGCGGCGCTGGAATGGAAGATGCCGGTTGACAAGGACTCCTCGAGACGAGTGATTACCTATGTCGCTTAACTACATGTACCTACATGTACGCCCCCACGTCCAGAGAAATCCGGGGTACTCTCGTGCAGAGTGCTACTACTATTACTTCTCGGAAAGGAAGGTGAGCTGATCCTCTTCTACTACTACATCTCTATGCAAATATGTACATACATGTATACTCTACATACATATACATACATCCACATATGTAGGTACATACATGTACTAGCCACCCCATGCAATAATCGCGTGAGCAATCTCCTTCCCGATTTAAGCATATTGTAATTAATAGAAAATTGGGTAGCTACAATAAGACCAACTTACCTACAGCTACATACATGTACATAGGAGTCAACCTAGCGAGAGTAGGTCGGTTAATCACAGTCCAGTTCTAGAATTCTAATAAGCTTAGATCATAAACGACGGCGGGCCAGTAAATATCTCACTGGGAGCGGGACATATACAAGCGCGCCTTACTCCTATCAGGGCTTCTCTGCATCAATAAAGCCTCGCCTAGGCATGAATGGGAGCCACCACCCACACAGCGGCACCGCCTCCAAATGGTGGTACTACAGGCTGAAAGGGGCAAGGATCCCTGCCAGAGAGAGACAAAATCGCAATACAAGTACATCTATATTGTAATAGCCATATAGCTGTTATCAATATAAGATTGTAGGATGAGTTGACTAGGCTTCACTTACAGAACCTTCACATGGAAAATATTAAAGTCGGTAAAGGGGCTGCCGAGATATCCTTACCATACCTCTACTCTATTGACTGTACCCGCGCTGATAGTACGTTTAGTTGTGGATCAGAGATACGTGGAGCGCCTTATAGCCTTCTATATAACTTTCCGCAGCGAGTCCTGCAGTGCTAACACTACTAGATTCTGTGATACGTACCTGGAAAATATACGTACCGGCAAGTACACGCAATGCAGGGCTCACGATCGGTACCGATTCCAGGAGCTGAACCATCTATTTGGTAAAGGCTGGGAGAGAGAGGAAAAAAAAGTATTTGGTAGTCTCCATATGGCCGGATAAAAACATTCCCTCTGCAGCCCCGCGGCTGTGTCACTATTCATCGTTGTATCTGCCGCGGTGGGATTGGTGAATACTGGTCGACAGGGTTGTACCCTCATGGATTATGGGTTGAGATGAAAGGATAGCTACCACACACTTGCATGAACACCACGGTATGGAGTATACGAACTAGAGAAGATGAATTTAGCTGTGAATTTGCAGGTCGATTTAATTTCACTTGTGATTGTAGGTACACATATGTACGCGTGTTTCCTGGTGTCACTGTGTGATATAAAGACTGCCACTGTACGTCTTGTGGAATACTTTCTTCCACTGTCTTCATCACTGTACTTCACCTGTGTACCACAGAAGCCAATCAATTCTCCTTTCTCAACCCCCCCTCCATAAAGGCTCAACATCAGATTTTAAACATCACCGGTAAAATGGCAAATTTCAAATTCACCGCCCTTGTCTGGGGATCACTCTTTGTATTTGCTCTTCTGCAACTCTCGGAAGCAGTAGCAATCAAGAAATGCTCTTCTCCGATTGTCCGCAAAGAATGGTATTCCAGCCTTCTTTGGTCACCCATATCGCATGCAATATATTAATACCTCGTAAACATATAGGCGTGCACTCACATCTAAGCAGCAGCAGAGATACTTATCCGCTGTGAAATGCCTCCAAAACATACCCGCAAAGACCTGTGCTGCCGTTCCCGGAGCTGTCAGTCGATTCGATGATTTCCAGGGTGTGCACATCCGTCAGACAGACTTCATCCACTTTGTCGTAAGGACACACCGCGCTATCCGCTTTTCCTCTGCTAAACACTTTAATTTCCTCTGCAGGGCCATTTCCAAGCCTGGCACCGCTACTATGTCGCCACATATGAGAAGTCACTCCGTGAAGAATGCGGGTACACCGGCGCACAACCGTAATTCTCTCCTCTCCAATTTCTGCCCTCATGACAACGGTGATGCTAATTGGTAGTAGATACTGGGATTGGACCCTCGACACCGCAAGCAACGCCACCTTCCTCGCCTCACCTGTCCTTTCCAGCAGTGCCTTTGGCGGCAATGGGCCCTACGTCGAAAACGGAACCATCGTTGGACTCGAGGGTGTCCCAGGCCGTACTGGCGGTGGGTGTGTGCCCAACGGAGCGTTCAAAGACATGGAGATACATCTGGGCCCCGGCAAGAACATGGAGCGCAACAACCAATGCCTCACCCGTGATATCGCCTTCCCAGTCATTCTCAAATGCCTGACGGCGACAGCGGTGGACAAGGCGCTCGCTGCGGAGAGCTACCAGGCGTTTGACATTGAGACGGAGGGTGGAACCACCCCCGAGACGTTTACATACCATGCTGGTGGGCATCTTGGGATCGGAGGTGCCTATGGAACAATTGCAGATCTCTATGCAAGCCCTGGTGGTAAGTTTTACTTTTTTTTCTTCACACCCATCTTGAGATGTAGAGCTATCGTATGCTGACATCTGGCCCAGACCCACTGTTCTACCTCCACCACGCAAACATGGACCGCATCTGGTGGATGTGGCAGAGCCAGGACCTTGCAACGAGGCTGAAGGATATCACGGGCCCAATCGTCCAGTTTGGCTACCCGTTCAGCAACAACACCAGCGGCGGAAACGTCTCGCTGGATTTCAAGATCCACCTCAACGAACTGGCCGGGAACGTTACGCTGGAGCAAGTGATGAACATCAAGGGCGGAGAGCTGTGCTATGACTATGCATAGACGTACGCGGCAGTGGTAACGATATTAATATGATATTTAATAATGTAATGGGCTTGATGTATGCGGCATTGGGATTTCATGGTTTCAGGTATAAATGTGTGGTGGCTGCTGCGCCAGGGTCTATTGTGAATATTGTGTAACTCTGGCATATATGAAAAGGAACTGTATAGTACGTGTGTGATGGAATGTATAACAGATAGGGACATGAAAGAAACTGCAATCTGATATATGCTTGTATGTACTGAGTGCATGGTGTGAACAATGCCACGATGCACAAGCTATACGCACACAGCAGCATCAATGATCGGCAGGTACGCGCACCTCATCCATCCCTGCGACCCAATCTCCGGGAGAAAGCATCCCAGTAAGCGATCCGTCACTGGCGGCGCGGCGGGGCCGTGAGCCGGCGCGGTAGACACGTAAGGCTCGGGGGCTGACTCGGTCTCGGGACCGTTGGTGGAGGCAGTCGGGGTATTCCAGTGGTGTTTGGTGGTGTTTGGTGAAGTGGTGGAGGGGAGATTGTGGTGGAGGGAGATTGTGGTGGAGGGAGATTGTGGTGGAGGGACGGTCAATGTCGCGGGGTTTGTGACTTCCGGGGCTGACAGCCGAGAAGAGACAGCGCCGCTCTCCGCATCCGCAATGTCTTTGATCACTCGGCCGAGTGATATTCCGTGACCAACATCATGCAAGTACATATACATACATGTACTTGCGTGAAGCGTGTCTTCTCACTTGCCCTACCCCGCGACGGTACTGAGGTCTTTGTTCCTTGGACATACACAGAGAAGCTACAGTCATACACTCCACGTCTGCTACATTCTTACACAGCACACACCTCATCCACTCCCCCGCAGACGCCAGACGACGACGTCCCCCAGTTACGGGTCGTATAGCAACGTCCCATCCGATTGAGATGGTAGCACATCGCTCGGTGATCCCGCCTCATATCGATTATACTGCCAATCACGTTAAACATCCCCGGTGGCGTGGACGATGGCCGATCCAAAGAGGATGGTAAAGAGGAGAATGAGCGGGGTGTAAGTATTACGCATTTTGATAGTAATCTTGATGTGCTTGGGTAGGTGGGTGGGTGATTGAAGTAATTCTATTCTATGTATTGGTGCTCTTCTCCTAAAATCGTTTTACCTTAATTGCTATCAAGGTGCGCAGTTGAAGGTACAAAGCTAAGGTTTGATACATAGGTTAAGAGAAAAAAAAGCTAGATACGGCATTTTTACTAGGCATAATTATAATAAATCCACGGGTTTGTCGGACTAACAATTGCTCCGTCTAATTCTTTTAATAGTATCAGTTTACTGAGATACAAGTAGTTTAAATTCGAATGAGGGAGCTAACAAATCACTAGAGATAGGGATGATCACGATCCTCCAAGCTAAATGTACCTCAGGAACGAATAATTGATAATTGAGCTCTATATCTACATATGTTTTGTGGGCCTTGATCAACAAGTCGAGAAGAGCAGAAAAAGATGGGAAAAATTACAACATTATCACACATTTTTATTTGACCGTAACTTGGCTCAGTTGAAAAACTAAGAATGGAACACTATCAACTGCCCTCCCCACGGCGGATCCGACCCAAACCTCCCTAGCAAAAACCTCCCGCCCACTAGCATCGCACCATCCCCGCGCCTCACCTTGCACACCTCCACCAATATCAAAATAAAATCATACATATTCTCGCACGCCACACACCTCATCCAAGACCCACAAATCCCGACCGACGCCGTCCCATGGTTCTGCATCGTAAAGCAACGCGATGCCGAGAAAGGCACGATCTGGCAACACCTCTGTCGCTGGGCCCTGTTCATATCGACCAGCGCCTTGATAACATCGATTGCCATTGGGCTTCCGCCGCTGGTCTCGCAGACGGGACCGATATCTGGATCATCGCGCCTGCTGACTGCTGAGGCCGAGGGGGTGAGAGGCGTAACGAGCTCGTGGGCGGTGCGGTGCAGGGTGAGGGAGGAGGTGGTGTTGGTGACCGGGTCGAAGGATACTTGCGTAAAGGTGTAGACGCTATCGGGGGAGAGCTCGGAGACGCGCGTGAGGCTGCGGAGTTTGGCAATTTCGGCTTCGAGAGCGGCGTCTTGAGCGGCGATATTGGCGCCCGGCGCCAGGGGATCGAATGCCTGCGGGGCGGCAGCCAGGGCACCGACAATGGCCGATCCGAAGAGGATGGTGAAGAGGAGAATGAGGGGGGTCGGGGTACGCATTTTGAGAGCGCTTGGATATAGGTGGTAGAAGGATCTATGGATGGAAATATCGCTTTTAAAGGAAATCGTGCAAGGTCATTTTTTTTCTCTCCAAAGTTCTCCCTAAAGTTCCACCTAAATTGCTACTAAGGGGCAAAGTTGAGGGTTTATACCTGAGCCAAGAGAGAGAAAGAAAGAAAAAAGACTTTGGCTCGGATAGGTACGGCACTTGAGCCAGCCATAATTACGATCTAATCCACCGCTTTGTCGGACTGGAGCTTGCTATAGGGCTCCTTTCTAAACAATCATACCTAGGTTTTGTCATTTTTACTAAGACGGTTCAACTTTAAAAGATGAAGCTAAACGATTCCTATAGGCAGAGATTATGGTCAATTCGTGCGGAATTGAATGATTCATTTCACACTCTAAATACATTATGTGGGAGCAAGTCTATCTGATTACTAAATTATCACGAGAAATGAAAAAGAACAAGAAGAAAGATACCAGATTAGAAATTTTACTTTATCATAGAGGTTATTTTACCTATATCAAAACCACAATTTTTCCCCACCAGTTCTATACCACTCTAGGCGCGGTAGGTCAACAGATATCCTCCAGACGGAGGCGTTACTCCGTAGCTGCCGAGATTGAACTTTCCACCCACGAGCATCCTGCCGTCGGGGAACTTCCTGCGGCACCTGTCGACCAAGATGAGCATAAAGTCAATGGCATTGGGGCAAGGCACGCAGCGCATCCACGGCCCACAGATCCCCACCACAGCAGTGTTATGGGACTGTAGGGCATTGCACTTTGCGCCAAACGGCAGGTACTGGCAGCAGATGTCCTTTTTCTTCCAATTCATGTCGACCATCGCCTTGACAACATCAAACACGTCCGGGCTGCCGCTGCTGGTCTCGCAGATGACGCCAAACTCGGGCTCGCCGCCACGCTTCTTGTGCGCTGGCAGGTCGGGGGTGTCGAAGCCGGCGAAGAGCTCCGCAGCGGTGGGGTACAGCACGACGGTCTCCATCACGCCGTTGGTGGCATTGATATATTTGTGCTCTAGGGGGTAGACGGTGTCGGGGGGGAGCTTGAAGACGCGGGTGGCGTTGCGGAGTTTGGCGATTTCGGCTTCGAGGGCGCGGTCGTCGGGCTGCTGGTGGGCGGAAAAGGGGTTGCTCATGACTGTTCCCATGAGGATGGAGAAGAGAGGGAAGGCGAGGGCGGCGTAATTGCGCATTTTGAAATCGTTTCTTGGGGATTATTGAATTTTGTGACAGTTTTTGCTAAGGACCGAAGAAGTTGGATATTACTGGGAATAAATGATAGTGGAGACGGGGGAAGGAAAGATTTTTTTTAATTCATCAATGGGGATGGAAAGATCAAATACAGGGAGAACAGCGCATTATGAAGGAAAGCGCTGTAAAAAATATAGATCTCTTTCTATGAGTTATTTCCCAAAAAAACCCTAAGGTACCTTCTCATGTGACTTGGCATAGGATTTCCTATCGTCAAATGTTGTAGATATGTAGCTAGGCCAAGACCACGAGGTCCATCTATCCCCATCCCTTAGTTATCTCTATAACAAACATAGGAGATCATACTTCTCTTCGGAGTTCATTTGAAATTAAAGCCAAACGCCCAAAGTGCGCTTCATAACCATGTCGAGTGATAACCCATGACTGGATGCAACGTGACTTGGGAGGCCATCCAACAACAACGCGTGCAATACCGACGAATAGATCTAAATACAGATCCCACTTGTAGGTACAGGGAAACATATGACATGATAAATGTGATCCGCCAATTCAATGAGAACAAATGCACACCATACACACATGATCAATCAATCAATCATATCTTGGGGTGGGCCGGGCCGCGGGGTGGGGTGGGTTACCTGGCATTGCTTCTACATACATACAAGGGTTGCTACTCGGTGGTTTCCCTCTATGGCCATCACCACTATACTTGATCGCACCCAGGTATGTATGTACCTACATGTATGTACTCTACGCGGGCGCAAGGACCAAGTACATGTATTCACGATTGGGCGATCTAACGTACGCACAGAGACGGGATATCTGGCCCGGCACATCTACATACATACATATCCAGCCACACGTGCACGTGCACGCAATACCTAGTAGGCATCACCAGTCAAGAAATTTGCAAGAAGAGAACCGACCATTTAACTAGGCACTTATCATTTGAACTGATCGTTGCATTGGACTGATTGATCTGATTGATTGAATTTGATTGATTGAATTTAACGCCAAAGCAGTAAAACTAAACAAATCTGAAGAAGAGAAATCATTACACTATAGCTATCTTATAGGCGGTTGATTTATTTGTCCTGGATCGGGACGTCCTTTCCGGTCTTGCTCTTGTACTGGCCGCGGATAACTGTAACGTCGCACTAATTAGTAACTGGCGGCAGGAGAAGAAGCTCAAGGGGCGGGGTTATCATACAGTCGCTAATCTGCTCATCCTTCGCCTGCTCTAGCGCGCTCTCATTGTCCTGCGGTCCCTGCCCAAAGACATGTTCCTGGACATAGTCGACACCTATACCATCAATTGGACCCCCCCGTTAGCAACTCCACCAAAGGGATAAAAAGAGCACCTTAATGGAAGGTAGACCATACCCTTGTCAAGCGCATCTTCGTTCTTCTCCGACGCCTTTCCTCCGCCGGCCATGGAGTTGAGCTTGTCACTCCATCCGCCGCCGCTGGAGCTGTCGGTGGTCTGCTGCTGCTGGGTAGTGGGCTTCTTCTCGCCGCCGCCGACCATGTTCTTGATAGTGTCCATTCTGTTGTGTTTGTGTGTGTGTGTGTGTGTGTGTGGGGTCAAAAGGTAGAAATAAATTCAAAAAAGGGGTGATATGTGTAGCAGAGTATTGATGAGAAGATGAGATGAGATGAAAGATGGGAGGAGAAACAATCAATCCGGGGAACAATGAACGTTTTTATAGCCATCATAGATCCAAATCAACGTTTTCCAACAACTTGTGTCAATGAGGACCACCGCCCCCACTGACGTCACACGCGATGAACCAAGGTTTCTTCTGGCAGGGATAATTTGTGTGGTGGAGTGGCGCCGTCCTGCTGGCCTGTCATACAAACTTCATTTCTCTGCTTATTATGCTATGCTGGTAACGAGTAATAGAAAACCTGAACAGCAGTGACGGAGCGATTGCGATTGATCGCTCGCGACACTCGGATCCGGCAGGGTCTCCCCCCTGTGCGGGGTGCGCAATTGTTTGGAGATGGAGCTTCCAACTTTTCGATTCTTCCAAGCTAAGTGCTCTAAATACATAGCTGGCTGGCTGTCTGGCTGTCTGGCTGGTTGGCTGGTTGGCTGGTTGGCTGGTTGGTTCCCTGGCTGGCTCGGGCTGGCGGGCTGGCTAGAGCTGATTGGACCCCATCATGGGGCGATGACGCCGTCCCGTAACTTCCTGCCAGCCTGCCCGCCCTACCGCAGAACAACATCCAACACCATCACCACCGCAGTAACTCAGGAGTCGGGGTGTGGGCATAGGGGTCGAGATGGCATCAGATCTCCCGATCGAAAGCAGTAGTGTATACCTGGCTGTCAGGAGCTATATCTATTGGAGGCCGTACATTATGAAAATGCGGGTAGGTAGCTAGGGAGCTAGGCAGATACCTACATGTAGTACCTCGAGTACCTACTCAACATCCATGCATGCCTAACTAAGGAAGAGCAGAGAAGAGCGCTCATCAATCCGTGCGTACAGGTATCATGTCGTGCACGCCGGTGCCGAGGCTTAGACATAGATACAGGCCAGTAGTCAGGTACATTGTCATTCTCTCATTGTCAGCACTGGACAGCGAGAGGTAGGAACAGGGGTCTAAAAACAGGGTTTGTATGGCTGGCCTGGTCCTGGTCAATTGATCAAGCCAATAGGGTTCCTCCTCCAATGTTTCTTCTGTAGATACCCGAAACTTTTGATCTGAACCAGTGCGCATTGGCGCGTTGCTAGCTACGCGTGTTACAGCTTTTGTTTTTTGCAAAAAAAAAAACACATCACCACACATCTCAAACCAAGTGAAAGGGTGGTTTAACGTTAACGTCGTCTGTTGTTTCCGCTCTGCAAGAGAGGGATGCGAATTTTTTTTCTCTTTTTTCTTTTTTTTCGCCATTGATATTAACGGCCCCCAGGCTCGCTAAGGATCCGTGTGGAGGGACCACTGCAGAATCTGGGGATTCATGCATACCCAGCCTCACAGCTGGTCAGATTTCTGGTCCGGGTGAAAATGCCAAGGATTTGATATGGTACGCCTATCTTTGCGAATTTTTCACTTTGGGGATTGAGATCCTGACGGGGAGAAGAATCAAGAGAAGATTACTCTAAAAAATGTTTTATCAAAAACTATGTGGATATATGATGATAATGATGACGATATGCGGTAAACAGTTATGAAAACTCTATAAATCCGTTCCAAAAAAAGCAAATAAACTAAACCCCCTGGACCCTAATAATTCTAAGCGAATGTCCAAAAATAACAAAACTTTTTTGAAAAAAAGAAAAACCCAAAACCCAAACCCCTTTTTTTTTTTGAAAAAGAAAAAAACACCCCAAGGAAATACCCAAATCAAATCATCATCCATGCCATGCCATGCAGCCATCCGTCGAAATGCAAAATCGTACAAAAGAAATTATAGCGAGAGCTAGCTTTAGTCGGTTACTGGTAACCGAAAGTATGAGAAAAATATAAGCAGCCTCCAAACAGTTGACAATTAAAACCGAAATTAGGAAAGTCGTGAGACAACTGGGTATAAAGACGAAACCATACGATGATAAACAGGAATCTATATATAACGCGCAAAAATTGGCTAGTAATAAGATAGGAAGAAGAGAATTAATGATCATCGGTCCCGAACAACTTCTCGTGAGAGGAATCGTCGCAGAATGTTTCTTGACAGTCGATAGATAGGGCTCAATGTCGATGGTAAAAGGTGATATAGCTTTGCCCTTGAGATTCTCACACCGGGGAAGATGCTCTCTAGCACTGGCCAGCAGTTAGACACATCGGTGTTGGGTTGCTCCAGGTAATATCGTACATATGGTCTGATGGTCCCCCCGAGCTGATATTCCCATCCGCAAGGATACTCTCAAAGTCACTACCGCTCGTGGGCTCGGGGGATGGGTAAAACGCGATGAGCTCAGGCCTAGGGTCGAAATCAATCAAATCAGGGTTTCCGAAAGCCTCGGGATTAATACTGAAAAGGGCTTCGGTCCGGAGCTGATATGTTTGGGCTTGCATGTTAAGAGCAAGCATTTGGCATGGCTTATCAAGATCATGGTAGGTCACGTCTGAGATTGTCCCATGAGTACCTCCGGCAACGCCTTGGGTTTGGTTGTGCTTGTGGACCCTGGCAATGTGTTTCTTCAAGATGCGAAGTTGCTTGAACTTCTGGGAACATTCTAGGCATGGAAATGAGGGCGCTTGATGACTACGCTCATGATCCCTGAGCTTAGACAGAAATTTAAAGGGTTTGTCGGGCGTTGGGCAGTTTTCGAATTTGCAATAAAAGGACACGCAACGTTGGTTGCTGCCACTTGAGCGAGAACGCGCAACGGACACCTGGTCATCAGCCTCATTTGAAGGGGAGCTGCCATTGCTCTGGTCTCCTGATGAAAGGGCAAGCTCGTCCAGGAACGCTAATTGCTGGTACTGGCCATTACCCGACTGCTGCTCCGGAGTCGCTTCGAATTCGTAGTTGAGAACTTTTTCTGCCATATCGATATTTCGACTAACATTGATTTGGCGGTTCTCCATGTCGGCCACGCCGTTGATTGGATTGTATGTATCGTTTTGGGAGTGTAATGCAACCTCGAGCCCCAGGATTGCTTCAAGGTCATTGATCATTGTACTGACCTGATCCCGAGAGCCCTCGCTGATAAAGTAGCTGGGATCCATTACGTTGTTTGTGAGTTGCCGAATAACTTCACGCAGCGACTTGAATTTATCATCGGAAGAGATCATAGCGGCGTTGTAATTGGCCATGTTGTATAATATTTATGTAGTTTTTATAGGCTTTTGGTTGGGTAGGAGTGACTGATTGGTAATTAGGTAGCGCCGAGCACTGAGAACAGTTAGTAATGGAGATCGAGGCTGGCACTCGTTGACAAGCCCAATGTACAAAATATTGTACTGGGTAAGACATGAGCCAGTTAAATAAGATATGGACTGCAGACTTACATCTTGAATCAACCAAGGGTACTCTCTGAATCGATGTCAAATCGAGACTACAGTTGCAGTATAATGATATATGAGTAGAGAAGGGAGGTGTCAACTATTAATTATAATGTCTAACGATCAACCAGGACCGGCCGGGTATATGTCTGTAATGCTGGAGATGCTGGGAATATCTGATATGGAGAGAGTCGACTTGAAGCTGTAGCGCGGGGAATTAACCTTAATATATTGGGAAGCAAGACTGGAAGATGTGCCTATGAGATATTGTGCGTAGTAGTTGATTCTTGATTGGTCTTTCAGAGTTCTTGACGGTTTATTCTCCCCACAGTAGCTAATTAATATATGTTTAAAATTTGGGCGATATGCGAATGACGTTCGTTATACCTTAATCGTGCGCGTACACTCAGCACCTTCGCACCACAAGCGCATGCGAGGGCGCGCACGCACATTACGTCCTTGCTATGGCTACATGTAAGTGAGGCGGTTTACAATATACATGTAGCCTTGACACAAAACTATCGGCACCGCGAACTGGTGGTTGATTTTGACGGGGGAGAAATTCTTGTCGAGGTACATGTCTGGAGAGCCGCATTTGGCCCCGGGGTAGGATGTATCACGTGACACTCAGACAGTTCGAACGTTCCATCCGTATGCTACTTTCGGCCAATACGTGTTCTAGAAGCAATCACTCTTCCATCAAAACTTCATATGAACTGGACCCTGGCGAACTGTGTACACTGTTCAGAGCAGAACGCCAAAGTGGAAGGGGATGTCTTGAGCTCAATGGTCAATGATTAACCCTAACCCTAGGTACTGCGATCAAGGCACACTGCTAGTAGGTACATAGCTCCTAGAGTTCTCACTACATGTGTGTATTGATCGCAAAACAAATTATGATCTGGTCCCAAACAAAATAATTGAGAAGGAGTTAGTTTGAGCACTCGATTTATGAAGCATATGAGCCTTGTGTGCGCGCTCATTCTGAGAATTTTTGATACTACATGTATGTAGGTACGGTATCTACGGCAAGTACCGCTAAATCTCGAGTTATTCGGGGGGTTGCCAAGGCAAAAAGCTGAGGATCTTCACCTTTAGGGGCAGAGATCTTCAATAAAAAAGCCCTCTTCTGCAGGATCTAAACTAAATGTAGTTTCGCAGCTGAGCTTGGCAACCCCCCGAATAACTCGAGATTTAGCGGTAGGTATTGTACCTACATCGTTGACGGAGGTGGGCGGAAGCTGGACAGCCGCACCAGATCGAATGCCAACTCACCCATCATTGAGCCGAGCTATGGTCCAATGACCTTCCGTGGCGCAGCTCTCACCCATACATGTACATACATATCTCTCATTGGCCTCTATTCTAGAAGATACACGGATGGATGCATCATCTTAATTTCTGAATATGCCAATACCTAAAGAATCTAGCTCTGAATTCGAATAAATTGGCTATCTCCGGATTATCTCTTTAACGATTGGTTGAAGGTTATAGATCAGCCTCAGAAGTGACCATTAGTAGTAATTTTGATCTTGCATGAATAGTCAATTTCTCGAGCTTTGGCGGTGTATGAAATAGAGACCGGCAAGCTGAAGCTTCGAGAGAGAGGGCATTAACCCAACACAGAATCAGGTCGGTATGCCAGCCATCATTAACGTGTCTCCCGTTTTTTTCTTTTCATGTGCGCATGAGGAACATAAGGAACAACACATGTGTTCATGCTCCCTATGCTCCGACTGTGTGTTGGGGCGCACGTAATGAAAATGGAAATATCGTCGTTGGAGGTACTCCTGCAGGGACCGCTGAAACCGATCGAGTAAGCAGAGCTTGTCTTGCAAGTTATGTACCTACATGTACTTGAGCCTCAGCCTCGTTCAAAGCAACGGAAAACGAGCCATCAAGTTGCATCGGTTTTGTTTCTTAGCGTGAGTTCTCAGGATTTTTTTTTTCTCTGTTACTTATCTGTGTAGCATCGGAAACAAACTAGCCGGAACGCCGTAATTCCGTTTAAGCTTCACATTAGTGGGGCTGGGGATCGATCTCAGGAACAAGGCTTACCACATCAGTGTAGCTATAGGTACAGAGAGTAATCAGGAATGTTTATTGTTTCACGAAACACAAAGGCCTGGCGAACCAATCAAACGCAATCCCCGTTAACGTTTCTCCACAGGAATCAACCAACTACAATACATGAAACGTTTTGCCAGACATGATGTCGATGCGATGGGCTTGGGATTTGGGATATCAGCTGCTCCAAGGCAGCAATTGACACATGATATCGATATTCTATACATACTGATCTCCAGCCCCATGCATGTAGCTGTAGATCGGTTGGCTAATTATATTTGCGTATAAGTAAAGCTGCATTTGATAAAGTCAATACCTATATGTACCTCGACTCTTTCTTCATGCAGAACCTTGTACTCACTTACGCCTGGATACCTGTATGTGTCAAAATCCACACTGATTCCTCGAATTCTGGCATAGATTTATGAATATATAATCATTCCTCTGAGAATAAGACCTCATTTTAGTAATAACGCATTTGGGAACTCGTACCAGCAGATGCCGATTGGATGAGTACCACCGCCACCTCACAAGCATAACCAACTGTTCATCCCATCTACCGAAAGTAATAATTCCAGGCTCCATCCAGATTTATGAGAGCTAGGTACTGATCCAACTCAGGACTCTGCTAACGAGATACCATATCCAGAATAGGTAAAACTATGTAATTAATGAGTTAAACAAAAAAAAAAAAAGAATAGGTAAAACTCTCCTAGACAACTGCAAGTCGCGAGTATTGCACCTATAATGCAATTGCCACTCGCTGGATTAAATATATTAATACTTGCTACGTGTATACAGCCCATGTTTGCTTTGGAGCCTGAGCTATCTTATTATCACTTATACTAGATGGTAAGTTAGATCCGATAAGCCTCAAGTTCGATTATCCAATCATGTAGTACTCGTACGAGCTCCTTATATGTGCCCTTCTTAAACTTAATGTGCTGAATGGGCGTTATCCGGCTCGTGCTTACGAATAACTTCTGAAACCCTACCTCCATCTGATTATCAGTCCATATTGCAATTCGCTGGAGCTCATCCTCACCATATGCACAATGTAGCCGACTTTGTGCGCAATAGTTACTGCGGTTGTATATTCTGTGTCAACTATCACTCGGGTATCTTTTTCCTGATAGAGGCAATGGGGTCCATGTCAACCTTGTGATGGGCGTGTTCTTTTTCTTCTTTGTGTATGTGAATGATATGCAACTTGCAGGAAACCAGTTATGAAATCTTCAGGGCACAATGCTTCAAACATAGTGTGCAGTCACTCTTCAAACACCGTAACATCGGTGATCGCGGCCGGCTGGGTGCTCAGGAAGAAAAAAAGGGAAGGAATTCGAACATCACCGAACTATGATTAAGGCTAAGAAGTGCTTTGAAGATTTTGTGACAAAGGGAGGCTTCGAGCGCATGTCACGCATTAGTGAGCATCTCCAAATTAAATATTGAGACAAAGGTCGGTTAAATATAGTGCTGTGACCCCATAGTACTGTCCAACTCACTATAGCGCTACTACCTAACTAAGTTGTCCAGTGTTGAGACCGTATCGGATCCAAGCTATCCCACCTAGGGATAAGTATTTCCAAGTATTAGAGTGTTCAACAACCTGATTGTTATTGATTTTGCCCCCTTAGCCTATCAAGCTACCGAGCCAGGTGAGTCTATTGATTACATGTAGTACAGAGTCTGGTAGAACAAATGCGAAAGTCAGCGCTAAAGGAGTGGATTTCTTGGTCCGTGCTCACAGCAAAAGTCCCCAAGAGCCAATGGGACTATCGGGTCACGGAAAACCACTTTCACAATAATTCTACCAGACTAGAGGTTTTAGGCCAACCATCAATTTTGAAAAATGTTGGTTGCAAAATTGATGGTTCCATGCCGATCTCCATACAAAAATGGGTTCAAAACTGCTAGTTGCGGGCACCGTTTTGCTGGGTGGCAAATAGCATTTTTCAAAATTGATCGTTGGCCTAAAGTTTCTACTCTGTACTAATTTAGTGCTTAGGCTTTAGATCAGGCGAAGGTTAGGACTCCAAACTGGGTGGGTGGGAGTCGTTGTGGCTGTTAGAGGGACTTGGAAGGGTATGATCGGTTCCCCAACAGCAACACATATGTACCTACATGTAGTAATGAAATGAGGGATTACGAGAGGAAATCAGGCCTACCGAAATGTAAAACCCCCAAGTACCTGGATGTCATCGGTTGGGCGGCTAGCGAGAGATCTGTGTATGTAGGTACATATTAGAGAACATATGCCCGAGCCAAATAATACCTGGAACCCTTGTACAGTTTTTAGCCAGTCAAAACCACAGCCTGAATTCCACTTGATATCTGCCGCTAAGATATTCCTTCTCAGCTCTCGGCGGAACGGATATCTAAACGGTATTGTGGGGTCTGGGCCTGGGGAAATTAACCTTAATTGGATTTCCAACGGAATATTATACTTGGAGCTCCGAAGGATGCTATTTTCCCGCAGGCTTGCGGAGTGGCGCTCCGGAGACCCCACTTAATTAAAGTTCACAAGGCATTGATTGTTTATTATCCGTATATTGAAGTTGATCAAGACTAAGAAGTCGGATTATCCGTACCAAGTATAAGTAGGAGTATAAGTCTCTCGTATGAAGTCTTCAACCTCACACGAGAATTAAACCGCAACGCCAATATGTTATTTTCGGCCTCTAGTATTTTCCTGGCAGCTGCCAGTCTAGCCTCAACCGTTGCAGCGGCATCGTTGCAACAGGTTACAAACTTTGGCAATAGCCCTAGTGGCGCGCAGATGTATATTTATGTATGTCAAGCCCTTAATTGATCGTTTTAGACATGGTTTCCTCATTGACGTTGAGGTTTAGGTCCCAGATAACGTGAAACCAAACCCCCCCATTCTAGTCGGTATCCATTGGTGTACTGGAAGCGCGCAAGCGTTCTACAGTGGAACAGGTTATAAAACCCTAGCAGACACTTATGGTTTTATCGTCATGTATGTGTAATCCAGTGTTGACCAGTTGAGAGTCACAAATGCTGATATATATGCAGCTACCCATCTGCCATAACCACAGACGGCTGTTGGGATGTCGCCTCTACGGCCTCTCTCACCCACAATGGCGGTGGAGACTCCCTCGCCATCAAGAACATGGTCTTGTACACTATCAGCACCTATGGTGCTGACGCATCCCGTGTATACGTTACCGGGCACAGCTCTGGAGGCATGATGACCAATGTCATGCTCGGTGCCTACCCAGATATCTTCAAAGCCGGCGCTGCATTCGCGGGAGTTCCATTCGGATGTTTTGCAAGCGACACTTCGTCGTGGAGCACAGCATGCGCAACTGGGCAAATCACAAAGACACCCGAGGAGTGGGGTGCGTTGGTGAGAGCTGCGTATCCGGGATACACGGGGACGAGGCCAAAGATGCAACTGTGGCACGGAACAGAGGATGATACATTGTACTTTCATAACTTTGAGGAAGAGATCAAACAGTGGACGAATGTCTTGGGTGTTAGCCAAACCCCTACAAGCACGGAGAATGATTATCTGGGAAATAGTGGATGGGTGCGGACGAAGTATGGTACTCAGGTTGAGGCGATTAAGGAGGGTGGCCAGCCGCATAATTTGGTGATTAATTCAGACCAGGGTTTGTGGTCCCTTAAGCCTTCCGGTGGTTGAGATGGCTGTGCTAACAGGTCTGATTATAGTTGTCTCTTGGTTTGGTCTTAATGTTGCTAGCACGACGACAACTGTTACCCCTGCTAGTAGTAGTAGTAGTACCAAAAGCGCTTCGTCAACAACAGCCGCAACAGCAACAGCTACTTCAACGACAGGAGTCGCAAAGGTAAGATAATGAGATCTGTATCTCTCTACTATTCGCAAGATAGATGCTGACATAAAGTAATGTAGTGGGGTCAATGTGGTGGAATTGGATACACAGGATCAACGACCTGCATCGGTAGTACGTGCACTATCGTTAACGCGTATTACAGTCAGTGTCTATAGGGGATATCTACATGTAAGATGCATGTACTTTGGGATCAATATTATTGCTTGTATTATACGTGTAGTGACTATAGTGTCCTTCTAAACGATGCATGCATGCTCAAGTAAAGTTATATTTAAGAACTCAAAATTATACCTACAGAATTATAAATTCTACTCTGCTAAAATACACGTATTGGATGTTCTATAGAGAGAATGCCTTTCTTAGAAGTATGTACATGCAGCCAAATGATTGGAACACCGTAAGAGAAAAAATATTTTCGATACCCAATTTTTTTTAAAAAAAAGGAACCCAGCCAAGATCTTAAGAACCGAATCGAGTGATCTTCTATGACCGCCACTCCCACCAACTAGAATCACTACCGGCGCGAAAAGAGATTTATTACAATCGGTGTGACGGAATAAATTGTAGGTGTATCATGCCCTGGGAATATCAACTAACCCTTTCCTCCGCCCCCCAAATCGCTGCACGTCATGTCCGACAAATACGCGCAAAAAAAAAGCCCTAACCAACCAGCCCCCTCCTCCCTCTCCCCATCAACCTCCATATCTTAATCACTGGTAAGACCGCTCGGGTTGATAGGGAAATTGCTACTATATAGCGCTGCTTCAGTCCAGCAGCGCGAGCATCTACTCTATCAGGTGCACAGGTACATACATACATGTTACCTTGTACGGCCTACACGGCACACTTTACCCCAGGATTGCAAGGATTAATTCAACGGAAATCTCCGATTAGCCGAGGACCCGCAAACCCCGGCCATTCCTTGTTATCCCAATCACTCAAGCACTGATGTAATGTCTCAAGTTTCACCCAATACTTAGTTAAAAGCCCCACCCCCGGAACCCCCACTGTCCTTCCCAATACCAGACTTCCATACCATCAGAAGAGAAAGAATCGGCTGCTTTTATTGCATGATAGGATGGCAAATCTCAAACCCCCAATTATCGATTCTCACATCCACCTCTTCACTGCTGAACATCTCCCCTACCTCGCCTGGACAAGCCCTACGAACCCACTACATTCAGAACACTCAATCTCTGAATATCTTGCCTCTATCCCAAAAGCTCAACGCGATTCTTTCAAAGGCTTTGTCTTTATTGAGACCGACCGTGTGCACACCGAGCCATCGCAAGCTGCAATCACGAGCAACGACGAAAAGGCTCTAAAGTCTTCTTGGGAATGGACAATTGAAGAATTCAACTTTGTCTACAAACTATCTGAGCAGAATGAGCTTGTACGGGGAATTGTGCCTTGGGCTCCGATGGATCTGGGGGTTCAGGCACTTGAGAGGTTTTGGACAATGCTGGAGCTAGAGGGAGAGAGTAACAAGCGTAGAAAGAGAATGCTGAAAGGCTTCCGGTACCTGGTACAGGACAAACCGAAGGGCACGATCTTGAAAAAAGAATTCGTGGATTCGATGGAATGGGTTTGGAGAAAGGGACTGGCCGTGGAGGTTGGGGTCGATGTAAGGAGCGGTGGCATCTGGCAGCTTGAGGAAGCGGTCTTGGCAATTGAGAGTATCGTCAAAAAGGATGTGCCGGATAAAGTTGGTTCCTTTGTGATTAGTACATACCCTTGCTATACTCTTATCTGCAAAAAACGCTTTTATTTAACAAAAAATCTATGTTACAGATCACCTTGCTAAGCCGCCACTAAGCACCTCTCCTGCGGACATACCTTCCTCAGAGATATTCAAACGCTGGTCCGACCTGCTCATCCGTATAGCCTCTGCCCACCCCTCAGTGTCGATAAAGCTTTCTGGCATATTCTCTGAGCTTCCATACAATTCCGAGTTCTACCCATCAATCCTTAGCAAGGAATCCATTATCTTAGACCTTGTGTCGCCATGGGTAAATGAGGTGTTTAACATATTTGGATCGTATCGTGTTCTTTGGGGAAGTGATTGGCCAGTTTGCAAGCTTGGTTTTGCAGAGATTTACGCAGATATTGACGCCGGTGGTGTCGAAGGAGCGTGGGAGACGTGGAGAAGGTTGACTGGGGTCCTGATGGAAAGATTGGGTATAATGGAGAAGCAATCGGCGATGATATGGGGCGAAAACACAGTAAGAGCTTATAATCTTGACGTTGGTAGAGTTGATAATTAGAACCCCAATTCCGGGGTGCTATAATCAAATCGCTAGATATCAATTAACTTGTCGTATGGGGCGGCTCAATTCGAGAATGAATTTATACATGTAGTAGAAAAGGCTGATGTGCTTATAAGTTTAATTTTCTCATGCTTCCAAGCGCGGTTGCGCTGCATGCAATTAACGAATCAAAAAAAAAAAAAAAGAAAAGCGCGATATCCCACCGTACTCCGTCAACAAAATGCTGACCCCAGAAAAAAACAAATCTTGTATAGACTTACTGACAGATCTTGTTATCTCTCTTAGTAAATAATATCTTTCCCATACAAAGCTAATCCTCCTGTGATGGGAGAGGTCAGCATTGGCGGATCATAGGATATATATATTGGGATTAAAGTTACATGTATCTATATCGATATATCGCCCTGCTCTCACCTTTTCATGACCAACACAGTGACCTGTATTAACCTCCTCCCGCAGTCGCTCTTAGCTGCTTGAGCTTGGCAGGAGCCTAAAAATCTAAAAACCGTGAACAAAGCAGGTGGTAGACGGTACACAGTGTCAGCTTTGAATTGGGAAGAGCATTTAATCCTCTATTCCTGCGGAGCCGGCTCTGTCTATGCACGGCAATATTAACCAAGCCTGGAAGAGCCCGGGCGGCCAAAGTGGTCCACACAGAAGCAAGAACAACGGCCTCCCAGATTAACAAGAGGGCTTACAAGAGCAACAGCCTCCTAGTTCAGCAGGAGTGCTCACGCATACCGTAAAAGCTCGATAGGTAAGCCCAGGACTAAACCAAAAATACGGGGTAAATAAGTTAACAGTGGAGAAACATAAAGCAACTGATCAGGGGGCTCGGATTCGATAGATAAGCCCAGGCTCACCTATCCAGTTTTTACGGTACACGGATCGTAACCTGTCTTGAACAGACTGACCGAAGCCATCTGTGACTCTCCGATCCCGGGTCGGCCAAGCTTGTCCATTTTAATTATACCTAGCATTGATCAATGAGTAGGACGGAACTCACGCTAAATAACGGCTCAATAACACCTCGGCACTGCTTTATACTCCCTTTTCTTTCGTGTAGTGGTTGGTAATATTTTCAAAGCCTACTCCCGCTCCATGTAGTGCTCGAGGAGGTGCGGGAACGTCAATGATATATATTCACATGACTGTGGTTCATAGGGCTGGTCGACGAACTGGTTGTATATAGCATCTAGAGGATGTGCCTAACAGAATATCGAATCAGCTTGAGTATATGGGTGTCGTTCTAGGAAAACCGTCCGCACAGCCAAATCCTTATTCCGACGAACCAAACAACCGATAAACTCCAAATTTTCATAAAGCTCAGAGGACCTTTGTGAGAGCCCAGAATTAATTTTTCTGACATTGGTTCCATAAATTGGAGCCTGTAGAGTGCGGTAGCGAGCTGGTGAGGCCTTGTTTCGTTGCCACACAGGTACCTTTTCCTAGAACGACACCCATATGTAGTTAGTACAGCGGTGGGTACTAAGTCATCGGACGACATAGCCACAATTTTGCCTGAAAACGAGTATTTTGGTGGCGTTCTGTCTGATGACTTATTACCCACTGCTGTACAAGAGGTGAAGAGAGAAAGAGGATAGCAGTAGAAAACAGCGTCCTGAAATTTCCACCTCCATCACATAATAAGGATCTGAGAAGATCAAATGGGATTAAAAATTAAAACGTGTAGGCACGATAAGTATCAATTGCAATTCCTTATGAGTATTTCATGTAGCATGATCACTAGCGCGCCTCGGTATATAGAAATTGTGGCTGTGTAAAAGCCACACCTAAAATCATCAGGAATAGCGCCTCAACACCTAGATTTCTCAACTTCCCACGAGCAACCGACCTGCGCACCAATGGCAATAATTGAACGTGCCTTCTCCTACGGCGGTATCCTCATCAGAACCTTTCAGCATGCCGACTCTCCCCCCGCAGTTCCACAGCCGGCGTCCTCGGGGGCGCCTTCACCAGCATGCATATCGGAACAGCTCCCACCCCCGAAACGGCCTCGAGCCAGAAAGAAGCGACAAGCCAACCCTCCACAGACCCCCATTCACCTCGCTTTATCGTCACTACTTACACCTGATACCACCACATCAGAGAGTGGGAGTCTACGAGATGCTGAGTCAGAGCCATCACCAGCGTTGAAAGACCTGCCGCATTACATCTCTCTGCTCACGCCTATGGAGCTCCGCGCTATTCAAACGCGTAATCGCCGAGGGAAGCAATGGATCCCGCCGGAGTCAACGGTACGGAAGGAACTCGTGAAATTAGGAAGAGGAATCAACGGGGAGACTGCACTCGTCCACGCGAATAGGACCTCCATGGCCGCAGAGGCCCCGGTACAGTACATGCAAGAGACAGGGCGTGCCACAGATATCGACCGCTTTGCCATTCGTGGGGTATTAGGAGGTCCTAGCATGCAAGGTGAATCAATGTTCATTGATGAGCATTTCGGTGAAAGTGACCACGGCGCGATGGATGGGGGAATTGAATGGCTGGCCCCGAGAAGTGTTCTAGATGAAGACAGTAACAATGGGAATAGGACCCCGAAAGGAGCTGGAAAAGAAAATGAATATGTCCACCCTTATCTAGCCCATGGAGTAACGTTACCATCACCAATACCGGTATCAACAAAAGATGACCAGCAAGGGCTGTATCTACCTCCTCTATCCACTCATGTGACAAACAGTGACTCTACCAATAATTCTCGAAGCCTAGTGGTCAAATTATCACTACCAAGTACAGCTCAGAAGCCTCGAGTCCTACCTGCAGAGCCCGTCCCCACATCGGCCCAAGCTAGTTCTATAGGTGCCCTCCAAACGCAGACACTGACTCCAAATTTCGCAGTGGACTCAGCTCCCTCCGCTCAGCGTGGGCGGGGTCGTGGCCGCCCCCGCAAAAGTCTACATACCATTGATACAACCCAGGAAGAAGTGCAATTAATAGCTGCACCACAATCATTGGCTTCATCGTTATCACCTACTGCACCACAACCCCCGGATGTTCCTAGTCCCGTACTAACCTATACCCCATCACAATCTTCCCAGAAGCGGAAAAGGACGCCTTTATCTCCTGATACCACAATGTCTCCAACTCTTCATTTCCACTCAGTGCCGGATCTTCTCATCCACTTTACATCCACGGTCACCTCATCATCATCAGGTTTCATCCCCCGGCCTGTGAGAGTATGCTACACACTCCCAAAATCCGTACTATCAGCATACGTTCATGAGCCTGGAGATAAACAATATAAAGCTTTTGGCGTGGACCTTGTTGCCCAAGTCTCAGTAATTGATAAATTTCAATGGCGGATCGCACACTCTCAATGGAGTATATCCAATGGCAAGCATAACCCAGGTGCCAGATGGGTTTGTAACCTGAGTGAAGAGGGTTCCCGAGATCGCGGTTCAAGGAGCGGTGCACCGTCGGGGGCTGGGTTGAGGTCAAATGGTTCTGGTGGTAGGTCCGATATCATGCCGGTGATGCCAGAAACTAATGAGTCCTAGATCCACCCGTATTTAAAACTCGCTATCCATGTAGTGGATCAATATCATTGCGCTTCAGCGCAAATAAAGACATAGTTTCTTTCAAATACTCTCACCACGCTGTACACGCAGCGCCCAAAGAGGAAGACGCGCAAACAAGGCGAGTAAGGTTATATAAAGACCCACCCGGTGGCACATGGGGAGCCAGTTTATCCCCTGCACAGAGTTTTTCAAACACAAACATTGGAGTTGATGGAGGAGAGGGGGGACATATGTGGGGAGTCAATCCTGGCGGCGGTGGTAATACAAACTTTTGAGTTATTTTTACTACTTCTACATCTAGAAACATAACCATTTAATTATTCATGTATCTCAGATTGTCTTTTTGTTTCTTGTTGTTACTGGCTCTTATATGCGATTTGCAAATTTGGGTTTCGTATCTTTTCTTCTGGGTTAATAGTTATGGGGTTCTGAAAACTTAATTACCTGTAAATTTATTTCCTCTGGCCATGCATGATTCTGTGGATCTGAATTCATTATTCATATAGACTGAAGGCTGCTTGATCTCAACTCTGCGTAATCATGTGAAGATCCCATTCGAGGCTTTCTGGGAGTTATGGTGCGAGAAGGCATAGGGGGTGGGTGTGTCAACTTCAGAGGAACATCTTTTGTATATACGAATTGGAGAGAATTCCACCGTTAGGCTAGGCGCTAGGACCATTATGGGGGTTGATCTCCAAGTTTATATTGATTGATTGGCTGCAAACGCCGAAGTTTACACACCCACCCCCTATGCCTTCTAGCACCATATTTGTTTCGTAGTGGGTTCTGGAAAAGCTAAGCAAAGCAAATTAAACGCTTCAAATCGTTTGTCATGCTAAAGTTTATCCGAGCTTCTTTTAATATTTGTAGTGTGGTCTTTTGTGGTTTCGATTGGCGCATTTGCCGTTGAACCGGGCCGTCACGTCTATGTACTGGAATACACTTTTTTCGAAACGCTTGGGCAAGCAATATGATTGGTCGAGATCGCAGAACCTAATCCTGACTAACTCCTGCAATGGCAGCTAGCCCACCCCACCAAAATCAATGATTGAGCAACATATGTGTTCTGTTATTGTGTTAATAGACACTTTGCGCTGGGATGTCCGGAGTCTTTTTTGACAGACTTGGCATTAATTGGCCAAGCAATTATAGGTCCAGCTGTGGATTTGGCTCCGGACCGAGGGTCTAATCATGAAATTTGACCTCCCATTCTTCCAACTACTGCTGCATGACCAAATGAGGGTTCTTTTTCATGCAGACTGCATTTTTTATAAAATTCAAATGAAAATTGACCTTCCATAAAACACTCAGAAGTTTAGCGATGGTATTGATGGCGGAATAAATTCATGCGAAGAACTGTGGACACAACTAAGCTGTGTGACTGGTGGCATGAAGTTTTGAAAGTTTTAAGTCAGAGATTACAGCACAATGTTTCTGTGTTAATTACACAATTATTTATAAAATTGTGTCAGTAACACAATTTTAAAGTGGCTAACGCAAATAACGCATCGTGGTGCAACGGAAATCTGTATAATTAAATAATAAATCTAATTGTTAAATAATCTCACTATTGGCAGTGGGAGTGAAAGGGGGGAGGCGAAGGGGGAGCTGGAGGGGGAGGTGGAAGAGCGGTGGAGGGGCGGTGGAGGGGAAGGTGGAGGGGAAGGTGGAGAGTGGCATTAACTGGAGCTGGCATTAATTGAAGTTGACATTGAATTCGCCATATAAACAAATTGGCATTGTAGCGGGCATTGGAGCGGGCATTGGAGTCGGCACCAGAGCTGGAAAGAACTGGATCACTGCCGGAGGAGGTGGGCATTTACGGGAGCTGGGCCATGAGATGGCTAAGGCAAAACTGATTAGCTACTGGAGGTGGTCAAATAAATACTACATAGAGTGTATCATGTACTGTCATTCACTAGCCAAGTCAAGTTTTGCCTACAATCCGTCAACACGTAGTATCCGCCAATACCCCGTGAACGACAGTGCCGGTGTTGAGGGCAAGTGATCGGAATCGTGTATCCCGTCTTGACTATATGTACATACTTACAATAGAGTAGGTACACCTACATGTAGGTACATACATACAATTACACATAGCTCAGTAGACCGTAGAAATTTAGACTAATTCTGCTAGCTCTAATTATGCACAAGTGATGTAAATCCGGATGCAAGCCGAGCCTCGACCAAGCCAAGGTGTCAACTTCTTAATCTTTCTCCTCGCCAGGAACCCTCTCGACACCTATTGGTACCTAATTATAATAATTCTTGAGACTCTGAAAACACACTCGATCAGTGCTATTTTTTTGCTTTTTGTCAGCAACATTTTCTATGATTTGTATCTTCTTCCTCTAGCTCAATTCCCTGGCCCGGTATGTGGTGATGTTCTCTTTCCATGCCAAGAGAGGATACCTGACAACAATATAGATATGGGCCCGAGTAACAAGGCTCTGGTGGTTAAGGGTCGTCTTAAGTGGAAAGCAGCATCTCAAGAACTACCAGCTACATGAAAGATACGGTATATATTCATTATGGCCCCACTTATATGTACCTTCTCTCAGACATGACCTCTCTATAGGGCCTGTGGTGCGCATTACACCAAACATACTTAGATTCTCCGATCACCGTGCAATCAAAGTTATCTATGGACGCGGTACTGGAGAGTTTGCGAAGGGCGATGGGTTGGGGAATGGATTTCTGCCAGGCGGAGATCCGCCAGTATTTTTTACAAAGGATCCAGTGGTGTACTCACGCGTGAGGAAACGAATTACTCATGCGGTAATAGTTCCCAGTAATATCTATTATAACAATACAGTGAGATTAACCAGACGTTTGAATAGTATTCGATGACATCTGTGGCTCAAATGGAGCCGTCGGTTAGAGGAATTCAGTCACCTTCGATTTGATAAGTGAGCTCGGATACGGGAAGAAATTTGGATTCATGGAGAAAGGAGGCGACGCTAAAGGATATCAAGAATCAATGCATGTGAGTCAATCTACTCTAACCAAACCTCGATTCTAATAACACCCGCATAATTCACCTATGTTTCCAATTCTAGCAGCCCTCGCGGCGCTACTGGGAGTCGTAACAAAGTATCTTGAGAATGGCTCCCCAATATCCGAAAGTTCAGTCTTTGGTGAAGTCATGGGACTATTATTGCTGGTGCAGACACCACCACCGCAGCATCAATTCAAGGGGCAAGCCTCTATCTTCTACAAAGCCCTCTAGTTCTTCAGCATCTCGTAGGCGAACTTGATCAAACCAACCCAGTATCTTACGCAGATACGTTGCCTCTAGAGTATTTCAACGCTGTGTTAAAAGAGACTCCCCGGCTATCACCCTCTATTTGTGCAACATTCAGTCGGAAAGGTTACAGTGGGGGAAGCAGAAATATTACCTGGTATCTGGGTCCCTGGGGGGCTTTGGGGTTGGGGTTAATAATTGGGTTGTTGGGGGAGACCTTATATCGAGAGATGCGATAGTTCAGACCCGAGAGATGGCTGGAAAAGGGCAATCGAGCTCGCTTTGCCGAGTTTGAATTTGGATTTGGAAGCGGGAATAATAGAGTGTAAGTTTTTTGATCATTTCTCTTACACTGGCGTCAAAGATAGCTACTAAAGGTAGGTTGGGTGCATCGGTAAGAATTTTGCGATGATGGAAATTCGAGCTGGAACTAGTGAATCGGAGGATCCGTGGGTTGAAGAGTCGAGAGTAAGGGCGAGAAGGCGGGTTCTTAAGGTTAAGGCGAGCGAAATAATGATATCACGTCTCAACCGAGCAGGGAAAAAGAAAAGACGAAACTCGATTTCCACATACATTAACATCAAGTTATAAAAATACAAAGACTCTGTAGATAAAATTTCTTAATTCATTCACACATACTCATTTCAGTCCTCCACTCAAACTTTCTGTGGTCCTCTGTTTCTCCTTGGGAAACTTCCTAAACATATCTGCCAGCACGTCCACTGGCATTGCCAGTAGTCCCAACACCGTCTCATACGGCGGTTTATTGGGCATCCATGGATGTCCTCTTGTCGGCACAAACATCTTAGTCCTCGAGAATGACAACGCAAGTTCCTGGGATCTGCTTTTCCCGCCTAGGCCACTCTCCGGCTTCGTTTTGGCCAACGCCTCTTCCAGCATTGGAAGCTCGTCTTTTTCTTCGCTACGCATATGCTCCCCCAACTCCTCCATCAGCGCCACCAACTCCGGCCTAAACTCTTTCGACTGTGGATATAGGCGCTGAAAATGCTCTAGCCTTTCCTTGGTCTTTTTTTCATAAGTAGCCCATCAGCATATAGCATACCCCAGGCAAGACAACCATCTGACCTTCTGATGCGAATCTCTATCTTTATCTGCCACCTTCTTCCCGTATGCGCCCAGATACCGCTCGTAAGCCGGATACAAGACAATCTCCTCTCCAACAGCGTGTCTAGCCAGCTCCCATGTCAATTGATTCTGCCAACGACTCTTATTATCGTAATCTTTATCATCCAGGGCCATTATACGGGCGTAGTAGTCCTGGAGTTCGCGGTGATCATGTGTGATTGCAGCTGTGATGGTGGGGTCGTCCGGGAGACGTGCCAGGTGGCGGACCCGTGCAGTGGCTGGTGCCAAAGACTGCAGAGATAAATGCGATAGTGCAGGACGGAACATTTTTTTCTTTCGTGCGCAGCGATGGTATTGGGGGAGAAGATGAAAGATGAAACTCGGGGTACTTATCGCACCGTGGATCCTGTGGACTGATCTTGGACATCACGTCATGGCATGCATACAATGAGGGCCGCGGAGGTGTGTGAGATTAAAAACAAAGTCAGTCGGTACACGGGTGTGCGTGTTCATCGGTTGGTGTGGTGGTTCCTTCCATTGGTTGTTTCAATACTCGTAGGGCTCAGCTCGATTGTTTAAAAAAATCCCCGTCAATGATCACCAGTGGTTGGGGGGGCTGAGCCTGAAGAGCTTTCATGCAGCCCACTTATTAAAAACATAGATAACCATGTATGTATCTAGAGTTCATGTACCTATCAGACAGTGCGTAACTACATTTACATGACTCTTCGTAATTTACACGTTGCAACCGATACTTCACAGCCAACCGTTTTAGAGATAATAGCTCTAAACCCTACTTGTATGATTGGGAAGGTTACCAGAATTTGGAGCTGAAGTCTTTTGCGCAAATGGTTTAATCCCCGGGCGGAGATAGCCAACTTTTCGATGATCAATATCTACTTTCCAATAGAGTATTTTAGCTGCGCGAGTTGGACAGAAGAGCACTTCGACAAAAAGTCCTGCACATCTTATTGGTTGAACGACTGCAAGTCTCTTCCGAAAACAGCTAGACTTTCTGTCCAACCTGCTCGACTTTCTGTTCAACTCGCGCAGCTAAAATACTCTAATCTCAGGTTCAGCGGGCCGACCCGTCCCTTAGCATATACATACATACATGTATATACATACATACATACATGTATGTACATGCAGTACTGAGGTCACTTACCGAGTGATTTGTCATGATCGCAACTATTAATTGTCTAGAAAGCATAAAGAAACCTGGCTTTTGCATTTCATAACATCTGCTTATGATAACTACATAGTATTCAGCCGAGGCTACATGGATATAATGTCGCAGACTTTACATGCATGTACCGCAGTACTCCATCCTGATTCCTAAATCCTTCTCACCGTGAACCTCAACCACCCGGCATTCTCGCGCCCCTCGGCCTCCTTTGGCAGATCAATCGGCGTAAACTTTCCATCAACTTGCCATTCCCCACCAACCTCCTTATTCCAGAAACTACTGAATGTCTCCATATCGTGTCTATACATTTTCCCTTTGAGCATGTGCACGGTGTGCTCAAACTCACCCGGAACCGAACTCCCCCCTTGTCTCCCCACTATCATCGATCCCTTCTTCGGACTGAGCATCCGAGCGATCCTCTTAGCCGCCCGTACCTGGTTCTCGAGCGAAAATAGGTGTAGGAAGGATCCGATATGAATAATATCTATCTGCCCGTCGAGGCTGTTCAGTGGGGATGCCTCCGATTCGTCGAATATGTCGGCTGGGGCAATGAATTTGGTTTCTATTTTGTCTTTATCCATGAAAAGATCATACCCCATGCCGATAAATTCGGCTTGCAGGTCCGATCCATAGAGATTGCCCGAAGGCACACCATCCGAGATAAGCTTCCTGATATCCTGCCCAAAGCAACAGCCGAGATCGAGCAGCTTCTCGCCTGATTTGAGACGGGATACGATCTCATCGTAAGCCGACGATTCTGAGATTGAAAAGTCGAGGAAGCGGAAAGAACCGATGCATGGGTAAGGGAAGACTTTTAGAGCAGTATCGCGCTATTGAGGATCATGTGGGGGTTAGATTTCTAATGCTAATTGGAAGGAGGAGTGTCTAAAACGTACCACAGATATAATATGAGGTATAATCTCATCATCTGCAAGATTGGTGTGCTTCTTGAACACCTCACGGGCGGTGGGCGGGAATGTGGAGGGCTCTGGGAGGTACCATAGTGCAGTAGGTACGGCAGGAGGATGTTCTTGCACTTCAGTCATATTGGCTTCTAGTTCTGTCTTGCAATTGTGGTTTGATACTGATCAGCACCAATAATGGGGGTGGGTTCATCTGTGTTTTTATATAATTATAACTTGTTCCCTTGAGAACCAAGGGTTTCTTAATACCGGAGTAACTCCACAGACTCCGCAATCTCCGTTTACAGTACGTGGCCTGGCCACGGGTTTCCGTCGTATCCGGATTAGAAAATGGATGTATTTTGGCTAGCTGGGCGGGGGTTAAGGTTCTGACTCAATCACTTTAATAGAGAATTGAAGAGCCTCACCTCTAACTCGACTTTGATTTATGGCTGTATTAAGGGCTATAATCCTGAACTGGTGTGAACAGGGATTACAAGGTCGCCCCTCAAGGCCTTTCCATACTATGTGCTCGCTCTTCACTGAAAATGTGAGTGACGGAGACAGGGATAATTTGTACAGTTATCGGTAGAATTATTGCAGAGATGTAGCGTTGGAAAATCGCCCTGCTCTCGGCGTGATCGTCGGTCCCTGTCTCTGCAATAATTCTACCGATAATTATAACTGTAGATTCATAAGGCTCTTAATCTTGCAGTCTGATTGGTTGAGAGCGACAGGGGTGTTTATAAACACACCACGGTTACCCTACCTGCTTCGTGCGGTTACCCTGCCTGATCTTGTGCAGCTACCCTGCCTCCTTTGCTGGCGCGCCTGCTGGAACCCTGACTAACTCCTGCATGGAAACCAGCCCACCCAGCGGAACTCTGTATAATTGAATAATAAATCTAATTATTAAATAGTCAATTATGAGTAGTGGAAGTGAAATGGGGAGATGGAGCAGCGGTGGAGGGGGAGGTCAGCGGGTGGACATAGTACTGGAGTGGCATTAATTAATTGGAGCTGGCATTGGAGCTGGCATTGGTCGAGCTAGCTGGCAGAGTTGAGATACCTAATAATTAACGGAAAGAAATAGATCGCTACCGCAGGAGGTGGACATTTACGGGAGCTGGCCGTGAGAATTGGCCATAAGATGGTCGATAAGGCAAATACGTACTACAGGGGGGTGGGAGAGACCTCGCGGTCACGAGGTGGCAACGCGGAATGAAAAGGCACTCAGCGTTTCAATTTAAATTTCTCAACACAACACAATGCTTGAAAAGGATGAATACATGTATTCTAGTCATGAGTCTCTAGAATAGAGTCTGCATTTTTTTCAGGTCATTGATTTGGGGAATAGCTTGCAAGGACAACTTGTGACAAGAGACAGTATTACAACATCTAGCTATAATAGACCCTTTTGCGCAGATAGAGCTGGCTCTAAATTGTACTTGTATGATTGGTTGATGGGAGGATCGGCGCTAATTAGGTTACCAAAGGGTCTAATCTCTCTGGATCTCTGTATGGTGCAAGAGGCCTTGAGGGGCGACCTTGTAATCCCTGTTCACACCAGCTCAGCTCTTTAATGTTTGCGTCCCAGAGCCAGCGAGGGGAGCGCAATATTAATGACCATCGCCCGGGAGAGAAGTTGTGCTGAGGTAAAAGAATTGGGTCTGCATACCACCCATATGCAGACCCAGTCCAGTTTGGAAACGTAAAAAAAACTACGAGTACACCCTCTTGCACATAGCTAGTTTGGTTGTTGAGGAATATGGATTATGGATAGCTACATGTATCACTTTCCAGCACCCCTGGGTACAGTCTGTTAGTACTCGTGGTTTTTTTTGGCGTTTCCGGACGCAACTGCTATTGCATAAACAGAAAGGCTATCTTTTGTATGGCATGCAATAGCAGTTGCGTCCGCAAACGCCAGGGGGCTACGAGTAGTAATTTACCCTTGGCGTCCAAAACTCAACTCTGCTATTGGCCTCAAGTCCCTGACCGCCATCAGACAGGACCCGCCTTCACACGGTCCTGACAGCCTACAAGACAACGACTAAGGCAAGAGCCAAAAGTAAAGACCACAGGACAGTTCAAGCCCTCCTGTGGACCAAGATGGGCATTGATAGAGCGCTTGAAATATGGAAAGAATTTGCGAAATGGAGGAACGGAAATGGTGAAAGAGACGAGGAGAAAGATGAGGAGGAAAGGGAAGCGGCACAAAGATGGGGCGGTCTCAGAGACAGAGAGGGTGAAGAAGCAGCTTGAAGCAAGTCTGTCTTGTTTTTTATCGGGTGCTGTTTTGTTTGGGTATTACTGCGTTTTTGACTTTCTGGTACGGGTACTGTGTGAGGTGGCAGAGGCGAACGGGCAATTCTGGGGAGTGCGATATTACCATAGACTACGGTCTGCATCTAATTAATGAGTTAAACAAAAAAGATCCGCCTTCACCCTGTGAGTGACAATTACAATGCATGGTTACGTCATGTACAGCGGTGGGTAATAAGTCATCGGATGACCTAGCCACAATTTTGCCTACAAACGCGCATTTTGGTGGCGTTCCGTCCGATGACTTATTACCCCCCGCTGTGCCGGGTGCATACTGTACTCTATTAGGGGATGAGGCTCTAAAACCTTAAATGCCCCGCGATTAATTGCACTTCACACTGAGGCTAGT
The DNA here is from genome assembly GCA_024713855.1 of Morchella sp. 2016-41. NCBI lineage: Eukaryota > Fungi > Ascomycota > Pezizomycetes > Pezizales > Morchellaceae > Morchella > Morchella sp. 2016-41. Next base: position 209,264 of record JAMGZD010000005.1, read on the forward strand.
TAAAACTACCAAGATCCGGGGCAGGAATAGTAAAGTTGGTATTGATGATCTGATTGGCTAATAGTGTGATCGGTACCAACCATGTTGACAATGTCGGGAGAGGGAGTCAGCTCCATTTGCGCAAAGTCTCTATTATGTACTCGTGGTTTCCTGGCGTTTTGGGCTGGGCCACTATATATCGCATACATCTAAAACCAGGATCTTGGAGTGTTTTTGTATGGTATGCAATATCAGTCGCGCCAGGAAGTTGCGAGTACTGGTTGGTAGGTTTGGTTGTCTCTCTTTTGGCCTGTCGGTCAACACCCAGGGCCCGCCAATAGACCCTCTGCGCAGATAGAGCTAGCTCTAGGTTCTACTTGTATGGTTGGTTGATGAGAGAATCGACGCCAACTACATGTAGATTACCAGAATCTGGAGCTGGAGTCTTTTGCGCAAAGGGTCTAATACCCCGTGAATGACAGTACTAAACCTGGGCATGCGCAGCGTTAACCAAACGCTGATTGGCTCCCCCATCCCCCCCCCCCCATCACAGAACGACAACAGCCTCCTACCCTACATACTCTGTTGTCGGCGGACCTCACACGAACTCAATCACCAGCCCTTATTGGCCGTGTCGGTTAACGCTGCACGGTGACCTGAACACTTAGCTATGCAACCTTTAATTAATGCTCTGGCTCTGGTTCTGCGCAGATTTGATTCAGAGAGCGATTACATACTCTAGTTATAAAAAAGCTCGGATATGCAACAAGGTATACCTGCCAGTTCATGATTGTGTGCGGTGAATAGGGCTTTTTTTTTGACCATTCATCTTTTACACACTACTCACAGTTTGGTCAAAATCCGAATGCATGTGAAAATTACTCTACTTTGTCCACTGATATGAATCTTTTAATCCTTACTCAAGCTAGAGAGTGAAATTAGTCTCGGCCGCCGTGCGCGTGAACGCTATCGCTGCGCATGGCACGTAGAGCAGCAAGCTTGCAACCAAAAAATTGCGCACTGCGCGTGTTCTACCACGGACTTCTATCAGTATAAATTATTGTACTTAGTACGTACCGGACGCTCTGATATTGCTTCAACACACTCTGAACACGCAAACGTCCCATGTCTAGTACACTCTCCTCTTCTACCGTTGCTTCTCTTTCAGTCTACTACGGAAACGACATTCCACCCCAAATGTCTGAAGTTCGCACCGAAATTTTACGAGACCTACAGAACACAGTAGTCAGTCTTATGAATACGATCAGCCCCCAATCTCCGCAGGAGGTCCAAAGGCTCAGAGATGAGGAGGAGAAATTGTTCCAGGCCTCTAGAACCGAAACAGACGGATATATGTGCAGGTACGAAGATTGCGCGCATAGAAAGCGCGGAACAGTTTGGAACAAGGAGAATTTCTTGTATGGACATATGTACTATAAAGATAACGTTCTATGAGAATACAGAGGCTAATATTGCAATACCTTTTTTCTAGGGATCATCAAGAAGCCCACCAGCATGTACGCTACCGTTGTCTCAACTGCAATGAGGAATTCAGATATATTTTTCAATATGAAGGACATCACTCGGACGCCCACGAGGGAGATAAGAACTTAGAGCTCGTGGAACGTTGAGAGTATTACGGGATATATACTCTTAGGTTTTCTTGTGCAATTTTATGACCGAGGGGGGGGTTTCTGTTTCTGGATTGGGTATTGCGAGATTATGGCTAGGTCGATGTGGAACGTGCGCGTTGAATTTATATTTTTCATGATCGGAATATTAAGTTTTGTCCACTACATATTAAGTAACCTTGCAATTGTGATACTTGAGGTTACTATTGAACTGCAAAGCCAAGCCCAACTGAGTAGGACCCTTTTATCCCTTGGACGGATGAAACTTGCCGAATTCGCGACCACCCTCTTTGAGCTATCGCTAGCCTAGTGTGGTAACTGTTTGAAATCCGTGATTGGATTTGTTGTTAGCAATACAATCCCTTTACTAAGATGTGCACGGTCCAAGTCAGGTGGCGGCAGATCCTGTCTGGTGGTTGTGCCCGTAGTAATTTACTCTTGGCGTCCCAAACTACATGTACTTAACCCTCAAATCCCTGACTGCCATCAGACAGGATCTGCCTTCACCCCGTGAGTGACTGTAACAACGACCGCAAAAATTTACTACCGATCTGGTCCCTTAAACCGTCAACTGCTGACCCAGAAAAAAAAAAGTAATCTGGGCATTGAATTGGAGATCTCTTATTCAATAAGAAAGACAAGAAAATCTATTAGTAAAGCCACACCAAGTATGCTTCTTTTTTTGGTGGGTCAACGGTTTAAGGGATATATAAGCGGCGCGATCCGTTCTTCTCACATGCAGCATCTAGGATCGATCTAGGAGTGCTAACCAATAACTGTTCCACTTAACCCATCGCAGTGCATATTAAATTTCAGTGATGCTAGCCGACAGCTATAATCTAAGGGCCAGATTTCGAAGACTGCGCGCTATTAAAGTCTTTTAGCTACGAGTGTTAAACAGAAATTTAAAGTCGAGCACTTCGACAAAAAGTCTTGTACATTTTATTGGTTGGACGGCTGTAAATCTCACTCTATTTTAACTTGATAGACGCCTTCCCTGGCTATGGACAGTGAGAAAAGATCAACGTTTCAAGTGACTTCAGTACCGCTTTTCAACCAATCATGATTGACTGTCCGAGTAGAGGGGGTGTCCGCGTAGCCAGGGAAGACGTCTGTATATCATTCTGGAAAAAAGCCTTAGCTGATGTTTGGAATCACAGCACCATGCTCGGTCACACCTTAATATGAGGCACAAGTCTACGGGAGCTTTATATATTCTACAATGCCAACCACCAAGTGAGACTCGACCGCGGTACACCACGATAGACAAAGTTATTTACTTGGTAGGCCAGATATGCTGGCTTAACGACTTACATCCACGGACGATTTGGACGTGCAATAACCTATCAACATGAGTACTGCGTGGGGGATTACTATAAGACTTCAATTTATGAACGATCATGTGGAGATGGATCCTGAGTGTTGACAGTATCTCATAGCCTCACTAACTTTTTCTTGGGGAAAAAGGGTTCGAATTCCGCGAAATACACAGTCACGACGATAAATCTATACCTAGAATAAGGCGACCAACGCATTAGACATTTTAAGCCACTGTCCGTTGTAAGAAAAAAAAAAAGATCCGTGAAAAAAGAGACAATCCTCTACTAACCATACGAGGTTGGTGATAGCCATGCTATCACGGCTGTACTTTTAATACCATTACAGTGGCCTCTGTGAGCGGTGTAGAAAGTATCATACCTACCCCCTCTGACTATAGCTAGTAGGTGCTGATCTTTTTATTCGCCAATCCTTCTATTCTGTTGGCTTAAAAGGTCTATTATTATTACCATCATTCTAACTGAAAATCATACTCAGTAATAGATTAAAATAGCTCATTATTAACCGTTATTTGGCTTCAAAATACCGTATCGCTGGGGACACCTTGAGCCGGAGCACTTTCGATGTCAAGTTTTTCGAAGCTGATAACACTCCACAACCACACCATAAATTGATTATCTCTCTGTTATTCGACTAGTGTCTACCTGCTCTATCACTCTACAGCGTCAAACTTAATTTAGCTGTTCTCTGGGTGGAGTTATCAGAGTGGGGGATCCGAAATGAATGTCGCGGACCATGTTAATGGGTGATTACACAGGCAGTTAAGTGAATAACCAGGGTATTGAATTGCACCAAGAGCTGGATTAATATACCATTAATTCCAGGACCAAATGTCTTATACCCCGGCTCAAGGTGTCCCCCACTATATCTAATATCGTATGTGAATATTGGTGGAATTCAAAGCAATGAATCTAGTGCAGGGACGTACTTCGAATTCGGCCAGTAGCGTCAGATCATTTGGGCGGCTAACTGCAGCATAGATACATGTATGTAGAGCATATAATATATGCTTGGCGACACTTAATTCGAGCATATATGTAAGGCATATGGCTTCCCGGCGATAATTACCACCATGGTCCAGTCGCCGTTTTTCTTAGCAAGATATATATGAGGCTAGTTTTTTGACCAATATGGATTCGAGTGGGTCATCATTCGCGGTACTGTCATTCACGGGGTGTTGGCGGATTATACTGGGTGCATATTGGCGGATTGAAGCCAAAAGTTGGCTTGGCTGTCTCTTTTCAGGCTTGCCCGCCAACACCCAGTACCTGCCAATGCCCCGTGAATGAAAGTACTATTGGATTTGCTCTCCATACAATGAAAGCAGACCTTATTATATTATATTATTATAATTAGAGTGCGAAAATCGAGCATGTTAGAAAGAAAGTCTAGCTGTTTTAGGAAGAGATTGCAGCCATTCAGCCAATAAGATGTGCAGGACTTTTTTGTCGACTTTCTTGCAGCTAAAAGACTCTATTATAACTAGCTGGAACTTCCAAGTGTAAAGAACGACGAAGAAACGTTTATGTCATTGGGGATAAGCATGCAGGCCTGGCCAGCTGGCTCACATGCAGGTTCGAAGATATAATTGATTCCTTATTTATATATCTCAATTTGAGTCGTATCATATACACTGCTCATTCATGCAACCTACATACACAGGGCCGCTGTCCGATGGACGTATTCTTTCCTTAATTAATAAATTCTCCAATAACGAGATCAATTGACGTCACATATATACGGCCTATCAGAATGTCATAGAGGACTGAGAGAGATTGATTGATATTATTCGCACCCCGTTCATTTCTAGCTCATCACTGAGTTTAGGCAACGGACCTTGGGGCCGTCCCGTCTTGGAACCCACAATGAAGAGGAGGGAAAAGCCATAATTCTGGAATGGGTCATGAGCTAGAGTGTAGGTCCAGTTTCGTCACCAATATCTTACCTACGCGCAGTAATAATAAATTACGCTCATGCCAGTGATACCAATGGGGAATTCATCATTAACAAAGACTATGTTCTATTGCAATTGTATACGCCGGTTATATGGGCGGTTATATGGGGCGGTAGATGTGTCAAAAGTGATCTTACCATTGGTAGTAAATTATTTACTACTGGTAGTACATGGGGGTGAAATAATACCTAAAAGCAACGTCAGTTTTTTAAAAGACATACTCTACCGCCGCAGGAAATGCATCGCATAATGTATCCATAATAAATCATATATACGTGATGTCCGTATCCGGGTGGCTATTGCATCGCATAATGCATCGCATATTGCATCGCAGTCTCCTTTTGCCAAGACTTTGATTATAAATGAGCAGCGCTGGGCTTCCCTATCAGGGTATGAAATACATCATTAAAGGTATCAGTAAATGGATCAGTAAAGGGATTAGGAAAAAAAAAGGAATGTAGTGGGATTGAACCTCAAGCATTCCGATGATCTAATTTAGAGCTGACCACCTGTACCATTATATCTTTTCGATATATAGGCTAACTCGATCGATACCTTGTATTCAAGTTCATAGCCTCATCGGAAATCAAAAAATCTCTAAGTCCATAATCAGGAGGGATAAGAAATACGAAGAACAGTAGTATATTTAGCTTGAAGATTTTAAATACGACTTTCCTGACGAGTTTCCCTCTCAATTCAAGGGTCGTAGGAAAATCGTTGCCTAAATAGTCAGCAAATGTGTTGGCCTGATACATTTACCAGCCGCTTTCCTATGGTATTATTTGCGCTGGTAGAGTAAGTCATTGGTAAAAGCGTTAGAAAATACATCAATTGGACGAGTTTACAGAGCCCGAGACGTATTAATGCATCAAGTGATGCATTTACCAGCCGCTTTTCTATGGTAAATTCGTCAAGTGATGCATTATTTGCGCTGGTAGAGATATAGATGCCGATATATATGAATGTTCCACACTAGTAGGGAATTATTAATGATACTTGTGTAATGATACGCAATTTCAAAAAGTTATCAACAAATAGGTGACGGTGAGGAATACTATATAGTTTCGAATTAGAAGTATACGCATTTCGCGTTTCGATCAACTGCATGCAGCTACTGTATTGGTTCGTGTCACTTATCTTAATATCGGATTCATACATGATAAATACATGTAACCCAAATATATTAATGTGGAGAATTCTAGGAACGTACTCTGGTATAAAAACAGTACTAAAATAAATACAGGTATCAATTATGTACCAATCACGTACCTCTAGCTCGCACTCCTCCCTGACTTTTGACTCGCAGCGGTACTACCCTTTACCAAACATCAGCCTTCGTTGTAATTCGCTTTAAGGGTTTAAACGTGAACCATCAAACTCAATTACCACAAGTTAAGCAGGCATCCCCATTAATTGTACAGCGGGTGGTAGTAAGTCATCGGACGGAACGCCACTAAAATACGCGTTTGCAGGCAAAATTGTGGCCACGTTATCCGATGACCTATTACCAACCGCTGTACCCAGCACCTATCCCATGACCCGTAGCTTAGTTTTGACACTTTGGTTACAACTCTCTCCTGTTACCCACCACTCATGAAATTATGCCATCTTGAACTCCGCACGTTATGAATCATGTTGATGAGATCTGAGGCTGATTAGAGAACATACAGTCAACAACCAGGCACCGTTGCTTATTGGAGAGGGCTTCAAAGCCCTCTGCTACGGGCCAAGAGATATATATCCGTATGAGAATATCGAATACAATGGCGGTGCAGGTGGGCACATATATATTTTTGAAAAAAGTAATAGCTAGGCCTTGAAGATCAGTCATATATATTACATATATAGCTTTCAGTGCAGATATATATTTCTGTATATTTAACATAAAGGTAGGCTAGTAGTGCATTTGGGTGTTCAGTGTGCACCCCCCATGCTCAATATTAGTCACCATAATCATAATTTAACAGCTCTATAGATCCCATGGCCTGGTGAGACATGCTCAGAATCTGGTGTACAGTCACGAAGCTGGTTGGGCGACGAACAGGGGTCTTTGTCGGTCAAGGCAGTGGCGCTCAGGCTGGTACGCAACCACTTGTTTGGCTGAAATTTGTGTTTTCGTCGTTGTCCCAGGTTCGTCGTTGTCCCAAAGTTGACTGTACTGCATATTACACAAACCTGGCACTTAGGTTACCATATATAGTAATAATTGAAACAAAATATCCCACAAAGCAACAAACATTGATGCCAAGACACCGAATCTGCAGTGCACCAGGTTCTGAGCACGTCTCGCCAGGCCATGGGATAATAGCTAGACCAATTAGCTGCACATACATGTGGCCGCATTCATGATGAAACATGTTCGGAAGTACTTAAGCCAGTGGTACACGATAAATCCCGGCCTGTCGACAGTATTCTGTCGCCGGTGCTAAACTTCCCGGGTCAACGATAAGAAGTTTTGAGATTATTGGTAGTTTTCAACTGGAAACATCCCTTACGCAATCCTTGTCCTACAGTAGCCTTCTTGCGTGAACGGTTATTCCATGGCCATAATTGTAAGAATATGATTTGAGGCCACGATCAAGATCTCACGGAGTGCGTAATATTACTCTTGTTGTAATCAATTTAATTCACATCCTAGCTAGCATACATATATTTAAGTACGTAGGCATCCCCTTGAAGACTCATGCTCAAGCCTTACTACGCAATATCGTGCCAGCACACAAATGCAATAATTTACCGAGGTACGTACTGTCGATCAGGTACTGTCTTGATACAGCTTTAAAGCTGGTGACATTGAATTTTTTTGATACGGTGGTTTTACTAAATATATTTGCATTCTTCTTCCTGTGCCTAGATCCCCGCAACCTTAATCATAAAGTCGTGTACTGGAATCTGTCAAAGTGTACATGGACTACATGTAGCTACATGTACGCATGTAGGTGTACTCGGACTTTTGCTAGATTGTTGTGCGATGTAATGTAAATATGCGCATCGATATAAGCTAATATAATGTTATCAGGTATATTTTCAAAATTAGCATACCTTCCCTGCTGAAAAGGACTCATATGATCATACATCATATCATATCCGACATGCATATATGTTAATCGATTGACAGTAGAGTATATCTTTTTGAAGCTAATTATAACTAGGGCTCGAGTACGAGACCAGGGTGTACAGTCACTCACGGGGTGAAGGCAGATCCTGTCTGATGGCGGTCAGGGATTTGAGGCTAATAGTAGGGTTAAGTTTTGGACGCCATGAGTAAATTACTACGGGCACAACCGCCAGACAGGATCTGCCGCCACCAGGTGAGCGACTATACTATATGTATCTCTCAGGTACAGCGGTAGGTAATAAGTAATGGAACGCCCCGAGATACAGTTATCTGAAAACACGTATTTTGATGGCGTTTTGGCCAAAACAAGTATCACTCTGTCTCAGCCGTTCCATCGATTACTACCTGCCGCTGTACAATAAGTAGGAATGCAAAAATAACAAGTACCCAATCGAGAGGAAATTATGCGGAGTTGAGTAAACCTTGATTGTTTTTCCCCGTCCCCTATAGATTTCTCTCTCTAAAATCACTAATAGATATAACGCACGGTGAAGACGTTGACCCTGACAAGTAGGCTAACACCAATATGGAACAGGACTAGACTACATGTAGTTATCTACATAATATATACTACTAATATACAATGACGAAACGCTATTATATATATATACATTATAACCTTTTTCTATATCCTCCGTATGCATAAAACCGCGGCGGGGATCCCTTGAAATTAGTGAACTCTCATCAAATATGGTTGGATATATATCTATCATCCGCAAACCCCTCAGATAGCAGCTTCAAATCAATTCGGCACAGAGCGGGGTTCGAAACAGAATTAAGCCTATCCTCTTCTGATAGAGCCTATGCAGACACCTGGAAGTCGTTTGAAATGAAGTCTGCAGACATTGCATCAAGCCTTATCGAAAACTAAATATTGAAAGTTTTTGCTGGCCTCTAGCTTTTGATCAAGTTCACACATACCCAGAGTTCCAACTGGAGGATATCAAGCCTCCACACGAACCAAGTACCCATATATTCCGGCCTGTCCGACTTTCTGTGAGTCCGGTTGACCATTTGTTATATTCCATTCATGGCTCACCTAGGTTTGTCTAGATCGTCTGAGTTTATGATAGGTCTCATAATACGGCTTCTTATTGGATTGTTTAGTAAGGAGGAGATCGCGTAGCGTCCAAATACCGTCAGCTTTCTGCAGGTACGTACCTATCTGCATAGCGCCTATCGTTATAAAGGTATACCGGCCAAAAATAAACACTTTATGATCACGTATATTATAAGGCTGACCCAAGGTACTGGACTAGCTAGCTGATGATTCTGGGGACTCGGAAGGTTGAATAACCCAATTCGACGAAGTAGCTGGAGGGGAATCGTATTAATTACTTGGAGGTTTTTCGGGTATGTGGTGATTCAAACGAGAAGTATGATATTTGAACCTTTAAGACAAAATTTCGGCTTACCTGTGTAGCAAAGAATATTACGGGTCATGTTATATCATAGATAAATGATACTTGAAATCTCGTAAGTAGTGACGAATGTCTCTTGAATGGTTAATTAATAGATTCTAATATTTTGCCTAGCGGTTTATAGAACTTATGAAATGCAAATTTCTGGGGTCAGGTGGTTTTTCCATAGTGCTTTCATATCGGATCCTTGAAGGCCACAGGATATAAGTTGCGAAGAGTTCTCTATTCCTCGTTTTTATACTACGACTCCCACTATATATCTAACCCACCTATGTAACACAAGCAGCTAAACACATCAATTCCGGAAGCTTTGCTATCAACAAATCAGAAACTGTTAATAATAGCACTCTTTAGAAAATTTAAAGGAGGTTGGTATTCCCACATGGTGAAGTAGGACATATAATTAATCACTCAGGGCGTCATGGGTGCATTATGGTGGATGTACGCACCATAATGATAATATACGGATATGGCGAGTCAATTTTGGTACCGGTACGGGAGCACGATGCAAATATGCGTGCTTCAAAAGTCCCCCAAAACACATTGCTTTTATGTTCTCATACGTATACGAGTTTATGCCTGGGAAAATATCTACACGTGGAGAACGAATGACTTGTATATGTTGCCAGTCAAAATATGGCAGTTAACAGTGAGTGTCTGTACAGCTGCCAAAATCTCTCGCATTGTTTTATATGGAACACAAGAAATGTCTCTAGACTATTCGGCATAGTACATTCCACACGGAAAAGCGCTGATACGTTCTTCCTCACACTAGCTTACACAAAACCAAACCTAAGTAGTACCTACTCACTAAGAAGAATGGCACCGACTTCTCAGTCCTTGCAATTGCCGGTGCTACCGCAGGTTGTAATTACTGTTTGGGAATATATATAACATGTGTGATTCCGGACATGCCTGAGCGTTTAGCCATGTAGGGCAGATATATAACCAGTCGCCAAATACCTCATTAATTCGCCTCCGCGGACGGCCAGATGGTACGTTGGAATTCACCTGCCTAATCATTCATCTTGAAAACGCTCCCTAATACTGCTAAAACTCGAAAAAAAAATTGGCTATGCATATAAGATCAAACTTGCTACAAACGGATACTTCTGAGGCTGACCGATACCTTTCAGCCAATCGTTTTAGAGATAAGCCCTAGGCTCTCGTACATACATACATATATCTACACTCCAGGGCCCGTGACGAACTCGGAAGTTTCAAACCGAGTAATTACTGACAGACAGGTTTAAACTGGTTATAGTCTGGCTTGAGGAAAGCTAAGTGTCATGATTAATATGAATTAATCATTGGTGTAAACCGAATTTTTTATATGGGCTAGGGTAATTCGGGTGTAAAATTGGATTAGAAAATCAAATTTGGGTAAGTTTAGAGTGAACACCAAAATTAATTTATGACGCTGTTCCTAACTCGAGCTCTGGGGCATTACTAAACGTTTAAACACTAATCTGTCGGTATGTAAATACTTTCGATTGGATGTTAATCCTGGCTTTTTTTTTTGAACCACAGTCGTGGGTCATGCATGCAAGTCGCTCAGCCAGAGGCCAGGTACAGCTAAGACTGACAGCGAGCTTGGCTGAAAAAGAAGTGCATGATGTATCTGCCGAAGCAGCTCTACTGGGCTCGCCAGATGATTCCAGATTCACACTCTCCGCCCGGGCCACACCCAAGGTTTTATCCTCGGGCCAGACTGAGGACCGTTAATACTTCGACAGGCCACCGCATATCGCTTCACAGCAGACAAAAAGAGGCCAACTTATTATGGCATTTTACGTGACAGATAGCAGCTAGAACCGATCGCTTAGGACAATGATACTCTATCCGAAAACCCCGCCCACATGTTTTCTCGCCAGCTCCTGCGTCGACCCAATAATTAAATACCTGTACACTGCCTCGTGAAGAGCCGACGGGTATGAAACAAACTTACCGAATATTACAATCTAGGAAAACAATGAAACACATTGCTAATTCCTCAACAACATACGATAGGTTTAATTGCACAAAGTCTTTGTAAATTGTGCTTTTCTAGGCCCTTGCATGCCATGCGCATCTACAACATTGCATAATTGCAATCGAGCTGCAGGAAAAATTTTTCACGATTCAATTCCGAATATCGTACCTACGTATACATAGAATACTTTGCAGAAGGTGTAGTAGAACTCTGACGTATGACGTGTCAGCGTTCTGTCGGTAGATGCATGTGATGCACGCGCATCGACGGGAGTAAAACTCATTGGAATATAGCATTGATATGTAGTGGTGATCACGATATATTCTCCTTGACTTATGCAGGTACATACTATACTAATATATTGAGACTTTAGAGTAATATTTGATATAACTAGGCGTAGGCAGAGAAAAGAGTATAACTGATCGATTATACTTACTGTTTGAGCTACATATGTATATGTATGTATGTATGTAGGGATTTGCATACATACATACATGTATCTATTCCAGCACACAAGCTGACTTCTCAGTCTGGATGCACCATACAGCTGTATTGTATCACCCGCAAAACGTGCCTAGGGGTAGAAGAAACAGATACACCTACATGAGGGTGCATTGCTGGCGCCTTATAATTGAGACACTTGCATCCGTTGTCGATGGTTTTCGAGATATCGAATGCATAAATCAAGGTGGCTCTGTATTATACGGAAATTTCCGCGATATCGTCCATATCGTCCAACCCAGAGTGTATGGGGTGAGAAGCCATAGAAGGTAGGTGTGTCAACTTTGGATAGAGAAATTATTACTTTATACTCTAGTAGCAGATGTTTCAATTTCTGTGGGTTGATTTGTTGATCTCGCGGTTTTTGACAAAGTTTACACACCTGCCCCCATAGCTTCTCGCGCTATTTTTCCTGCAGAAAATCACGAACCCGCAGATTATTCAAATTCACTACTACTACAGTTCGCGAGCCTAGGTGTAGTTAATTCTAGGGGTGCTATCGGTGTTTCTGGGGGGTGTAGACTACTGATGGGCAAGGCAGAGACCAAATCGAACGAGAGTACAATACCGTAGTTCTAGATCTATGAGCTGATGATTCTCAGGCCGGGTGTACATACTTTACTTCTCAGTTACTAGTAATGTTAATTAGGACTGCACTCCGCAGTATCGAAAAAGGAAAGAAAGAAAAACCGGTTTTTTTTTTTTCCCCCTCCCTTCCTTGCTGATGGTGATGATAGAGCTGAGATAGAAACAAAATTTAAAATTTTCAATCGGAGGACATATCAAAGATGAAACTAGCGTCTGAGATTTGTCTCAACTCCTCCTGCAGTCATACGCGAAGCTAAAGTCGGGGCGGGTTGTGCGCAGAAGTGAGCATAGTAGTCGTAGTGGCGCGCGAACCATGGCCAGCTGTTCGTAAAAGTACATGTTGTTGCAGTTGCTGTTGCGTGCGCAGCAGTTAATATAGGCGTACCATGAAACATAGTACAGACCGTGAGAAGTGAAGTGGGTCGCAGGAGTGAAAATAGGAAAAAAAAATCGAGTTGTGGCTATGTCTGTCCGCCGTTTTTCTGCCTTGACAAGTACATGTGGATGCAATATGCTGTTCGATCATGAGCGTCACATATGTAACTTCACACCCGCGATGAATGTCGGAAAATAAAGGAATATCGATGTCACTAGTACTGCACATGTCTATAAGGGGTGGAACGATGGGATACTCTATGTACCTACATGTATGTACATACATGTAGGTACTGTAGGTACATAACGGGGTACGGTGTTGAACGGAGACAAGATCTCGGGAGCGACGGCCTAAGGAAGATAAAAACCTGGCTAGAACGATTGATGTATGGAGAATTAATGAGGTGGGCACCAATCGATTGCATGCTGTCTGTGGTTGCCTTGAGCTAGTTGATGACGCTGCATACATGGTGCTATTTATCCGGCGGAAAGTTATGAAACCTTTCTCCTATTGATATCAGTAATTTTCGTTCTCGAAAATTTCGTGAAAACTATTTCGTCAGTCTAATTGATACATTGTTACAGATATTTACCGCAGAATTATGTATCTTTTGAGATACATCATTTTCTATGTTTTGTTTTTCTGCTTTTCTGCTTTTATTTTTATAATTTATTTTGTTGTCTTTGACGACTCGGAGTGATACCGCACATCTTCTATTTATCCGCGCCTGTATCATGGCATACATGTATGTATGTAGCCAAGTAGATAGAGTATCCACGAATATTACCCCGCTCTAGCTCAATTCTTAATGTATAAATGAGAGAGGCGAGGAGTATTTCTTGTATTCCTCAACCCTGTCTTGGCTATTCAGAAATACCTGTTGCTCTTCAAATTCTGCCCTACTCGATTTTGATATCATCCGTTCAATTTGTTTAGTTTAATGGACTCTACTTCCTGAAAGCCTCGGGCATCGCAAAACTCTTCTACTGCATCCACCGATACTCCCCAACCAGATAGTTGTCAACTGTCCCAGCTCTGCCAAGTAGCTCATGATCAGCATGCCAGCCATCCAGACCTGTAATCTACAGCTTGAATAACAGCACCACAAGTATTGTAAGGGGGTAACGACGATGTAGACTAATTCTGGTACAATCCGTTTGGATTCTTTCTGCCTTGCATTTACACTCGATAATGCGTACGTGCGTTTCGTATCAGTCCTCACCTCCCCTTCTGCCTGGCTCGACAGTACTGATCAAGTGAAGATTGAAGGGGGGCTATTGCGGGGTCCATCGGCTCACCCATCCACCACCATAGCTCTGCATACACCGTCCTTATTCATCCTCCCCCGCGCGCGCTTTTGACCTATGGTGCATTCTCGGGCTTAACTGTCATCCTGTTCGTTATCTGAAACTAGGCTTTAGTTACCGGTCTTCAACAATCTCGAATCAAACTGATCGAGCGTTTCTCTTTGTAGGAATAAGGAGTACTTGGTACTACATCAACATCTATACACAGAGGGGCCTGCCTACTGACGGTCCCGGCCAAAGACATCATACATCTACATACTGCAGGCAGAATCTCTTCCCACGAGCATGGCCACCACGTGCATGTCGAGACTTGGAATGTCCAGTGCCAGTGCCTATACGAAGTCAAGTCCAATGGGGGGGGGGGGGGGCACTGGCATATCTTGTGATAGAATTGCTGCATAGGTCAATCCACTGAGAGGTTGTCTTCGTCTGAGCACGAGGCGGACATTACAAGCGCAGCTCAAACGATTCCCTACATTGTCTGGTGTGGTGTCCGTTCACTGTATGTCTAGGTACGTACCACTCACTAATGGTCAAAGGATTAAAAACCACTCTTATAAATAAAAGACACATATCCCCGGCCCCTTGAGTTCTCCCACACCCGCTCTAACCACACAGTATAGTCTCCTCTTACGCTATCATCTAAAACAAATTTTTCAACCGTCAGTACTCATTATCCGCTTAAGCTTCCAACAACAACGAAACACTTATACTACATCCTTCGTTTCTCTCACAAGCGTCCCTCCTCCAACATGGCACACACTCGGTCAGCCACACTGTCTGAGACCAAACGTGTTAACCTTACGATTAGAAGGTACTTTCGCATCTCCAGCCTAGTTTGCTTTTCTTCTGATAGCATTGCCACAATTACCACGTTCCTTGCTTGCTAACCTGTGCCAGCAGCTGCCCCCGCCCTCGCCCTCACCTGTGCCAAAGACTGGACATCAGTATGAGCGTGGATACAGTGCGTCTTTTCCCGTGCCATCAATGAAACTATTACTGACTTCACTCATAACAAGGCTCCCAGACAATCACCCAACATCTTGTCTACAGACACAAGCGAATTATCCTCTAGCGATAACATAGGACCGGATAAACCACTTGAGAATACTACCAAGAAAATACCTCGGGCTCGGCCATCGTGTACGAAGACCAAGAGTTACTACGAATTTAACTCGCATAAGTGCTCGAACAGCTCCCCATCATATCGAGTAGGAAAGAAGTATCGCAATCAAAGTCAGTTGAGTTCGGGTCTATGTGACAACCCACGATCCCCATCCAATTCCAAAAATGCTGTACCTAGAGGGATCTCAGCCTATGATCCATCGACTCTCGACAGCCGGCAACAGTATTCTCTTGAGAGATTTCATCTGGATGATGGAGGAGTCTCATGTATCGTGGATCTTGGTAGTGGTCGGCTAAACATTTCCAAACCACACTACCACTTGGCCTTGGCTATGATCGAGAACCTCGACAGCTTCTTTCCCTGAAGATTATGAAGTCGATAAATGCCTCCCCCAGAGCATGGCTCGAGCCCTTCTTTCTCTATCTTCCTTTTTAGTCTACTTTAATTCCTGCTTTTCTTCTTTCATTTTAATCTTTTCCACAAGGCCTTGAGCCTTTATCTTAAAAAGACTGTGTCTCTCATTTTTATTTCTCCTTTGTCGGAGTTTGTGGGTGTTTGTGGGATCTTGAGTTGGAAAAGGATTGAATGGCCCAAAAGCTTGGCGTTGTAGCGATAGCGATTTCATATATGTTTGGTGTTTTTGTCAAATAGATTTTCAATATAACCATAAACCTGATTACCATACCATTAGCGGGTTCCTTGTTGAATTGTAGATCAAGCAGGCGCAGTTCTCCGGTCAATTGAGTATTTTAATCCCATATTAGAGACTTTGCGCAGATGGAGCCAGCTCCATTTTCTGACAACCTGATTGGTGCCGATCACACCATTAACCAATATGATCAAAATATAAAGCTGGCTCCATTTACGCAAAGTCTGTATTGTGGCCATTTCTCGGCCATATTTCCATTGTAGAAGCTATCTGCGCCACACCATTTCGTCGAAGAAATATGACCGAATAATGGACCACATGACCCACTAAAACACCCTAGAGGCGAGCTTGAATCAACAGCGAATGTAGGCTAGCTGGCCGATGAAAACTAGCACAACAGTGCTTACCCCCTTGGCTAAGCTGATCCTCATTCCTCAGATTCCTAGCCACCCGACACTCAACATTAAAATCGTTGTAACCAGTTTCTATACCACTCATACTCAACTGTGAGGATAAGGGAGGGGTGGGGGGGCTAGGAATCTAGATTAAACCTTCCTTTCACGGAGCAAGATATTAAGAGGCTCTTCGAAGATCGTAATCCTGACAACTGGCTCCACACGTGCTGGTGCAATATATTTTGACGCCTTGTTAGCTGTGTGAGTGGCGGTTGCCAGACCAAATTCGTGTCGGGAACTTGGTGAAAAAACGACGGAAGAAAGTCTTGCAAACTTATAGTCCAGAGTGGCGAAGATTTTCCTCCTCTGACTAGCTTCAACTAGCTTCAACTGAGGGAATTTATCGCTGTGGCAACGGGATGAAGGGTGATGGCTAAAAAAAAATTCTTAGAGACTGGTGATCATGAGCCACCAGCGGCACAACTGTCCAACCATGTACCTTAATTGGCCAACAGGGTCTGTGCCAATTAAGCGAATCTGCCCATGTCGAACCACTTGGGCAAACCACAACATCGGATGTATCGGAGACAAACGAATCAATGCTCATCAAGAGAGATTGTGGGTGAGATGATGGGATGGCTAAACGCGTATGGGGGAGATGAGGATAACGCGGTTAAACATACCAATATCAACAAGAATAACGGAAACCCGTTGATGCTACTACAGTACTAGGAAACTTTGGCATTAGTTCCAATTCTACTTCCCACGGTTTTCTGACGTCTAGATAGGGTTTACACACATACCTGGGTCCGGGGCAAGACGAGTACTTCTGCAGGTCTAATCTGCAAGGTCGGGCAATTAGAAATCCGAATACTCCATACCTCCCTCTTGCATTTGCATAATGCATGTCCAGATCACCGAGAGACCCGTGCCATAGAAATTTCGAAGTTTAAAAAGCGACGAGGTTTCATAAGTGCGTTCTCCGCGCGCAAGCCAGGTGGGGGATACCTTCTCCATACCCCTGAGTATATAAA
Organism: Morchella sp. 2016-41; assembly: GCA_024713855.1. Taxonomy (NCBI): domain Eukaryota; kingdom Fungi; phylum Ascomycota; class Pezizomycetes; order Pezizales; family Morchellaceae; genus Morchella; species Morchella sp. 2016-41. The sequence goes on from JAMGZD010000005.1 coordinate 226,653, forward strand.
GTCAAGAAGCACCCTGGTCTACATCTTTCCCCAATGATGTGTATCTCTTTAGATCGACGACTTTGAGATCCAGGGTGTAAAGACTTTCGTTCCACATCGCCATCTATTTTTAATCCTAACGTTAACGTTACTCGTCCCCTACTCCCGACGGTTGTAACTAACCACCACCTTTATTACTAGTATGCGTGCTTTCCCCTACCCTGGTTAATGATAGAGTCGTGTAGCCTACCTATTCGCTTATTACCGAATTCTCGAGTCAGGTGCAGCGCACATAATGCATGCAAATTATGGTTTCTCGGGGAAAGTCGATCGAATGAGGCGTAAAAGTAAAAAACGCAACGGCAACACCATATAGACAGCACCTTTGGTGATGGCTACAAAAAGTAAATCTCAAAATTTTCCTAGCGAATCCGATATGCAGGGCAGATAAAGTAACCAATTGCTCCTCGTGATTTCAAGTCTTCGTTTCAGATATATGTATACACATGTATGCAGAACGATGTCATTAGTGATCTATTTCCCGGTTTAGTGCTTCCTTTACCATGTATGGTTGTGCATGTATATAGTTATTGACTGCTATCTGCCCAACTTAAAAACCATAGATAAGTGTTTTCTCAACCTAGATTGGATAGAGTAAAAACTGCTATTTCGCGCGAGGTCACGTGTTTCCTAAGTGGCCATATATATGCACGAGGAAGGCTTTACCGGCTAGAGCAGGCGAACCATCCACGAGAAAGACTTGGGTATATGTAATATGTATGTATCTATATTATAGTTATGTAGTGTAGAGAGACATCGCGCCATGTTTACCTCTAGCTGTCAACCACTATATCAACTGCCAACCACCAATCTCATCGAAACATCATCTCATCTAGTATTTTTACCTTCTGTACCTGAATCTTTATCTTCTGGGTCGACGTAGCCACTCAAGCGATTTGTTATTGAAAAACTAAGCTTTAGGTAGGGATGGAATCCGCACTTTCAGCCGGCTAGAAGGGCCTGTGTTTCTACGACGTGGCAGGTGGAAACAAACTTTTTGTATGGATACAGTATAACAGGAGAATACCTAAGTTGTCCAAAAATTCCGGGTCCTATCAATACTAAGCTGTGCATGTCTTATGAACGTGCAGGAAGCCTCTCGAAAGAGAAGTGGGGAAGAACCTCTTGGGAAAAGCGGGTCATGCATGTGATTGTGGGTAGAGAGGAACTATTGGAGAAGAGGGCGGACCTGTCACTATTGGTGTAAAGATTTCTTGCGTTCTCATATATTCAGCCCTGTCAGCGGACGCCCCTGCAGCTTTAATTTGGCCTGCCAACTTAATTAAGTGCGATCCCTGCTGGCAGAAGTACTACATGTAGTTGGGGGCGTCTGGCAATATATATACATGTAGGTACATGTACCTCTTATAAATTACAACTAAGCATTTATATACTTACTTACTCAGCTGCTAAAACCCTAGCAGGCGCGTTACTTTTCACTAGCAATGACTGCATGCATGGAGTCTTCCCCGCGTTACAAAACGGTCGAGTGATGACCAGTGATCTTAGTCCAATAAATTATGACAACGAACTAATGGCTATTACGTCATAACTCTCTGTCAAGACTTGAAATAGAAAGTCGTTATTAACTACATCTATTAAGTGCTTATGAAACCCCTACGTCTCGGAATATACGCTATATCATGAATTATTTATGTCAACCTTCTAATGATGTATGCTAGGGGTTGATTTACAGAACTCTACATTGCATGCAGCGGGGCCATTCGGTTTACACAGCGCAACTACATGTATTATCACTCAACTTTTGTTCGCAAAGCTGATACAGAATGATGAACAGTTGAATTTCGAACAACTAGGACGCTATGTTGGCACCGAACAAAACCAACAAAACCGAGAAGGCTGAGGAGGCCGTAATCTCTGATACCGCCCATTAGCCGATCGATCGGCCCTCTATGTTTTTTCAAAAGTGAACCTTGCCAAAGTTTGAGAACTCATAGCAAGTGTCATTGTGAGGGTCGCAAGTGCGCAGCTATAGCTAGCGTCGGCGCAATTCGGAGACATGATCATATGATTGGATCGGCTAGTTCCGAAAATATCTGGCGATTGGTTGCGCACACAACTAAAGGTACATATATGTGCACAGCCAATTATGAAAACCTTCTGCCTCAGCTATTTCTTCATAGAACGCCAGATGTGGTCCCTTCTACTTGAGTATTGCAACTCGGGGCACCCGCGACCTATCTATCGGGGGATTCTTCTCGTACCCGCTAATCATGAGTGAAGCTTAGAGGGATAATTACATGTAGTTTCCAGGGGTGCACGGTACGTCATGGTATCAAAGCTGATCGGGACCTCGGCGGGATAAACAGAAAGGAGGGATTCTAAAACGCCGAGGGTTTTAAGATAGAGCTATACATTTGATATTGTTCGTTGCTTTTGTTTTGTTACTGGGACACGTACATGGATTTTTAATTCTTATATTTTCCTTATCACTCCTATTGAATCTCAAAGCTTACACCAGCAAATAATATTGAATAGATGAGACTGAATGCCAGCTTTCTGGATATCCACAGTATGACGATAACATTCAATACACGTCACCTGTCAGATTTTTAACTGTATTTCAGGAGTCTAAAGACTTTACTCGGGTTGCTCCCCTGGTCCTCTCTTCTCTGTGGTATGGAGAACATAGATCTGTAAAGGTTTATGATCATGGATTCCGACCCCAACTCCGCTTTTTTTTTTTTTTTTTTTACAACACATACCGAAACACCGAGAAACAGGGGCCTCCTACTTTTAGCCTTCTTTATTAGATTTCGTATCTGAAGTGGATTTTACAAGTGGTCAGCTTTAGTTACCAAACGCTTTGATTTGCCCCCCCCCCCCCTCCACCGGCACCGGTGCACCACCATTAGTATTCACAGCTTCTATGTAGATATACAACTCCTCTTTGTAGCCCAATGCTCCGGAGTGTAGAGTTGATGTTCTCTCGGTAGATCTTTTCAATACCCTGTGTATACCAGGCGTCACAGTTAACGCTTGAGTTAATAAACTCGGGATGTGTCTAGAATACAACTAGTTCGGCCCGTCCGGTCTTCAAGACCCGTGCCGAGCCCTCTACTTAATGACCCCGCATATTCGATCAGTACCTGTGGTTTCAAAATCCCACGATGCAAGATTTCAGCAAATCTGAGTGATTCAATTAAGATGTAACACTGCAATGTCCTGACGTTTGCGAATAGGACTACTATTGCATACACCAAAAGCCAGAAGCTTGGCTTATTTTTGTACTCGCGACCAGCAACAAGAACCCGAAAATGCACGTCCTAATCTGCAGTTCCCATTGGAGTAGAAGCCGAAAATACACCAAAGACCTGCAGCTGCATATTCGGGTTCTTGTTGCTGGTCGCGAGTATGGTACGCAATAGTGATCCTATTCGCAAACGTCAGGACATTGCGAGTAGTGCTGCATGCCATAAAAAAACAAAGACCTAACTGGTATTGACGCCTAGCCAGTACTCCCCCGTGTCACGGGGACAACGAATGTAGAAAGTGTAGTTGCCTAGCGGCATCTAGTACGTACATATGCAATGCAACAACTGCTTTTTTGTTTCATCTCAAATTTCTTCTTAATATAAGTCGCACCGGAGCCTCACACTCTGACCTCAAGAAAACATGTCAAATCAGTACGCGGGACCGGACCTCTCATCATGTCAAGTAGCAATATAATGCATATATGGTTGGTTGGGACAATCTCTTTTTGGTCGCTAGATTATACTTGTACTGATTGATTATAAGTATATCACTGACCCCCACCCTTTCCCCGCCCTAATAGTTATGGTCACGACCCATGAGACGAGACGAGACCAATTCGAATTTAATTTTAGCTCGCCTCATCTTGTAAGATCTTCATATCACATTATTGAATTCAAAGTAAAATCTCCATATCACATTATTGAATTTAAAGTTTCGATGCCCGAGGTAAGCCCCAAGACTTGAGTACAGTCACCTTTGGAGCAACGACGAACCTGGGACAACGACGAAAACACAGGTTTCAGCCAAACAAGCGGTTGCTCACCAGCCTGAGCGCCGCTGTCTTGACTGACAAAGACCGTTGTTCGTCGTTCAACCAGTTTCGCTGTTGCCCCCAAGACGACTGTAGGCTAAACCAAATTCGGATCAAGTTAAGAATTTGTATTCATTGGCGCTCCTTTCCTGTAATCCGGTACTTAGATGCTGTCTATTTTGAGACAAATAATTACTAACTCTACCGCCCCAGGAAATGCATCGCATAATGTATCCATAATAAATCTATGCGTGATGTCCGTAAGCGGGTGGCTATTGCATCCAAAAATGCATCGCATAATGCATCCATAATGCATCGCAGTCTCCTTTGCCAAGATTTCAATTATAAATGAACAGCGCCGGGCCTCCCTATCAGGGTATGAAACACATCAATGTTAAAGGCATCAGTAAATAGATCGGTAAAGGGATTATTAGGAAAAAAGGAATGTGGTGGGGTTGAACCTCGATCATTTTGATGATCTAATTTAGAGCTGACCACCTGTACCATTATATCTTTTCGATATATAGTCTTTACAAGCCAAATTAATAGTATATTTGGCTTGACGATTTTAGATACGCCTTTCCTGATGATTTTAACTACGGCTTTCCTGACGAGTTTCCCTCTCAATTCCCATACAAATAGAAATGCAGACGATTTTACCAAACGCTTCGTTCTTGTATGAGGGTCGTAGGAAAATCGTTGCCTAAATAGTCAACAAATTTGTTGGCCTAATGCATTTGCCAAGGCCTCGACAGTTTTATGCATCCATTGATGTATTTGCGAGCCGTTTTTCCATGGGAAATGCATCGAGTGATGCATTCTTTGCGCTGGTAGAGTAAAAGAGAGAGGGTGGCAGCCGAATAAGAGTGATACAGATCAAGCCAGAGCTGAGGTCCACCACTCGAGTTAATAGAGACTTTGCGCAAGTGGAGCAAGCTCTATATTTTGATTATATGATTAGCTAATGGTGTGATCGACGCCAATCAGGTTGTCAGAACATGGAGCTGGCTCCATTTACGCAAAGTCTCTAATAGGTAACTTTAACGGACTATGGTATGTATTCTAGGCCGTTTGCGGGTATAACAGATTCTCCAATATGCAATGGACTTGAGGTATTTGCATCTGTGACTGGACCAGTCTATTCGCGAATGGCCTGGGAAGACTATGGTTTTAGTAAGACAAATATTAGTTGATAACCACTCACAACTAATAGTAATTTATATCAAACCTGAACAATCTCTACAATCATCAAAAACCTTCAAAAGCCATCAACCCTAAAGACCAAACCTACAAAAAAAACCTAGCATCTTCAAGATCTTTAGTGGGCTTTTGAACTCAGTAGGGATAATTGACGCCTGATATGTGGTATCCTGTGGTCTCTATCAACTTCAGCGACCTCTATCACTACTTATTAGGGTCCTATGAGCTTTAGCAGAGCCCAGAACATTCTCAAATTAATTTGAAGTCTCGTTCCCGTTGCCCTTTAATTATCCAGTCCATTGGCCAATGGTCTGGTCCGGTCCCCAATGTATACAGTACGAAAAAAACGGGAATTAAACCAGCGCTACAAAAAGAATACTGTAGTAATACTGTATTCTTGTTGCATAACTAGCGTATTAATAAGAAGATAGCTAATGCATGCCCTTTTTTAGTATTGTACAGCAGTGGGTAATAAGTCATCGGACGGAACGCCACAAAATACGTGTTTGCAGGTAAAATTGTGGCTAGGTCATCCGATGACTTATTATTACCCACCGCTGTACGTATGGGGCAAGCGTTCTATTGGCGAATTCAGGGTCAATCCCTCCAAATTAAGTGCCCCAAATCACCCATCATCACTCGCGTCTATACTCAAGGTTGTCTTAGCTCCTAAAACTGATTTTTTATTTATTTATTTAACTCATGCTCCTAAAACTGAGACTAGGGAAGCCCAGAATTCAAGTGAGAAAAAAGCTAGCTATACCAACCCACGCTCAAGAAAACCTACAGAGAATATCAGGTCCAATGATCTTTGAAGGAAAACCCCGGAACACATGTACAACCAGACTAGGGCCATAACTAGTGATCTAACAATAAACAGATTACATAAGTAGTGGTTTTGTGATAGACTTCTACCACCCGAAGGGGCGGAGGCGGTGAATACCTGAAGCTATGTTTATTCAATCTATATTCTATAGATCTACAAAAAAGATTCGATGTATATTTTTACTTGTGCCAACTATCCTTACTAACCGCACCACTGCAAAAGGGAGATAGTTCACCAATCATTGACCCCTGCCGAGACATTAAATTATTTGTATCTTAGGAGTATAGCTGCTATAAATATAGGGGGATACATCGGAGAGAGCCAGGGGGGCCCGGAGCAGCTACCACGCACATAAACCTTTGGAGGAGTAATACGTACTCAGGATCAGCCAATAGTTCGGCCAGTAGCTCTAGATTTTACTCTCTAGAGTGTCTTAGCGCCGAGAACCCGAAATTAAACCTCCCTGGCTCTATTAAATTTTTTCTCTTCTTTATCGCCTCGTACTAGCTCCCCTGATGGGGACCACATCAACTATAAAGTCACGCCTCTACACACACCCAACCAACGCCTCATCAACAAATCAACAAAAACAGTGGTCATGATACGAGTGATACTGTGTGATGCACTCTTCATGTCTTACACGATATACTAGTAAATAGGGTATAGAGGCTTCTTAAAAGCTAATTCTGTCAGTCATCTACATTTTATCGGGGAATTTAATAGACTGGTCATCTCTTCACTCAAAAAGCTAGAAAACATTTTTGCGCTGGAACTTCTGATCGAGTGATAATCTATGATATCTCTTAAGACACTCATGCAGATAACATATACCCGAAGTTAACCGCTATATAATAGTCTGTCTTGGCAAATAAGGCACAGGTCTTTTTTATTAGTATATAGTGGATATTTGCGGAGGAGTGGTAGAAAGCATAAGTGTGTTTTGGCTCTTTTGGCTTCCATGCAGGGGATTATGAACCTTTTAACTTTTAAATTTTGGTTCTCTAACCTAGGCCTCTCGTCGGTTCTCTACTAAACGTTAAGTGTGTATCTATAAGAAATGTTGGCCTACTGCATAGTACTGCCGGTTCCTTTTATGAACCATTCATGCTCCTCGTTTTTTGGATCCGCAAGGCCGGTGGTCCGGTGCTTCGTGCTTCACTTCAAGTTATGCCTCGAGGCATGGCAGTCCACGAGGATGGCAAATTCGGAACGCTCTAACCGGTACCCCTATCCAACTTATCCCGGGTTGACCAATTGAGTCCCCAATCTAGAGAATTCAGGGAATAGTCTTTTTCCTCTTTCGCCTCATGTATGGTTACTCTTATCTACATGGTAACGCTCACCGAAAGAAACTCTTTCTTTTGCCCGGTTTTCTATGTGTTATAACTCAACGTTTCACAAAAGTGCCGGGAAACACCCAGACATTTTGAAACCTAAGCAACATATACCAGCTCGAGGTATTTTCGAGATAGCCAGACGCCATCAAAGTAGAGACAAAATCTCTTGCCTTGAAGTTCCTCATTGACATCATGTACGCATAATTTTATAAGCCACTCCTCCCCGATCGGCCGAGCTCAGCCATGACCCCTTAAACAGTAGCACCACTGTCTCTACTCCTATAGTTTGGGCACACAAGCCATGTGTGACCTGTCTCTCGAATTACACGAGGACTCTTACACTAGCTAGTGCACAAGTGGCCTGTTGTACACCTGGCCGACACCTTCAGTGAATACAGACATGTAATTATACAAGGTAACAGCCAGGCCGGGCGTGACGGGGGTCATTGTGAGTGATTGTGAGTGATTTACAGTCGCAAGAACGACGCCTCCACCTATGTTACAGACAATTTCACACCTCGTATGTAGCGTAACAGTTGGATAGGGGATTCAATTCATGATCACTAATATAATTGCCAGCTTAGTAAACCAAAGTTCCACGTAATCATCTGCACCATCGAATCAGCATGCATTATCGAGTGCAAGATGCAAGGGGGACGGATCGCTGAAGAACAAAGAAGGGGGCGAAGAAAAAGGATAATCTCGAATCCATCCCGATTTTGATGATGGGCGTGTAACTGCTTGTACTCTCTTGTACCTCCTGTGCCTGTTCTGTGTCGAGCCCAATCTCCTCGCACACAGGCCAGCTAGACGTTACACGAACAATGGGACCTGCAAAAAACGAAAAGATGAATTTACCCTGGCAGGTTCACGTGCACTGCCATGCCAGCCAGAATCGAGACAATAAAAATAGACCAAAAAAATGCACTTTGGGAATATTATGCATGCATATCATATCTACGGCTCTAACTCCATTTTGATCCCAGAAGGCAACACCACGAGTATATCTTCCTTCTCTTCCGAATGGACTCGGCTCTTATCCTGAACATGGTACTCCATATTCTTACTCTGAAGACGGTTAGCTGGTGAGGTTAGGATAATTCGGCTCTTGATACGCACCGTGGTAGGGTCTAACGGGTAGGGGTTCGGAACATATTATCGGCAAGTCCGAATCACAGTTTATCCTTGATGTGTTTCCCATTTCAAGCCATGCAGGGAAAAGAGTATGTACGTAGTATTTTATTCTCGAAAGGGCGTCATCAAATAACGATGCGGAAAGGATTAACAGTCGCGATCCTCCTCGGTAACGTATGCAGATAAATGAAATTAAACCACTCCCGCTGCAAACCCTGTCGATATCCGATATCCCTGCAGTTAATTGCCTGTACTTTACATATGATCCATGGTCACACCGAACAGGATTGGGCGGGGCAAAAGGCTTAGTTGTGCTGAGCCTTGTAATTGGCGTGGTTTTGGATTGGTATCGCAATGAGTCATAATCACCAGTTCAATGAATGAAACTCCTTTGTTTGAAGTGCGTACGCACCCCCCCCCCCCACCTCTGTCAACCTCGTGATGAGAAGGTATTTTTGGATAAACCAATAACGAGAACTGGATAGGGCCCAGTGTTAAATGTGCCCATTCTAGAAACAACGACCTCTACCACCAACCAAAACCACTAATGTCCTGCACTTGGTGGATCTCAGTCAATCATCATAGCGTGAAATTCGAAATATCAAAATAGTAAATCGCAAAATAGGTAAAAGGGTGATCCCTTATTTATTCCCATCCAACATATTCAACATTGCATTCCAAGTGCACCAAGATTATTACAAATAAAAAACATCACACCCGTGATATTTCCCCATGATAAAACCAGACCATAATAAAGGAAATAAACATAGATAGAAAAACACCGATACCGCTCAACGATACGTTGGCATCTCCTGCGCGTTGACTGGTGGTGGGGGTGGGGGTGGGGATGACGCGGTATACTGCGGCTGGTCGTACTGCTGCTGTGGATTTGGTGCGGGGGTCTGCGGAGGTGAGATCACTGGCTCAGGCGACTGAGGGTAGTAGCCTTCATTAGGAACTCCCTGAGGCTGATGCTGCTGATATTGTACCTGCTGCGGGTAGGCAACTGGGTTATGCTCTGGGTAGACCTGCTCCTGAACTGGGGCCACGGTTTGACCGTTTTCCAGTTCGTTTCCATTGGGGTCCATGCCGCTATTGTATTTTGCGCCGCGAAGGTCTTTGCGATTCTTGTGGAGAACGTAGGATGCGAGCGCGGTGGTGGCACAGAAGACGAGGCTATTGGGAAGTTCGTTAGCCTGGGCTCAAGGTGAGGAATGTGGATCCTTTTGGTGACACGGAGATATCTTGGGAGTTTGATATCGAATTGTCACAAAACCTCAATAGATCCCAGCGTCACCAGCTAAGGTCCTCGGGGAGGGGAGGGGAGCACAAAAACTTACAAGCTGAAGAAAGCAAACACCCATGCAGCTTTAATCACATTACACGAGTTTCTTATCATAGAGCTATCATAGGCGCCGCAGCTAACATCGAAGATGCCGTTCCTCGACACAAAGTCTCCCAATCCTGCTACCGCCACGAGCCATAGAACCACCATGAACGCATCGGTGATAACGATTGCCAACGGTAGAAGCAAGTTGATATAAAAAAGCCCAAAGTTGATTGCTGCGTATATCATAGAGAAGAGGCCACAAACAAGGACAATGTTGAATTCCCTGCGTCACCAATGTTAGTACTGGTTGCTAGAGAGGGAAGGTGTTGAGTAAGTGCATACCAGAATGACCGAGCACTGTAGGTATCAATGAGGTTGCCTGCCATACTGAGGCACAAGAGGCCAAGGAACAACTGAACGCCTCGTAGGGCGAGTAGTGGGATTTCTGGCCAGCGAGTATCTTTCATCATTTTGAAGTTGTAGTTTTTGTTTCTTGTATTAATGGATGATGTATGGTGAAGTTGACTAACTGACTGGTTACCGCACAAGAAAAAGAATGGAAGGTCGTGGGCTGGCCCTTATACTTAAGTACTTTGTATGTGGAGATGCAGAAGAAACGAGTAAATGGGAAGGACATGAGACTTGAGGGCGCCGGATGTGTGCAACCTCATGCTCAGTGTCTCCACTTTACGTAGTACAAAACGATAACACTGCCCAATCACAGCCCATAGAGGAAGCGAGAGTCGCCAGTTTGGGTGACGGATGCGAGGGCTGAGTTAAATGCGACCTGCAGGCGCCTGTCACACAAACACAACGATGTATGTATGTAATGCAAGAACAATAAAATATGACAAAGTTGAACATACTAAATTGGTTCATTCGAGAGTATCATACATGTAGAATATTCTATTTTCAAGCCTCCTACATAGAGCGCAGTACCTACCTCATAGCTGCACCTAGAAATCTACTTGTAACCCGCAATCGCACTTCAATCGCAGAGCAGCTGGTTGAGCACGTACGTATCTTCATGTAGTTTTTCTTTTACCAACAAACACTGTGCACCCTAGATCGTCCCCTGATTCATAACAACGATCATCCCATAATAATGTCCACTGAAGAAGAAATTTTTGGCGATCCTTGTTGGGGACCTCAAACCCAGAAAATTCAAGTGACGGAAACAGGGATTATTTGTACATATGAGAGAACGGCACCACTCCGTACAAATTATATAGTTGAGGGCGCCTGTAACCGGACCACTTTCGGAGGTCAACTTCAACTGCTAATGACTTTCCCCAACCACACCGTACAATATTTTTCTCTCTATTAAGTGATAGCCCTGCTTCATCTCTACAACCTAATAGAGTCAGCTATTAGTTTTCTAAAAGTTTAATTTTTAGTAGGAGCCAAACAAATGTCAGTCCCATAGTTGCCTATTTGGGACAGAATACTACCTGATTGGGATATGTATCCAATCAGGTAAGCTTAAAGGCTCTGCGGTCTCAAACCTAAGTCTTGGCACATATTGGCACTTAATCTCGGCCTAAATTATTAATAATTACCCGATTAGGGAATGATCTTAAGCAAGGTACACTCCGGTTTAAACAGGCTTCCCAACCATACCTGCCGAGCGACTGCATTTCCCGAATAAGTAAGTAGTAATACTTTTTGATCGGGGTGTCGGAGGTGAAGACAGGATCTAGAGTATGTACTCAGAGAATCAAACGGCGCTACCTGCTGTGCTGCGGACTAGCTTTTTTTACTGGGCTATTTATTAATCCTAATCTACGTGATACTAGAGTTTTCTCTGAGGAGCTGTCTCCACATCTTGAAGATCAGATGGATGATAGGTAGGTAGCCTTCTTACACTTTGGGTTATCGCGGGATAATTGGATAGCTGCAGGTAATCTGGAATTTATACCTAAATCGGGAACCTACTCAGGCAATGAACGTCGTCTTCCTTAATTCACTATCCTCACTCGTGTTGAGTGGAGCTGTCCAAAAAAACTACATGTAGAGTACAGTCGCACCTCGCTATCTCGTAATTCGATATCTCGGATCTCTTGCTGTCTCGTACGGGTTTGTGGGACAGGTACTGCCTTCCTCCACATACGCTAACGACATAACGAGGTGCGACTCTACTCGTATTTCGCTGACGTTTGTCGACGTGACTGATATTGCATGCCATACAAAGATACGCCAAGCTCATGATTTTGGGTGTACATATGCAATAATGGCCCAGTTCAAAAACGTCAGTTTTGACGGACAGGGTTCTACGCATGGCGAGAAACATCCAAGCTTTACAAATAATTCTTTTTAAGGATTCTTATTCGTGGAGATTCCCCTGTCCGTCAACACCTAGTGTCTGTCTTCACCCCGTGAACGACTGCAGAGTAGGTATGCCGAGTACTCTACATAGGTACATCATATGCTCTCAAGCACAGACCCAGCCAGCCTCTTATCGTCTCGTCAACCTTTTTCCCCACTTCCCAACGTGCTTCTTTCACAGACCTCTGCGTGACACCCACTGCATTCGGAGTTCTCCGTAGTGTTGCATGGCTGTGCGGTTACACAAGGCTCCGCATTCAGAAAAAATATCGTTTTAGTTGGTTGGTGGGTGACATGGAAATTGGAATCTTTATGATATTGCCAAGCTTAGAAGTTACTTGCACCTGCATAAGGAGAGTACCATCCACTTGCACCGGGCCGGTAGATTATGCTCAAGTGTGTATCTGCTCAAAGTCGCCGAGTTGTGTGACAACGAGGTTTGGCGAGGTTGAAAGCAAGGCTGAAGGTCTACCGCGGTAGAGTGGCCCATGGAGTTATTCAATTACCTAGAGTACATGTAGGTACTCGGCCTGTGTCCTGCGTAAACAAGAACTACATGTAATTATAGCTACTTACATGTCGAGTACTCGTATTTTCGTGACGTTTGTGAAAATGACCGCTATTGCATACCATACTAAATTGTAGACTTGGCGCGTATTTATTAGCGGTCATTTTCACAAACGTCACGAAAATACGAGTAGGTACATACATGTAGTATATGTATGCCCCCCCTTGAGTACATGTATGTACATTCTAAGCGAGGTGAAAACAATTAATTCTCTTGGCATTCCAGCCCAATTGTGTCAACGAGTGATTAACCATGACTCACCTCAATATAGCTAGAAATGGGAAAGGGGGCGAACCGTGTTTTCGTAGAAATTGATAAAGTGCAAATGTTTTGCACTTAGCATCCCGTTTTACTTGATGCAAGGAAATCGGGAAACAAACGCCACCATTTCACAGTCTCGGCCTTGGCTGTGCATACCACAATTTGAGAGGAACACGCTCATTCAAGGTCTTTTGCGGGTCCATTGGGCCATACATACATAGAAGTGCAGTATTTCTCTTGTAGCACATTTTTAGTGGTTGGAAAAAGGTGGGGGAACACAAAGAAAGGGGGTCTGGAATACAGTCATTCACCTGGTGACGGCGGGTCCTGTCTAATGGCTTTGTTTGTAGCAATTTACCCTTGGCGTCCCAGACTTAACTGACCGCCGTTAGATAGGATTAGTGAGTGTCTGTACCTGCGTGCATGCAGTCGCTAACCTAGTGACGGCAGATCCTGTCTAATGGTTGTGTTTGCAGTAATTTACACTTGGCGTCTCTACTATTCCGCCATCAGACAGGATCCGCCTTCACCCTGTCAGTGACTGTAGGTAAGCTTTTTTGAACTACCGCCAAACTCGATCAAACTTGCTACAAACGGATACTTCTGAGGTAGATCGATATCTTTCAGCCAATCGTTTTAGAGATAATCCCTGGGCGGAGATAGCCAATTGTGTTTTGGCGGTATCCGATGACTTGGTTTTGGGAAGCGATGGTGGAACATCAGAGGTTTATGTATTTCTTTTTATCTCTTGGGGTTCGGTAATAGTCACTTGTATCCTTATTGATGAAATGTCGGAAATGCATGTAGTCATATTAGTACACCCTTGTACATGCCTCAACCCTGACATACGCCAGGAGTGAGTCTCAGTATTTGATGTCGTCTCAGCCACATGAAGCCATTGTGTTTCTACTAGGGACCCGTTATAAACTCGGCCTGTCATTGTCATAATTATAAACTCACCCTAAATCTCCTAAAATCACCCTAACCCACTCCCAAAATGGCTGTTGAATTTATGACAGTGTCACCCAGGTTTTCGAGAGCCAGATTTTAATCAGGTGAAAACTCTCTACCATAGGCTCAGTTTCAAACTCCCGAGTTTGTCATGGGCCCTAGTTTTTACATAGTTGCCAAGCCTGATTATTAGGTCAGCTGCTTGGACTAAATATACGATACGTAGTGTCTACCTAATATTCTACATGTACCTGTACATGTAGTTGTATCACGCACTAAACCTATAGCTAGATGTATGTACTCAACATATATCTATAATCTGAGCTTCGACTTGATCAATTGAGCTATGCACGCGTACAACCACTGTGAGTTCTTTTTCTCTTCGTTTCTGTCGGTTGGATTATTGTCGTGGAGTGTTGGATTGAGGCTAAATTCTTAATCACAGCTGCAGAGAGATATCAATCTCAACATTATATTAGGGAGACAGTGAGATCGCTGCCCAATATTTATAACGCCTTACCCCATACACCGATCAAAGATATAAACTACCAATGCTTCTCTTCACAGACTTTCTGCAGCGCGTCAAATCCCGACTAGAAGGTGTCGGGCATTACCAGGAACAGAATGTTTATCTATCGTCGATCGCGAACCATAGCTATAGCTGAATCACCAGTAAGCAATCTTCCTCTGCTCTACTAAATATTCAATTTCTGATCGTAGTCACGGTCCCGCACAATTCCAGACCATCACTAATAGCGTACATATGCACGCATATAGTATTCGTTGTAAGACATTTTGGGATAAAACATTGAAGCTTGTCTGAGGCCGGATCGAGTGAGTGGCTGTGTGTCAAGCTACACATAGCCGCATCGCTTGGGTGAGTCCCTGAGTTAGATGGCGTTTGACTAAGGGGTATCTGACAAATTGTAGCTTTGTGCAGTAAATGATACTCTGCATCAGGGTCAGGACGGGGATTGACTGAGATTGTCTATTGTACTCACTATCGGGGATCATGATGATGGATCAGAGAAACCGAATAAGCAAATTCACAGTACTCTACACTAAAAGACAGCTTTCAAGACAAGAAGCACTCCGATCTGATACTTTTGAGATTGAGAAGTCTTTAAATCCCAGAATTCGAAATTCCGCTGACCGTTCAAATTAGAAGAAAGGAATTGCCATATATATGATACGAAAGTCTGCATGCAATTAATGGATTAAACAGAAACCAACCTCGGCCCACTATGATCAGCCGTCAACTATTTTCATACATAGACAAATATCTTAGCTCAATTATCAGCCTATCCTAAATCGTAATATCACACATATACTGCTACAGTCGACTCTCGTTATAGTGATACCCTATATAGTGATACTCTTCTTATAAGGATGACGGTTGCCGGTCCCTCTTTTTGAGTGGCAGAGTTTTTTTCACCCATCAACTTGAACCAGGTCTTTCCCCATCCCTAGTAGCTAGTTAGAAATTTAATTACATTCTCAAAAAACCCTAACCCTGTACTTGTTATAGTGATACTCTCTTTATAAGGATGCCATTTTCCGGTCCCGACCTCATCACTATAACGAGAGTCGACTGTACTGTTGTTGAAACTCATATTACTCGTCCTTCAATCAACGCCTAGGGAAGAAAATTGGCCGGAAACTATTTCGAGGTCCAAAATTCAAGAAAAGATATTTGGGATATCCGCCTTTGAGTATGTACGCCAGGTATGTCAATCACAACACCTAGTTTCTTACTTTGTTTGGAAGTCGGCGTGCCTTTGTTAAAATATCATCATAGCCCGCGGGCTTCAAATAACAAATGGATTGTTAATCAACCAACCAATTCAATCCACCTTAGGGGGCCGAATTCGCCTGATTTAAATATTTTAAGTGATCATCCAATACGAAAATAAGAGGGGGCAATAATATTCAATAGGCCGTAGGGCTATATCATCGGTAGCATTTTTGGGATTTTAATAACTCCCTGGAAATCTTGTATGACAATGCGTGTTTTACAACTGCCCGAAAACACCAACCATGTGGTCGCTTTACACCTGCGTTTTGGATGTTCCACACCGGGTAGTAGGGTGCAGGGAGGGATATAAAAGAATCCTCGTTTGCAAATAAACTTGATCATACAAATAATATCTCGGAACCCTCGCTATTGCAGTGAATGGAGAGGAGACTAAACTGGGATAATTTGGCATGGGACACTTTTGAAGCGACTTGGTAGGTAACTCTGCTAGCCCATGGATATACTACATCACAGGCTATATATAAGAGTGATACGAAGAATAGGAGGAATGAGGAAAGTATAAGAGTAATAACAAGAACGGAATGAAAAGAATATATTGATTTATTGATTTACAAGCAACCCTAAATATAGGTTGGGCAAACCAATGGTTGAGGGGATTTACTTCCTATTTTAATATCATTTTGGCCTTGTTGTGGGAATAAATGGAATCGGATATGATTGGTGGCTAATGATGAGAGTAGTGAGGGGCTATGGAGGTATTAATTCGTGGAATGAGGTGCTAAAGTGTCGAAAACGCCGGTGGGGTACGCTTTTTAAAAGGGCCGGGTACGTCCTTTGTGGGCTAGGAGTTTTGAACCTATGATCGATCACGTTATTTGAGAAAACCTGTGCTTTTATTAAAATTACATACTCTTTTAATAAAATTTCTCGGTGGTTTATGATGTGACCTCTTGTATTGACCGCAATGTATATAGGTATGTGAATTGAACATTATCAAACCCAATATTGCTGATAATAGCGTTTCCTTGTGAACGTTAAGATTATTTAATGGTAATATACTACACTGCATAATCTGTCGGTCTTTCGGGGGAGGTAATAATGAAAATAGACCTGTTTATCAACCTTTAACCTTGTTTCTTTGCTCCGGAAGAGCAAACAGGCCTCGAGACCACCATATTTCTCAGTTGTATAACAAAGAAAGTGTTCTAATAACTCATAGCATTCATGGCCAGCCAATATATCGGCCAAAGAATATCCTCACTCGCCGAGAATACCTAATCCTATCCTAAGATATCATTGACTCATGACCAGCCCGATCCGGTGCCGAAGCCACACAGGTATGTATATCTAGGTCAAATCAGAACCCACACTGCCACAGCTTTACTACTTTCTATCGAACTGTCTTTCTCCGGATCCCTCGGGCGCTGATTCCACCCTTGTAGCATGATATCATTGTGTGGCAAACCTTACTGCGCAGGCCAAGTTGTGGCCTTCTGTGGCGGTGAGGATGAGTGGGAGGTATTTCTATCGTGATAGATAACGGTCATGCCATCTAGATATATAGCGGGGGACCAGGCAAGACGTCGATCCATACCTCTCCATTATATAGTTTCCATGCCACCACCTGACCTCACAGCCTCGGGAACCCCTGCTCTCGGATCTCCGGGAGTTGGATTATGACTCTAGCCCGGCGAATCTAGACATGCAGCTAAGTAGGTACCCAGCAGAGTTTGCGTGCAAACTCGTCAAATGCTGCCAAGCGATATGTCTGGCAGGAATGCTATACCAAAACCCCAAAGAGCCATAAGGCCAACAAAACCAAATTGGTTTTGGGCTCTGGGGGCTTCCACTGCCACATATCCTCCTCCGATAAGGCTGAGGAAAAAAATAAGGTGGGGAGTCATGGGATGTTGGAGCCTGGTGTTGGAAGATCTAGAGAGACGGGGTGGACCGTCTTCTACATCGATATCCACGTCCCCCTTTTTTAATTCTTGCAATCGTCTCCCGGGCGAATAGGGTTGAGCCCGTCGGGTACTTTCGGCTGTGTGAGCGTCACAGCCAGCTGCAGAGTACGGGGGAGTCTCGAAGGCAGGTGATATATGTGGAGTGTAGATATTGTTGATAGGTATCAGTAGGTACAGTGCCTGCTCCAGTAGTCGCTACTCTAGAGATAGAGGGTGGGGGGTGTGGTGCTACTAGTGGCATGGGGGCAGACCTAAGCTTTGGATTCGTCTATGTAGGTACACTCAAATTAAGGTACTGCGGGGGGTGGGACGATTCCAGGAAGGCGTGATTGGCATGTAGGTACAGTACTCTACGTAAATGACTGTGGTTCTGGTCATGATCACCTCAGTTATCTTATCTTCGAGTACCGTCCCTGCCAAGACATCCTACTAATTGATCGTCTTTCGTACTAGCGCTATTTATAGCCCTCTTGGCAACGCCGAAACGAGGCAAGCCAAAAATACCACTCCAAACAACTCGACGCATGATGGAAGCAGCCGGGACCAAAGCGGTCTTGAGCACGGCACAGTGGTTTGGTTCTAAAGCACGCTCAACTAATCGGCTGCTCGAAGGTAGTTCTATTTTGCGGCTGAGGATGAAAGAAGAAGAAGCTATAAGCACAGCTACAGCGACTGGCTGGCCTGGCTGGCCTGGCAACCTATGATCGAGCCTGAAACTCCAAACACGGCCCATGAACATGGATCAGGGCAACAGCAGGCGGCTGCAGGAACCACAACCACTATTTCTGTACCTGAATAGGGTCATGTCAACAGCCAGCGCTGCCAGGAACAGGTACGTAGAGTAGGTAAATGTAGGTACGAGAAGAGCACCACCTTCCATGAAATTCCCAAGCTCTCGAGTATTATACCCATCGCTACATATATATACTCTATCTACAAAACTCACCGGAACTAAGCATTTTGCTCGCTCGGTAGATGGGGGTTCCTTCCCACCTCGTCTCCATTGCCCCCCCCCCCCCCTCCCCGTTTCTCCAGCGCTGGTTTTCCGTCTGCACGTCATTGCGTGGTACCTGAATAGAGTTTTTACCGCGAAACAAAACGAACCCCTGCTCCGATCTGATGTGAGTGGTTAACACCTGCTGCTGTGCGGCGGCGAGGCCAAATTGGGGACAATGTTTCCGGCCAGGAATGTCTATTGGAAAACCTATTGCATGGGAAAAACATCCTTATCGATCACGGTTCTTGGCCCTGTAGACTGTATGTGTGGCTGCCTGTGGGTGTGCGGGTAGCCACGTCTTTTCGTCTATAGGTAGAGTAGAGTAGATGACCGAAAGAAGGGGAGAAAGAACAAACGAGCTGAGAAGGCTGCAGACTGTAGGTATGTGCGTATGTCTCTTGCTCAAGCGAGAGATAGACAGATACATGTATGCAGCGAGGGATGGAATACGTGGTGAATTGAGGACGAGAAGCACAAAGCCACGAGAACAGCTATTTGTTCTCTGTGCATTATGTTTGTCTCTAAATGCGGTACTATTGCATATATATGAGGAGGAATAAGTGGGGAGGGTGGAGGGAGGAGGGCCGACTCTCATCGAAAATTGGGAATTATCAGTGAGGCATCTTTGGGAGTACGGGGGCGGGGGGGTATCTACACCGCGCGCTATCTGAGATGAGCCTCTTCGTTCTGTAGATACGTATGAGGATTGTACGAGCTCATCTTGGAAGAAATTAGCTGTGAATATGTACCTACTTAGTAGTAGTAAGGCGCGCGTCTCAAGAAACAATGGTGAGAAGAAGGTTCATGTTCTATCCGGTGAGTACCTGAATGATCTCCAAGAAATTGCGTTAGTGAGTCTATCAATCTATTTCTGCGCCCCAGTGTCTTGGACAGCTGGCATCTATAGGGCAGATAAATTGATGCCTATAGGAAGGTGACACATCCCGCTTTGATCTTTATTTCCCACACATCTGTTCTGTAGAGCTCTCTTCTTCCTCTCTACTCCACTCGATCAACGTCCCTGCGAGCTGCTGGCCTGAATTGCGTTAAAACACCGCTCAGTTAGCCAAATCCTTCTATTCTCGTCAGACCCACCTATCGTGTTCGTCCTCAGACAGCCAGCCCTTTTTCTATTCCTGCTGCTGCTCCTGCTGCTGTCACTGAAAGTACTTATCTCTGCTTTCTCCCCGGTGGGCTCTTGCAATCTACCTCTACCATCCATCTCGTCTACAGCTAGAAGCCCAACATCAAACATCTTCTTCATCTCCTCAAAAAAGTCAAGATGCAGCTACTTCAGCTTCTTGGCCTCGGGTTGGCAGCTCTCACACTCCCTGCTGCTGCTCATACTTGGATAGAATGCGTCTCTACCACAGTCCCAAATCTCGATGCTGCACGCTCATCCCCTGGCATTGTTCTACCTAACAATGTCTGCTCTGGTTACCCCAGAAATAAAGCCTTTGATGGCAATTGGATTGATGAATCCACTTATTATTCATGGAACCTCAACCACCCAGACACCAACCCTAATGGCCTTGCCTGTAACCCAACCCAAACAAACCAATATCCACCTGGGAAGCCCATGACCACTGCCAAGCCGGGCTCCACCCTCATGATGCGGTTCTGGGGCAATGGACATAGCAGTTACCCCTACGGACTCCCTCCTAACAAGGATCCTGGCCTCGTCCGTATTTATTGGAAGGGAGCTAAGGAGCTGGAGATAACATCAAAGAGCGAGCTGACGGGTTCCAACTGGCTGCCTGGTGCACAAGCCAACTTCTCAGGGGATTCAATCTGGAGGAGATTATCAGACGGAAGACCAGACGATGTCGCCAACTATATGCATTTCACGCTGCCAACCGATATGGAGAATGGACGGCATATGATGGTGTTTGCCTGGGCTGGTGAGCGGGGATTTCTGAATAATGGTCCTGGATGGAAGGCGTCGGATTATAACAACGAATGGGTGAATACGTACACGACCTGTTTCGACATCATGGTGGAAGGATCAAGCCACCAAGGGCCTTCAGAGGGAAGTAGTGGTAGTGGCGGTGATGGAGGTGCAGCGGAAATGTGTTCTTCGACACCATGCAGGAGAGGAGGAATGAGCTCTGCGGAATGTACTGGGGCGTCGTGCCCGCCGTGTAGGTACCGTAAGGCGGATGGGGTGGACTGCTACGAGTATAAGGATGGGAAGTGCCCGTTTGGGAATGCTTTTGATTGTCTGCTCAATAAGCAGGTATAGCAATCGAGCATGTTGGTTTTATGTGATCATGATTATGATAAACACTCATTTCTTTCTTTTTACACTCCTTTTTCACCCACACTTGTCTGCTCGGCGAGCTAGACGGTGGCATGGGATAATCTTTTCTTTTTTTTCTTTGTAATGCGGTTCTTGACTGGTACATAAAAATAAATACATAAATGAGCTAGAAATTCTTGTTCCTTGTGAATTCTTTCAACCCACCTATCAGGCCAAATAGACTGATTGTTGGGGGAGTTGACATTTCAGGCAAGCACTGATCGACAAAAGCTAGCCCATGTAGGAAAAATGTGCGTTGTGGCTAGCAGAAATGCGTAGTGGCTAGATTAGAGATGCGTAGTGGCTAGAGTAGAGATGCGTAGTGGCTAGAGTAGAGATACGTAGTGGCTAGAGTAGAGATACGTATGCTAGAACAGAGATGCGTAGTAGCTAGAGTAGAGATGTAGAGATACGTAGGCTTGAACAGAGATGCGTAGTGGCTAGAGTAGTGGCTAGAGTAGAGATACGTAGGCTAGAATAGAGATGCGTAGTGGCTAGAGTAGAAATACGCAGCAGCTGGTGTAGAGAGGTGCGCAATGTAGCAGGCTAGAGTGCTCGAGTAATACATGTAGGTTGCGTTTGGCTTAGTCGTTTTTAGTATCTATGGTAACATCTATGGTACCAGTAGCATGTCTGGACAGTAGCATGTCTAAACAGTGCACTTCGCTATCTCAACTACCTTACTCAGATTGAATCTGGGCCGAGCCGATGGTATCTCCCAGCATCGCGGCAACACTACTTATAGAATGGTGGAGACAATCGAAGGCATGTGTATATGCCAGGCAGAAACGTGAATTGATAGGATGGTGGAATTGGGGCTGCTAGTCATGAAAAATTCAGTAGGAAAGAGGTGGGCTGTAACTTTTGCTGGCCATTTACTTTCAGAGTGTGAGGAGAGGTAACGATAATATTATATAGTGATAGTCACGAGACAAATTGTCGCTCGACAAAGTCTTGAGACCTTTGGCAAGACAATACGAGACCTGAGTGCTGACAAGACGAGACAAGTCTTGCCTCCTCTTGTTTCATGCATATCACTACAACGTAATGATACTGAACCAGTAGTGCTTAGCGTTTCCTACTGGCATGGCTTATGGAAGGAAATATATCTCTTAATCAATGGATATTGTTGATTGACGGGGGCATAGATAGTGAGCAAGGGAGAAAGCCACTGGTAAAAGTTGTGGGAGAGAGTTTGATAGCGGGATTCGTTTTTTATATGAGTCAATATGGCTGTAGAGGTGATTTTTGGCCTGGGATTGGGTGGGAGGAGACTATTCTATGTTGGTCATGCATATGTGCTTCGATCGGCTTTAAATATATACATGTAGTAGTAGCTCTAATTGTATTTTAACGGTGAATTAGTGTCGAATTACATCGCTGCGGTACAGCCAGAAGGTATTATAATGGGTATCTGTGATTATAGTGAAGTTATCCCCTCTGGGTAGAGAAACTTTGAAGCTGTGGACCAATGTTGCAATTGCTATCGTGTGGTGTTGGAAACGGCGCTCATTCGACGCTACCCGAGGTCCGAGTGATTTACTGTGTCCAACTAGCGTTAATACCGAGACAACATCCCATCTCACTCCCGTCCCATCACCCGCATAAAAATCAGCAACATCAGCACATACACCAGCGTCCCCAGATAAGAGCACCACATCTAGAGTACATACATACATCACAGTCATCGAGCCAGTTAGCCAGCAAGCGAGTGCGAACAATGGCCCCCACACAGAATATACAGGCTGCATGATTGATGTGCTCGGGCGGTTTTAGTGAGTTATGTACCTATGATTTAATTTAGCTGCAATGCATAAGTATGTACCTTCACTGACAGATTGATCAATAATAATTGCAGATGGGGACAGGGAGAAAGGGCGAAAACCCCGCCAAACTTTTTGCCCTTCCTGGTACTGAATAGACCAATGACGAGAAGGCTGGGCGTGATGTAGGCTCACAAGAACTGTGTTTCTGCGCGCCAATAAACTTCTGCATGAAAGGTTTATGTTCTGCCGTTGTAGTCTATGTGGGTATGATGCCAAGCCGCGGTGGGGCGTGAGCGAGTGATGGGTGGTGTCGAACTAGGGCGGGGTAATTATGAACCAGGTTGTGGCCCACGAGGACGTGCATCCTTGTGTCCTCGCCTCGAAGACTTGTCCTCGATGACATTTAAGGAGCCTCGAGGACACTATTTGTCCTCGCCTCGAGGACCCTCGAGGGCAATTCTTGGCACCTTATACACTTATATAATGTGCCGTGTTAAAATGAGATCAACTAATCAAGGGTAGGATATGTTTCTTAATTGAAATAAGGACCGATTTCTGCTCGCCCGGGATTGTCGTCGAGGACAGCAGTGACCAACCTCAAGGACACTGCTAAACCTCGCCCGAGCGTCCCCGTGGACCACACTGAAATTCATGTTGTGCTAGGAGAGCTAGGACAACACAAAAGATCTGACAAGTATATGCCTTCAAGTCTCATGGATTGTTGGTAGCCCTCTTCATATTGGTACGAACACTGCGTTATCTTACTGTACTCTGTTCTGACTCGAAGATTAACTGACTGTGGTTGAAGAAGCAAGCGGGCATGCAGTGACGTCGGGGGAATCGGTATTGGCGGTGTTGATACTCGGCAGTGCATCCAATCGGAGACCAAAAGCATAACACTTTATGTTTTATTTTCCTTTACTTTCTCCCGCATTGATGTGCGGTGGCCGACTTGGTAGCTGAGGTGAGGAAACACATGGCTTTAATTTAATGAAGGCCTACTGACTAATTACAGGAGGACATTTGAGCTTAGGTGCAGCCCACTTGAACATGGAGATTCAAAAAAAAAACGAAATGGGTCTGGTCGGGGATAGCTTCTGGCCGTCTCTCTAACTACCTGCGGGATAGAAATGAGCCTACTCGTCAGAGCTGTTTCTAGTGGGCTCCCAGAGACGCTTCGGGAAGACCTTCAGATAATAATCGCGGGAAGGGACGAAAGGAAGTGCCAATCTTTTTTTGTTCTGACCGCACGGCGCGAGATTACCTCCATAACAAGAAGTCTTACTAGGAACGAGACCAGAACTCCACAACATTCAACAGTCGGTGTTTGGATTTATTCAGACAACCAACCAGCAGTACAGAGGATGATCAAGCCAAAGGCTCTTTCAGAACAACACCGGGTTTAGCAGGGCATGATAAGGGCTGCACTATGGCTAAAATGAGAACCGAGTGATAATCTATGTCTAAATATCACGATGAGCCTCAACACTTAACAAAACTCGACACAAATATATTTCTACAGGACAGGGTTATGATCTCCACTCTGTTATATGGTGTATTATGAGACTAGGAGACACGTTGTACCAAAGCGAGTAAGAAAATATTGATGATCGAGATAGTACCTTGATCTATCCTAGATAGAATGTGCCATTAGATGTGTTGACTGATGTCACAACAAAGTAGCCAGCTCCAGGATGGAGAGTTTTGAATCATTTGGGCCACATTTAGTATTTTGGTCTTGGTATGCCGAGAGTGTATCTAGTTGGGCTGTAGACCTTGGATATATCGATTGTTGGGCAAGCAATTCTTTCTTTCTGTCAAGTCTATGAGAGGTATGCTTCAGATTTTGACTGGGTATAAGATCTCTGGAATAAACAGTCGAGAATACATACCTACAGAGGGTACATGTAGTTTTAACATGTAGCTCGCGGTTTATGAATTCCGGATTCTTAGCGAGGGGGTCAGTCAAGTATTTATTTGGCACTAACGAAATTACATGTAGCAGTTATGTTATCAAATACATGAATTATCTAGAGACAATAAACTATGTAATTAATGAATTAAACAAAAAAAAAAAAAACAGAGACAAGAAACGATATTGCGCAGACGTAACCATCCGGGGTGCGTGTAACACTGTACTGCCAGCACTAGGGTACATGTAACTACATGTAGTACAGCGCGACTTCGGGAGTCAAAAGATGGCACACCCACAACATAATCGCCATTAGTAATAAATAAGGCTTTAGGGGGTAAAATACAGGCCACTGAATTTAATATTCCTAAAATGGCACTCTCTGAAATTAGGTGTGGAAAAGGTTATGGTGCGCACGCTCTTAAAGGTGACACGGTGACATAGAATTGAAACAATTGCGGCTGCAATAGGGCCTCATGGGCCAATAAGAGGGCCCATTTCTAACTCTTCTGCTGCATCACTGCCATAGCCTAGTCAGGTTTGCTTTTCTAAGGTATTGTGGGACGGCGTTACTTTTTCCCTTGGCCAACTACCTATCCCATATGCATACCTAGAGTAGTCCAAGCTACCATGAGGCTGATAAGAAGCAGACCAGGTGTATGTAGTATATGAAGCCTCTTACGTGCTCTAGATATACTCACCATACTCGCGTTCAGGAAAAAGAACCAGAACATGCAAAGCTTTTGACAAGGATCATTCCTATGGCAGAACAGTACCATTCCATACCACTCCCACGGTGATTTTAAGCAGGGGTGGCTTAAGCTCTCTAACCTCGCCAATAACCGCCTAGAAAGTACTTTACTGAGCCTGGTACGAGGAGCTCTCAACTAGAGGCTTAGCAGAATTGCCCTCCGTTTCCCTGATCATCCAGATATGTACCTTTACGTAAAATCTGGCCGCCGAGCCTGCAGCCAAGAAATATTTGTATGTGAATCTCGCTGGGTAGGACAAGTAACCCCAACCTCCACTGCCCCCGCCCCCGCCACCGCCACAGCCACAGCCCCACCACTTCGTATTTGGTATGTGCTGCATAAGAATGTAGTGTATGTGAGGCATATGATGTGCCGAGTGATGGATAGTGTCTAGCGCAATGACAATTAATTCTTATCCAATCGTGAGGGCTCACCATATCGGATGAATGGGGGAGTGGGGGGTATGGGGACTTACCTAGAAACACAGCCCAGTTTCCTACCCCATCCTTGAGGAGAATAACCAAGTTCTGATAGTACGACGCTCTATCCTGGAAGAAATATTACATCATATGCATATATCTCGATCTCTGGTACCCGTCTATTGTCTGAGCGTTAGCAGTTGGTTTTAATGTGGGAGAATCGAATGAACACATACATGTATGTACCTACTCTGCGAATTGAGGTTTGATGGGTTTACCGCGCTGGAGGTTCCAATAGCTAGCACTCCTTAGCTAGCAGACAATATTATGTCGCAAAACAGCTACATACCTGTGGTCCAAATGGGTGAGTGAGGAGAATTAGAAAGGGGCTCTTGCCCTTCTTGCGTGCGCAGCCTTCCACAAAGATGCAAGCTAATATCTGTACAAAGACTGACGTTCCACGGCCCTATATTTCCTCACAGCTAGTGCGACCTTGTATTTACATGTAATTAATGTTAACGTACTGTCACGTCAGTCTAGGCGCCTACCCGCACGCGCGCGGCCCTTGTGCCAAGCCGCGGTCCACGGGTCATTGACCTGCAACTTATTGTAGGTACGGATACCGTGGCTTGATTACATGTATGTACTACATGCATTACAGTCAACTTTGGGGCAACGACGAACCTGGGACAACGACGAAAACACAGCTTTCAGCCAAACAAGTGGTTGCATACCAGCCTGAGCGCCACTGTCCTGACCGACAAAGACCCCCTGTTCGTCGTTCAACCAGTTTCGTTGTTGCCCCCAAGACGACTGTACCCCCGTTAGGAATATATACGTATGCTGTGAAGTACGAGATCCGAGTGATATTTTGTGTCTTGGTAAGTAGACCCGACCTAAACCTTTAGCGGTAAGCCCATGGCCACCACACTCAACTACATGTACATGTACTTGGGCTCACAATACTACTTGAAGGCAATGCTCTATGAGGCCGTTATCAGCCTTCGTCTTCTTCGATCCAGTCTGAACCACCGACGGGCTTCGACCACCTTGAGTTGAATTCTACTACATCCCATCAAGAGCCAGGAGTCTGGGTCTACTATCCTAGAGGCAGGGCGGGGGCGAGATAGTACTCATTAGGTACATGTATGTATCCCCGTGTGGGGGGGTGTGTAGACCAGCTGAGCTGATTTTTTGTCTCTTGGATTGCAGGTCTGATCTATTCATGGGATAGAGCGAACGAGCTAGGCAGGCTAGAAAACGGATTTCATGGATTCGATCACATATCGGCTGGATTGGTTCGGGTCGAATAGACCCTGGTCTAGCAGTTATATAAGATACACCCTCTAGCCAATCGAAGACTGGGTATCAACCAGTTGGTTGATGGGTTGGATGATGGGATGAGTAAAGTTTGTGGGGATTTTAAAATTAGTTTCCGGACGTGGCGAGGTATTTTGCGCTGCCTCTTTCAGATTTCATAGCCTTGCAGACAACTACTAACAATATTGATCATAAAAATGCTAGACGTGGGACGCTGAAACGTTCGCTCTCAACCTTACTCTCGGCAACAAACCCTTATTGCGGGTTGTCTTCATGATTAGAAACCTTTCTTCTGAGGCCCTGAGGCCCTGATGCATAGAATTATCTAGCAAATACAATTTCCAAGGAATGTGTCCGCAGTTTGGAGTGAACTGAAGGGAGGAGTGCGCAGACTCTGACTCCTTAGATACTAAGCGCTTGCGGGTCGTGCACGATTTCAATATTGGTTAGTTTTTTCCCCATGCGAATATTCTCTTCGAAGTAAGAAGTAGTAAGCTTAATTAAGGTTAAACTTCAGGATAAAGTTATATGCACGATATATATATATATTGGCCGCTCACTCGTGACCAGTTTAATAATATAACCACCTGTACAGTTTGTGGAGAGGAGGCTGGTTTGTTCCAAACCGCAGCACGCACGGCCACCAGAAGGCTTGTACGATACGTACAAACTTACCCTTTGGCATTCAACTTACTTTTTCTGTTGCTCATGCCAGGTCCATGGTTACTGTGTAAAGCTAAGCTCTATCTGGCTCCAAAAGTGCACTTTACCCGTCATCGTTATCATAACAGGGTTAGGGTTAACAGTGAAGCGCATGCGCATAGCCAAAACTCAACCTACAAGACTAACGACGACTAAGTTACGAGGGTGAGGTCGAAAGCTGACCCTAGGCAAGAATAACAGCAATATAATCGGGAGTCCCAAGGACCGGGGTTGGCCTTGTAGCTTGCCTTGATGCTTAGCTGCGACTACTCTATAGATAGCTATGTATAAGCTTGATTGAGGACTAGAAAAAAAAGGTTTTTCGACGCGTAGGTATATGTGTCGCTCTACAAAGATCCTTTGATCTATCAATTGTATCGATTGCATTGAATACGTATACTTAAAAAGTCGGAATTTTGTGTGGGGATTTGATTGCAACGACTTCCGACCTTTTAATTAACGAGTGAGTAATATATACACATCATCATCACTACTAAACACCATCTCCAGTCACCCGCAACTGCAGGGATACTACGAAACGCACATCCTACACATGTAAAACAAGCAACGGATAAACGTTAACCAGCGAGGTGCATGTAGGTACCGATACACACCTGTGTTTACATCACCCCTGTCACCCAAGCTTGGTCGCATCAAAGGATAGGTGTGACATGGAGCAGCTTGGTTGCCCAGTTCTCCAGCCCAGCCCCGCCTAATAGGGCACTTTTAATGTTAAGATCAGGTGCTGTTACAGTCTGGAGCCGTTAGTTTGCCCGGGGGCCCTTGTTAAATAATCTAGGTATTGAAACTACCCAAAATATGTGTGGTTATTTCTACCCCGGGGCTGTGCACATGTATTTTGGGACTAGTAATTTGATACGATACGATACCTGCCATGACTACTTTCCTCTTTGCCAATTACGGCTCTATACCCTAGGGTCGCTGGGGAGCGAATTAGATGCATTCTCAGCCACATGTATCTGGCAGAGTCTCTCCTGGATACCGGCTCCTCTAGTGAAGCCGTGTTTGATTCTAAATAGAGACTTTGCGCAAATAGAGCCAGCCCCATTTTCTGACAATCTGATTGGTGCCGATCACACCATTAACTAATCAGATAACCAAAATATAGATCTGGCTCCATTTGCGCAAAGTCTCTATTACCTCTCAAAACCTCCCCGATAGCCATCTCAAGAGGGAACAGCAGCACGCACTGTACTGGGTGCACGGAATAATTGCATCATCTCATCTGTCTCAGACCGAGAGCATATATCGCTTTCAAGCTTCTGGTATCGATATTACTGTGGCCCAAGGCTGGTGTCCTTTGTTGTCTCTTTACGGAACATTTCTTTACCCCTGCACGTCCTCTTTTAGGCAGGAGACCACAAGAAGCACATGTTTAGTGGCGGTCGGAAAACCCGGCACCACACCAAGAAGGGCGCAAAATATGCATAACCAATAGAAGGTTTAGGGTAGAGGACGACCATGGCTCTGCCTCAACTACTATCGGGGGGGGTAAGAAGTGTAGAGTATGGAGTAGATTCCTTTAATTAGAGAGGTTCAAGTGTATGTGTATCGATAGAGTAAGATACTATTGTCACTGCCAGGTACGACCGTTTTTGATACAACCGGGGACCAGGTCAGGGGTCTTGATTAGTCTTGAGTCTTGAATCTACTCGGACTGCCAAGCGCCTGCACTCACTTTACATCAAGCATGTCCACTGCATCCCATTGGCCTATACACATAAATTTCTGAAGCCAGTTCCAATAAGTGCACTTTATTGCTTTTTGTGTTAGTAGCTGTCACCCACTTGTGCGACTCGCTGTGTCATTGTAAATTAGAGTACATAGCCCAGCCCGGGGGAGAGGGAGGGATGGTAGAGGCTACTTGACGCTTGATGTTTAGTAAATGATCATCTGCACACCCACCCACCCACAGTACTATAAGGGGGGGGTACGTGATTCATATATGTAGCTGGCAAATAAATAGAAAAAGTGACTTGTGCTATATATCTACGCTTTCCCCCACTTAATTTTTCCTGTGCCTGCCGGTGAATCTGTATCTGTCTGCCTGCCCACGCTGCCCGGGAGTACGCCAAAATGCATCTCACCACCTCAACCCTCCTCCTGCCATTCCTACTGCTCCTCTCACGGATAGCGATATGCGCTCCGACCTCAGACGATACAAGTGCAGAGATAGACCACCTAGTATCCAACCGCCTCAGTCCCGTGTCGCTGCACAACCTCGTAAATAAAGACCGTCTCCATCCGCCAGTCGACACGACGAAGAAACGGGCTACGTCGGCGCTGTCGGGGCCGCTGTATATTGAGTTGCCGCTGGACCATACCGATTCGAATAGCGAGACATTCTATAATAGGTATTGGGTGGATGAGACGTTTTATCAACCTGGGGGGCCTGTGTTTTGTAAGTGCTCCAGTACGAGAGGTGGAGGGTGGACTAGTGGGAGGGGAGAGGGGGCTAATGATTGGGTTGGCGGGTTAATATATAGTTATCGATAATGGCGAAGCCACTGCAGAAGGCGTGGAGGGAACCCTAACGACCGGCGCATACGGATCCTTCGCAGAACGCTTCAATGGGTATATAGATATATCCCTCTCCGAATATTTTCCGGAAATAGTAGTAGGAACTAACCTCCCCACCCGCAACAGGCTGCTAATCCTCTGGGAGCACCGCTTCTACGGCTCCTCCCTCCCCACAATCCCCTCAAATTTCAGCTTCACTCCCTCGCAGCTCAGTACCTACTTCGCCCACCACACAATCGAGCAAGCGCTCGAAGACGTCGCTGTCTTCGCCCGCACATTCAATACCAGCGTCCACCCATCCACCACGCCATGGGTGTTTATCGGGGGCTCGTACCCCGGCGCGCGCGCTGCATGGACCCGTCTGCGCAATCCCGACATCTTCCATGCGTCATTGGCATCATCGGCTGTGGTGCAGCTACAGGAAAACTTTTGGCAATATTTTCTGCCGGTGGAGAGGTCTATGGACGAGCAGGGGTGGAAGAACTGCTCTAGTGATATGAGGAGCTTTAATACGTGGTTGAATGACGCCTTTGATAAGCAGAATGCGACGGCAGTGGATAATTGGCTAGGGAGGGTGACTGGGGCAGAAGGGACGCCGCTGTGGAGATATTTCCATTGGGATGATGAGGGCGATGCGTGGTTGGATCGGAAGACGAATATGAGGGCAGCGGTGGGAGTTGCATTTCAGGACTTTCAGGTGTGTATTTTAGCCGTTATTGCCAATTGCTGTTTCAGTGGGGAAGAGTAGTAGATATCTGATACTAACGGGACCCTTGATGTGTAGTATCTTGGAATGGGCGGCTGGCTTGGGTACTTCTGCGACCAACTCCAAGTCGAAGCAGCGGGCTCACTCAGCAGCTTGGACACCAACTCCGCCGGCATTTTTCAAGATTTTGAACTTGACAGCGCGCTCGACATCTATGCCGCAGTGACTAGGGAAGTTTGGAGAAGTATTCTCACCGAAGACGAAATTCCCGCGGTCGGCCTCAATATGACGGACGCCTATGCCAACCGTGACTGTTCCTCCCTCCGCGATCAGTCCTTTTGCGAGGAGACCATCAACAACCTCTCATGGCAGTGGCAAGTATGCTTGGAGTTTGGCGCTTTCCAGGTCGGAAACGCCTCACGCCCCGAGTCACTCATCCCAAAGATCGAGTCCGTCGACTCCTGGATCGAGGACTGCGTCTCCTACTTTGGCAACAGCATGAAGAACGGTCCAAACACAGCACCGTTGAATGACAGGTACGGTGGATGGAACATGAAGCCGAGCAACGTGATGTGGAACGACGGCGAGTTCGATCCATGGCGGAGCGTCACACCGCATTCGACCATTGACCAGGCACCGAAGCGCCCGGCCACGACGGAAATTCCGGGGAATGGAACGGCGCCGCCTGGTAACTCTGTCTTTGGATATGTTGTGCCGGGCGGGTTTCATTGCCCGGATCTGGGCAATGTGGTAGCGGTGAGGGATACGACCAGGCCGCCGAGTGGGCCGGTGTCTGGAGCCAATATCGCGCATACGGTGTTTATAAATGCGCTTGCACAGTGGCTCCCGGAATTTGTGGAGCATGATGTGTCGGATGCGTCCACGATGCCGGCGGGGTCAGCTGGGGGCACGTCGAGCCCGGGTAGTGGGGGCTCGACAAGTGGCGGTGAGAACGATTCTGGCGCGGAGAGAAGGGTGATACCAGTGGTCGGAGCGGTGGTAGCCGTAGCTATGGCACTGTGGGTGATATAGAAGGCATTGATTTTATTCCTTATGTCCTAATGCTTTGGGCGGTATTCTTGGTCATTTCCTTAGTTTATGGCATGCTTCCTTTTTTGGCGTAGATACCACATATAACCATACACTGTCCTCCTTTTCTTATCAGTAAACATGTATACATGTATTATATCAAAGAGAACTTATACACTCGCACCTACATATATGTCTTCTCTCGACTATCATCCACACAAGTGCCTCGTTTGAGACCCAGCCACCCCCCAGACGTCGAGTGAGCGTTTGTGAATAAAATTCGGCCTCTCTCGGAGAGTGCGAGAATCTTCGGGTTCTATGGTGGAAAGTGGATTCCTATAGAAGTCCCAATAAGCATAATTTATCTGCGTTCTGCCGATACAATTGCGGGTATCATCCTCGAGCACCTGACCAAACGTCCTAGCTGGGTGGGGCCCCTATATATGTGTAGACTCGGGAGCTGAGGTGACCATATATCCAAGTGATCGGGCGTCGACATCATCAGCCCTGCACAAGAGGAAAGTCAACCACTCATCCTTTTAAGCACGCGCAGATTCTTTGCTAGAACATACATACATGTATCAAGGCCCAACTAGCCCCGGGCGCTTCTTAGGCGAGACCATAAAACGAGGTTTACCTCCAAAAAGCATGCACCCCGGCCCGCGTTATATGTAATTAGACGTAGGGTAGCGATGTAGCTAGCTGCAGCTGGTGCTTAAATACTTTCCCCGGCACTATCAGGACCCCAGGCGGCATATTTTTCCGGCAGGTGCACGAATCGTTGAAAGCGTCCCCTGACGAATATAAAAGAATACCTGAGAGAGGGGAGACGATTTTTCGTTGAGGTGTTGTTGAAAAAGTACATGCAGTGACGTGCCTTCGAGACATGACAGTGAGGATACATAGCTATAGCTAGCTGATTGGCTAACAACATGTTTAGGAACGCCAGATCATCTCAGCCATGCCAACTATCTACGAGTAGTCTCGTCCCCAGACTGTTTTGTTGTCGCAGAATCAAAGTAAACGCAGGCTGGGCATTGCACTATTGATTTATGTAGAGTATAAGAGTTTTGATTGATGACGGGAAGCTTGAGGATTACATAAGTGCTCTTCTCGTGCTGTATGAGGCTTATATATTTAATTTGCATACCGGACGCGAGAACATCCTAGTGCTACATAAACAGGTCGGGACTAACTTGGGAGGCGACAGACAGAAACACACCTATCGACTAGGACAGTACGTTTCGTGCTTCTTGGTTATGTGTAGGTACGTGTGTTCATTAATTAAAAGTCGATTGCATCTTCCACTGAAGAGCTGATCACCTGCACATATGCCTCCAATAGGTACATGTACTTATATGAGGGGTGACCGGACTTGCCATAAAGCGGGCGCCGGACCCGGGTCGTCGAACCTTCCCATTATGTAGATCTATAGATATAGAGCTATTTCCACGAGTGGTAGGTTGAGTTCACCATTCCGTGAAAGAACTAGAATAATTCTCATCCACTCAGCCAATATTACCTGAATTCCACTCTCCTCACATCTCCACATGCATGTGACTAAGTTTATTTCAATCCTCTAGTATATATACATGTAGTTGTATGTCCTCCAGTTCAGAAAGGGGAAGTGGAGACATTCCATATCCAAAAACGAAGCAGAAAAATTGTCCTGGCTTGTTCCGAGGTGAAGGGAACCAATGCTTTCCTTCGTTTGTGTTTTAGATAGGTCGCCGCATGTGAAATACTTGACGGTTTTATGTTGGAGGAATCAAGTCGAAATTATATAATATGATTCTGGGGAGCCGGGGAGAAGAAAGAGGGTATCGAAAGAGGGACGAAAAATAACCTGCCGATATACCTGTGCCCTGTACGCCTGAGGGTTGATAGAGGTATGTAGGACATACACAATACAACACAATCATGATCATGTAGTGTTTATTCCGGGGCCAGAGTTTGGGGAGGCCAGAATGCCATTATTACACGAGAAGGGAATACTATACTGTGTAGAGTACATGGAGTGGAGATTCTTGCAGTCCTGCGGCTACGAATGCAGTTGTATCCTCAAATACGGATTTGAATACTTGTACCATGCATCTCTCGAGCGTAAGCCCTAGCTCGGACTTTGAATATTTCTCTGATTCCAACAACAGCAAGTACATATATATACATGCATGGTACGCCCACGCTTAAAGATGACGAAATCTCAAAAGCCTAAGGCTTTGCAACGGAAAACGATATAAAAAAAGTGGAAAAATAGAACTCTAGTTAAGAGACGAAGTTTAGTTCTATTTTTGCAGATTTTTGATATCTGTCTGGGTTGAAATTGTAGATTTTAGTATGTAAAATGTACCAAGAGTGAGCAAAGTGAAACAGTATTATGCCAATTTATACCCCCCAGAAAAGCAAACCTGACTGATCTGATCCTTGGCAGAATCGCCCTCTTATTGGCCCATGAGGCCCTATTACAGCCACAATTGTTCCATTTCCGCATGCCACCGTATGCCACCACATTACCTTTAAGAGTGTACATGTGCGCACCATAGATAAAACCATCTCGAGCCCCTCCCCCCCTTAATCAAGCTAGCCGGTCTAAGAGTTCTATATAAACCTTGAGAATCCAACACGGCTTCCCTCGACCATGTAAACTTGCTATCAAGGCGACTTCTTCGATGGACGCGCCAATCCCTCTTTGGATCCTCACAGGGACGCTGCGGAACATCACGCAGGCCCCGTGTGCACGCAGGCCCCGCGTGCACAAATCACAGCTAATCACTCGCCCTCAAAAGCGAGCAACGATCCCACGGTTCCTTTCACGATACGTACCCATTACGAGCTCGCGAGGGAGAAAGAAAGAAAGAAAAAAAGAAAAAAAGAAAGAAGAAGTCTCTTGCGGTCTTACGGATATCTCCGCGTTCCTTGGAACGATATCGTAAATATCTATCTATAGGTACCTGAAATCCCCTGCTCCTTCAAGTATTTTCATCCGATGAATATAGAATACTTGAAACCCCCCTGCTTATATATTAAAGATTTCATTCTGCCTCTCATCTGTCTGCTATCCGTCGCTATCAACTTCATACGTCATTCTCTCCACACTCGTACATTCTCTCCACACTCGTACATTCTCTCCACACTCGTAAATTCTCTAACCATGGCCAGCATTAATGCAAATCATCCGGACATTGAGCCAGTGCGGATCGTTAACCCAAATCTGATAAATGCATGCCTTAACCTTGCCTCCCCAGGGATCGACGCTATTGCCGGGGAGAGGGCCAGGTACGGCATCCTCGAAAAGCAGCTCAAAGACCTTGAAAGGTTTGTCTACAAGCACAAGAGCATCTGGGGAGCCCTGATAAGTTTCGTCAAGGATAACGTCATCCTCCAAGAAGAAGAGTGGTATGGGATTGTCTCAAAGAAGAATGAATTAAAAGCAGAGATGGAGGATATCCAAGCGGCATTGCGGAAATATCAACAGCGAATGGACTCTTTGCTAGTAAACTTACCAGCCGAGTAAGGGGGAGGTGTTTGCTAGATTTGCGTGGTGATAGAGATATATACTTGAAATTTGGCCGTTGGTGTGCTGAGTTAGCTAGGTAGGTATGGCATTGAAAAAAGCAATTAAAAGTCACCTTATCACAATCACTCGCTCAAATGATAGTAAGCATTTCCAAAACATTATTGTCCAAATTTTGATTCATTCCACCCATATCAGAACACTTGTTTTTTTTTCTGGCCCTCCAACATGCCTCAAATTAACTAAGAAAAGAAACTGAAACTACAAATGCATAATGCATCCACTTATGCAACAACACCCTGCTAATGATATATAAGGAAACATAAAGATTGAAACCGCACAAAACGTGGAATAAGACTAAATGAAAAGGAGGAGAGAAGAAATGCTGTACATGAAGGAAAATGATTTATCACCAGATTTTTTAGTTCCCGCCCCAGTTATCCCCGCCCCCTCTTCTACGTCTTTTAACCTCATCCCCCTTCCTACCATCTCCGCGCACGCCGCTATCTTCTCTGCGGTGTTTACGATCGCGGCTTTCACGGTCTCTGTCCCTTTCTCTGTTATCCCTCTCTCTATCGCGTTCCCGTTCACGCTCCCCATCACCGCCCCTTCCACGGTCAACACGCTCAACGCGGTCAACGCCTCTATCACGGTCCTTTCTATCAGTGGAGGATCCACCGCGATCAGAGCCGCGACGAGAGTCTACCCGTTCAACCCGTTCAACCCGTTCGACCCGTTCAACCCGTTCCGCAACGCGGTCTCGCTCACGATCTCGCTCCAACCCACGGTCTCTTTCCATCCCTCTTTCGCGCTCCCGTTCACCTCTTTCACGCTCACGCTCAAGATGGCGCTCTCCGTCTCCTCTATCCCTTCTCTCCATGCCGCGTTCGCGTTCACCACGCTCCCGATCTCTCTCTGCGCCTCTTTCCCTTCCGCTGCCACCGTCTCGATCACGACCATGACGACCACTACGGCTTCCGTGGTCACTAGTAGGCCTCTCCTCGGCGCTTCCGCTGTGGGACGCTGTATCTACCGCAGCAGATGTGCTAGCTCTCCTGCTTCCCCCTTCTGGCATATTTCCCCGCCTTCCGGGGCCTAGCATTGGGGGTTCGGGAGGAATGACTTGAGGTTGAGACTGTGATCCCCTACCAGAGTCTCGCCCCGAGTCGCGACCAGAAGTAGAACCCCCACCGGTGGCATTGCCGTTGGGACGACGAGCGCGCCCACGAATAACTTGTCCTGCTGGGGCTGGATCCATAGCTTGACCAAGGACGTTCTGCATAGCTTGCATACGTCTACGCTGATGATGTGTTTCAGTATCATTTCTCTCTGGTCTGGAGGTGGAAGGCCCTGTAGGCGGTGATCCTGGTTTGGTGGACGGCCCAGTGATCGGAGATGTGGAAGTGGATTCTGCGTTATCACCTCGAGGACCAGAAGGTACCGTGATCTGAATGCTTTGCATGCGACTTGGATGAACTGGGAGAGGTTGTTGCTGCTGCCTGCCTTGACCCTGTTGCCTCTGGTCCCTATCTCCCCTTGACCTCCCGTCATCATTTCGAGATTCGGGTCGGGGGTTCACGGGTGTAGCGTTCGCGCCCATCATCTGCGGAGCTTCAAGCCCGGCCATGGCCCTCAATCTGTCGGGATGAATACCAGAAATATCCACTCCCGGCGTGGAAGGTGCAGAGCGACTTTGCTGCGACCCTTCGAATTTATCATTCGGCAGGTTCAAAGCCATAGGCTTATCACTCGGGGAAGACAAGGGCTGCACACCGATAGGCGTGGTTAGTATTCTCCCAGGTCCTCCAGGGCCTGGAATCGATTGGGACTGTACTCCAGAAGCAACCCAAACCTGTCCGCGTCTCGGACCATGCGGCGGGTTTGGCTCCCGTGGGCCTTTAGGAATAATCAAATCTGGCGGGTTCAATCTACCGTGATTCGGATCTTGATGGTGCTGCTGGATCGGAACATGTCGTTGATCGCGGTGGTCCGGGATGCTTGGTCCCGAAGGTGCACGTATTGGCGCGGTGAACAAATCACGCTCCTTAGGCGTCTGCGGCCCCGCCTCAACTTGTTGGCGGTTTCGCCTATCCCTCTCAACATCGGCTCTCGGCCCAGCAGGTGGTCTTTGCAGATGTGGAGATTCCTCCTGCCTGGGTGTTGTTTGTTCGGGCCTTCTCTCGGAGTTGGTACGACGCTGCTGTTCCGGACTATCTACATTCATAGGGTCTGAATGCCTTGGCTGGTCATGTCTTCTTCCGCGCTCCTCTATTCTCTCGCCCCTCCTTGCACGGTCCTGGTCGGGTGTGGGGACTCTTGTGTCCATTCTGGTGGGCTGTGTTTGTTGCGGTGGTTGGTTTTGTCGGATTGGTGTGTCATTTCCGCGAAGAAGATCAGGTTCTTTCCTTCCACCTCGCTCGTCCCGGCTCGGGGGTGCTGGCCTCTGGAATGACTCATCTCTTCCTCCCCTCGGGGGCCGCTCAACATCCCTTCTGTGCATATCTGCCCCACGGATATCTCTCCCGTCCCTCCTTGGGCTTACTGGCCTCCTCTCAGGTCCTGGTCTTTCTGGTAACCTCTCACTATGACCTAATCTTCCTCTAATCTCAACCTGAGGGCCAGGTCGCGGATCCCTTACAAGGTCTCTTGTATCTCTCCACTCCACGTCAGATACTTGCCTTGTGTTTTGTGAATGTTGTGGTCGGTCGGGAAGTTGATGCTGGGGCTGGGTTCTTTGTGCAGAAATATTTCTGTTGCTTGGCGCCATGTTTTGTTGTCTCATGCCCAGGTCTTGTTGAGCGGCGCCCCGACTTGGTATAGGATCGTCCCTCCTTGGTGTTCCAACCCTTGAGGGCTCATTAAACATTTGCTGTGGTTGCTGCTGCTGTGGTCTAGGTGGCTCTCTCGAATGACCGCGCCTGATCGGCGGTGGGATAGGACCTGGCTTAGCAGGTAGATTTGGGGCTCTTCGAGTGTCCTTTGATGCATCCGCCGCACTTTGTGGTGAAAGTACCGTTCTCCTCCCATCACCCTTTCCTCCCTTGGTGCTATCATCAATCTCTCCATCTTCCTTTTCTGCCTCTGGTTTCGGTGGTAAAATCAAGGGAGTACTATCATCCGTATCAGTCTTTGTGGCCTTGGTGGTGCCGGTAAGCGGTGTGGAATCATACTTAATGCTCGTAGTCGAGGAGACTGGCTGCGCCGGAGTTGTAGCTGGCGATGGGCTGGGTTTTGTTGACACCGCAGGAGTGAGGACCTCGCTCTTGGCACCCTATAAATTGCAGCAGTTAGTCCCGGTTCGATATATAATAATAAATTAATAATGAAAAAACAGCCACCGTTTCTCGATAACAAATCGCAAAGCGGGTAGGTAGGTACGAAGACCAGATCAGACAAGAAGTCGTCGCTTAGCCGAATTTGCCACCGAGCTAAAAGCCATTGCATCTTAAATACCAACCCCCACAGACACAAGATACACGTACCTTTTGAAATCCTGCAACAAGGACCCACTCACTCTCCCTCCTCTTGAGTAGCCCGAGCAGCGTTGTCGCTGCAATCTTCAAATCTTCCCTTTTCTCGACTCTTCCGATCTCCTCAACCTTCTCCACAACCGTCCTTCCAATCCAGTCAACAGCAGGGAAAAACATGTGAACATGTTTCAACACAACCACAGTGTTCCGGATATGCATGTACTCCTTGCTGCTAAGACAGTTCTTCACCGCATTATGAAGAGTCTTGTGCCACTTGTACAATATTTTCCTGAAATCCTCCCAATCGAATGGGTGACCCTTGACGTTAAACCCGCAAAGATTCTTTCCAAGCGCATTTGCTTCATAGAGAGCACGGTCAGCATGCCAGGCGTGAAGATCGGTCATGATTTCTTTGAGGAAGCGGCCATAGTTTTCAGCTTCGCGCTGGGTACAGATGAAGATGGTAGCGCCAAGACACTTTCCAAAGATGGCGTCGTAGATACCAATCGTATGGAACTTTGGTGTCCCCATTTTGTGAAGGTCTTTGATGAATCTCGAGCAGAAAGAAGCATCGTTGGGTGAAAGCATTATGCGGGGCAGGAGACAGTACTGAATGAAGTGATTCGTAACTTCGCGTTGGTCATAGTGGTCGCTAGCAAACCAATGATCCTTCTCCGACACCAGTCTTCGTCTGGCAAGGTTGTGGTCGCGAATATGGAGCTTAAGCTCAGCAGATAATCGACCACTAGTAGCCATTAGCTCCTCACGTCGTTCCCTAGTCTTCTGTCTTCCAGAAATAGACAAGTCGGAACGATCACTATCGAGCGCCCTGACAGCGGCATTTATCCTATTAGTTTCCGTCTGATATGCCTCCATCGGAACATGAATATCATAGATCGAAAGCTGCCAAAATGTGACATAGAAGCTCAAGCTGAATTTCGACCAAACATCCTCTGGCAAGATTGGCTTAACCTCCGCCATGATTTTTTCCAACACTGGGTTCCAAGGCGTCTTCTTCTCCACTACAGGTGTCGCTTCCTCAGCATCCTTCATTTCCACATCGTCGACCTCCGGTGATTCAACTTTTCTCATCTTACTCTTCACTGCATTCCTAACAATCCACCATGCTACCGCGGGCTCTAATCCAAGTTCCAAACATAGCTTACTCACACTGGGGATGATCTCTTCGTATTTTTCCGCTGGTAATCCCGTGTTGAGTAGATCTAGGTACTGACTAAGTACCACGTGAATCTCGTCAAACAAGTTTCCAAGAACCTTCAGTGGTGCGTCGTCCTCATCCAGCCTGAACACACATGTTTGCCTCTCCTGCGCGATAAGGATAAGAAGCTGTGTGGCAAGCCCAGATTTAGTTAGGGTGTATGTGAGTGTCTTCATGGTATCGGGGGTATCCTCAGCCTTGGAGTCGCGGAATGCCTTGAGAATCTGCTTCCTCAGAATTTCCCCGCCAGCCAGTCCCTGAAGTTGGGCATCATTGAGATTGATTTCAGGGTTGATACCGGCCATTGACTGAATTAGCTGCTGGAGAACTATGAGATCAACGGAGATATTGCGCTTGAGCTGGCGTGCAACATATTCAAGGATTGGTGTAGGGTCCATCTGTTTATTATATCGGGTGTAGATTTTGCCACAAAAGTGTGCGAGGGCTTTATCAAATGTCAGTTGAGTTCAAGGAATTTTGGGGGATCCGATCATAATTCCCTTCGGTCGGTGCTCAGGTATGGCAGGAGACATGACGAAGACGGAACTTGGAGGTGGATGAAAGTATGAGTATACTGTTGAAATCCAGGAGAGTGACTTACATTGTAGCCATCTACTTGTTAACATTCCATCCGCCTGTACTCGTTTCTTTCCCTCCGTACTCATACTATGAGGTGGTTAGTACTGATACTAGCGGCAAAAATTTAGTCAGAGCAAACCTATTAAGGACGCAAAACCCAACTGCGTCAAACCCAAGCGGCGTGAAATATCTGGCCGCATCAACCACGCACTCGATCAGATTATCATATCCTTCCACCTGGCCAAGAACTACCTGCATAACGACTACCGGCATGCTTGTCGCTACCTTTGCCAATTGTCTCGCCATTAGTTTGACATTTGTCTTCGATATCCTCTTCAACAGATCCCTTGTTTCCCTCTCAGTCTCTGCAACCTTCAACTTCAACTCCGGAATGCGTTTGGAGGAAACGGTGCTCCATTCACCGTACAAGCTATATCGTGTGGTGGTCGGGAAACATTCGAGAAGTCGCCAGACCTCGTTGACAAGGCCAGCGTTACCATCTGTAAGTGAAACAGCAGGTACCAGAATCGCGCGAGAAAGATCGATCCATCTTTTCTTGTCGTCTTCCGTACAATCGGGAGATTTGAGCACCATGCGTCCAATGCGACAGATCCTGGTGAGCACACCAGGGTCTCTCCCGACACGAGGGCCAAGAATTCGCCCAAGAGTTTCCATTAGACGAACTACATCTCTAGGATCTCGGCAAACGGGGACACCATCCTTCCATTCATCCCAGAAAAAGCGATACTCAATATCGCCAGTTTTCAGTTTAAGGTTGCTGATTGTAAACGACACCATCGCCTTTCGTCGGGGCTGATCAACAAGCTCAAGACCACCAGGAGCGGTGACTCCGATCTTCCGCATACCCATTTCCGTTCGACTAGGTCGTAGAGGTAGATAGACCGTCTCGATGGACTGAACAAGAATGCGGCCGATATGGTCGGCAATATCATCGGCAGGGCCAGGAAGGAAGGGGTATTTTCCTAAGATGAACATCGCAGCGGGGATAGCACCAACGGCAAGCAGGTATTTGAGGAGAATGACCTTCTGGTTATCCTGTATCTTGGGCTTTGGGTCCTCGGCTTTCTGTTCCTCCGGCTTCTTCTCCTCGGCGGCGGGGGTTGAATTTGA
This sequence comes from Morchella sp. 2016-41, assembly GCA_024713855.1. Taxonomy (NCBI): domain Eukaryota; kingdom Fungi; phylum Ascomycota; class Pezizomycetes; order Pezizales; family Morchellaceae; genus Morchella; species Morchella sp. 2016-41. The sequence goes on from JAMGZD010000005.1 coordinate 268,727, forward strand.
AGATGCCTTGGCTCGCGGTGGGAGCGGTACGGTATCGTCGGCAAGGGCGCCAGCCATCATGAGTGCATTCCGTTTCCCACCTCGCTGTTTCTCTTCCATCTTCTTCTTCCAGGCAGTGTGTAATGATTCCATACCCTCCTCGTCCCGAGGACTGAGGTGGGGATACAGATCCGCCAAATCCACAAAGCCGATCTTGATCAACAGAGCGCTCAGAACCAGGAGATTCTCTGGGGTGGATTCCCTGACATCTTCTTGCTGATAATATCGGAATTTGAATCCTAGAAGCTGGGCAGCAACCTTGTTTCCTCCTTTTTCATATCCTTCCGGTGATTCAAAAAAGGCAGAAATCCCTTCCTTATGTAGCTTGTCAAAGAAAGCACCATCGGCGATTGCCTTCAGCCTTTCCTTTTCAGCCTTCTGTTCCTCTCTTCCCTGTTGGGTGGCCTGCTCATCGTCGTTCAGAGTAGGGAGGTGCTTGGGCCACCACGCGCTTCCCCTCAACAGCTTGACGAAAAACCTAGCGTTAGAAACAACCGTACAGGCGGCAGTATCCAGTAACACGTCCAAGACCCTTCCAGGATCCAGTTCAAACGCGCCAACCAAGCCTTTTACCCGCTCCCCGGTCCTTGCAACAACTTCGTACGGTTGAGAGGAATAGGAGGCTGTGAAGAACTCTGTAATTAGTTTCGAAAACCCTTCTGTTTCCTCTCGGAGAAGGTTGTGTCTTCGTTGTTTGTAAACCAGACTGGTTGTGACTTTAATCGCCCGCCTTGAGAACATAGATGACACAAGACCGATAGCGATCAGGGTGCCCGACTCGAGTGTCGATGATATTACATCCTGTGATATAGTGTGAGGTATAAGGGATTTGAGAAGAAGGACCAAGTTCGGAGGTGTTGTCTTCTCTCCAGAATCGCCCACTTCAAACTGATGTAGTGATGAAAGGAACAAACTTCGCAGATCGAGTCCGGTAGCTTTGTCCGTAAAATCTAAATTTGTTAAAAACTTTGTAGCATTGTCCACTGAAAGACGACCATCGATAGCAGACTTCACGAGCTCCTGGAAGATGATGCAGGCCGAAATGGCATCATTGTCCTTTGTAGCCTTCTCTAGCGACTCCTTGACACGCGAGAAGCCTGTAGGCTGCCACTCTCTGATGGCGGCATCCGTCAGATACTCCCAATAATAATAATCGCGCGGTGTAGCGGGGGGGGTTGGTTGATTAACGAGGTTCATTAAGTCGTCGGGGGCATTAGGTTCATCCATAGTGCGTCGGGGTGTTCGTTGGATTTGAGGTTGTTGCGCCTGTTGCTGCGATGAGGAGCTCTGTTGGCGACCGCGTCTAGAGCGACCGTTTCCTCCACCACCACCGCCATGACCACCCTGTCCACCACCTCCTCCTCCACCACCACCGCCACCACTGCCGCCGGAATTATTCCGGGGTGAGTACTGATCGCCCGAGCGGCCAGGATTATAGGGTGACATGCGGGATGTTTGATTATTATCGGGGTGTTTTCGCTTGCGGTTCCGGTCGCCTGAGTGACGATCGCCGGGCATGACGAAGGGAGAAAGCTAGGAAGTGGGTTGGAGATGGAGAGAGGGAGAGAGAGAGTGGGGGAAATTTTTTTTTTTTTTTGATTTGGGGAGGGTGGGAGTAGAACTCCCGATGAATCGAGGTGAATTGTATGGCAATCAAAGTTGTAAAGGGAGCTGTAGATAGAGATGTAGTCGAATGGGTTTGGTTGTATGTATATGTTTGTGGGGGGATACAAGAGGGGAGATGAGCACAGGAAATTCCTGGACGCGTTCTCGCTTGGTAGAGGCAGAAAAATCAACAAATGGCAGAGAATGTAGCTGATAAGCAGAAGGATCTCAGAAGGGGATGAAGGGCTTCGTTGAAGAAGCTGAAGTCCTTTGGACACCGTCTGCGGTATCTTCTTGCAGTTCTTCTTGTTGGGCGAGAGATGTTTTTTCCTGGGAAAGTTCAAAAACCAGCCGATGCAGGGAGGTAAGGCTTGGCGAGATATGTAGAATATGATGTGTGGCTGACATAAGCATAAGCCACACTTACCACCAACATGCACAATCACGTGCGGTACTGTTTATCCGAACGACACACGACACACGCTCCACGCGCACTCTTTTACGTATGTAGAAGTTGTAGGTACATGTTGTGCACGCAACCAGATCCTCGTTATCCTGTTATCCTATGGTCGACAACCAACCCCCTTGAACGATTGCATCTTCACCCTCAGGTTTGTGTTTGAGGATCGAGACAAACTCTTATCAGTGAGTTGAGTAGGTACACGTGTTACCGGGATCTTCCGGAGAAAATATGACGCTTTTCGACTCTGATCTGGAGTGACTGTTGCCAAGATTTAGTCGCACTAATTACACTATGATATTATAGTAATTGTCCGTGAGAGGCTCTACTTGTGCGCGCTAGCCCTCTTGGGTACTGATTTTCGACATGGCTGACTTGGGAGCGAAGCCAAACCTACAACCACGTATATGACCTCTGTAGCAGCAATCTGAAATCCTCAATCTAAATAAGGCTCAGAGGCATTATCGGTGTGCGTGTGATTGAGCACCCGCAGACTGACTATCTCTTTAGCAGCTAACATAAGCTATACTGGAATATCGGGGCGTGTAGGCGAGTTTGGTGTATGTACCTACATACGTTGATCGACCACTGGTACGGTGTGGCCCCTAGGTACTAAGAGCTAACATTTATATGCGGTATCTAGATTTAGCTGACACTTTTTTTTTTTTTTTTTTTTTATATCATTTCGATTTCTGTTTCTAGGTACACAATGATCGCATAAAGTAAAAACTATGGCGTAAAGAGACCTGTCCCCGGCTGACTTAAACTCGTCCCCTTATGAAGCAAAAACAAAATTCCAAAGCAAATATAGACAAAAGAAAGGCAATCGCAACTAAGTATAACAATGAACAATTTAGAGGTAGGGCAAGCGCCTGTCCCTGTGAAATCCTTCTGGCCTTTGGCCTTGTGCTCTCAATGAGGCTTTTCTAGGACGCGTAGATGGTGGGAATAGGACCCAGTATTGGTGCTGATGAGGTGAAGGATGAGGAGACTGAGCTGAGGGGGGATGAGGTCCCTGAGCCTGATTCGAGTGGGGAGGGTCCCCGGCTGACCGGGTAGCCTGTTCTGGTCCTGATGATGTATGCTCCGAGGAGGATGGTGAGGGTGTGGTCTTCCCAGATTTCTTCTAGGGAGGTGGTGCCTTTGAGTAGTTGTAGGCGGGTTTGCTCGGTGGCGGTGCATTGCAGTAGGGCGTGGAGGGGGGTCTCGTCTTCGAGACCGCATTTCCGGCACTTGGGGGAGTGATGTAGGTTGATCCAGGATTGTTGGGCGCGTAGGTAGCTCTTTCCGGATCTCATTTGGTGGATTCGGGAGCCTACCATTTTGTGTAGGTTTGTGAAGGGGAGCGGGGAGGTATCAAGGTTGTGTGTGTAGTAGGTCGGTGTTGGGAACTGGGTGCGCCAGTTGTGTAGGAGTTGGTGTTTGGCTCTGAGGGCCATTTTGTCTTGCTCGATGCCTTCTTCAATTAGGGGGGTGAGAAGGGAGCAGAGGTGTTCGATGGGGGTGTGGGCGACTCCTTTTCTTGCCTTGGAGTCCCATTTCTTTGGTGGGTTGGGTTTGCCTTTTAGGAGGGCGGTGTGGGAGTATACGCGGTCTGTTGAGGATGTGGGGAAGTTGTTGCTGGTTCTTCCCGTCACTGGGTTTGCTAGGGGGGGTGCTCGGAGGATTCTGATGGCGAATTTGCATTTCAGGTATTGTAGGTATAGGATTAGGGGGGGGGCTTTGGCTTCGGCCCAGAGGACTCTGTTATTGGTGGATCTGAAGCATCCTGTTGACCATCTGAGGACGGAGTTCCAGAAGGTGTTCATATCTTTGAGTGCTGATGTGGGGGTGAAGACGTTGGCTCCGTAGGTGAGCATGGGGCGGATGGCGAGCAGGGCGATTTTTCTGCAGTTGACTGATGTTAGGCCTTTCCCTGCGGAGGAGAAGCGGGTGAGGATGCCGAACGCTGCTCTGGCGGCGGCTGTTCTTCTGAGGAAGTGGGCGTTTGGGTTGAAGCTGGTGGAGAGCCAGTAGCCGACCCATCTTATTATGGGGCTGGGGTGGAAGGTTAGGTTATCCAGGGTTATTGGGAGTTGGCAGATAGGGGATTTGTCGCGGGGTGTTCTCCAGTGCATCAGTTCGGTTTTGCCGACTGAGAAGGAGACGTTTTTGGGTGCGGCGATGGCGGTGAGTTTGTTGTAGTGAGCTTGGAGTGTGGCGATGTTTTGGGCTTGTGAGGTGGAGGCCACTGTGATGGCTAGGTCATCGACATAGGATAGTGATATGCCGGGTGAGGGGTCGTGTTGGTGTAGGAAGTTGATGTAGATGAGGAAGAGGAGGGGTGAGATGGGGGAGCCTTGTGGGACTCCTACTTGGACTGCTGTGGGGATTTTGGGGGATCCTTTGAAGAGTAGTGTGATGTAGCGGTCTGATAGGAAGGAGAGTACCCAGTTGATGATGTAGGGTGGGGTGTTCTTGCTTGCGAGGGTGATTGCGAGCTGGTCTTTTAGGACGTGGTCGAAGCCTCCTTTTATGTCTAGGAAGAGGGTTGAGACTTTGAGTTTTGCGTGTTGCATGGCTTTCGTTTCGTGGATGAGTGTGGTGACGGCGTCCCCTGTGGAGAGGCCGCTGACGGAGCCGCATTGGTGGTTGTGGAGGAGTCCCTGCCTCGCTATTTTGGCTAGTCGGAGGGTGACGATTTTTTCCAGGATTTTGGAGAGGGTCTGGAGGAGGACGATTATGCGGTAGGCGGCCGGGGATGAGTAGTCTGGTTTGTTTGGTTTTGCCAGGATGACTCCGTTGGCGCTTTTGAGGGATAGGGGGTGGTATCCGTGCTGGAGGAGTGGGTTTAGGAGATTTGTGAGGAGGAGGGGGTTCGCTCTGTGAATGCCTTTCCAGATCGAGTATGGGATCGTGTCTGGGCCGGGTGCTGACATGTTAGATGTTGGTGCGAGTGCTGTTTTGACCTCGCTGGGTGTGATGGGGGGGGTGTTCGGGAAGAGGAGGGGAGGTCCATCCTGTCTGGGGGGGAAGAATGCTTTGATGAGGTTTTCGTTGAGGAGTGTGGGTGTCGGTGAGTTGGGGAGGGTGGGGATTTTGTCTTCTGACTTGTTGGCCATTTTCTTCAGGCGCCAGACATCTTTTGTGTCGGCGTTGGTGACGAAGGCGTTCCAGTGGTCTTGTTTGGCTTTTTTGATGGCGTTGAAATAGGCGTTACGCGCTGCTTTCATTTCGAATGGGGGGGCTCTGCCTTTTCTGAAGGCTCTGTGCACTGAGTGGAAGATGGTGCGCAGTTGCGTGAGGTTTGGTGACCACCATTTCTTTGACCATTTGGAGATCGTTTTTGGTGGGGTGTGGGATTTGACCAAGTCCGTGATGTGGGTGAGTGTCTTATCGAACCAATCGTCGAGCATGTAGGGGGCTTCGGGTGGGTGTATAGTTTGGTTTTGTAGGGCGGGTGTTAGGAGTTCCCAGTTTGTTAGGCTCCAATTCGGGGTTGTGTAGGGGGCGAAGTCTGAGTTGGGGAGGGCTAGTGAGGTGGCTATGATTCTGTGGTCAGAGCCTGAGGAGTTGGATAGGGGGAGCCACTTTCTGATTAGGGGGGTGGCTCTGTGGTTGGCGAAGGTTAGGTCGATTACGCCGTTTCTGTGTGTTTGTATGTGGGATAGTCTGGTGTATGTTCCTGGGGTGTTGAGGATGGAGTACCCTGCTCGGCTGGCGGTGTCCATGTAGGGTTGGGAGAGTCTGAGTTCCCTTGCCGAGAAGGATCGGCGATTTAGCTGACACTTAGGATGTGACCTGATATATCGGTCTTCCAATCGAAAGCATGATAAATGCGAGTGATAGTCCATGACTCTAGAAATACGTTTTGACAACGCACTTATTGGCTAAGGGCCCTCAATGTCGTAGTGTGGGGTTGTTATAACTAGCATATCAATACCCCAAAGGATAAGCCTTTGAACTATTGATCATGCCAACGCCACGGCAGTGATTCGTGCTTTTACATGAACTCACAGCTTATTGGTATGTTATTAGGTACGAGTTATGTGGATTACATGTAGGTTTGGTACATATACTTAAACTAACACTTTTAGCCTGGTATCTGACAAGCATACCGTTATTGTTTGTCCCTGTACTGCTCTTACCAACGATCAAGCATCACAATGCCAAAACTTTCAAGAGACCACGCCCGTGTTCTCTTGATTCAAACATTTCATATATATATATGTACTACCCACAAATATCCATTCGATATATTCTGCTCATGCTATACAACATGCCCCCGACCAATTCCCCTTCGATTCTTAAGAATGCACCCTTGGCACGAGGCTCCCCTTACTTCAAGGACCCCCCACCCCCAAACACTTCGCAATCCTCCCCAGCTCCTCTCTCCCTCGCACGCCCTTAAACACACTCTTTTTCACCTCAGTATGGTCCTCACCCTCATCGCGACCCTGCTCCTCCTCCTCTCAATCTCGCCATATTCCCAAGCTCTAGACGCGCCCTACACCGACCCCAAGTCCAAAGCCTGCAGCGCACCACTCCTGCGCAAAGAATGGTACTCCCTACCCCTTCCTACCTCCACCAAGGAACACTACTAATACCAAATACCACAGGCGCGCCCTCAATGCTTCTGAGCAGACCGCCTACATCTCAGCGATCCGCTGCCTTACCGCGCAGCCCTCGGCCCTCAGAAAACTTCTGCCGGGCTCGCAGTCGCGTTTTGATGACTTCCAGGGCGTGCACATTCTCCAGATGGAGAACGTGCACCTAAATGGGCGGTTTCTGCCTTGGCACCGGTACTTCACGGCAGTATGGGAGGGGGCATTGAGAGGATCGTGTGGGTATCAGGGATCGCAACCGCAAGTCTGCCTATTATCTCTAGGCAAAGCCTCTGTGCTAACGAGTATGGTATGATAGGTATTGGGACTGGTCTCTTGATTCGAAAGAAGGTAGCACCTGGGCTGAATCACCCGTTTTCTCCACCACCGCGGGATTCGGTGGAAATGGTACTACCCCCTTCCTTAAAGCTCTCGCCAGCACTTTTTGTCTGCACAAACCTCTGAACTGACCTATCTAGGGCCCTATGTACCCTGTTCCGAGCAACCCTACGAGTCACCATGTGTGATGAACGGTACCGGCGGTGGTTGCATCACCAATGGCCCATTCGCAAATCTAACACTTCACATGGGACCCGGGAAGAGGGTCGAACGCAATGACCACTGCATAACAAGGGATTTCCACCCTTATGTACAGGACTGGTTCAGCGAACAAGAGGTCAATAGTACGCTGAACGAGAGGAGCTTTGAGAGCTTATGGAGAAGGATCGAGGGCATGTTTGAAGTCAGGCAGCTTGGACTGCATGGAGCAGGACATCTGGGGGTTGGTGGTGAGTTATCTGAAAAGCTTCGGAGTAATTGTGATTCGCTAATGCGTACGCGTGGGAAACAGGAACATTAGCAGATGTTTATTCTTCGCCCGGAGGTAATTGGAAAAGAATAACTGGCCTTTTTTATAGAAGGTCTTTTACTAATCAAGGTATACAAACAGACCCTCTATTTTACCTCCACCATGCAAACCTCGACCGCCTATGGTGGCAATGGCAGCAGAAAGACCCAGAAAGGCGTTACACGGATATCTCATCTCCTGATACGCAAGGCCGCGAGGCGGGGAGAGTGACGCTGAACTACGAGCTGAATATGGAGAAGCTGGCGAAAAAAGTTATTGTTAAAGACATTATGAAAATCAATGGCGGGATACTTTGTTATAATTATGTGTGATTGCTCGCACGTTAATTAAAAGGTCGGAATTTTGTGTGGGGATTTGGTTGCAACGACTTCCGACCTTTTAATCAACGAGTGAGTAGATACATTGAATATAGTGACGGTGGTGGTTCAATTATTTACATCGTTGAATTGTTTCTCCTGGTATAGATAGGGTGGTGGATGTAAAGTATAGAATCGAAAAGTATCGCGAGACCTGGACCGAACCAGTATTCTGACATTTGGTGCAGAACATTTATATGATTATTCCTTAAGTAAGTATCCCTTGGCCCGTAGCAGAGGGCTTTGAAGCCCTCTCCAATAAGCAACGGTGCCTGGTTGTTGACCGTATGTTCTCTAACCAACCTCAGATCTCATCAACATGATTCGTAACGTGCGGAGTTCAAGATGGCATAATTTCATGAGTGGTGGGTAACAGGAGAGAGTTGTGACCAAAGTGTCAAAACTAAGCTGCGGGTATGGGATACCGTCGTAGCAACCTAAAAGTAAGACATCGAGTCGAACGCCTCCAGTACTGAGCCTGCTTAGTGAGGGCTGTTCCAAAGCGCGACAAGATGTTTGGCATATATAGACCGATACTAATGCAAACAACCAGCCTTAACTTATCTTCGGTGACTGCATGAACAGGTTTGGCCTCGGACTTATGTCCCAAACCTAAATTTTCTCTCTACGCCTAGTAGAATGATCCCTGTTAAAAAAAAAGTAGGGCCCACAGCTATCCTGGATACTAGCCAAATTCTCGTCTAAAGCAATTATTACAACTAGCGGCGATAATAGCTCAGTTGGGAGAGCGTCAGACTGAAGTCTTCATTATCCGGGGTGTCATCTGAAGGTCACCCGTTCAATCCGGGTTTGTCGCATTATTTTTTCCCCCCCTTGGTTATATAGAACGTATCATAGAAACTCGGGATGGTTGTAATGATGGCATGCGCATGGCACGGGCGGCGCAACAATGTGGAAATGATAATTTTACATAAATGTCTAAGCTATCCATCCACCCAGCTCGCAAAGGGGGCTCACAATCTTCCCACCTTGGTCAATGCCCACTTCCGTTTTGCCTACTCTCAACGACATCTATAAAAAGACATCACATCAGCTATACCATCTTTCTTCACGTCGACGCACCTTTCCACCCTGCTAGCCACAATGACGATCGGTGATTGGGACGGCGAAGCTTTGGCTGTCATTCTTAAAGCATTCACTCTCACGAATAATCTTACCACCCTCACCGCGGAATCCTCATCAAGCGGCGAGACAGAGCCCTCAATCTCCTCCCAAACATACTCAGGCAACAGTGGTCCTATCGTCGTCGCAACTGATAGTATCCCATCATCCACCGTCAATATCGCTGGCACTAATTCATCTACCATCGCCGCCACCGAAGCTACTACATCCACCATCACCGCCGCTGGCGCTGGCGCTGCTTCGTCCGCTGTTGCTGCCACTACTACTATCTCATCCACCGTTGTGGAGGCTCCTCTCCCCATTCTGGGCAAATCTCGTCGACGTGCTCGCCCTGATGCCGCCATGCTCAGGCATGGCTCACACTGCGCTGTTCACAGCGGCCCATGTTACTGCTACCTCCTGGTAAAGGGGCAACAGTTCGGATACATGTGGAAGTGGACCTCGGATCTTGACGAATTGGGCAGGGCTGATCCTGGCAAACATGGCCTCTCTGAGGATGGAGAAGGTACTGGCCCCGGTGATATACCTGGAGTTGATTGCGTCGAAGAATACCAAGGGGAAATGACAGAGATGATGTGGGAGGTTTTCGACAATTTTGTGCAGAGAAGGGCTGAACGAATGAGGTTGCCAAAGAGATAATTGGACTCCAGAATTTCTCTAGTCGGATACAGAGTAGAAGTAAGTCAATTCGAATACCAAATCGGCTCTAAGACGCCTTTCACGTTCCAGAGTCCCCACCTTAATCCCTGTTATTTTTCCTGATGAAGCTGTCCTCTGCGTACATGCCAGTTCCCGACGAATTGATCAATGGAGTGATAGCTAACGAGTTGCGACAGGCAGTAGCATTTTGTGTAGTCTAATAGAGGTCTAGCTGGTCTCTTGCGCATATTAAAGAGTTACTTACCACACTTTCCGTCGATCAAACGAGTGATATTTGGTGAATCTGATACGCTATGTGAATCGCTATTTTCTACTAAACCCACTTCGGCTACCTTAGGTGTGTGTTTTGTGGTGTATTTTAACGCGCGAATTCCTGGATCTTAAATCAAATTCCTGTTGATACTACGGAAAGAGAAGAGAAGAAGCTACAAGTAACCATGCCACTATTACCCGATCAACGAGAACTTTAGAGACGTTGTCCTCGAATGTTAGATATCGCTGGTTGGGTAAGATACGAAATCAAAGAGGAAACTCACCTTCTGGAAGTAATATCAAATAATTTATCTTACCAGATACATGTATCTAGGCCTCAGAACTGGAGACTTACTAAAAGCAGGTTCCCATCAACCTTTGGCAGGAGTAGAACTGATAAATATTATTCACGTTATCCTATCAAGGCTATCCTATCACAACCGATAGATCCAAATATCTGCAGCAATGAGAATAGAACCAACAACGTCCAACAATCAGAGGCCTTATCATTGCTTCTTCCTGAATCACATTGTTACCGCAATAAGACATATTATTACTTTTTCCTGACTCATATCTGTTGAATATCAATATCTCTATATATACAAAAAGCAACTTCAATATCATCACTAACAAAAAACAAAAAAGTCCTAGACCCTGGCCAATCATATTCTTTAAGCCGATAATTGCGTGATTGATATATCTAAATACTTATTAGATTCCGTCATTTACAAGTACATATACATGTAGTCAACTACATGTAATACATGTATAATAGGTGCATAAACAATGGGGTGACGTTGTGCTCCAGGCAAGAACGGCTAGCTTAGCCAACCATCGCCAGAATCAGAACCACAACTTGAGTTAAGCCCGTTATGGTTTGTTTTCGTGAGATACTGAGTACGTCCTAGCGCTTGTAGAAAAACTCGGCGCACATCTGGCCCATTAAACAGCTCTTAGATCTTGATTATCCCGCAGCCCCCTCTACTATTCTATACGTGCACACTATCGGCTTTCCATCATCACAAAATATCACCATTATCACGCAGCCTGCAGACCGGTATATGAGAGACAAGCTGTCGAGATGCCTTTTCTACTCAAGCTCCCTGAAACCCCCGCTATCCAACCTAAAGCTACAGGTGGTGGTGGTGCGGATGCCTCCGCCGGGAAAGACCTGATCTCAAACCCACCCCCAATCATTGATGATAAAGCTTCAATTGCTCCGTTCGAAACGGTCAATCCTGGGGATATCATCATTTCAGAATTTGCCGCGAGCAACGAGTCCCCTGCCACCTCCTACAAACAAGCCCCCGCCAAGCTCAAACTAGAAATTCCTCTAAACAAACCTATCATCTTCATCATTTCCCCTACACAGTCTCTAGATACCTTCGTCAATTGCAAATTCAAATTGGAGATTTCTGGAAATGAGTCTGTCACCTCCGCCATCTCCCCTTTGCCCTCTCCGGAGACCAGTGCCCTCGTTTCAATTAGTTTGCCCGAGCTCGATGCCAGCATCCGCACTGTCAGGAAATGCATCGATTGCATCTTTCTACATGCTGATATATACCTACAAGAGGCGCCCGCCACCTTTTTCACAGAGCTTCAACTCGCAGTAGATGCCATGGGCGCCGAAGTACAGAATATCATGGCCACAATAACAGACCCAGGAATCTTGGAGACCGAGGACCAAACACTGGACGCGGAGCTTTTATTAAACGAAGTGGTCATGGGTTACAGCAGTACTTTGGAGGCACTGATGAAGTATACAGGGGGCGTAGAGGAAGATACCATAATTAGCCAAATCTTGGACGTTAAACTGGTCGCGCGCGAGAAAAACAAGATCTTGGTGGAGGAGTACCGAAGGTTTCTTGGAGATGACAGCTCGTCTGACAGCGAAGGTTATCCCGATTCTGATGGTGAGGGTAATTGTGGTGGTAAGAGCGAAACGGCTGAGGTAAATTGGAAAGATATGGGAGATGAGAACAACGAGCAGGGGGTCTGGAGAGTGATGATCAGAGATGAGTGAGCAAAATGGATTTATGGGAGTGAAAGGCGTTAAAGTCTTGTTTTAGTAGGGCCTTTACTATCAAAGAATTAATAGTTTGATCCCCTTGTGTTCCTCATTTCCAACTTGTAGGGGGTTTAATCCACAGAAACTAAAGCTATCAAGAAGGTTCTTATCAATCAAACGTCTTGAATTCTCAACCGGCAAACCATGGATAGATCTCTTGACCTCTGCCATATTGTATCTAAGATAGTCGACCACAAGAAATGATATTATATAAATTATGTACTGATGGTTGTGAGTTAAGTTTTTGTCACTGAAAGGTACATACAGCGTTGGCCATCTTATCAGGTACGGGTACTCACGTATAAGTGATTACTTTTTATTACAGGGTTTCAGTGCTGTCTCCTTTCTTTTTTGAATATAAGAATTATGTCCCCGCCATTTATTTAGTGAGACGGAGAAGACACTTATAATTACATAATTTAGATGATCATGAACCCGTAAAATCTAGCTATCAACAAGGACACGAACGTAGTTGACGACAAGTTACGTCTGAAAGATGTATTTCGTGCTAGCTTGGGTGCGTGCATAAAATGTGTCGAAGTATAATATAGAATGGAGCTGCGGGGATGGGGGTTATTGATCTAGTTTAGTGAAATATATGGTTAAAGTAAGGGAACTAAAGCACAGTGTGATATTGCCGTAGTCTGCATGTAATTAATGAATTAAACAAAAAAGGGAAAGAAGAAAAAAGTAACTAAGCACTGTGCTGTGAGAATTAGCCAATCCCCAAAATACGCTCGTCAACGTGATCTTCAAGAGAGAGACGCTTCTCTTATTTTACCGTATTGTTGTCCCCATTATTGAAATACCATGGCCATGAAAGATGATAAGATACCCTGAGTCAGAGGAAACACGCATCTCCATGTGTGAATTCGTAGAACGAGAAGGTCTCTCTCTGGTCTCAAGTGCTAACCCCGATCGCCTTCTTAAAACATGTTTTAAGATCTTTCAAATCGGCCGGTAGATCCTCGTCGAGAGCCTTTAGAATTATTATTATCGATTTGTCTAGTGTTTGTCAGTTTCAGATTGTTCGTGCCCGATTTTTGCATATCGAAGATGCTTACCACTCATCCACTCAATGTATTCCACCCTTCCGGGAAACGTATCGAGCTTCTTCCCGGTGTTTCGATCATAGAAGGCGTATAGTACACCATTGATATGCGAGAGTGACTTGTTTTGCAGTTTGCTAGCACGATTGTTCCTATCATTGTTATTAGCAGAGCACATATCAGCAACAAACAGACCATCATAGCACATACAAATCCGCAAATCTTCTCCGGCTCTCTATCCATCGTGTGTTCTCTCTTTTGTGAAGCTCATCTAGTTGAGTTTCGATTGCCACATGTTCATCTATGAGATTGGATAGGTCACCACTGATCATAGTAAGTTCGTACATGATATTCGAGAGCGTGCTTGTGAGGGTTGTAGCGTGCTGGATGAGAGTGATATTAGGTGACGATAGCCTTGAAGGTGTGCCTTTGGAAATGGGGTAGCGACAGATCTTGGAGTTGGATTTAGGGGTGGAGATGGGAGCAAAGTTAGTTGCCATGCCGGTGGATACGGTACTAGCTTGATCAACAAGGCAGGTACATACATGTATACATGTATGTACATCAAAGGTTGGCTAACTGAGGCGTTGTTTTGACTTTCTATGTGCAGCGGTACATGTAGGTAATAAGTGATAGAAGTACAAGCTGAGATAGAGTGATACTGATTTGAGTAGAACGCCACCAGCATACGGTGTTTGTAGGCATAACTGTATAGTATTTCAGGGCGTTCGATTCCATGACTATGTTGTTACCCATCGCTGTACATAATGTTACGTACACATGTATGAAGTAGTCATAGGAGATCACTCGTTGTTAATAACGTTTATGTCAGGGATGATGAATGATGAGTGATAGGTTGTGATCGGGGCACGCGCGAGATTCCGTAGTGTCAGCATGAGCTATATCAAAAGAATTCTAAGAGCTAGACAGAGAACTCAGCTATGGATAGGAACTCAATATTAACATTGAAAAGTTGAATTATGTTTAACTTGAATGACGAAATGAGTTTTCTCTAGCTCTCTACCCAATCATTACATGTAATTATATAATCGCTTCAATATTGCACCACCCCGTTCGGAAGCCCGGCCGTCTAATAGAATCGCTCAAATCGCAAAGAAAATTATCCCATAGCATGTACTTTTACCAGTGTATTACATTTGGTACTAATAAAACTCTACTTCTCGCATATTGTATCCTGTACAACCCCGGGATAAGACGTACCACCCCATGCAAAATCTGCAATCTTCTTTCCCAACTCCGTCTCTCTACCTGCATTAAGCAGATAACCTACAATTTCAACATTTCAGCATCAGTCCCTTACCCTACGTTATGATTTTCCCATCTTACCTTCTTCGGCAACATAATAATAATCGTCGCTTCTCCGCGCCCACGGCAAGTTTTCCGAAAGAATATCCCCAAGGGCACAGCAACAGTATCCGTGCGATTCACCACATTTCTCCCTAAAAGTGGCATGCTTGCCCCAGCTAACAAACACTTTTGGCATTTTCATATTGACGCCGTCTTCCGGAATTTTGTTGCGGTCATCAGTACTGAACATAACCCATATTAGCACCGAGCTCTGTATTACAGCTAGAAGGGGGGTGAGAAAGAGAAGTGGATAGTACTTAGTCGTCCAGATTTCATCCCATCTATATTTGTTATAACGCCCATGATAACTGTAAGCCACCTCCTCTGGTGCCCACTCATTGCCCTCTTTCTTCCAGGTTACATATATCCTCTCCCAATCATACTTATGACCTGTGCCATGAGCCCAACCATCCTTTGGAAAAAACAGATTGTAAACAACCTATTTTGTGTTAAACGTGTGCCCTCACTTTACCTCCGATACCAGGACTTACCCTAACTTCGCTATCGCTGCATTTGCTAATGCTATAATAAGTGGGGAATGCTTTACTCCACCTGCCTTCTCCAGGGCTATCACATCCACTATTGGTGTCCGGCCAAACCTTCAACGCTGCCCCTGGATCCTGATCACCAGTTGGGGTAATGGCGCTTCGGGGATAACAGCTATCATGTCCAAGGTACCGAGAAAAATGCCAGAGCCTGTGTGATCCGTTAGACGTGTCGGAGCTGGTAGATGATAGAAGGTACTTGCGGTCGAGCTTGCCAGGCGACCTTGTAACCCCCATTGACGAGCAGATCCGATTGAAAGGTCAGGTCTGGTATCCTCAGGTCATCCGCGGACGGGGTTGCGGTGTTTATGAAGTCAGGATTAGTGATGCCAATATTAGAGGCATGAAGCGGTTCTTGGGAGCTCTGTAGATCCGCTTGTGAAATCACCGCCCGGGGAAGGAGCTGCAGCGCTGTCAAGAAGAAACTTATTGAGTTGAGGGAAAACATTATTTCTCCAAAGGAACCAAGAGCGCGTATACCGAGAGACTGATCATGAAAGTTGGGATAGTGCCGATTGTCTAGATTTATTCACAGAGGATTCGGCATCTTTCGGCATTTGATGCTAATTCTACTCGACGAGTGACCAATCAGTATATCAGCTGCGGCCTTCAGCAGAATCATCTTACAGTCTCAAACCCCTAAAACGAGCAGTTCGCTCGAGACCTATTATATCACGAAGCCAATATATAAACACCTAGGCATGTGAAAACACCTGGATCCACTAACACAACCCTTTCGAATGCAATAGGGGGGCTATGATCGATTATATCGTGAACCACTGGTTGCGAAACGCTTGACACCGATCTATCAACCAGTAAGCGTGGCGTCGGTGGTTGAGTGATATTCATCCTATGAACCAAACATGTGACTTAAAGTAAGCATGTGAATGGAGTAGAGTAAAAGTTTATCTTATTCGATCTGCACATGCTTCGGCTGTCACGACATTGTGAGAATAATCTCCGAAACCTTGGTCTTCCAATTATATGTGGGGTAGTCAACCATTATTAATAATTTACAGGGATTTTTGTTATTGATGGGAAAATAGTAGCAATGGAGGCCGGCAATTGGTGCGGTGCCCCTATATAGGGAACAATTAAGTCGATCTCTCTATTCACTCTTGATTACTTATCTATAAGAGCGGACGTGTGAACGATCAAGTATTTACTCTACGGGTGGCACCAGCCGGATGAATTAGAATTACTAACCAAATGAACACACCATCAAACGCACTAGGCCTAAATTATCAGCGTTACATTGATAATTGCGACATGATTCAGGCGAGCGAATCCGTTGTTTATTTGAGGAAGTGGGCATGCGGTCCTTAATGTGTTTACCATCCGGAGGTTTTGATGAATGATGCCTCACACGTTCTGTCAGGGCGGAGGTAACCTCCGACTTGAACCGCAGGTGGAAACACGACTCACTTTGACTACTCACCACTGAATGCATCGCGCGCTCAAGGTCCGTGTCATTGTTCCCGTAAACCACTTGCGCAAAACAACGGTGTACTGGCAACAGGGATTGAGAGAAATGGCATCTCGTGTTGAAAACTCGTCAGACTAGACACCAACGTCTAAACCACCTCAGGTTTGAATTCTTCTAGAAGCGCCTGAGCGAGACGAGTAGAGGTTTTCTCATAGTTTATCACTCGAGTATTGACATCTACACTTGAAATCGAAATCAAAGGGCAGCACAAGTTGCCGCACTCGGTCCCGGTCCGCGCTTCCGTGGACGATCAATCAGCTTCAGATAAAACATAAACTTCCGATCGCATAAACGGAACCCAGTGACGGATATTAGATCCAACCATAACAAAGTTCTCGCAAGTATGAAGTGCAATTCTATCGAAATAAAGTTTGAGACAAAAATGTCCGTTGCCAAAAATATATCAAGACAGGCTTGGTTAGGCATAACATCGCTGGTTGTGGCGCCAACAGCACCAAGAACCCCTTTCTTGAGGAATGCACAAACAGTACCACCCTGCTTAGGTACGCCGTGTACCTCTACTTATGTAGGAGCAAAGATTTCCCACGGGAGCGACGGACCCGTCGATTTCCTATCCAAGGTAGTAAGGGAGGTGCGTTATATTGGACATTTCTTCTGCTCCATTGCTGGTTTTGCTGCCTATGTCATAAACCTAATCCGGAGACCGTCATGGCCAAAGTAGGGTTGTGATGTTCCTCTTTTCTAACGGCTATCGACGACCTCCCCCGAACCCAAAGGCTTATCACTCAGTTTTACGTTTTGAAAGGGGCCCTTTGCTATCACGAATGACGTTCTTGGCAGGGTCTTGCTTGGGCCCTCTAGAGTCAAAGTACTTACTTTGACCGCCGTATCCGCATCATCACGGTTCGGGATATCCCGGTACACGACCCTCACTTCTGCCCTGTATCAAAGTTGTTATGACGGTCCCGTGCTGCAAAAGTACCCTAAGTCTACTACTGTCAAGGCCGATTGCGGCGTGAGAAGTAAATATAAATAAATTGTTTCCATTCCATGAAGTCATCGACCACGGTTCGGAAAGAAGCTGGTCGTTCGGTTAGCCTTGGAGCCGACGGAACGCGCTCGACGCGAGGTGTTAGCTGCAGCTCAAGTTGCCTACTCTACAGGCTACCATATTTTTACATTCCTCATAGAGTGCTGAAAATTTAATAGACGCGTTGGGGAGATTTAATAAATCGGTTGATATTAGGAAGGGCCCTTGATTGCGGTGGTTCGACCTTGGGCACGCGCGATCGGATGGAGGACAGAGCAAATTTGGATGAACATCCACCATCTGGACCTGCACGACCTGCATAGGAAAAGGCATCCCACAACGGCTTCTTGGACCGGAATTGCTGGGAGGTTGACAATGCAGGCGTTCTACCCAGTAGGAAGCAAAGGTTTCCTAGGAACGCTTATAGGTACACAAGTTTGGACGAAATCGGTTCCTGGAGGATCGTCATCACAGGAAGCAAGATCTCGAAATTCCCCGGGCATCGCCCAAGAAACCCTCGCTGAAGCCTGTTGTAGGCAGGTGTTTGGTTTGCTATCCCGATTTGGGGTGTGTGTGCAGCGAATTTCCACTTCCACTTGCCATTTCCATGTTAACACATCGGAAGAACGGGGAGTTTGGGGACCCTTAGGAGGGCTTGGGAACTGGGGGTGTGGTGGTGGTGGTGGTGGTGGTGTCACTGGTGTGGTTGGGTAGATACTAGAAGAGACCGGGCAGAGTGGAGAGGAAGTGGAGGAGGGGGGGAAATTGGTAGGCAAACGGTTCATTGATGAAACGAGTGCCTTGCAGGGTTCACAGCCAACACAAAGCTCGCTTGTGGTCCTTGTGGTCCTGCACTAACCGTGTTCTCCCCACGATGGACCGGGATGGGACACCATGCAGTCTCAGGGAGCCTAACCTACCTGACCTTGGGCACCTCTTTGCGGTGAACAATGGTCAGATTCGTTTGTTCAAATGCTGATCTCTCTCTTGCTTGGGGGGACGGAAAGGTGTGATGGATCAGATCACCAACAGGCTCCATCCCCTATTCGTGCAAACACCTGGGTGCACGAGATGGGGAGATGGGTGTGTGGGTGCGCGTGTTTGGATGGGGTCTTGGGGTGTTATAGAAACCCTTGGTTCCGCCCCATCAGGAGGGGGTTTCCTTTCTTATTTCCTGGCCTTTTTGCAAAGATTATTCGCTTTTCGGTAGTGTGTTGTTTTTTTGGTGTTTTTTTGTTACTTATCGACCCGGAAGTGCTCCACTTATATTGCTACGCTGAGCGTACACCACTCTAATACATATACTATCCTCAACCCGAGGAAGATCGAAGATTTATCCACGATCGACTTCCCTTGAAGAGTTTCTTAGAACTATTCCTAACACAAGCATATTATCAATTGCTACGACAGTAACCGCAATCATGAGGCAAAGAGCTTTTTCCAGACCGGTACCAATTGTGAGTATACTCTCGATCCTGAAACCGAACCCCGTCTCAGCTTGCTAACAACCTGCATAGAAGACGAACCTCCCCGTGAAAGCAGCAGGTCTCCACGATGAAGACGACGACGATACCGTCCTCCCGCTTCCTCTCACACCGCTCACACCACGAACCGAGTTTGACCTCCGCCGGGCCTGCAAGGCACTTGTCAACGCCCCGACCCCAATATCAACCAAATCTTCAGTACCCCCAACAACATCACACAAGCAAGCACCCCGGAACGTACCGGCGTCTGCATCGTTTACAACACAAACATTCACCTCCCCCGTCTGCACCGACGAAGAGGCCAAGAAAGCAACTCTCCTTGCACTCACATCGAAACCCCACCCAGCGCCGCCGCCATTGGAGCCCCTCTCACCAATTCAATATGAATTCGCCACTACAGCCACTGCACGGAAGTTCAGTGTCATCAACCTCCGCGCCTCAGATGCCACCTTGAAGACAACCAGGATCTCAACCCGGGTGTCTTCTTCTGGAGTAATGGCGAGCCCGGTCCTGTGCCGCAAGCCAACAGTGATTGACGTCTCTAATCGGCCCAAGACGGCCGACATGCGTTCCTGCAGAATGACAAAGACGCTGGGGACATTTGAGGAGGATAGAGAGACGCTCGCGCTGTTCCCAAGACCCGGCACCTCACACCAGACGAGCCAGAGACCGAGCACATCCCACCACAGACCTAGCACATCCGGCGGATCAAAGGCTTCAACTATCGAACTGAACGACAGGCCGCTGCCGCCATTGCCGGCTCATTTTATCAAGCCGGTGCAGAGGAGCAAGAGCGATAGTGAGGTGGTACTGAAGAAGGCGTCGCTGGGGAGCTTTGGGAGGAAGATTGCGACGTTCTTTGGAAGGGGGAAGAAGCAAGAGGCTGCACCTGCAGCATAGGTTGATAACGGGCGGAAGTGTGTGGCGGCTTACTGTGTTTGTGATTGGATTGTTAGATAGTGTCTAGTACATGTAGTGTAATATTTTCTTTTCTTTTTTCCACCTATTTTGGCGTTCTTCATTTTTATTTTGGTGTTTGGGTTGCGAATATTACCTAGATGCTGTGTCTCCTATTCCTATTTCTGGCGGGGGTCTATTTTCTTTTCTTTCTTTAACAATCATATTTTCTTAAATTTTCCTTTAGTTTTTCTTTGAATACTTCCTGTCTCTCACTATCTATCCCGAAGTTTTCTACTCTACTCTCTTCTCGCTGTCCCTATCTCTCTCCACAGAACATCCGAACCCCCATTCCCCAAAATAGCAGAAACAAACAAACAAACCAAAAAACAAAAGAAAGAAACAAGTTTTTCGGCCCCCGCTACTCATCTAGCTATAAACCGGGGGACCAACAAAAAAAAATCTACTACCACTACCACTACCACTTTGTTGCCACTACCACTTGCTTGATTGATTTACCAACCTATACTCTGCTCGGAGTCTAAGTATATACAGACATGGATGTATGGATGTTAGGTATTCTATTCTACTATTGATCTACCTAATTGAAACAACCACCATCCCCAACGGGCAGGTTGCACAGCATAAACATTCGCCTCCCATTCTGTTTCCGTCTCGTAATCCTCCTTTTGTCCACCGCGCGCCGGTCTAGGCCTGCACTGCGCTGCACGGGCCAGTGGCCGGGGGGGGTAGAAGAAAAGAAAACAAAGGAGGCAAAATTAAGAAGAAGAAGAAGAAAAGAAAAAACACTTTGCAGGCGCGGGTCGCTCAATTGCGGTACCTAGTAGTTAGACTAGCTGAGTAGTGAGTGAGGGGACTTGGGATGGATGGAGACCCGTAGGGCTGGGAATCAATTGATGGGGTAGCGAGTGCCATTGGCTGAGCTGCTGCTGCTGCTAGCTGCTGAACTTGCGCACCGCGATGTGCAACCTCACCGCTGAGGAGAAAAGGAAAGTGCATTTGTATTGAGACTGATGTGAGGTTCTGACTTCTTATTCGCCACCACCCCCTCCTTCCCTCGGTATGCAAGGTACAAATTACAAGCTGCGCTACTTTTTCTTCTTTATTTGCGCTTCAACCAGTAACAACTCGGGAGTGAACTCGTAGGATAGAACTGGGAGGGGATTTCAAAAGGACTATGAATCAATTAGTACCCTCACGTACTACCTACGCCACTCAAGCTAGGGGTTAAATCTACACCCCAACCACCTCTCTTCCCCCACTTCCCCCACTTCCCCCTCCCCTCCGCTCCCCAACCTCCACCAGCCTCTCCAGATGTAGAGTAAGTACAGAGTGAGGGGAGGGGGGGGGGGGGACTACCTAGCATCTACTCACCGCAGAACACGAGGCCCCGGCCGCGCCGAGATGCGGGGAGGAAGGGGGGAGGTTGAGCAAGGTCGCCTCGGTCAGGAGATAGCCGAGTGATGGTGCATGAACTCGCCGTCATAGAACCAGGAGGGCAGCTCGTGCCCCTGCATTTGAGTCGCGGCCAAGATTTTTCCTGTCCCCCGCATAACACCAATCCTAACCTTCTGCATACATGAAGAGAAGAAGAGCTGCCTGGCAGGCAAGCAGGTAGTTACATGTAGGTACGTAGGAGTGAGCGGAAGGGTGAACGTTCGACAACTCTCCCGCGACAGTTGTAAGGCCACGGCAAGGAGCAATAGATAGAATAGGCAATGCCGCGTCATAACCCTAACCCTCAATATATGCAATCTATCCCCCCACGCCGGAGGCTTAGTTCACAAGTGGTGACTGTATTGATGGTAGTGGTTTTAGTATGTGGGGGCCAGAGGTTACTCTCCAGTACTCGAAGCCTGGGTTAAAAGTTTCGGTGGAAATAGGTAGTGAGGGTACCAGGAAGTATTGAAAACGATCCGACATCTATGCATGTAGTCAGATCTGCTTAATATGTCGCGGCTTCCTAGCCCCCGGCGGGCGTTTGTTATCTTTGCGGTCCAGTCAAGCAAAGCTGACTGGAAATAGTGGCGTTTCCGAGTGATGCTTTGTGAAACTGTGTCTCTGACCATCGGATTGGGTATGCGAGTCCTGTTTGATAGAATGAGTGTTCTCCTACTGTGATTGATTCTGGCGAGGCTTGCACTTGCAAGCTATGGAGGTGGGCTATGGCTGTGGCGAGGGATTGGAGAACAAAGAACTTGAGCCGTCATATGCCTAATGCCTATCAGTACAAAGGGCACACATATAAACCTCGGCCAGCGGGTGGTGTCTCGGAAAGACACAAATGCCAGAGCTGTAAATATGGCGTGCACTCGGGACTCACCATATTAGACCCTTTGCGCAGATAGAGCTAGCTCGAAATTCTACTTGTGTGATTGGTTGATGGGAGGATCGGCGCCAATCAGGTTACCAGAATTTGGAGCTGAAGTCTTTTGCGCAAAGGGTCAATTATCTTGACAATGGGAGCAGTTGGGCGAGCTAGATTCGGAGTGCTGTGGAGGTATGGTACGGGCCTGGGATAAGCCAGTGCTAAAGAGCTGATCTTGATGCATACGTGTAGTATCCCTTCGTCTGTATTGATGATAGTAGACTTTACCTATTCAAGTGTTTTTTACTCCTAGTGAACCTAACCCTCACTCCGTGAACCATTTTCGCAGGTAAGCCACAGCCTGTGACCCGGCCCTTCCCTTTTATGGCAGCACCAACTCCTCTTCTTGGCTAATCACTATTGTGAATTTCGGGCACAGACGAAGGGATGGAATTTTTCCTAACACCGCGCTAGTGATACCTTCACCTGTTGAAGCGCGCTGAACCAACCAAGTGGTTCTGAAGCGTAGCTTTACCAACAGATTATTCGGCTTGGGACAGTCCTCCATCGACCGCGTGGACTCAGGGTGGCTGTGGCTTGGTGCGTAAAAGGGTCAGCATTGGCTGCTTAGGACCTGGAGGTACTGGGGAGGAGCTTGCCTTGTGCCGGCAGTGCAGCTCGATGACTGACATATGCCACTTTTCTCGCAGGTCCCGTTAAACTTGTCGGCGTAGCAATATTTGCCAAGGATCTCGGTTTTGTTGTAAAGTGGCGAGTTGGTCGGAGATACCGTTTTAGCATGGGGTTAGACCTCCTCGGCTTGCGGCAAGCTTGAGACCAGAAAGTCACAGCTCGGGCCGGTGGTGGGTAGTGGTGGCGTCGACGGGACCGGGATGGTTGAGAGGTTGGGATGAACTCGGCGGAAGAACAGGAAGAGTTCAGCTCGGATTATGCATAGCCATTGAACTAACTGTAATAAATAAACATGACTATTGTTCTCGGTGCATACCCTGGTATCACAGGCCTAGGAGTAAACCCATCTATTCGGCGGAGAGGCGGAGTGAAGGTAAGAGAAAGATGCGTTTGATCACCGGGCGGATCCCCAGACTGTACGTGGCTGTTACTGATAACGTCCTGGAGCTATAGAGTCCGAAGCGAGTGAGAAATCCCACATACTCGACAATCATAGTAAATCACTCGGTCACCACTCTCAATTGGCTGTCAAGAAACAGGTACATGGATCCACGAGCCATGCAACATCGAAGGGGATTAACAGCAGTAAACGTATCCGAAGATGTAATACATGTGAGCATACGCATATGATACCAGATAAAATTTAATAGAACCTCCGCGGCGTCTCGCCATGTATTTTGTTTCTATATTGTTCTCAGGATAGAAGTCTGCTAAGTTGTACCCATGTGTCACTGCACGTAATTAAACCGTGCTCCTTCAATATGGAGTAATATCTGTCCACATTTGCACGTGATTGTCCACTCACCTTCGTTGCTTGCGCATCGTTCATGATAATACATGTATTTACCATGCATGGCAGATATTATTTGTATTAAGCTTCTGAATAGGATTTGTAGAAGAATATGAATAGTACGGTAATCTAGCTACAAATATAAAATTACTGAAATTCTTCTATGCTGTACATTTAGCTTAACAAGCCTTGTTTTCCGCCATCAGGACACATTAGTCAACACATGTAGGTTTATAAGTTACCCCTGCTATACCAAGCTATATAAAATCCCGTAATAACACGCGTACTCAATCTAATAATTAAGAAAGGTGGCTTATTCCCCTGTATAAGCGGCCAAAATACTCTTGGAATGAACACAGTCGTGCTCAAGTCAACTCTCTGACAGAGAAAAGTTGATATCAACTCTGGCATTTATAACTTGGTTCCTCACACGGCTCATCCTCCCAGTCCTTCTTTCATTTCCATATCCATAAACCCCATTATTATTATTTTTATCCTCATATTTACCCATATCTTTTTATCACAAGCCTGGACCTTGAACATCAATTCTTCCCCCTCATCCTGGGAAAAGTGAATAGCCGGCGAGGCCCACATAGCTGGTGAGTTTCTATTTTCTATTCCTCTCTATTGAATTTCTTTGTTTATCGTTGTAATCACACTGATTTGATTTTACTGTGATAGTGGAGGGCCTCTGCTACACGAAAATCGCTCTTGAGAAGTTCAGATAAGATATGGCTTTCTCTTTCAGAGGAGCCATTTCCTGGACGTAAAACCCCGTGGTAATATAAGACCTCTTGCCACCGGATGCTGGAGCGTGTACCAGTAGATTGGCTGTTCCGGCCCTCTGTTATGGAGGCCAGGAACACCCACTCGGAGTCTCTGCTTGAAGAGGCTGCAGAAACAAAGGTAGTGTTTTAATGGCAACTCTTTTCTTTACATGGGGTTTGATACTAATATTTACAAGACCAGATGACTAGATATATATAAAGGAAGGGCGAAATCGTATCGCCTGGTATGTTTCTGTAAGACTTTTCTACTCAAGTGATAAATTGCTAATAAATATTCAATAGTGACGAACCTTTGTGGGCTGGAGGGTGGATTAAGTCAGTAAATTTACATTCATACCCTTATCTGATATACATTTCACCGGTGTTAATAAGTATGACTAGAAAGAGGGAATTAGAATTAGAATTAGATGTTCTCCCTGGGAGATGGTGGCGACTGGGTGCAAGTGAGTAATATTACCAGTTTTTCTTAATTTTTGTTATCAGTCTTCTAATTGGTGTGATAAAAATAGTGCACACCACTGTCCCCCTGCCTCATCTCTACGAGAGGCAGGAGAAAGGGATGATGACCGTAAGAAATGGCTGTCTTTCTCCCTAAGTATTAGCTCTAACCCAGATGGCGGAATAGGGCTAGACGATTTCTCTATTTACCAGAGGCTTTTGCCACTGTGGGTTGAGGTATGTGTTATGTATAATCTGCACTAATTTTCGTAATATATATATATACTGATGGATCGATCCTCCTCTATATCTATTAGAGAACTCTCCAATCTCCTTACTCCTCATTCGGGTCGTTCCTTCTCGCTTCTGAGAGTGGTAATTGAGTCCACCGATAAGCAATCCCGCAGGGTTGTTTTCGCTCCCACTCCCTCAGAAGTAGTTGGGAAACCAAGACTCGCCGGTTGTAACTCAGCTCTGGTGCCAGGGGCGAGGATGGAGAGTGTTCTCCTCATTTGGTATGTCTCCAGTCTATTTGTGTTGGTTTTTTGTTCCATATCAGAAATGATTACTGAGAACGAATATTAGAAGGTGTTAGTTTGTGGAGAAATCCATGGGGGATTGTAAGAGTTTTAATCATTGGCCTTTTCGCATTTCCATTCACTAACTGTAGTATGTAACCGTGAACAGATCTGAGTGCAAACCAGATGTACGAAAGTCCGATGATTCCTTAAAAGGGGCGTCCCTGGAACTTGGAAGTAAGTGATAAAATTATTATTTTACATATCAATCGTTAGAGATCTTTACTGATAATGTGCATTTCTAATGCAGAGTTCCTGATATCTACCACGCCCTCAAAAGTGGGTGGTATCCACCATCGCCAGGTCACCGTTTCCCTCCACTTTCACGTGGTGCCCTGCTGGTGGTGCCTTGCTGGGGTCGAGGTCATCCTCCAATTCCACATAGTTTCTGCCTTCTCTGCTGCCCAAGGGCTAGAGTAGGCTGGTATTGGATTTCCTTCAGGTGACCCAATGCATACCTTCTAATTCTCTCTTGTTCTGGGTGCCTTTATGGCTGGGTCTAGGGAGAAGTAAGTCAAGAAAAAAGTACCCGCATTTCTTTATACATATGTCTTTACTAATAGCATTTTATAAAACCAGAGCGAGAGATTCTCAACGAGAGAGAACCTCAAGATTGCCGAAGCCTGACCCGCAGAGACACTGATTCTCTCGAGCTACAAGAATCAAAAGGTAAGAATACCCCTCTCCAATTCCCCCCATAGTATGTACAAAGTTCACACTCGACTGTTAGAAGATTCCTGAAGGGGTTTGACTTTGTAAAAGCAATATACAAGATGCTTTTCCGAGGGATTTTGACTTTGTAAAAGCAATATACAAAATGCTTTTCCGAGGGATTTTGACTTGGTAAAAGCAATATACAAAATTCCTTCCTGAGGAAATTCGACTTTGTAAAAGCAATATACAAGATTGCGGAGCTGGGAACACACGTTTACGAGAGTAAGTAACAAATAATATTTGCTATTGTTTATACTAGTTATTAATTCGAGAATTATTAGTAGTCCGGCTGCCTTTATAGCCTAAACTGGGAGAAGCTCTCCAGCAGCATTGTGTGTAGAAGCTTATTTTTGTTGAATGTTTTGCCTGGTTGTGCTAAGAACTCTGCCTCTCTAGTGGGCTTTTGTACCTCGATTGCCGCTACAATTTCATCCGGGGGGTAAGAGAGTGTATAACCCATGTAATACTTAGGATAGTTTACTGACATTCCTTTTAATAGAGGGATAATAATCCACCATCGAGGCCTATCATCCCTGTTGCCACCCAGGCCGGAGTAGAGGACTTGCCTCCAGAGAGAGTTAAGACTGATTTTCTCGAGAGGAGGTGTCAACAGAGATACTTCCTCCTCGCGCAACCCTAGCATTCCAGTGGGTATTGAAAAATACGAGAGTGGTTGGGAAACCAGAGTTTCTAGTAGACACTGAGAAATTAGAACCTAGGGTTTCTAATCAACACTAAGAATACCGGGAGTAGCTGGGAAACCAGAAGCGAGAGATCCATTTCCCATGCTTTGATATTCTGTGGCCTTGAGGGCCTGATAGAGAGGAGGGAAATCGGCGATTAAGGTATATATAGAATTCTCATGGTATCTCGGATTATTGGCTAATAAAATCTTGGGTCGAACGTATAGTACTTGGAGAACTCTTGTTCTCATGAACACCAGTAACCCAGACTCAACACATCTTGTGCTGGCTCGCTTGCTTTGTCAACGAGTATTTTTCACTCTTCGCATTTCGGCTCTGGGCGAAACATCTATATATAACGAAATTATTCTTATCTCTAAGACACTGCTGCATGGAGGGGTGTGATTGGACTTCTCTCTAAATATGACATTTGTGCTGACCAGGTCCATTGTTTCAATCAAGATCGGAACAATGTATCCTTGCGGATCATCATTCTTCTCCAGGTTTACCTGGGTTCTTTCTTTTTTGTAGTGGGAAACGGGGTTGCTTATCGTGGCGGAATGTCCTGCAGTGAGGGCTGCCCGAAAGAGAGGCTGCTTGGGTTCTTACTGATTGTCCTTGGCCCGGGGTCCATTGTTTCAATCAATTGTGGGTGTGGGCCGGCTCTTCGATGAATGATATTGATTATGTTGTCTATTTTGCTCTTGCTTTCATAGCTGGGACGCTCAGGGTCCATTGTTTCAATCATCTGGGTGCGGTGGTGGTGCTGGGGCTTGTAGTAAAAAGGTTGTTTTACATCTCGTTCTGGTTGGTCTTCTTGTGCTATTGGTGATTCTATTCGAGATTTTGCAGATCTGGCGTTTTTTGCCTTTCCTGGTTTGTGACCATGGTTGGTGCCCGGGTATTATACTACGCTACTAGGTCAGGAAAGGTCAAGCCCAATTACGAACATTAGTAAGCGAGTGACAGGCTATGAAGTACTCGAGTGATAACTTGTGATTGGCCGCAGACAATGAAAACAATTTAGTTCTCGCAGGAGACATTGACTAAATGAACCCAGATGTAGGATTTTTCTCCGCGGGCCATGGAAGTTATGGAAGACCTACCGTTGGAGTGGTGGGGGAAGGGCGGGGGTAGCACACAGATTACATCTCTGCCGACAACACGGATAAGGAGCGCCAAACATCATAGCCAAAGACTCGGTGGCACGGTAGTAATCTTCCTCCGTGACTACATATGATCTAGTGTGGTGATCTGTTGATTGGTTTTGGCTTAGCGGTGTGAGGACGCATTATCTCGTGCTAGCTGGTGTGTTGGCCGGAGAATGAGGGGGGGGGGCGAATAAGCGATGGGTAGCGATGAAAAGTGGCGTGAAATCAAAAAATAAAGATTAAAAAGAGATGTAAAAAAAGGTTGTACGGACAGTGTCTTAATTAACGCCGAATCAAGCCAAAAGAAACCGATACGCATACCTCCAGCTAAGTGTTCATATATAATTAATCTGGCTTTTTTTTTAGGACTGTGAAGGACTGAAATGTATAATATTGGTCATGATAACCTATCTAACCTGCCATATATGTCTGGATCGTAAACAAATCACAGAACCCCCCAGGGTCCATGGATGCAACCTGTAGACTGAATCCTCGGGTATAAACCCCCCTAAATCAAATCAAAACGGAACCAAACCAACTATATAAGTGTCAGCTTGACAAAAGCACTCCCGCTAGAACAAATATTCCGGCCCGGAGAGCCCGCGAGAATACACAGTACCAAAGACTGTCCTAATAGCCGCGCGGTGAAGTACTGTTTTCCCAAATTTATACCAGGACTTGATCATGACTCCATATATAGTGTAGGACGGTTGGCCGGGTATGTACCTCGAAGTGTCCTTCTACTATACGTCTCGGCCTCCTTGCAGAGGCAAAATATTCGAAATATCCCATACCTTACGACCTAAGAAACAGTCCGGGAATCCCCAGACGTCCAAGCCAGAGCCAAAGCCCACAGTAGATAACACCCCACGAGATTGAAGGATCCAAGAATGCCTATAAAGTAGTCACATGTAAGCACACACGTGACGCGCACATTGATTTAAATTCCATGTTTTCTGCCCATTTCTCCTTGAGGGGTTGGGTATTGGGCACATTAATAGGTGTGCTAGATTTCTACGGGGAAGAGACCAGGTGGATGTGTAGAGCTTAATATATACATCTAGCTAGGCGATATAATTATGGTCGTCGTCTGGCCTCATGAATTGTGGTTAAAGTCGGGTAGTGTTGAGCCGCACTTATACGGCAATCTCCGGGTGATGTAAGTGCGGCACATAGTCGACAAAAGGCATTCATGCTTGAAAGTAGCTGGCTGAGTTTCTTTCCTCTTCATCGATAGACCTTCAAGCTCTCTAGCACTTCGTTCGCTGTTTCTTGCTCAAACACTCTTTTTCTTAAGGATAAGAGTTGTCCCACAGGAGAGTATGATAAAAAGAATGGGATAATTAGAGGATGGTTTACGGCAAATGGCAAACAAGGGCTAAATGAAAGTGAGTGTTTTTGGAAACGCTTCGACCTCGTTTTTATGTGGCAGACAATTCTAGATCAGGATAATCAATTTCGACAGAGAGGAAGTGTAGATTCATTATAGGACTATAATGGGGAAGAATTCCTTTTGAGATTTCATAAAAGTGCGAACACACGATGTAGCTAACACGGTACTCATGAAGACAGTAATACACGAAAGGAAGCGCCCACACAATTTAATTCCTTTTCTTTCACAGCACCAAGGAATGAGAACTATTTGTTTCCTTTCCTTTTACAATACCATAAACAAGAAACAACGTTCCTCCCTCCTAACGGCCCAGCAAGCTTGTTTGTTCTCATAGAGCGTGGCAATCTTTAAGTAGTCTACGTCAGCATTTTGATCTAAGAGAAAGACTGATTTCTGACGTCGAGGGCTCAGACCTTTAGCTGGATGAAGTTAGGAGCCATGATTGGCCCAGCTGAATAATTCTCTTGGAAGGCTCTCTTCATCTTCAGAATCGTCCTCTGAGTGTCCTCTAGATAGAGAGGAGCCAGCCCAACCCGAATAGATTCCGTTGACACTGGAGGTGCACCGCCGCCAGTGTAATTGCTGACCGATGCAGTCACTGTATAGTATTAACGTGGTTTTTTCAGGAATAATTTGAACTGGACTTACATTACAATCTATGAACTATCTCCACCCAAGAATCGAGGGTAGAAAGTTATTAGGGTCGGGAGCGAGTATAGGGGAAAGTAATCTGTCGGCAAAGAGGAGAGATGAAAGGAGATAAGCTTCTTGATACCATCGAGACAAACGAGAAAGTACCGCTTACCTTTCTAGGTTCTTATAATTGGGGAGTGAGAACAGTGCCAGGGGGATAGCGATAAAAAAAAGGATATGAGGAGAGTAAGAGGAGAGAGCGGAAGATGTTTCCATATGAACACTGAA
Source organism: Morchella sp. 2016-41 (assembly GCA_024713855.1). NCBI lineage: Eukaryota > Fungi > Ascomycota > Pezizomycetes > Pezizales > Morchellaceae > Morchella > Morchella sp. 2016-41. The sequence continues at coordinate 299,059 of JAMGZD010000005.1, forward strand.
CCGACAAACATTGTTGTTGCGTATGGTAAAAGGGCAACATTGCTCTTGAGTATGTGGCGAGAAGTAACGGTGTTGTTACTTATTCGAGGGAAGGAAAGAGCGAAGGAGAGCAGGAAATGTTTCCAAAATGAAGACCGAGCAAAGCAAGTTTGCTCTTAGGGTGTGGAGAGTAGTAGGAGAGAAGAGAAAGATGGTTCTAGAGAGAGGGCCAAACAGAGCTATTGCTCTAATGAATGTGGAGAGCCGAAGAGAGAGGGAGAGAAGGAGAGAAAAGGGTATCCTCGAAAGGACATTGATCTTCTGGGAGTGGGAGCGCTCGATTGCTCAGATGATGAATTCCTGAAGCCGAGCTTTTGGATAGGTGACGGGGAGTATCCGGAGTTGCAAGAGAGAAGCCAGGTCGAGTGAAGAGCAGAATAGGGCTTGAGGAGGTTGGCTCTTGGAAGAACACATATGGTTCAAGCAGCCCACATTTCTGGGATGAATTATAGTTTGGCCATAAACAGATAGCTAGGCGGATTGCGCTGCCTCCACAGGGATACACGGCAGGATAGTCCTCACATAAACTTTGAGGAGGTAATTGCAACTATGGGCAAGGAATGAACACAAAGAGTGGGTTGTATGCTTACCGGCGCAAGCACCAGACAGAGGATATTTCCACCTACGGCATTCGGATCTAGTTTCCAGGGGTAGTTTTGCTTTTACAACGGACCGTATCCTCGAGGGTGATCAAACGATGATAGGGGTCTATATATATAGATCATCAGGTAGCTATGTGAACAACCAGGTCATGATGAATACGTAATATCCTTAACTGATAAAAAAGGGAAAAAAAGGAATTTCGACATCAATTAAGGCCGCGCCCAAAGTTAAGTAAAAGCTGATCAGACTTATAACGATGCAATAAATTCGAGAGAGCACAATGCTTGGCTGACCTCCGTAACGAGCTTAATAAGGGCGTATGTAGGCTCAAACAGGGTAGCCTCACCAAATCAACGTTCTTAGACGCCGGCAAAGACCATTTCTCTATCAACCAAAACAGGAGTACGTTCGTGCAACCCACGGGACAAATCGATACATTTAATAGACAGGTATCTAAAATAGAGTGGTGTCTCATGATGGATTTTACATCTTACTCCAAGTGTTGTAGAGGAGATACTCTCGTATACGACCCTCAAGCTCATATACATAAGCTGCGTGTGATACAATACGGACTTTCACAGGATATTTTATTCTAAACTGCATGTAGTTGACTTCTTTGTAGTCATAGTCTGGCTGGCGGTTACACTGGTAAAAGAGAGCCTCCCCATATATTAGTCTAGGGGAAAAATATTTTTCTAAAATACGTACTTATTCATAGAGATATAAAAGGGTGCTCTGACAGTCTCCTTTGTAACATGAGATTCTTAGATGGTAACTTGCAGCGAGTAGGTGAAGCGAGATGGAAAGGGAAGCCTACAGTGAGTTGGTAGTTACCCCATGAATGGGTTGTTAAATATAGATAGGACTTGGAGATAGCCGGACATCAATGTCCTTGGGAGGAGGGTACTATAGTACTTAATCGATGATATCACTATTCTCGGCAAAGATGAATTACACATATAAAACCAAGTACTTATAGGTGTAGCAAGTGCTGTTAATCTCTAGGAAACTACTTCAAAACCGCTCCAATGAAAGAGTGGGATTCAAGAAATAGGTGGCGGCTTCTTTGTGAAAAATGGTTTGCTTTGGACTAAGGCGCAATAGTCTTAATTCATACTTTCTGGTCATGGTTAAAACCTGCAAAATTTAATAGCACTGATATCACTTTCGAATTAGTAAGCGATATTCATACCTCCTACATATAACCGAGGGGATATGTATAAGGTTTCTATTTTCAAAGTATTGAACGATGATACTTAACTCCGCACTACCGAACCCAAACGCGGGACGTGGACAGGCTGCATACAATATTATAAGAAAGGCAAAAGAAGGGCGTATCTATGTGAAATTGCAGTAGGGCCATGTGGCCTTATGCCCTATTGGGTTGGTGGGTGGTGGTGGGTGGTGGTGGGTGGGGGGAACTCTCATCAGAGCAATTGCGCATATCGTACCTTTCACATAATTGCGGTTCTCTAGTAACTTGTGCGTATATATAAAAAGCGAGAAAGGCAGTATATACATGTACCTAAGCTGAATATATACCTAGGTAACGACGTGTAGATGTATGCCCGCATGATCTCTCATTGCAGGCTTGTGGGGTTATCTGGGCAAGAAATAATACATGTATGTACCTACATGTAATCTCTATAGTGTTTTTAAAGGTCTCAGGATGAAGGGATTGATACTCTATTCATTTGACTAATTGATTCCCTCATTAATTGCATCTTAAGGCTTGAAACGTGGCATCCCAAGTTTGAACTTTGCTACCTATATAAGTATTTTTCAATACTTCACTTACTGGGATATACATACTAATCTCCCCTACCTCTCAGCTTGCCGTTGAGTGCTCAAGAAAAGGGATATCAGACTTCACACTTATCCTCCGTATCCTAACTGTTATCATGTCTAGAATTGTAGACCCCTCCTTGCTAAATTATTTCACAGACACACTTTGCGAAGACCATATGGGGACTATATACATAGGTCCCATGCCCACAGAAGAATACTCACAACAATGCATTCAGATTCAGTGGATTGTTCTAAACCTTATCTCCTTCCGCGTTGTCGATGATCACTTGGTCCTCCGCCTCGATACCCGTCCCCCTGGTCTCTACTATCGTGAATGGTGGTGGAAGATTGGACGCGATATCACCTACAAAGCCTTCCGCGGCGGTGGCGAGAATACGTACATGGACGCAATGTTGTTACGACGTCACGTTGACTTCGTTGCAAGGCTGTGCCCAAATGGGTTCCCGGAGAGCAAGGCAGCACGAAGGCTTGATATCCTGGCACATACAATTGGAGCCAAAATGAAAGCGGGCCTGGTAATGGAAGAAGGTCGAATGAGGATAGTATTCAGACGGTGGCTTAACGGCTATGGGCTGGGGTATGTTACATACAAGAAGAAACCAGAAACATCACTCGAGAAACCGGCCTCGTCAGGCGCGTTGATGAGGTTGCCGGGGAAGAGGAGTTGTTTGAAGAGGGGGTTCCTGGACTTGGAGTGGTATAAGCCACCCGGTGGGGGAAGATCTCGTAGCCTAGAGTATTTTCCACTGACGAAATATGATATGAAAAGGTTGGAGGAGGGATTGATATATCAGGAATTGGCGTCCGATGCTTCTCTGGGCAGATTACCGGGTATGGGTATTGTTCGAGCCAAAGAATAGGTGTTGGGAAAGGCGCAGAGCGTGGTCTTTGGGGATTCTACTGTACTATTCCGGCGTTTGCTCGTCTTTGGTAGAGTGTATTAAGGGAAAAACAGCTTTGTTAGGTTATAAGGGCTATTAAAGTATGGATTGAAGTCTCTTTATGGTCAAAGATATGCGTAGGGATGCATATGCTAATTACAGATCTTGTGAATGTAACTTTTGACACCTTGTGTTGCACCGCCGGGAGGTGTTCAATTGTGTTACTCTTACAATACTAATATCCCTATCCCAAGAAAAGCGTCACAGCTTATCCTCGTGTCAATTGAATAACGAATGAAAAAGATGAATGTCACCCCATTTACCACGTATACCGACAAAAGTGACTATTGTGACACTTGATCTTTTGAAAAGTGACGTACAACTGTATAAAGGTAACCAAACCTTCATACCTCCAGTAACAGCGGTAGCCGTGAATCTGGGACATCTTAGCTATAGAGAGGTTTATTAATTTTCTCAAGTACTTAGATGTCTACTCGATCATTATGAGACATGCATGATACTAAATGATGTATATCACCGCATCTATAGTTAGAGATCAAATATAAATGAAGAGAGGAAGAGTTCAGACTTACACCTTATCATACAAAGTATAGACTGTTTAGAGCCTTTTTAATTTTGTTGAATTCGATGATATTTTTATCTTTAGATAGTCTCCTATTTCAGATAGCGTGACTTTGGCATCCCTCAATTGTCAATCTTTTTCCAAAACCAGTAAGACTTGTGGACACCTGAGTTCAAGTTAGATTTCTAGTTCTGTAGTATCAAGGTATAAACATACTAATTGCCCTGTCCACATCGAGGCAAGTCTAGGTCCACCATCTGGTCACAATACCGACATATCATGATCGGGATTTCACCGCTTCTGTAACTCCTGATCGAACCATTGGGCAGGCGGGTCATCAGGGTGATTTCGACCACATCTTCCATCCTCATCGTTAGTGGCTGATGTTTCTTAATACACACTTCGTCGAGCGTTTTGTAAAAAGGACCATAGTGTTTCTCATGAAAACATTTGTGTTTGAAGTGGTCCTTCAGCAGCGCGCCCATACTACCCATCAAGGTCACCATGCCCGGCGGTGGGCTAGTTTTCTGCCTCATTAAAAACTCATCTGTTGGTGAGCCTGGTCTCCGAATGGTGCTAGATAGCGGTTCTAGTCGTAGTGGAGTTTGTGCCTGAGAGGGACCTTGACCTTGTGCCGAAAGTTCCGTATTCCGTACTTCTAGGACTTTGTGGGCTGCCTCGGTGATTACCATGACCTCGCGCTCTACAGGAGTTGTTTCTCTCGATTGGGAGGTACAAGGGCTAGCTGGGCCTAGTTGAATAACTTGTAGGGACGCTGTAAAAGAGTTAATTCCGTCGTTGTTGGGGGGCTGAAGTATTTACCTGAGTTGTCTCTACCGGATTCAAGATCTTTCCCGGCATCTTTACGAGTGACGTTTGAAGAATTCATGTTCTGAGTGGAGAACGTTTGAAATCAACTCCCTTCCTTATAAGTTCCCACGTTCCCCCTTGATGGTTGAGGGCGTTCGTCGTACTTGAAGGGGTTTGGGGAGTGCCAAGGGTTGACAGATTCCAGCTCCCTCTGTGAGAAAACGTTGTGACTGTAGGAAAGTGTACAGTTTAGGCTGGGATGAAGGTGGGTGAGTGCAATGGACAGAAGGGAATCTTTATTTGCGGTGAAAAAAATTGTGATTAACAAAAGCTTGTTCACATGGAGTGACTAATTTCAAAGTTAAGATTAACTCGCATCTCGACTCACTGTCGACAGTGGCAGTTCTATAGGGAGCCCTTCCTACACATGAGAGAGATATTTAGAAGACTGCACTTGCTCTCTTGATTTACATGAATCGAGTTCGTGTCGAAAGCGAACTTGTGCTGGAACCGCATATCCACGCTTTGGGTATAGCGTATGTGCACGGACCCGCCACGCGTCTGCCATAGAGATATAGATGACTGATGGGTAAAATTGACTGTTCCCATCCTTTTCATGAAAAGGAAACTCTAAGTTTACATGAATGTCGATGCTTCAACAACGCACCAAGAAACAACCACAAACATCACGCCAATATGAAAACTTAGATACGCCCATCTTTCATGATCAACAGACTTCATCATAGGCGATACAGACATCGCCATGACTGAAAGGGGCACCAACGCGCCATCCCAAAGGGACAGTAACAAGAATAAGATACCAAATGAGGTTGGTTTCATTTGATTTGAAAAACTTCATGATACCGATATTATGCACAAAATTAGCTAAGCATTCAACGCAGGAGATTCAGAAGGGGGTGAATACCGATGATATGGATAATGCGAGACGATATACTTATATCTCGCCGGGAGGTGTGGACTGGGTTTCGTCAAACACCGCCCAGCCTGGATCGTTTACTCGTCTAAATAACGAAGCCTCGACCATTAGCCATCGCGTCAGCAAAGTAGAAGGAAGTTAATCTCTTACAAGATTTGACTAAAATGACTGTACACGCGTGTCGTTCTCTTTGCGCCAAAAACAATAATTTCGAAGAAAGCAGAATGGTTAAGAAAATAGAGAGCATCGAAGGATATATCATCATCAAGAAAAAGCTTAAACTGCAAACAACATAAGCATATGAATCAGATAAATGGGCGGTGGATATCATAACATACAAGGTGGAAATGAATAGTTGCTTATGATGATTGATGCATTTACGGCTTAAAGCTCGGCTCACGCCTTCATTTCATCTTCGCCAGCGGGAACATGCTGCCCGTCATTTTGTTCTCCAGAAGAGAGCGCAACAGAATCCTCATTACCATTCTGCTGCTGCTGAACAGCAGTAGTAGTCTGGTTATTGTGGAGTGATGGGGCCGCAGTCTGCGGATTACGGAAGAGCAACCTACGCTCAACAAACAGTTGTTAGTAAACAGAAATGGATAAGGGTATTTTTTTTTTACCTGCGAGCAGAGCGGCGCGCCTTTACAGCTGGAGTCGGTGATTCGAACTCGACAGGTCCCCTCAGCAGCTCGGCCTCTCTCCGACTTTTGCTGAGATCAGGGGGTTGGTTGCTAACCTCCCCGCTGATGGGTGTCTTTGGAAACACCGCTGTATCCTTGGGGGTCTCGAAGGATCCGAGGTCCAATGGTGATACATTACCACCAGGGTCCTGAGCACTATAAAATTTGTCTTTCTGGGTAGTGGAGTCGGGCATTGCGTATAGGATCAGGTCAGAGTTTCTATGTGTTTAAGAAAGGATGAGGGGTGTGGCTTTTGATGGATCCGAGGGGATGAACGATGGAAGGAGGGGGGGATGAACGAAGGAGAAGATGGACGGATGATGAGAGGGAGAGGAGAGGAAGAACAGAGAGAAGAGAGGGGAAGGGGAGATTAGTAGGGACCCTAAAGGAGGCTGTCAAAAAGATCCCCGCGATGTGGAACGACGACATAATCATAAGTTGGTGAAGAATCAAGTGGGGCTCATGGGAGGCATGTCTGCCTTTATCGCAGTAAGGGCTCCTTATTACGTTACAAGAGACATTGAAGTTTGCCTTGACATTGAACACTAATATAATCTTCTGTGTTTATATTTTGATGCATTTTAAAAGGAAGGCTTGAACACTGATGGTTGTTTCATGATGCATTGAGATTATGACAGTATTTCATTAATATAAAAATATGGAAACCTCAATACTTCGTTGTTTGAAGATTTGGGGTAATACCTAACCAGATAGGAGATATCTATTACTCAAAACTCTTCCCAAGGTTAATAATAAACCTGGGATGTAGTGTACAACTCTGAAACCAAACACAGGCTTGCGGATGAGGATTACGGGTCACTGTAGCAACTCGATGAAGCGATGACATTCATAGCATCACCCTGCGGGAGTATACGTAGTTGTCTGTGTTACTCACGCATCTTTCTCTGGGTACGCAGAAGTACGTATTGTTTAATGGACAGAGAAGCGACTTTGTAAATGGAAGTTTCATTTGCTCTTCGTGCGTGGCGACGGGACTTACTTCGCGCACTGAGGGGGGGGGGGGGCGTAACATCCACGATGGGAGCTAAAAGAAAATAAAAACGGTGACCGGCATATAATCAACCAGTTAATACTGCTATGGGTATGTCAACGGACATTGGAGTGATGCGTTAAATATAAATAACAGTAAATTCTTATATGTGTGCTATCCGGCGTAGAGAAAGCTGAAATACCTGAATTGAATGGTATGGCATTGAGGGTAGTTCATCATCGGCCGAGGCAGGAAGTTTTCATAGCACCCAAGAAATTGGTAACATTAGAGGGGATTGGGTCTCCAAGTACGTCCATATCGGTTATCCTTTTTACGCTACTAGCAACTGACCCGCATTCACAAACATTGAACAGTGATTGCTAACTGGATATGGTGACAGTAACCTTAGATATAGGATGGATTTGACTATAGTTTTCTAGATCACTGTTTACGTTGTCTTCCATTCATCGAACTATCCAGACTGTACTTAATTACAAGCTGAGCTTCTCCTAGGTATAGAAATTGACAACACTGCTTATAGAGAGTGTACTAGGATGTTATTTGTTCGAGTCGCACTGAGTTGGTCTAGGAGCTTCCGGCTTTCCATCATTTGTGAGAGTTCACAATCTCTATTAATTGTTTCCACGGGCTGTAAACTGTATTCAATTTCCCTGCGCTCCTCCGACCTCGCGTGGTTCAATTTCACTGATTAATCAGTGTACCTCATTCGAGGGTACTTGCGAAGCTGTTCCGACCTTTTATCTCATGGGGATAGCCAGTCAGTCGCGGTAGCCCCTTCTTTATTTACTTGTGTTTGAGAAAGTATCAAACCTACATATACTTATGTAAATACATGTAATTACATGGCTATACATCCGGGTTTGAAGTATCCGAGGATTGATTTGTAGAGCTCCAACGTATTATCATTATTATTATCAGACTTGAGACGATTGAACCAAAGCATTAATGAGCGAGGACCTTTATTGCTGCCTCGTGAGGAAACTTCACAAACTAGATGGAGATATTGGTTTACACGCAACAAGAGATTACAGTGCATACCAAGATATGTATATATATATAATACACATTCTAACGATAGCTAGGTAGCCACCAGATTGATATTATGGGCCTTTAAATCTCCAAAAATAGTACAAACTCACGTTTTATTCTGTCTCAAAACTGCGGGAACATGTCCGGCACCGTAGATACCTTTTAAAATGCTCTCGCACGTTAATGACCACGTTCTTGAGTTCCCTAATTAAAGGAAGAGTGTCGTTGAATCAAGCTTCCGACACCATTACCCGGTTCTGCAGGAGAGTAAGCTAGACCTGATACGGGTGTTTACTTTCCCCAAGAATGACAACCTTAATCCAATGACAACGGTGTGAAACCTCGGAATGAGTATGATCAAGGGAAACATGAAGGAAAAAGAGGATATTAGAAGGAACGCCCTCTATATCGCTCCCAGCCTCCCCTCGACCGCCTACAAGCTTCGCTAGGTAATTATGTACGTTTTAGTGAGAGGCGCCAACCTTACTGGGATGAGATATATATATACGTAGTATTCCTATCTATATAGGCACACGTTGCGAATTTTTCATCAAGCCTCGACTATCTTTACTTAGACAAGTACAAGTACTCAAAGTAAGCCTGCCTAAATCAACGTCACTTACAGTCGTAATGTCAGTCTTGTTGAACCCTCACATCTTTTTGCTCCGTTCAACCCACAGAGTCGGTATGATGTCTGCGTGGAGCCATTCACTGGATAGCGTATTGAATATTGAACTTTTGAAATTAGCATTGACTGCGTATCTTATGGGGTAAGAACACAAACCTTTAAATAGAAGTATCCTTTTCACGAAGAATAGATACGCAGTTTGATTGGGCCTCTTTATACACCTCACTATTCTCATCCTCCCGAAACATAATACCTTCGCCATTGAGTAGCTTGAAAATGCTTTTAAGAGTTCTGACCTGCCTCCCATGGGGGCCGACAACGCTGTTCTTGATCCACGCAATTCTCTCATACCAAGGATCATCAGTACCAAAGGCTGGATTTTGTTTGATGCTCATTTTGAGATAATCGATGGCGTCCATCATACTCTTGATATCAGCAGCAGTGGGTGTTCCATTTTTGAAGACATTCTTGATAGTGGTCTGGAGAGCGAAGTCGCATTCTGCACGCTTGATATAGAACCTGTCGATCTTGGCGTCTTTGGTCGTCTGCCGACGATATTCACGATCAATGACCGCTATCTTCTCCTCTTTACGGAGACTGGTATCGGACTTATGACATGGTCTTGACGATCCGCTGGGGCGTTGCCCATTGATGCACTCCTCGAAGTAGTTCCTAGTGCGTACTATAACCAAATCTGCTATTTCCAAGTTAGTATTTGTGGGAAAAATACCTCACTAAGTTACTTACCTTGAGGAAAATTGTTAGCAGCAGTTCTGATGGGGTGGACGACGCCCCGCTTAGAGAGCATCCTATTTTTAATATTCTCCGCATATTTCGGATGAGAATCTGCCTTTCGGGAATACGGGGCCGCGGTATAGTTTAGGATAGGCGGATCAGATACTCCTCCATGGACGCTACGAGTGTTGTAACGTTGTTCTGGATAGGAAAGCATGCGTTCCGCATCTGCCTGTTTGATGATGTTGGAATCGCTGGGCCATTCCAATGTAGTGTAGGATATTTTGGCGGGGTATGGGTTACGAGTACCCGCGGCCTTACTAGTTAGGAAGGACTGAAAGTTTGAGGTGGAGGATTGACTTTGATATATGTTGGCCGTACTATGTTGCTTTGCAAGTACATCCTGTCTTAACCGGTCAGAGCGGGGCATTCTGGGGGCATTATTGAGGATTGGATCTTCATAGCAATAGGGGCCGCTATGTTCATGTTCAACTTCAATATGACTTTCCTTCTGGCCCATGAAATATCGCAGCTGATGTGCGGTGGGAGGGGTTGGTAGGATTGCTGGTGGGTAGCTCTGCATCCTGCGGTGAAGGTTTTCTCGCCGTGCCTGCTGATATACCAAAGAGTTCGGTGTATCTAAAACGTGATCTATAGCGAATCTCTGTTGAATGCTGCTTGGGAAATTCCTGCACCCTTTATTCTGGGTTGGAGTGGCTCTGGGGGAATCAGCATGGCCACTACAGGTCGAGAACCCTTTCGAATTGTGGTTATTCTGTGGTTGTGTCAGAAAACCACCGTGAGGAGCTTTCATGGACCATTGATTCTCTCTTTTCTGAATGGTTACCGTTGGTACTGCTCCAGGAACGTCGGAAGCAAGGTGCCTCTCATCCGCCTGCATTAACTCGAAGGTTCGGAAAGCCGAGAGACTTGAAAAGGTATTCGCGCTGCCACCTGGTGCTGTCATGGTGATGGTTTGTTGTGGGAGAGGCTGGTGTGACAGAGACATATTAAGATGAACGAAACATGAAGTCGCTCGGGCAAATGATGTAGTGCGAAAGAACTCAGCCATTATAACTTGGTTGGGACAAGGCGGCTGAGACTACACTAACGGCAAATCAATGGCAAGGTCACATGATGGCTTTGGGCTCATAATGTTATTTCAGCGTCCCCACAACGCACACAGAGGTGATGTGAGCTACTTCATTTGTATGCGAGGTAAGAAGTTGTACCATATCTGAAGGCATAAAGTTTCCCTTGGGCTTACTATGGCTCTGCCAGCTCAGTTGGATCATCACCAATCCCTCCGATTAAATCTTTGCCCAATATTAAAGTCATTGAATTAATTATTTTAAAGCCTGTATCCAGGCTTTTAGTGTGACACGACATTCAAAATATCACCCTCGGAGGCCACTAGCAATATCAGGATATTCTGCTGATATCAAGGCTGCTCATTATCAGAACCTCTGTGGACCTAAGCCTCCTACTCTCTAAAACAAACAGACTTACTATAAAGCTGTGCACGACCTCTAAGCTTAGGGGAGTAAAAGTAGAGATAGGAAGGATTCAGAAAGATTGGAGGGAAGAGAATGGCTGAGGTATCAAATGAGAACTGATAACGATAAGAATATTAATCTGTTTTGATGATCTCTAGTTGCAATCTTTTCATCCTCTTCCTATCACCTATTTTTTATAGATCAGCTCAAGCGGTACTTTACGTGATTCATGACTTCGATGAAGAGGAACGTAGGTATAGTACTACGTGTATGTAGTAAAGGTATATGAGCCTTAGAATTCTGCATGAGTGAAAGCAAGCATGCTGAAAGATAGCTCAAGTATAGTTTATAATGTGGTATAGGACTTTTAGAGGGCATGGAGTTTGCAAAATCTCTAATCATGAAATCCACCACGCACTATCTTGCCAATAGGTACCCTCGCAGCGAAGATATCGAAATACGAAGTAGACAAAGAAAGAACGCAACATTGTTGCAAGTTTAATAAGCAAAAAAAAAGAACGGAAATCAATGGTAGCAATATCACCCTTTCTCTCCTACTTGAAGATAATTTGTATACCCTTCTATCTCCTCGAAGCAAAATACAATCTCTGGTTCCAGAAAGATGATAAGTAAGATACGTGAGCATCGGAACGTATGATGAATTCTAAATCTGACAGTCTGGGTGCATTTTTTTATTCATCATTATACGGATATAACGTTTTTGTAGTGGAATGAAGTTCCATCGTCTTCTCCCGGGCATTGAGACTACTTATACCAGTTAGTATAGAAGATACTTGAAAATAGGAGGGTCCCTAGTGTTTATTACGTTGGAAAGTGGGCTCACTGCGACCTATCTGCCAAGATCAGGCTGTGCGATAATAACGCGGGATGTCTCGATGGGATACCGATCCTCAGCCTCAGATCCATCGACCTCCATTTTGAAATCTTCAATACCATCGGTATCCATTTGATCTGCTCGGTCACTCTCATCCATCTTTTGTTCCAAGAAACGATGCACATTCCTTACTTGGTCCAGCTGAATTGTATGCCTCTTCTCTTTCGAAGCCTCCGCCCATCCAAGCCACGCTCTTATTACCTCCCACCTCTGACAGCCCACCCGGGTAATGCTTTTCTCAAACTGCAGAAGCTCGATCACATCGGTGAGCGACCTCTCCGATGCAGGCCATGGAATGATTCTGGTTTCAACTGGAGCATCATTGTACGAATCTTCAGGGTAGGTGTGTCCAATTCGCGCTGCGTAAATCTGACGAGCAATTTCAATTGTCCGTTGATGGCGGAGGGCCTGCTCTGCACGGATTTGGGCGTCATATGCAAAGACAGCGCTCATATTCCAATTGAAAGCCTGCCCTACGCCGTGGACTTGGCTAACACGGTAAGCGCGGTGTTCGTTACCACTGTTGGTGTCGGTATGAGATGAAGAGACGCTTTCATGGGATGAACTGATGTGGTCTGCCTCAGAGAGGTATGCTCCTTCTTGGCCGTGGAGGTATACCTGGCCGTCAGCACCGAGGAAAAGCAGGCTTGGGTCAATATATCCCGGAGGAATTTCGCCGCTCCAGGGAGGCATTATTATCGACTTTATTTATCACCAAGGTGCGGGTACCTGATGTTGTGTGGTTTTAAGGGTTTTGTTGAAGATTTGAGTTATGGGATGATGTGTTGGGTGGGGTGGGAATGAACTGGTCATGAAGGAAGGGACAGGCCAGGAATTTATTGATTACATGTACTTCGAGTGAGAATATATGATCTCCTCACCGCATGATTGGTTCAATTCGTTAATTGTATGCAACCCAGGGGTTAGAATAACACCACCACATGCACTACAATGAGGAGGTGCAGTTTATCAGTTGATTCATGTTTAGGGTAGTGCCAGAGATGGGAATCTCATTCATTACATGTATATAAATGTACAGCGCGAGGTAAAATCTGAAGGCTGGGCACCCATTTTACACCAAAAGTTCAACTTTTCAACGTGGCCCTAGTCCACCAATTATCATGAATAATCTCCGAGAATTAGAGAAGTATATTTCTTGCATGTCAAGAATTGACTTATCAGTTCAAAACTAAACTATTATTCCTCTAGCATGAGCTATGTTTATTCCATTGTGTTGAGTTGCCAAAAAACACGCCAAGACCACATATTTGTATGGGATGTAGCCGAATCTCCAAATTGCTCTACTTCTACATCATGTACTTTCTTTCATATCTGACCTGAAAGAGTGTCCTTGTAGATATATTAAAATTTGTACCCAAAGTCTTACTCTATAAAGCCTTGTTTGTTCCTGATCGCAATTGGGATGTATGTTTTCGTTCTGTTTTAGCTAACTTTAATTTGCAATTGGTGTATTTTTGGTTGCCAGCCTTCACTTTTACCTCGAGCTGTACAATGGATGAAATTGGGGATCATTATTCATGGAACATCAACCCCAGATATTCATACGCATATATATTACAGTACTGAAAAGCGGGTGGATCCAGTACCACACCTAGCAGAATACTGTAAAACCACGGTATTGCTACGGTATTGCTACGGTATAATATTTAGAATTCCGATTTAATTCGGAAGTTTTAAACAATTCCGTATTGATACAGTACGTATTACATCCCATTTTTTGTACTATATATTACATGTAATCAAGCTAGTTGTGGCTGTAATTTAGGAACCACATTTAGTGGCTTACGCTGATCTGCATTAAGCATATCAAAGCTGGCGGGTGATATAATGACCGGGGGTGGGTGGGGTAATAAGCAGTACAGGGTCATATGGTGAAGTGAGGAAACTGCTACGGGGTGAATTAGGATCTGGATCTACACAATCCCAACTACTGTGGGTATAAGAGGGCCTATTTCTATATATTTGGCCTTAACTATGGGAAAATCGTCACTTGTATTATGATGGATGAAGTGTGAGAGATCAGTACTTCTTATTTGAATCGAGTATTTTGATAGACCGCCATTTGAGTGATATACATGTATGACGTAGCTCTACTAAGTACAGTCTACTTTGTACCCGAGCTCTACGAAGAATTGAGCATTGTTAGTTACGTAAAACTCTGACTGAGAACAAACCAAGCTGGCTACATACCATTGTACTAAGTACCTCAAAACAAACCAAAGCTGCAATATTCTACACCATCACTGTGCCATGAATCATTGATTTAGAGCAGAGTCAAGGGTTTCCGGATCTATAATAGCTGCTGAATATCAGTCGCGATCGCTATCCCATTTACGACCAAGATTTGCTTACCGTAGTGCGGTATGGCGTCTAGACCAGCTGCAGCATCGATCATCCACATCTGGATACGCTCTCTGAATGTTAAGCCTACTTGACGTGAGGCTGGAACTCCAAAATAATCTTCGACAATATGTAGTAAGACCCTGCCCTGAAAATCGCCGTCCGTGTGATTTTCTTCGTATAAAAGTCAGCTAACTGCGGAATGGACAGAAATCTTATTTCCTGATTGGTATGCCCCACCTTGAGACTTGCGGTCTTTGCTGCGCGTGTCTCCCTGCTGGGAGTGGCTAGAATCGCGCCAGGTCATACCGTGCGCTGCAAATTTGTCTGTGTGACACATATCGGCCAACTTGGCCGCCGACCTAGTTGACGCACAGCCATTGTCACTCCCAGAGCAGCCGCTGCTTGTAGTACCCTCTGCGACAACAAAATGCACTAGAGTTAACATAAGTTGACTCAAGAGAAAAGGGACAACTGAAGACTGAGTTACCAATTGTTGATGCCTTACTTGAGTGCATCGGGGAGACAAGTTGTCTGTATGAAGCAGAAAGAGAGTCTGGACGAGCATCGCCAATAGATACCGGGACACCCCCCTCTGACGATGCTACAAGAGAATAGATGCTTGTTGGTGAAGAAGAGCCAGAGCTTTTCTCCTTGGAATTTGCCCCCACTGATGTATCCGATTCATCATCGTCGGTAACCGCATCATAGATCCTTTTATCAAACTCACCATGTAAAATTGAATAATCAGTCACGATAACGATGGGAGTTCTCGATGCACGACGGCCTCGAAATACGATCTCATCATCCTTATGCTTTAAAACGAATAAGTCAACCTCCATCACCACATGTTCTCGATTGAGAGACGGAAGTATCAGTAACTTACGAGGTCATCGACTCTCATTATATCCGAGGACATTTGGGGGATATCCATTGTTATCAAGCCCTTATCGATTGAAGTAGTGGAGATGTTGGTGATTATGATGGTGGTGGGTATTGTGTCAGGACTGGCACATTCGAAGCGACATAGACACAGTAGTTACGCTTAGTCGCCGAAATGTGAACTTGCTTAGTCGTTGTGGACATGAAATTGAATACTCAGATTCAACCTTGTTTCTGTAATCGATCTAGTCCTAGGGAACTTTTACGCCTCGCCGTCCCATGCCGCTAATAAGTACGTGCATATACTATACTACGCCCTATTTTAATAAGCATGAGCGGAGTGGTATCTTGAAATAAGTATAAGGTTATGTGGGGTCTTCATCAAAACTAATTCTCTTGAGTACGAGCTCCGTGTGCGATGAAAACAACTATCCATCCTCTTTAGAAGAGTCTCAAGACTGTAATTTATGATCGATCATAGGAAAGAATCATGTTAGAAACTGCCTACTGTAGGGCTGGGACCACGACGGTGACGGAGATCTTCGGTTGAATTAAAGGTCTACACTCTAAATGCGGGTACGCGTACACACATAAGTTAACGCACACCCCGGCCAAACGATGTGCTTGAACTACCGCATCTAAATATCCTAATTTCTAGACTTAACGAGAGGTTTTGAAGGTTAGAGTAGATAGACATGATATCAAAGTTCCATCGCCCGTCACTACCTGGGCTCCTTTGCGGGGGCATCGGGAGGACTAGTATGTTTGTAATAACTTAAGAACCCAGTGCAGAATTCACAATGGGTTTGTGGTTTGATCAGTGCTCGATAGCTCTCAAAGGATTGTTGATCTTGCTAAACACTCTGAAGCTACTCTCATTCTCTTAGGTATATAGAACGAACCGAAGGAACCATCTTGAATCGGAATAGCATCCTATGCTCACATTTATCATATCACTTGGCACTTCAGTACTGTGAGCCATAAATATACGGAAATCATGTACTATCCCATGACCCGTAGCTTAGTTTTGATACTTTGGTTACAACTCTCTCCTGTTACCCACCACTCATGAAATTATGCCGTCTTGAACTCCGCACGTTATCAATCATGTTGATGAGATTTGAGGTTGATTAGAGAACATAAGGTCAACAACCAGGCACCGTTGCTTATTGGAGAGGGTTTCAAAGCCCTCTGCTACGGGCCAAGGGATAGGCTATAAAACACTGTTCTTGTATTTTGTGGAATATTTCGAGTCGCTCTGGATGAAGCGGAGAAATCCGATACCGTCCGTGCTCGGATAAGATTCACCTAGTATTTTCAAATATGAAAACGCCTAACATGATGATACCTGCTCACAAGACCATTGTAGAGGCATAGAAAGGCTTCTCAATCCTACTCACACATCTCATCGTACCCTCCTTTTTCCTACTTCTCGAATTGCCTCGGCCACTTGGTATAAAGCGTTATTGTTTCATGTAGTGTATGTATCAGCTTGGCAACGCAAAAGCTTTTCATAAATGCATGCTTTCAAGACAACCATTTCCCAGAGCTTATTTAATATTGGCTGTCAATTAAGCTAGAGTCATCTTTATAGTTGGAATTAAGCATCTCGCGTGATGTATTGACCGAACTCAAACCCGAGCGTTGCTGCCTACATGTACATCATAGAGATGGCTTCAAAGAAGCGGCTGAGGAATTACGTGCATGTGAGTAGCATACATACATGTAGGTAGTACGTGGTACGAGTTAGTCTCAGACGGATACAGATGACACAGGGAGCGTTATTTCGTCATCTTGCTGCCTGCATCAGATAGTTTGCAATTCATACTACGGCCGCGCTTTAGCTACCTAAAAAGGAAATTTAGAGTCGGTTTTGTCTAAGATACCTAGTACATGTATTACTCATATCTCTTGATACCTATTGAAATTGAAATTAAGTCCGTTGCTTCAAATGATACAAAGGGAGATCAATATCGGATTGCTTGACGAATAAGCAAGAATATTTCTCAACGGTACTAATTATAAAGCCCCTCAAAGGCTGTCATAGGAGGCGAAATCCCTTGCTATACCAATTCCTAAACTTGTTGGGAGCTTGTTTGATTCCTCTGAAGCCTACTTCTTTCCCATTAGCCCAGAGTACAGAGTTGAGGACCCGTCTGATCCTAGAAACTGCATATATGCCTTCTCAATACGATATGGGGACATAAATTCTTTATCACCCTAATAATGTATTTCACCGAGAAAGCGATTGTTACCGGGAAAGCAAGCAAGAGTGACAACGGGGTGATCGAAAATTGCTGAAGATAGTTGAATTTATATAAGATTGCAGAACCAAGTAGCCAAAAGTATTATATAGATGTCTCCCAACTATTTGACATGATTTACCTCTATCTAGCGAGAGTATTGTTTCAGAGAGGTTGTTGACTGGGTTAGGGAGTGAAAAGTTTATTGACTTTACAAAGTTTTGGTTTATATTCATTACATATAAATAACTCCATGATTCGGAAAGGGCACACTGGACCCTCTTAGATGTGCCTCTCTTCCTACATTGTGTTTTGATGCGCACAGCCTCTTCCTGTAAGATTCGGTTGCTTTCTGAAATACGTTACTGTACGTCACGTGAATATACAAATGCAAATTATATAACGACAGAGTTGGTAAATCGTTAAGCTACATTTGGCCGGCCGGCAAAGCAAGAAATATCTTCCTTGCATCAATTGAAACGAACAGTTCTTCTTTCTCCGCTTCTAGACCCGCAGGCTAAGAGGCTTTCCATCTTCCCTTCTTCACGTCCGTCAGGACCTTAGTATGCTCTCATTGCCATCTGGAAAAATTTGCTAATAGCTACGCCCATTGATGTGATCAAGTAATATTGTTAGTTTAGCAGTTATGGTAATTATATGTAGTCGGCCCGGTACAGTGACTACGTAGTGTGGCTTCCGTACTACATGCATCTATATGGCGGAAAACAGAGTGTGTGGAAAACAGAGTGTGTGGAAAACAGAGCGTGTGTGCAACAGAATGTGTGGACGTAAATTGCTTTATACCCGGCCATCTCAATCGATACTATATCACTCACTCTGATCTACATACTGTCCCTTCAACGACTAGTAGTAGATATGTATGTCTCAGGAATCTAAAATCAGTCTTTTGAAGCGCGGTTTATACAAGATACTCTAATGAGTCAAACAGAATATGAACGATTGCTAAATACAATAATGACGGAAACGAGTGATTGATTATGACTGAACCAATTGGTGGCATAATCGGATATATTAAGTTGGTTAAATTTACTGAGGATCAATAGAAAGTAAAATAAGATATTCTCTGAGATTACGAAAGGAAGCATCCCTCAGAACCGGCTGCTCCTTCGTCAAGTCTCAAGAAAGAAGATTGCCATAGTATTGGACGATAATGACTGTAGAGAGTAATCACAAGGTATCACTCGATCTTGGCACATTATCGTTATCACCGGGTGCTACATGTACATACATATCGGCAACATCCTAACCCACCCAGTCAATTGCTTACAAAAACAGGAGTAAAAACGAGAGCCTCAGATATTGTAAGGATAAGGAGGCCGGCTGATAAATAGGGGATCGCGACACCTGAGAGCTTTCTCTAAGCTGGCTCCTTTCCCGGGTTAGCAAATGCAAAATCGTGAATCTGTTATTAGGGGATTTGGCCAACATATGATAATTCCTTCTCTTGCTCTCCCCCGTAATCTGTCAATCAGAGCTCAAATCTCGAAGACACGTGGATGAAATAGGTATCTTTATAATTGCTAACGCCTTCGAACTCTTGACCCTACTCAGTCTACATCAACTATACTCTCAACGCAATCACACAACCTATCACAAAATTTGTATCTTCTTGGCCGGGGATTTTTACAATCCTATAATATGAGAGTCTGTATAGTCCTTTTGTCCCTTCTGAGCCTTGGGGTGGTCTATGCCTCGCCAGTACTTACCGGAAATGTTGGCTTTAACATTGGACACAAACGCGTATACACACCACTCTATTCCTCTAATAGGGCCTTTCTAACATCAGCATTATGGTAGGCCGATGGTACATGCAAGACAACAGAAGATTGGACCGAAGACTTTCGAACCATACGGTCGTGGTCACATGACATGGTTCAAGTGAATACTGCTAGATTATTTTCTACTTCAGACTGCTTTAATCTCAAAAACGCTGTACCGGCTGCGCAAGCAACATACATTAAAATCTGGGTCACCATCTGGGCCACACCGGCGGACAAGTATGCCCGTGAACGGGATGAGCTTGTGTATGCTATTAAAACCTGGGGAACTGATTGGATTGCCGGAATAAATGTTGGATCAGAGCACCTGTACCAGGGTAGCCTGAAACCTGCAACATTGGCCCGATACATCAATCAAGTGAAGATGTTGGTTAAAGTAACATTGGGTGCTCCATATATTGCAATCGGGTGCGCTGATACCTGGACTCAACTGGTTTCTCCCGCTGCAAAGATTGTCTTGGGCGTATCAGATGTACATTCACTCTAGAAAAGAGAATCAAGGAAACCGGCTGATAATAGTTTAGGTCGTCTTAACAAATGGATTTCCTTATTGGCAAGGAATACCGATCGAAGCTGCTGGAGGTACTTTTACCGGAAATCTTAACACAGTCAAGAACCTTATTCCTGATAAGCCTATCATCGTCGGTGAGACCGGCTGGCCTTCTGCTGGTCCGCCTTTTAAAGGTGCTCAGACATCCGTCGCAAACCTTCAGAGGTACTGGTATGATACCGCCTGTCCGCTTATCATGCAAGGAATCCCGGTTTTCTGGTTTAGTGCTTGTACGTTCTCTGTAACCAAAATTAAATGGATGACTTATAACTTACTGATTGGGGAACAGTCGACGAGCCTGCAAAAGACGGTGAGAATGGCGATGTTGAGAAGCATTTCGGTGTGGCAACCGCGGACAGACATTTGAAAATCAGCCTCAACTGCTAGTTACTCTTCCGTTATGAAGCCCTCCTGTAATGCACTTATCTTACTTAATGCTTTCCTTAACACGAACATGCATAGCCTTGCACTGTTGTATATTCTATAAGTACCGTAATGAAGCTCTTATAGGAGATGTTTACTCAACGGTAAGTAAATTTGTGTGGCTAAATCCATGTTTCGCGGATACACAGTGATCGTAGCCGTCAGCCATCACTTGAGTGTCCTTGTAGAGAGGTTCCTATCGGCCCCAGGTTCATTAGAAACTCTTTGTAGTCAAGTGCCACGTCGCTCTCAAATAATTTATATCATCACACACTTAGAGGCTCAAAACATCCTTGAATTCAGACAATATTCACCATATTCTCGGGTTTTCTGAGCTGCATTGATATCCGGACTTTCATGAAACATCGAGTCTCATTAACTGGAGTGAGGCAAGATAGCTAGAGAACCAAGGGTACTTCATGGTATGTGGAAATAGACTCGATGTACGTTAAGTTGGCAGACTCAATGTTAGTTCTCAGATACGTACATACAGCGCACTGTACATATATAGCACGTCCCATAATACATACACCTGCGATTCCACGAAAATTGGAGAAAAGAAAAGAGCTGATTTGGCGATAAGAAAGTTCATTTGGAGCACTCCTAGCCTAGAAAAGTCGCAGGCCATATAGACTATCAGGGTTATTTCCGGATCTGGAAGGCCTGAAGGATGTTCCCGCGGTGATTGGGCGTGCAGAAGTGTCGGGGGCCGGGAAACGATGGTTCTTTTTCTCTTTTTGATATACATCCCGAGCTCCCTGATCGCTATGTGAGATTTTGTTATGAGCCTGTCAGATCCTTTCACGCCCGGTGTCAAAACCTCTGGGGTTCAAGAGTTCCACTGTACTGAATTCTTGTGAATATTGTGACCTTGGGTCGGTGTGAATGATGCAATCAGATTCGTCTTTTGAATTCACTCTCGTATAGTTTGAGTACCGCTACTCAAAGTGTTCGTGATTCACATCAAAGTCGGTCAGTGCGCGATGTGGCTTACCAGATTTTACGGTCAATTTGAGGAACTAAAATGTATCTAAATAGTTGTATCCAGTGTGATAGATTGTAAAAATACCATGAATGTCTAATATTTACTTTGACTACTATTGATTGTTGCTGTTGAGGTTTTGAACATTTCAATGGGTACTTTGATTCCTGACTTAAGCCGGACATTTCACATTAAATCCGAATCACGAACACTTTGATGAGTGGCTGCATGTACTCCCGCCAATGCACCGTCTCATTCCCCTTCATATAGAATTGAGGTTTGCTCTGAGTGAAACTAAGGGGAAAGTAAAAACTTCATTATTACATGCACTCGAATAGAAAGCAATAGTACCAGTATATACATCAAGATTGTTTTATTTACGAGTTATTGCCTGGTAATTCCTTGCCCAAATGAAGTTTTTCATTTCTGTGAGAATCATACACCAAACAAGCGATACATGTATTTATGAAAGTAAGAAACGAAACATTGCATGTGCCAATTTTCAAAAGTATATACAGCTTTGATGCAATATCTCGCTCTCATTAACAATCCGGAAAAAGACCCTTCTATACGTAAAGGGGATGTATCCATTGGCAAGATTGACTGGGCTCATGTATAGATTACACTGGTCTAGATTAGACATAGGAATGAGTTCAGACCTAATACCAGTGTCTTTATTCCAAGCTTCAATTTCACAATAATCATCTGGGAGACTCATGAAGCTCCTTTTATGGCCAAGTCTGATCCTAAAGCTTCTTCTCCTTGGTTTCGTTATCTCTTGGAAGATCCATATTCACATTATGGCCTCATGTAGATGAGATGCCGTTTTCCGTGCGTCGTCTGTTGTGGGCAATTCCCGCTCTTCCGAGTTCTAGTTACATGAAACTCAGCAGGTATAGCACTAAAAGTGGCCATCAAACATGCCCTAGTACCGTAGCGGAGAGATAGACACCCTATTTGAATATCATATTGATGGGATCGTGACCTCTTCCGAAATTCCCGGATATCCAAATTGCCCGTTCTGCAGTAACCCTCGACAGCTTACGCGCCAAGACGCAAGCAACCCTTTGCCCTCTGAATGCTCTACCTGCCAGAGTTCATCCTAATTACCAAACTCTCACATACAATCAACAATAACCCATCACTATGGACACAATCAAACATCCTTCCGAGCCTAAGTCATTTCTCTTGAGCCAGGAACAAACCTTCCTTGCCCATATCCGTTACGGCGCGCAGCTTGCGGAGCCTCCATGCCCGCCAAAGCTTCTGCCTATCTCCGCCGATCCTCTCCAGGGATTTTGTGGAGCTTCATTTACTCCTCTGAGCCTGATTACGGAACACATGAATATTGATGTTGACGGTGAGTGCGGAATGCCATTGGACATGAGCCATCTGCCAGGTATATTCGATGGCACAAACAAGCGTAAGTTGTACCAAGAGAGTTCTGTACCCTCCCCAGATCGATTCTTATTGACGAAATATGGTAGCTATCCCGGCACTAAGTCACATCAATGTCCATCCCACCGACCGCTTACTTCTCCGAACCACCGATCTTCTAGGCAAGAATAATCCCATCTCCGCCCTCGGACGGAAGTCCACCTCTTTTCTCCGCCGCACTGAGTACATTTCAGCCGACGGACCACAATATGTACACGTTTCTGCCTTCGCACGTACACAGCGTCTTGCCATGGCTAAGCTTGTCACTCTACGTTCGCATGACGAGGAGTACCAGGAGCCCACCCGCATTCTCAAGGCGGTTTTACGCGGATTTGATACAGCCAATCCAGATACACCTCGAGAGACGCCTGGAATTGAGGAGGACGATGAGTTTGCGGTCCAGGCGGAGGAGAAATGGAAGCCAATTGACTCGATGAAACACCCTGACCGGCGCGGCGTCGTTGCAGTGGAGGAGTTCCCAGTACTACCTGATCCAGAGGCATGTAGCGATACTGGCGGGTTCATGGTGTTCAGCTTCCAGACAAGTCCTGTCCCGTCAGCACCTTACAGAGACTCTAGGTTAGACATTAGTATTATTGTTCCGCATGACGAGCATAGCGAGGAGGGCACTGTGCAGACATTTGACTACTACCTTCCCACTACGCAGCATGCCGCCCTCAAAGCTAAACGTAGCTTTGGTGACTACAGTGCCGATATAGATTACAAACCCTCAGGCTCGGGGGGTATCGAGAAGACGATTCCTTACAGGTTTGTACGCACATACGAAACCCGGGTACAGAAACAGGTGACCGATAGGATGGCGGTTATCCTCCACCAGGGCGATGAGAAAAAGCCAAAAGCTGCTTATTACTATCCTATTGACGCCAAAGTTGTTCTCCAACCGGCACGCGGCGCAAAGCTGATGGAGAGGCCTGAGCCAATCGAAAGGCTAAATGTGTCTGTGAGGGAACTGGATAATGAAGAAAAAGGAAGAAGAGAAGCGATAAAGCGGGCTAGGATGGGCTTGTAAGTGGACAGGTCATAGGACGACGAGCTGAATACTTAATAGTTAGGCCCGAGTTGTAATGCAAATTGGCATAGCTGTTGACAATCTTCAATACCTAGCTTTCTATCTATCAATACATTCCTTAGTGGCTTCAGAGAAAGAGACCAGGATTACACAATCCACACCCTTAGACAATATTCATACGTAAAATAGGCTAGGTGATGTGATATGACAGAATACTATGAGAGATACATGTATACAGCAGAACAACCTCTTCTACCCGTTAGCTTTAGGAGTAGGGCGCCACCACGTCTACTTACTCAACAAGGTGTAGACAAGTGTTCTTTTATAGTCTACTCAGAAGCCCTAGCACAATTAAAGGTAACAATGAGAGCAGAAGGTCACCTACTGCTATATGTATCTACGCGACCTTTATCATTTCCCTGAGCCGAGTGGATAGAATAGAAGAATTTGACAGCTGTCATTGTCTATATACAAGGCCCTATTGTCTCATACTTTCTCTTCCAATCTACAAGGCCCGCCTCTCTATCATTTTCTAGCTGACCTCTCATGCTCATAGAAGGACGTGCGCCGCTACACATTCTCTGATGTGACCAAGAAATGTAGAAGATTGGCCATCCCAACCATAGATCGATATCATCACTCATGTAACAGGTACCATTGCCATCGCTAGCTACGAGATAGGCGATAACGAAATGTACCAAAGCATCGTTGTTTATTAAAGGTTACTCGGTCTTTGCGGGAACTGTGCTCTTCTTACGTGACATCCCATGGTAGTCGGCTATAAGACTAAACCTATTAATCATTGTGTGCATCTACGAATGTGACTTTTCTGTTTCCGAGGTGATCTCATCCTCGTACTTAACAAGCAACTTCCATTCGTGGAATCTTTACTATAATCTTGGCATTTCTTTAAGGCTCTAGCTAACTATGCTGTGACACTGCTAGACATCACACATTATTTGAATTCCTAGAACTCCCCTCTACCACTCTTCCTCCCGCTCCCACGCCCTACTCGCACACGCTACTCCCACTCAACGAGGATACCACCGGTCACATAGGCGATAATGCGGCGTCCAGTACTCCCGGTTACACTTTACTGCACTCACCGCTGCCACACCGATGTCTACCTGTGCCTGGTGAAGCTTTCTGATAACGCCGAGTAGATTTGTTTCTTGAAAGACGTTGAAACCGTTACTAGAATGGCAGCGTCGAAGCTTGACCACATCCCCGTTGGGCAGCTTCCGGTACTCCTCGGGCTGTTGGGTTTTGTTGGGAGATTGGGGGGTACGAGGGGATGGTGCGCTCGGGACTAAGCAGGGAATGATCAGGTCACGTCTTGGACGCGAGATAACCGGAGAGGCCCTATAGCGATGAGGGAAGGCTTTTGTGGAAAACGGCATTAGATTGGCCAGTCTTGTTGGGTTCTGATGTTGTAGATTTTGTTAGAGCGTAAATGATGGCGGTTTTGTGCGCTGGAAAGCGGTTCGTCCTTATACTCAGTTTCGATAGTGTATTTCAACTGTACGAAAACGATAGCCTCGAATATATTTGAAAAGTTCATTGAAATGGCGCCCAAATGAATGACTATTAGAGGCAACTTGAATCGCGGATTTGCCGTATGCCTTCTCCAGCTCATATCTAGGCATTTGTGGAAGCCGTATTGTAAAGGTAGCTTCTGGTAGGTACAAGAAGGATTTAGGTCCTGCCATTGGTTCCAGATATCGTCCTGAGAATTGACCAAGAGAGATCCCGGGTTAGCCCCCAGAGAAAGAATACTGTCCTCTTTCGCCTATATATATATATTCTATTTCGTGTTCCTTTTGATAAAAATAGTTATTAAAATTTGTTACTCACATCGGCAAATTTAATATACACATACTTTGAATTGAATTGAAATACAAAAGGAACTCTCGAGCCCGGGTTATGCTACATACATGTACCTTTGTCTTAATTCCCCGGAACCTATAATAGGTGTAGCAATTTCTAGCTGTGGAAAAACTGCTTCGGAGTTGTTGAAATCTTCATCACTAATATTGGATAAAGCCCGTGGACTTTGCATATATCACATACCACCGACCATATATATATTTCCCTTGAACGAAGATTTTTGGCCGTTTGGGATTTACTGAATATTCTGACCTTTCGTATGAGCGCAGCGATTACGTCACGTATCTGGGTGGTTCACGGAATAAACCTATATGGGACAACAGAGAACGGCGGTTAGAATCCCATCCCATAATTCTTCCAATAATTCGTGATGAACATGGTATATGGTGCGCAGGTGTGCGGGAAAATATCTGCAGTATACTAATTCCGAAACTCTGGAAAATGTATTCTACGCTTCTCCATCATGTCAATCGCCCCTCTCTCCTCCTTACCTGTCAGAAGAGGTACTCAAAAAAAGCGAATCCTACGTCGTGTGATTATCAAAAAGTAAATCAATACTGAGAGAAGTTTAGCCGAATTTATATTTAGCCAAAGCTGCTGATGTTGTTACTCACATGCAATCAATGAGTTAAACAAAAAGGAAAAAGATGTTGCACGTTGTTACCCAATTATACATAATGTGTATATATAAACTACATGTATTATGAGATTTCTTGTACCTGTATTAGAGATTATCATGAAAAAACAAATATATTGGTATTGCAATATATAACAAATTCATCCAAATCTTGAAAACGATGCAGTTAGTTTGGTAATCAAAGAATTAGAGATTTATACCCATAAATTCGTTCCTATATACCCTGACTTGTAAAAAGAAGCAATCAATCAGCGGGTCACCAACGATTCATTACGTCTTCAACCGGAAACAATATCTTCCCACACGGCTGCGGAGCCAAAGGCACAGCTTAACCTACAAGTACGTACTAGTACTGCCTTACCGCCAAAACTCGAAAAAAATTGGCCATGCATACAAGATCAAACTTAACTACTACAAACGGATCGATAGTCCTAATGTTGATCGACCCCCCCTTCAGCCAACCGTTCTAGACATAATCCCTGGCCATGGGCGGGGCGGAGATGGCAATTTCTTTTTTTTCTTGAGTTTTGGCGGTATTTCTTCACTTGTTATATGTACATACTCGTCAGCTTGGTGGTTTTTGGTGTGTATGCAACACCGGCCGCGTCCAAAAAAAACGCTATCACAATACCCTGATTCCCAATTAAGCTGCAACACTATATATCGGGCATAGGTATGCATGGCTCGATCGAGCAATCATACATACATATTGCGTTGAAAGTTTCAATACCTCGACACACCAACAGTCAATAGTGGTCAAAGTGAATATTAGACATACATGGTGTTTTCTCTCTCTGTGACTCACTGGATACAGTTACAGTTACATAGATACATTTTGGTTCCCCGTTTGACCCTAAGATCTAGTAACCCACATCACGCACTAACCAACTTTGATGTGAATCACAGGGCTTTTGATGAGTGGCTGTACTCGGGTGTGAAGTTCCAAAGCGATCAGAACTCACATCTTAGATGGGGAAAAAAGGCATCAGAACTATTTCCAATTCTCCATCAAAAAATCCGGAAAGAAAACTCGAAAGAAGGTATAAAGTGTTTTATCTATCAGCACCTACTCTATATTGTATTTAGACACACATTCGACTGTGTAGTTAGCTTTCAGCAGGTGTTAATGGAACTGAGGGCGAAGTTTGGTCTCTGGAGTTCCTTGGGGCATATGGTTGATATAAGGAAGGTTCTCTCCTATATATTATGAACCCCTCCGCGATGGTTCGTGAGCAGCGCTTTGCTTCCGTGCTGGCAGAAAACGGGCTTAGCATTGAGAGGAAGCCATGTTATCTACTTACACTCTAACGTATATCGAAAAAGCGCACAACATATCTTGAGCTCAACACAATTCATCGTAGCATCGAAATAAGTTTCCATAACGTAGATACAGCGTCCTGAAGCGCAATGAGAAGCCGTACCAACTCCACTGTCACCACATCCTCTCCCAAACGAGCACGAATACAAATACAGTACAACAATAGGCTCTTGGTCCTATTACTATTAGCGCAACGACAGACTCCATTGCGTCTTAAGCTTCATATCCTCCTATCCATATCGCCACCGTACCCCAACTCGCCATAATCCTCCCACAGCCACACCGCCCCATACCCAAGCAACGCTACGGACACCCCCCCGTCCCCACCACCCTCTCCACCATCTCCACAACCTCCCGCAGCCTCACCCCCATCTCCCTCTGCTCCTGCACCGCATTCTTCACCTGCCCCTCCAGCCGCTCCACCCTCCGCCCCAGCGCCTGGAACCCCTCCCTCACACTGTCAAACAGCTCTGCGCTCTCAAGCTGCTGGCACTCTGGGCAGTCCGACGTCGGCGAACTCGGGGAGGCGTCCGAGGTCGCGGCGTCGCTGAGACAGATGGAAATATCGGTGTGTGCGTCGGACTTGGATGCAGGCGTGGGTAGGCGCAGGGTGGGGATGGCGGGGCGCGGCGGCGGCGGGGCTCCGATACTACTTTTGGGGGCAGCTTTTACTGGTGGGGGTGGGGCGTTGATACTCCTTGGGGCCGCTGCTTGTGCTGGTGGGGCGTCCACGCTTCTTTCGGAGGACGCTGGTGCGGCCTGGAACAGCTGGGCTCTGGTCATTACTCTTGGTCGTTTTAGGGGGTTTAAGCTTCAGTTCAGTGACAGAGAGAGGTAGGGGAACGTATATGCACTTTGAGAACTGCCTGCAGATGAGACTGTCATTTGTACATGTATTTATAGCCCACCGACCGACCAGGAGCCAGCTTGCTTGTATGGTAAGGGGCTCACTTACGTGTCTTTGGGAGCGGGCTGATTGGAGATGTGTTGACAGTTGCGCAGAGTGCCGGGGAAACAGATATCTGGACATATCTCGCGATGTGTTTATGTTAAGGGTCTAGCGTTGCGTTTTGGCTACCATTTTTGGTGTTGCAGCCCTAGTGACTTTACGGTTGATGTTACTCTTAGTAGAGCTAGAGGGACTATATAACCAACAGACTCAGACTTGCTACGAGATGTTGAGGATTGAGATCATTATCTACTGCAACAGAACGATTTACAATTTTCTTTGGTTTCTGGTGCTGCCTGGGCTTTAGTTCTTTATGACCTTGGCGCTACCTAGGAAAGCAACTAAACATACAAAGAGCAGAAATAAAAGACGCAATACAAAATCTCGTCAACAACCTTCTGCAACTGACTAAACAGAACTTCTACCAGATTCGTCTGGTTCTAAATATATTACATGATACTGGACATTATAAGGCCCATATCCATGCTTCTCGCGTCCTCGCTCGACAAACCGGATACCTACATGTACAGTCAATGGCTCACCTCTGTATGGAGTATCTCCTCACTGTGACGAGTGGGATCAACCGTCGACAGAGAGAGAGAGAGAGTTAATTACCAGAGCTATTACTGTCCGACTCCTCATTTCCTCCCCCTTCACTCGCCCATCCATCCTCGTCCTCGACCTCATTAACCACCTCAGCACCCTCCTCACGCCCCTCTCCGTCTGTATTTCTTACTCTTTCATCACTCCCCCCTCCATCCTTGTTTCTTCCTCTCGTACTCTTCCCCTTATACCTCTCCCTGAGACCCTTGACCCTCTCCCTCGCCTTCTCCCCCGCCCTCTTTGCCTTCCTCTTTGCCTCCCTCCTCACACTCCGGTCAAACCCCCATACCACCACCTCCCCATCCCCCACCCCACACTCCCCCAGCGTCCGCCCCCCCTCCATCTCCACCCCTGCCCGCATCTCCGCCTCCGCCGCAACATCCACCCCCCTCTCCACATCCCCGCGCTTCGCCGCGTCCCTCTTTCTGTACAGGCAGAAGCCCGAGCTCCTCGTCTCGCCGATCGCCGCACGCAGCTCGCGCTTCGCCTCGTCGACCGTGTAGTTTGTGGCGAGGCTCAGCTGTACGGTGGTCTGGCTCCCCGCCTGCTTGAACAGCAGGGTCAGCGGGAAGACGCCGGCGTCGAGAGAGTGCGGGCGCGGGCGCACCCAGAGGGTGGCGCCGTCGTAGACGCCATAGGAGATGAGGGTGCGGGAGGGGAGGAGGCGGATGGAGCCGAAGGAGAGGTCCCATTTGGTGGGGGGGTGGGAGATGGATGGCTGGATGAGTGGGAGGAGGGCGGAGACGAGGGAGCTGTCGTCGGGGGTGGCGGTGAGGGGGGCGGTGGCTGTGTCTGTGGGGAGGTGAGCATGGATGTGTTGGGGTAGTGCGCTGTGGGGGGAGCTTGGGGGGGATCAAGATGTGAGGAAGCCTGGGAGAGACACTTACCATGGCGGATTTCGAGGTTAATTATCATTTTGGAGCGGTGGTGGAGGTGGAAATGGGGCCTGATCTCTGATCTGGCGGGTGGTGGTTAGCATCGTCTAGAGCAAGGGCCGGAGGACAATAGAAGCCATGTACTTGCGTGTATATATGTATATCAGGATAGAAATCAAGCCAGATTGTGCTGCAGAGTCGACAGTAGATGGACAGATGCATGCATACCAGTGTGAGGATATCTCAATGACGCTGGCACACGGCTCCCGGCTCCCAGGGGCAGGCAGCGGAGTGAGATGTATTTCACAACTCGTCCTCACGCATCTTGCCATCGAGCATAGATGTCGGTATAGATGCATCATCCACATGTGTTGTATCGATGCACATGTATAGATGCACATTTATTGTATATGTAGATGCACATGCATTGTATAGATGCACATCCACAAGTGCTGTAGAGAACACCAGGCGGCGCACGTGACCCAGATGCTGCCGAGTGATACTCCATGATGCACTCCAGACCGAACTCTGCTGCGCCAGAAAGGTCCGAATTGGCCTCAACCTCAACTCTGCCTTCACAGCTGCCAACGGACCAGCCATCTCATCTGCATCGGGGGAGCGTCTCCACTGCCAGATGTCATCAGCTATCATCAACATCAAAAACACCGGTCTCACACTCTCTGTCCATCAGGTCTCAGGCACGTAGTTCCAGCTCTGGGCCAGCCAGCCACCTCTCTCTACACCGCCCATTCGTCTGCATCCAAGACATATCTCTGGTATAGGTACCATCTTCTGCCACCAAGAATACAAGGGCCATACTGACCAGACACCCCCCCCCCACGCAGCAGCAGTAAGGCCTCTGTCACTCAGTTCTATCGGAGCAGCCAACTTCCAGACACCCCCCACATCATCCACTCATCTACGTCCCAAAGGCCTCTCAGGCTCCTGCCACCATTCCCACCACATCACGACCCCCAAGACCACCAATAATGTCATCAAACAACTACGTAGTCCTCAACCCCTACGTCTTCGACCCCCACTTCACCCCCGAGGACCTTTCCGTGGTCCGCCTCCACCCCACCCACATCACCGCCGACGCCCCCGTCTTCCCCATGCCGAGCTACGCCCGCACCACCATCAACTCCCACCTCACCACCCTCACCCTCTCCACCGCCGCCACCGCCCCCGCCGCCCCACACGACTACGAAAGCGAAACCGAAATCCTCGTGCTCGATGCCGACATCCTCGAGCGCCACCCCACCACGCACGTGATTGGCGAGTGCGGGCGCCGCGGCTGCCGCATCACCTATGGCTGCATCGCCTGCACGGGTGAGTTTGCGGGGCGGGGCTGCTGGGACCGGTCGCTGGACCCGACGCCGCGCACGCACTTTCGGAATGCGGTTGCGATGGCGCTGGGGGAGGAGGGGGCGGTGGCGGTGATG
This sequence comes from Morchella sp. 2016-41, assembly GCA_024713855.1. Lineage (NCBI taxonomy): Eukaryota > Fungi > Ascomycota > Pezizomycetes > Pezizales > Morchellaceae > Morchella > Morchella sp. 2016-41. The sequence continues at coordinate 330,617 of JAMGZD010000005.1, forward strand.
GGGGAGGGGAGGGCCGAGGGGAGGGGCGAGGGGTATCCGACGCATTTGCAGAGGTTTGAGGAGCCCGTGACGGCGAAGAGAGGGAGGCGCGGGGGGGGTGGGGTCGGACAGGGGCCGAGGATAAAGTATTGTAAGAGGAGGGCGGGGGCTGAGCCGAAGGGGGATGATACGGCGGCGGTGGAGAGCGAGGAGGCTATTGTGGTCAAGAAGCCGCACAAGTCGAAGGCACAGTTGGCGGCGTTGGAGAGGAAGAGGAGGGCGCCGGTGAAGAAGAAGGGTTAGGGCGGATAGCAGACAGTTCTAGAGTGGATAATATGGATCAATCAAAAGTAGCTTTGACAATGTGAATGCTGTTCAGATCCAATTGCTCGTGTATATTTCTACTGGTGAATCGTGAGATAATAACTAAACACAGCACTTGAAGCTGCCCAACACTCCACTCCACCAGCCACCTCCCAACCAGGAACCCTTCCTCCCACTACCACCACCTCCCAACACCCACACTCCCAAATGCACCCGATCTATCATCTCAGAGATCTGCATGTAAAAGAAATCTCAAAACATACACGAGTGATACTCCATGACACGGCTACTAGCCGCTCGAGTGATTCTCCATGATCCATACTCCGCACCCCACGTGTAGACGTATCTGCACCCTCGGTCCTATCTAGATATCTACGTACGTACTAGCCTGCCGCATTATATATATACCAAACCATTTGCTGAGAATCAGCGCAGCCTGTGGCAGTTATCATCAAGCCCGGTTCCGCCAGCCCCAGTACGACTACCTTTTTTTTTTTTTGTTTAAATACTACTACTGTTTCGATGGGTATCCAGCACGGTCTCCTAGCTAGTCTTCTACGTACCTTACCTGGATATATATATATATATATATCACGGGTCGCGTCGGTTCACACCTCTGACAAACAACGGACAATTATTTCTATTTGAGACTGCGGAACTGAATCAACGGTAAAGTATGCGTCATGATGATAGAATAGAATTGAAGAACAAGGTTGGAGCTACAAAAGTACAGCTTCACCAATTACTGTTCTACTTCTCTCAAACATTGTTTTTTTTGCCAACTAACATTTTTCAACCGCCAAATTTATTGATTTTAGCGACACTGAAGTTTGGTTAATCGTTTTTACGTTTTAATCCTATCTGCTATATATATATATATATACAACCCAAGTATATACGCTTTATTGCGAAAGACAGACTTCCTATCTGAAAAGAAGAGCTTTCAAAATTCCATACTGATCTTGATCTATCAATGCAGAATATGAATACTCCAGCTTCCGAAACAGAAGAAATCTCGATACACGAGCATGCACGGATATCTCTTGCAACCGACCTCCTAAAGGTGATCGAAACTCTCGAGCAATATGTTCTTCGAATCCCCGTACCCCCCCAACCACTAGACGAAAACACCACGACAGCAACATGCTCCGAGTCACCACTCGACCTTGGTACCATTATGGCCATGAATTTGAATAGTGATTTCAATCTCAGCTTTAGTATGAGGGGCACAGAGGCCGATAGATACAGATACACGGGGTGTGGAGTTTACTCCTTTCCAATCTCGGAACATGAACGTATTACTGGTTTCACGCATTTATATTCGCTTACGGTTCTGAAAGCTGAGCAGGAGATATTGGGTAATATTTTAGAAAACTTTCCAGCAATAACTGCATCACAGAAAGAATATATCATGGTTTCCAAATCGCTCCTGGCAGCTTCTTGCTCAGTACTAGGGCGAACCACGGCTTACAGGCGAAGATATGTTTGGGGAACACATCTGATGGTTCCTCGGACTGTACTAGGTCTTCGTGAATACTCTTATCAAAGAAAATTGGCATATACAGGAGGATGCAAGAATATGCCGATTTGGGAAAGCCGGGAGCAGAAACTGGAACTCAAGCCTTATTCGTACATGAATAGGTCCTTGACGGAAGATAAAGTACCCTCAAATGTTTCGTCAACAATTCTTAAGGTTTGGAGAATGTATTTCACCCTATTGGAACATATCAATCATCCATCGCCTCGACTGTCAGAACGCTTGATTGAAAAGATACCTTCCCCAAGCGATTATAAAATGGTACATGAATATTGGGAACAATTTGGTATTCATATTTAGAAATTTCATGCATGTAAAATTGGATATATTTCTAATTATCAAACATGTTTTATATCTTCTGATTCGATGTAATACCAAGAGACTTTTGTTAGATTTAATTTGAGAGCTGGGTTTGAGTTGGTACTAGTATTATTGGGTTAATTAAATGACGTCTTGGAGAATCGAGTTTTTATTTCGCAGGTTTTTTTTTGCAATGTTCAATGATTTAGTGTTCGGTTGAGGCATTTATGTGATTCTGATTCCGTGGCGCTTAGGAGTGTGCAGCGGTGTCAGTAAATGGGTAAAAGTCCAGTGGTAGGCAAGTACCAATCCAGTCGTCGAGGAAAGTGTCTAACTATAGGTACATGTAGGCAGTCAGGTAGGCGGGATTAGATTTTGAGGTAGGTAGCCAGGTAGGTATTTACAAGGTACACGTCGAAGTAGGTAAGTACTAAGTAGGCATTGCGTAGAGAAGCTAGAAAAGAACAACCTGAAGAACGAAGGGGACAAGAACAAAGGCGACTGAATAAGACCTTATATATCCCACTAGATTGTTACAGTGCCCCTTCAGCCCTGCTGCTGACACATTATGTGGAAAACTCAATGCTTGTTCTACTCATTATATTTGCCTACATGTAGGTACTTGAAGTCAGCGTCACTTATGGTGCCTCTGTCAGCGATATTACCGACTCAGATGCCCCAACTACATGCACATTTAACTTATTCACGCACACCTCCCTCCTATTTATATTACAATTCAAAGAACGAAAATTGACAAAGGAAACATTTAGGAACGCTGCTTGCACCAACCTGTGTCTCCAGGAGTATCACGCTACAGAGACAACCCGAAAAAAACCCAGGACATGATCAGTCCACCACCAGAGAACCTAGACACCCCCCCCCCAAAAAAAAAGAATTCCCGCACCTCCCTCAATCCCCCCTTTCAAATCCCCTCTGGGCGTGCTCATCAAGTATCGCTCCTATCAATCGATTCCTACATTCAATCTCGCCAACACGTTGTGCAAGTCTCTGCTCCTCTTCCCAGCACTTTTCCACCTCCTTTCCCATAACTACCAATGCCTGCTCCAGCTTCTGGATTCGCTCTCTGGCCCTTTTAAGCCGATACTCAGCGATATTGGCTTTCTGCAGCATATCCGCTATCATGATGCCCTCTAGAGATTGCTTCCCCTCGCCGCCTCTGGCCTTATCTTCCGGATGAGCAACTAGAACAGTGGGAGTGGGAATGCTACCACTCCATCCCATGGCATTGCTTCCTCCGTCTCTGTCTACTGATTCGATATACCAGCTCTGGGTCTCACACATCCGCTCTTTGATCTGCTCTGGCGTGAGCCCACCAAGCAGTACTGAATCGAAACCCCCGCTCTCGCCCTCCTCAACACAAGCACTACCAAGCCGAGGACATCTAGCCAGTGCCGCCCCCCCCTGTATCTGCCACGCGCGTGCCCAATCAATCTTCCCCGCCGCCACCGGTAACGGCTTGCTCAAAACTTCCACTCCTTCTAGTGACCCTTCGCCTGCAGCGATATCTACCCCAGAAAAGGTTTGATCATCATTCTTCTTCTTCTTCTTCTTCTTCTTTCTATTCTTTTATTCGACATTCTCCTTGAGTCGCTCCCCCTCAACCATCCGCTGTATCTCCCCAACCTTTCTCTCCTCCTCCCCGGGGCGTTTTGTAAGCCGGTCTAGACATGTTGGCTGCATGTGTCCCGCTGAGCACCAATACTCGCCGTCCAGTGGCGTGTATGGCCGAGTATTGTCATGCCCCGCCTCTGATTTCTGGGGCGAGGGTGGGGGTGCGCGGATGTTATGGGCGTTGGAATTGTCTCTCCAGCTTCCTAGAGTCTCTCGTTTTTGTGGACTAGAGACCAGGTATGGATTTTGTCCAACGCTAATGGTGTTGAACTGGTCGGCGTACCAGTCGATGGGGGGCCGCGATGCGGAGCTGAGACTATTAGGGCTGTGAGGGAAGGGAGGGGAGGGGTGGGAGACGGCTGTGGGTTGCTTGCTGGGACGGGGGAGGAGGGGCCGGGGGGCGCGGTGAGCGCGGGGGGTGGTTGTGGATTGCATGCTTGTGTTGGGATGATCGCGATATTGTGTTTGAAGGGTTGTGGGGTTGTGGGTGGCTTGTTTAGTTTATCTTTGAGGTAATGCTGAGATGCTATAGAGTGGTAGCTCGGACAGAAAGCTACATGTATCTACATACATGTATGTAGGTAAAATTTGTGTCTACATATATAGAATGAGCACCCTCTGTCTCCTGATTCTAGTAGCATGGTTGTAAGAGTAGACACTAAAGTAAAGATTAGATGTATTCTATGTCTTTGGATAAACCAATGCCATTAAATCTCATTGTCAATACTCATTTCTACGGTTATGGGCATTCGGGGAAGCGTTCATGCGGGGGGGCTTTGCGGTTCATCCGGCAATACAATGGCATGGCTGAAGCATAGTGACATTGTCCCTTTCTTTTATCTCACGTAAATCCATCCTTCTACGCATCACTTTAGTCCTACCTACTTGGGAAACCTTTAATTTTAGTCCTAAACTTGAAAATCTAGCTGGCAGTCATTGTTCGGATGATTTTTGGAGTCATGACATATCACTCGGGTCATCTAGAAACTAGTAAATCGTGGGCATTGTTTCATAACTAAGACTTGAACTACACATAGCAACTGTATTCTGGTATCCTGATTACAGCAGCAGAAACATAATAACGGCTTACAAAAGTCATAATTCATAACGCGTTCTCTAGCCAGTTGCCACACAACTGTCCAATACTCGCATTCCATCACCACTCACACTCCACTCTCACTTCCGTTCCATCACCACTCCACAACACTCTTCAACATTCCACAGCTCTCCAGCACAAGACCACCTCAAGCCTACACTAATCGCCCACACATTCTACTCAAAACACCCAAAGCACCGAAAGCACCCACACCACCGACCCTACCTCCTCCTACTCCTCCCACTTCCATACCCCCTCCTCCCCTCCCTCTCACCACTGCTCCCGCTCCCACTCGCCATATCCAGCCCCTTCACCCTCTTCGCCAACAACTCCCAGCTATTCTGCATCCCATCATACCTACCCACCCTAAACATATCGTCTGGATGCGCCGCCAGCACCCTGCGTCCATGTGCCGCGAAGCCGCCCGCGCTGCGAGTGCTTGCCCCAGAGACACTTCCGGTGGATGCGTAGTCTGGTGCGAGGAGGAGCGGGGGGTGGAGGTTGCGGATTGTGGGGCCGGGGGAGGGGGCGGGGGCGGCAGTGGGGGTGGAGTGCATCGCGACGGTGAGGTGCGAGGGGCTGAGGTGCACTTGCAGGGAGGTTGGGACGGTTTGGTGGAGGGAGAGATGGGCGGTGGGGGTTTGGAGGGTGAAGGTGGGGGTGGGGTTGGTGTGGATGTTGACGAAGAGGGGGTTTGACATTGTGGTTTTGCTGACGATTTGGGGTTGACGGTTCTGGTAAAGTCGGTCCTGGGTTGGTAGTGGTTTTGAGAGCGTGGAGATAGTGGTATTGTGAGTTGGTGGTGTCTGATATTCCGTGAGTGTAGAGGTGGTATTGTGGAGATGGTAGTTTCTGATCTTCAGTGACTATGGGCGCGTGGTAGGTATTTAACACCCTCACAAAACCCACTCTGCTGAAGAATCCCAGCAGTGTCTGGGCCATTGTGTATGTAGACTGAGCCTGCACTCCCGCGCAATCCCGTTGTGGGAATTCTCCTAGCTCTTGTCCATCCCTCAGCGAGAGTATTCACCCTCTTGTGGTACGCCCCACAAACGGTCTGCAGATCAAGTAACATGTGCACGCAAGCCGAAATATCTCACGCCTCAAAGACTTTGGCACGCATCTCAACGATTCAGTGTTGCTCACAATCACTCAAGACACTTCGTAACAGAGCACACGCTTCTTTTTTTTTGTTGTAGCCGCACACTCCCGTACTTTATTGCAGTGTAGTAGAGACTCTTTCAAATATGCGTCTCAAGGGATTTCTTTGTCTGTCTCAGCTCAGGGTTAGGGGTCCAAAACTATCTTTGGCTTTGGTTTTGGTATTTTCAATCTTTGTATGAGCAGATTCAGTTTCACCTGGCGGTAGGATAACGCCCAGCTTTGCTATGGAGGGCCGTAGTTGGTGGTGTGGGTTGTGACATAGGGTATCACTCGTTTTATGCACCCGTGTAAGACGTAGTTCTCAGAAGTGGTGGATTGAGTGCGGTGGCAACCCGGTGTGCTCTGTTAATCTTGCATCACTACATTGTGATGTTATCAATAGCACTGCCTGCTCTGAACAGGAGAAAATACTATCCTTCATGCGAGCTTCCTTTGGTTGTGCTTATACAATCCCAGCATGTAGGATGGATGTGAATTATAACTTTCTATCTCCGCGTAGCTCTCGTCCTAGGGTCGCTGAATATTGACACTTGCTCTGCGGCTGGTAGAAAGAACTTGACCCCCCAAACAAGTCTGCCGGCAATTCCCTCATTATTCCTTGCCCGGCTGTGTGTGGGATATATAGGTGATTCTAGTTGCCGGTCAGGTGTGTTAGCGTCTAGTTCTATGCCTGTGCAGGCGGGGTTCGTCATTTGTTATAACAGGTCTGGCTTTATGCATCCCAGAGCGGGCTAAACATACATTACAATTGGTAGTCTCTGTCGGTGCTTGCGGCTGCTTGGTTCATGGACTTTCTTTTGTGGAGGGTTCAATTATATGATGTGCTTTTTGGTGGGAATTTCTTATGGAAAAACTAAAGGTGTTGTTTTATGGCGCACCTGTCACAGCTAGTCATTAACATTCAACTTTAGAGAACCCTTTGCACTATATCGGACATTTTGTACTATCACGGCTGCGCGGCTGTTGATGATCTCACCAGAAAGCTCAAAAAGGAAAGAACGTTGATGCGGAAATAACCAACTTTATATTGTTTTATTCCAACCGTATGTAATTCGGGCGGCGTTCAGTACTAACCCGCCCATAAAACCACTATATCTACAAGCGACTGCTATGACCGTTGGGCTACCATTGTATCCGGCATAAGGGATGAGCCAATTCCTTTTAGTCAATCTTCTCACTAATCTCTCCCTTCTCGGCCCCGTCTTTGAGCGCCTCGCTGTTCGGTTCCCCTTCTTTGGACACTCCTCCCTCCGATACCCCTACTTCTCGGTCCACTCTCTTCGGAACGTCTTTTTTCGGCGCCCCTCCCTTCAGCTCCAGCTGCTTCTTAGCCCACTCTGATTCTGCCCGTTCGGTTTCCTCAAACATCGCGATTTTGACCTTTTTCAATTTGTCGCACTCTTCCTGGGTAATTAACCTAAAGCCGCCTGGATCTCTCCTTCCGTAAGGATCGCTGTAGTACCCGACCATATACTGCGTGGCTGGCGATAGGTCCGGCGGTACTAATGTCAGGCAGGCCCTGCTATTAGCGAATGCGGGGGCCAAGTGTGGAGGAGTGCTGTAGGTACTAATTACATATACCCCCCCGTCTGGTGGTTGAGGGAGCTCCCTAGGGATCACAGGTATCTCCCATCCCGTTCGTCGACTCATGGCTGCTTGTCTCACGAAGGAGATGAGCACAAGCTGGGCAGTTTATGTACAGATGCGACGTCAGGGCGTGACGTCACGTATCATCACTCGGACAGCCTGTGCGCGGAAGTGCCCAAAGCAGCGACAACATATCTCCGAGCCCTTTTCCGACTCGGGTCTCGCTCTCGCGCCCTACACCGCGTGAAGCCGTGTCTGAGACAGAGCTGGTGCGGGGGCCTCATCTCCGCGTGAAGGTTTTGGCGCGGGCGCTGGACAAGAGTGATGGAGAGGATCAAGAGAGGGGGGTTTGGGTCACTTTTGACTCTTGACGTCACGTCTGCATCTGTCATCTGATAAATAATTCCATCCGAGGGCTGGAGGTTGGGATAGGGATGAGATCTGGAGGGGGTGGAATCGCGGTGCATTCCGATTTTCCGATAACCTGCCTGGGGATACATCTTATTTTTTCTTCTTTTCTGAGGCATATGGGATGATTTATTTATGTGTTCCAATAAAGTAAGTGTGTTCTCTAAGATTTGGGTATAACTGAGGATATATTTGAAGGTAAATTACCCCTATCCAATATTAGTATAGCTTTCTGTAATAAGAGTGTTAACAGACACTAAGGCTACGCCTTGTCAAATGTGATATTTGATACGATAGGATGAGTGGTCCAAAATATTTTATCCTTATTTCAAAGCTGAGTAATATCACTGTAGTATTTGAATGTTTATTCAGACGAGAAACTAGTGTGAAATCCTTATATGTAGTTCGATGAGTAAGTTAGATTAAAGTCTTTGAAACGGGCATATTTGGGTGTTTATAGTGGGGCTAAATCTACTGTGGTGTGGATTTATGGAAACAAAACATGAATTTGTTGCAGCATCAAAGCCTGCGAATAAGGTTGCATAAGCGTGGCTTGAGCTACATGTATGCATACCCCAGCTAGCGAAGCCTGTTCCTAAGCCCAGACCCTCAGACGTGGTTTAGAGACGCATCAACCAACTATGGAGTCGGGGGGGGTTCATTCTTAACTACATATGTACTTGTGTTAATAATACGAGAAGAGAGGGTAGTGTCCTCGCCTCGAATTAACTACACAATCTTCTCTAATTTCGACTAAGGTAAAGTATCTTACCTGGTATCTCCGCCTAGTAATTCCCAGCCCTAGTCTAGGTCCGGGTTGTAATTGTGAGATTACCACACATTTACAATTTCTTTTTCCCATTACATCCATCGACCTGGTCCGTTTGGTCATCCCACATTTACTCGACAGCGCCGCTGTTACAGCGCGGCGGGATACTCCCGCCGGTAGCGAGCAGTGCAGGTCGAAGTGGGTTGTTGTGGCTTGAAAGTCAGGTGACAGAATGGAAGGTGTGTAGAAACGACCAGTGGTGTAGTGTTGCCAATGGGAAATTCGGAAGTGAAGCTCTGGCCAGCGATACCGATCCCGATCACCACCGCCGGTCTGTACCTTTCCACCCCCCCCCCCTCTGCTTTTCGTGTTCGGCTCCAGATAAGGGTCTTTCAAACCACCGTTTAAACCTGTCGGATCAATCTTGGGCTGCTGAGCATGGGCGGGGGTCCTTCCGGTTGTCGGAACATGATATATCACTCGGCTTTTTATTTATGCACACGTGGGTGGCACGCCCCTTATAGCTTACCAGCTTGTATATATGTACATGTAGTTATTGGAAGGTTACTCAACCGACTCCCTTACAGCAGCACTCGACGACCTTCTCAACCCATTTATTGGCTGTGCGTATGAGCTCATCACAATTTCCACATTCCTCTACGTAGCTACACACCTGTGGGGGTTACTGTTGCATATTCCCGTCGCCAGTGACAGTGGCGGCGACATCTTTTATTATTCCGGCCGTCAATACTTGATAGATTGTACTAATTTCAGACATCGCAGAAGCAACCTCAGCGGCGGGCCGCCACCCATCCATCGCTTACTGCAGCTGCTCCGGGAAGAACGGTACAGGTCTCGTAGCCGAATAATTAGTCCCGTCACGGCCGAAGCCCAGAACCCTCTCAGAGATTCAACCTTCATCGGCATGCAGGCATTGAAGCATCTCAGCTGAAAGACTTGTCTGCGACTGAGACATTGTCCTCATCCCTGTACCTATCAGCGCAGGTACATCATTCGGTTTTCTTTTTTTTTACCAACCCCCCCCGGGGTTGTCCGTCAAAAGAAAGGAAACCGAAAATTCTGATCATAGACACTCGCGCGATAGGCGTATGGATTGCCTCATCCAGATGGAAGTGCATCTCCTGGTTATATGGCTCGAGAAGCTATGGAATCTACCCCCATAATGGTACTAGCACCTGGAGTTTCCTCTGAAGTTGACACGCCCACCCCCTATCAAATCCTCTTCCTGCACATGGCAAATATAATCCCCCCCCCCGCCTCATGGAGTGACAAATGCGCAACATGCTGCGCAGTTGGTGAATCGTGGGATTGGGATTTTGATATAGGGTGGGAGTGTGATACACGGGTTCGGCCGGCCGAAACGACGAGTCTCAAACGCCTTTTCTCTGCACTTTGGGAACAGCACTTGTCCCATGAACCGAAGAAAAAATAAATCATATTGACGTGCTGGCATATATATCAATACGTCAGCGATAATAGTAGAGTACATACCTGTTTGACCAAGTCTCTGGCATCCGTCCTATCAAGTTGCGCCTCTACGGTCACGATGCTCAGTGTAGTGATATATCAGAAAACAAGTATATCCTCACACCCGCATCTACCGCCAGCTTGGTTCCTGGGCTTAAAGTAGAGTACCTACAGACTCGAACCCGAGAACACGGCAGAGGCGCAAAAATATAATTCAATCAAGACCGCAGAAATTTTGAAATAGCCTCAGATATACGAATTCCTCCTATGGCACTTCGCTTGTTTAAATCTGGAGGATGGAGGGGCGTCCCTAGGCTGGTCTTTAGATAATCTTATCTCCGCGAGATCGAGGAAAATACCTCAGACCAATATGTTCCCCCTAAAGGTGGGGGGAAATGTAGTTAGAGTCCTTACATAACCATCATGGGATGTTCTAAGCGCCGAGGTTGGACACCCCTGTAACCATCGCGAAGAGACAAGAGACAGCCACACGTCTTTAATTTGCGAGCTATTTGAAATTGGAGTTGAAACCGTTTTTCACTCTCCACTACAGTATCTATACCGTTTCGTTCAGTTGCCCGCGGAAAGGAGGGTTTCTAGCTATGCAGGCAGTATGATACCGGTACCTGCATACGGGCAGAGTTTCGAGGTATGTTTCGGCTGAATCAGTGGTTGAATTGATTGTTAGTCTGATCTAGATTCGCAAGTTGTCTCGCCACGATAACATATATATATATATATCTTTATATAGAGTACCGTACCTACATCAGATTAGCGAATAACCCTTTTTGTGTCTCTTAGCTTGATCTTGGACCTGCATCTGGAGTTTTGGATAGGTGACGACAAACCATTTCCACCACTAGCCAACTACTAATCAACAATCATTAGAGTAGAGCAGGTTAGTCTGAGGCGCCACCACAGCCAATCGCTTTTACCCCTAACCACACACCATGCTACCTTCCTCCGAGCTAACCACCAAGCACATCTGTGCGCCAGACGGGGGGAATATTTTACCAAGCCCAGTATCAAGTCTGGGGAGTGACGACAAGCATTATTACTCCCTGTCTTCTTTTCTCGTTCTAGCGCTGAGGGAATATGCGAATTCACATCTGATCGGAGGATTCTTTTACCTATTTGGATTCGGTGTTCGCAATTCAGCCGGGAGGAACATTCTCGGAGAGTCCGCGAGACTATGTACCTACAGGATGCTCTGCATACATACTTGCATATGCAATTCGTAGCCTGGATCAGATGCAGATCGGGAGGTATGTAGAAACGGGGGTCGATGATCAGGAATGCATCTTTTCCCCTCCCGGAGCAGGAGTACAATGTTTTTCACGATACAAGACCTCAAGGCTATAGACTCACTCTGGCGCACGATCTCGAAAAGTCGTCAGAAGCCATAGTATTCACCACATAACCAACACAAATACAATGGCGCAAATCCCCACCTCACAGCCCTACGCCTGGCCGCACGACAGCTCCCTCTCCCCGCTCACCACCGCCCTCGTCATAATCGACATGCAAAAAGACTGTCCGTTCCCCACCCCGCCCGCCAAGACCCCACTAACCTCCACCCGCTAGTCTGCACCCCCGGCGGATACCTCTCCTCCCAAGGCTACTCGCTCACACCCACTACTACCATTATTCCCAAGATCGCCGCCCTCCTCGGCCTTGCCCGCCACTACTCTTACCACATCTTCCACACACGCGAAGGCCACCGCCCTGACCTTTCCGATCTCCCCGCGCGCGAGCTCCACCGCAGCCGCAACAACCCCAGCCAGCTCGGCATCGGCGACACCGGCCCCATGGGGCGCCTGCTCATCCGTGGCGAGGAGGGCCACGCAATCATCGACGAGCTGCAGCCGCGCTTTGGCGAGCCCGTGGTGGATAAGCCGGGCAAGAGCGCCTTCACATATACGGACTTTGAGCTGCTGCTGAAGGTGGCCGGCGTGCGGAACTTGGTGATCGTCGGGGTGACGACGGATGTGTGTGTGCATTCGACGATGCGGGAGGCCGCGGACCGCGGGTTTGAGTGTGTGCTGGTTGAGGATGCGTGTGGCGCGAGTGTGCCCGAGTTGCATCAGGCGGCGGTGGAGATGGTGAGGACGGAGGGGGGCATTTTTGGGGCGACGGCGAGGTGTGAGGAGGTGATGGAGGCGATGGCTGGGGGTGGGCAAGCAGCGGGCGGACAAGTAGCTGGTGCGCCAGGTGGTGTGTGTAGCGGCGTTGGGTCTAATGTTTTTCTATAATTGGTCTCTCTGGCGCTGATCTGGTGTTCTTTCAATACTTGCTTGTTCCCCTTGGTTCCTGCCCAATGTTGTAAGCCAAAATTCCCTTCTGGGTGCTAGGTACATTGGTATAGGTATATGTAGCTTTGTTCCTCAAGTGCAGCAGAAATGGCAAACTCGTAGGTGCCATTAGGATGAACCAAACCATGCTCCAATGTGCCCTCCCCATATGCTTACCCAACCATGTCGCTGCTGTGTCTCACCGTAAAACCGACCTCGCCAACCTGACCACACAATGCAGCGGCCGGGGACTCATTCCTGGAGATCAGCAAGAAGTACTACGGCTTCCCTCCAAAGCGGGTTGTGCGCCGGGCAGGTTAATACCGTTGGTGGGGTTGGTTGGCTGGCTGGTTGGTTGGTTGGTTTGTAGTTTGGTTGTCGCTGCTACTGTTGGAAATGATTGCCCCGACAGGAATATGCACCGGCATGAAGAATGATATGATTGTTTCTTACTTGTTTGTTTGCTTTTTATTACGTGCGCCCAAGGTGTTTTAGAGACTAAAATTACAAATACATCTATGTACCGCCTCCTAAGAAACAGGCCGGTAATATCATATCCACTACATACTTTTAAAGATATAAAATAATAAAAAAAGACTACCCCCTCTCCTCCAACAAAACGCTCATTCCTCCGTCCCATCCTTCAGCTTCTCCGCCGCCTCCCTAAAGTACCTCGGCCCCTTATAGTTACCCCTCGCGCCGCCCCACCACCAGCCCGTGATTGCCACCACCAGGCCCGCCACAATGACGCTCGTCCAGTTCATGTTCGCCCTCGTCACGGGCTTCACAAACGGCCAGCAAAAGAAGACGACCATGACAGCGATCCACGCCAGGCTCCCCATATTCACGGCCCACCCCCATCTGCCCAGCCAGAACGGCCCTGGCACCACGGCCCTGCGCCGCGTAGCCACGTGGCCGCCAATGGCGCCCGCATAGCTGAGCGAGCTGAGCACGACGTAGCTTGTGATGAGCGCGCTGAAGGCCGTTGTGCTGAAGACGTAGACGACGCTGAGCACGCTTGCGCAGGCGCTGACGGCGACTGTTGCGCGCACGGGCCCGCCAAAGCGGGGGCTGACGGCGGCGAAGAAGGGGCCAGCGGGGACGGCGCCGTCACGTGCGAGGGACCAGAGCGTGCGGCCGCCGGTGATGAGCGTGCCGATGAGGGTGGGGAAGGTGGCGGCGAAGAGGACGACGGTGAGGCCGACGGCGCCGGCGGTGGAGCCCGTGGCCTGGCGGTAGATCTCGGCGGTGGGGAAGCGGCTGGTGGCGGACGAGTCGAGCACGGCGTCGAGGTCGGTGATGCTGTAGAAGAGCGCGACGAGATATATGAAGGCTGTTGTGAAGGATGTTGCCAGCTGCAGCAGGATGCCGCGGGGCACGAGGCGCTCGGGCGTGGGGATCTCCTCCGACAGGTGCGAGAGCGAGTCGGGCGTGCCGACGGCGAAGGCGGCGTTGATGAGGCCGAGGATGAAGCAGACGGCGTCGTTGTTCCAGCCCGTGCGGTCCTCGTAGGTTGTCCACACGCTGGCGCTGCTGGCGTAGCGCCCGCGCGGCATGACCACCAGCGTCACCACCGTCACCACGAGCCCGCCCATGGACAGCCACAGCGCCGCCGTGTTGATGGCCGGCAGCCGCGAGTGGCATGTCACGACGATGGCGCAGCAGCTCCAGTTGACCAGCTGGAAGGCCACAAATACGTGCCATGCCTTCCACTCGGCGGCCGGGTGGGTGAGCCCCCAGAGCGCGACGAGCTCGTTGCCCAGCGTGGACGAGATGGAGGACGCCGAGAGCAGCCAGCCGCTGAGGTTCAGCAGCCCGGTGTAGAAGCCGAGGATGCGGCCGTGGCGGCCGCCGGTGGTCGTGGCGATGTGGTAGACGCCGCCGGAGGAGGGGATGGAGGAGATGAGCTCCGAGAGCGAGAGGGAGATGAGGGTGTAGAAGAAGGTGACAAGGATTCTGCGCGGGGGGGGTTAGCTATATGAGGTGTATGTAAGGCGGGGAGCGGGCAGGGCGGGGCGGGGCGGGCGGCGACTTACAGCCCGTAAAGAACGGCCATAGGACCGCCATTGAAGATCGCAATGACAATAGTACCGCCCGTCAAGCTCCAAGCACTGCAATCCACATGGTCAGCAACCACAAAACCCTCCAGCCAAAGAAGACGGAAAGGAAAAGGAAGAAGAAAAAACACCCACTTTGCAACAACAATCCCCAGACTCGTCAGCGACAGCAGCCCAAAGCTGCGCTGCATCTGCTGCTTGTGGCCCAGCGCCGTCTCGAGCTTGAGCGCATCGCGGTCCTCCATCTCCGCCGTCACGGTGGATGCCATGGTGGATTTCTCTTCTGCAGCTGGCGGCGGCATGTGTGTAGTTTTGGCCCCGGCGCTGCAGGCAGGCAGGCAGGCTTCCGAGTTTAATTGGCTATGTACGGCCGGGCGGACAGACGGGTATGGATATGGATATGGCTGTGGGGTGAGGTGAGGCGAGAAGAGGTAGTATGTTGGTAGGTAGGTAGACAGGCAGGTAGACAGGCAGGTAGACAGGCAGGTAGACAGGCAGGTAGACAAGCAGGGAGGGAGGGGGATGCTTGAAAGAGGATGCAGGTGGTGGGAGGGTTTTATGGCGGTGGTGAAGAGGATCTCGAGATTGAGCGGTGAGAATGCCTATCTAGCTAGCTAGTTACATGTTTGCCTATATACCTACAATATACTTCTCCCCCTCTCCGCCCACCTGCCTATTCACTATTAACGGGCCACCTAGCCTAGGTACATGTCTTCTGGTCTGTGGGACCGGAGGGTTAGAGTGCGTGCGGGAGGCACGATATGTAGGCATGTTGGGTATGATGGTAATGATAGCTGTTGATTTAGTATCCATTAGCTAACTGGATTTGTCATTCAACTAATTTCTAAACAACGGACGGAGATGCCCGGCGCGCCACCGTTGTTGACACTGTCAAAAAGAAACTCCTTCTTTTCCTTTTTCAAAAGTACTACTCTACATGTATGTGTGTAGAGCAGGTACGGGATAGGCATGCTGGAGAGGAGTTAGTGTTATGTAACTGAGTGGTGCTGCAGTACATACTCTAAGTACTTACATCTCTAGCGGCGGGCGGCCCTCAGCAGGTACAATACATACATGTATACATATACAGAAGGTGGATGTCGTGCACTGCTGCGCTGCAGAGGAGCCCAGTCCAGGGGCCAGGATGTGGGAGAAAGAAAGGGAGACCCGGTATCGATCGGTATGCCTACATGTAGAGTAGGCACCTCTCCAAGTAGAGTACTCGACTACTGCCTACTCGTGAGTGCATGGCATACAAAAAAGGGTGCATCTGTTTCTGGAAACGTTATGAAATTAGTAGCACCATAGAAGATGCGCATATGTAGCTAGAGAGAGGGGAGTACATAGATTAAGAGTGCCTACCAGGTTCACGATCGATGAGCATGAGCTGAGCGAGTTTATTTTACACCCCGGATTGGGGGATCGGGGGGGGGATTGTTAGAGTTCTATGTGTGTACGGATGCGAATCTGAATCCGAACGAATTGTAGATTCCATACACCTATATCGATCGCAGACTAAAATACTACTCGTAATTCCACAGCGTTTTTAAACACAGCTGGATCTGCATGCATACCACCAAGATTTAGAGCCTCATGCAACACAACAGCGTGCGTACTCTACGTGACATATGTATATAGCTCCGTCCAGTTGTATTGTAGCAAAAGTCGTAACAAACCCCACCCCAAAAGTGGCGAGATGCAGTTGGATTCGTTGGTTTCAGGTTAGTAAGTTATTAGTGGTAAGTGGTTCATACTACATACATGTACATACATAGCGGGTGGTAACAATCCCCAGTCTACAGTTAGACTAGCAGGCAGAGAAGTACATACTCGGCACATAGGCGAACTCCTACCCATCCGGGAGGTGCATACTCAACAGCAGCAGCTGGGTGGAAAAAAGGAACCTCGTGGTTGTCCCCCCACACATGCGATACACAAGCAGGTATTCTAGAGTGTGTGGGTACAGTAACATTGTATTTAGATCTTCTCAGGGAGACGACGCACCTTTTCAACTGGTAAACTTTTAACGAACCACGAACCACGACCCGATCGAACCACTCCAGCACACTTGCTGCACTCTGTACGAAACCTGCAATTTGAATTTTTGAAGCCCTCTCTCTCTCCGGATCCCTAGCTATATCATCTCATCTATCTAATTCGCACATCATGCAACATATTGTACTCTACATCTCCCTCCACCCCACCTCGCGCGGTCCCCACGCCGAAGAGTAGAGTGCGCATCTCTTCGTGCCACGCGAGCTTATTACGTATCTCCCTGGAAAATGATTTACGCACACTCCCGGGGCAGACAAAAAAAATAATCTGGACCCGGAATTTCGGGTTTGGTTGGTTGGTTGCCATGATTATGACCATGTAAATATGGATTGGATCGGATCCGTAAGGAGCCAGTGCAGCCCTGGAACGGCAAGAAGGAAAAAAAAGGAAAAAGCATTTGGGAGATAGACGACCTCCTCCTGGGCCATTCGGACAATCCCCTCTCATTGTTAATCGTGATTGGTTGAAAGTCACATAAAACGTTGATCTTTTCTTTTCTACGTTAACTGTCCGAGTGAGAGAGGGGTTGTCCGAGTGGCTAAGGCGAGGTCTTCTAGCAGCCGAGTGAATAGCAAAGAAGAAACTCCTCGATCTAGTGACGCAGGGCCACCCAGAAGCAGGAAAGAAGAAGAGGTAAAAAAAAAAAAAAAAATGATATCCAGAGCGAAAAAAAATTCCCCGGTACCGCGTCTACCGGGGCTGGGACCCTGGGAGGGCCCCATAATAGATAGACCCTGGTGCTGGGTCGATTATCATCCGGGAAACTATATACTTTTCCATACCCCAAGCTATTCAAAATACCCTCCCCCCCGGCCCAGCTAGAACCAAATTAACACACCTAGTTAGTAATCCGTTGTCCTGTCCGCTACCCCATCAGATCAGATCAGTTTCCACTTCTGCCAGTGGACATGAGATAATGCTCCAGGTAGGGATAGCACTGTCTAGTTCCAAAGGGCCCCCAAGGCCCTGCTTTTCCTTCTCTTTGGGAATTGGAGCGGGGTGAAGTGCGAGGCGAGGCGAGGCGAGAAAGAAAGGCTTGGTCTTGCTTTGTCCTGCCCTAGTCATCAGTGGGGATTAGTACTGCCGAATCTAGCCAGCCCTAGAGAATGAGATGAGCATCATATTAATTGGGCTGTCAGTAGGGTGTTGAATAAAGTGTACCTATCTCCCGCTACCGGTCGCCTCGTGGTTGGCGTGTCTGGTCTGTGGTTGAAGGTGAGCATATATAACTTCCGCGACTGATCTGCACACATATTATATGTGCAGAACATATATATGTCTGCAAACAACGTCTTCGCCATGATATACGATACTGACTTATGAATTAATCAATATAATAGAGAAAAACAATATTCAGCAACAGCAGCAGCACCAATGGCGCTCCAATCCCCCACGCCTCAACAGCTCACTCTCGAATCGTGGACTTTCTACTCCATTGGGATACTTCTTATTGCTAGTCGAATGTTTGTATTCCCCATCCAATAATGTGTCTTTTTATTTTTATTATTATTATCATCATCACCTTAGCACGTTGCTCATAAACCAGAATAGATATTCCCGCCGACTCGTGCTTGGAGCCTTCCGTGAGTTGCAGCCAGAGGACTGGTTGATGGTTTTCAATGGTGTATGTCCCCCCCCCCTAATTTGTTTTCATTTGCACTATCCTTTCTAAAAATATGTGTGCAAAAAGCCACTGACATCTCTCTTCTCCGTTCCGCCCAGTTCGTCTACACGATCCTCATGATTGGCATCAACATTTCTGGCCGCACTGCCACCAATTTGCTTCTCCCGGGAGAGCTCGAAACACTGACACCGGACGACATTGAGCTGCGAATATACGGAAGCAAGATTGTGATTCTGCTCGAGCAAGCAATGTTGATTGTAACTTGGGGAATCAAGGGATGTATGATACTGATGTATCATCGACTTACGAGCAGGCTCAATATGCAGATTGTGATCAAGGCGATCGCATGGTATATAGTGATAGGATTTGTGGCTGTCGAGCTCGCGTGGTTTTTGAGTTGTAGGCCTTTTAAGGGGTATTGGATGTTGCCGGTTCCCATGGGTAAGTTTATTTGTTTTTTCCGCCTTGTACTCAAGTACCTTTTCTTGGCTGTTATTCGGTGGTCTTTTGAGCTTGTTGATTCGCCCAAACATTTTTGCACTTTGCTTCCTATTCGTTCGGTTATCTCGATATTCCCTCCCAACCATCATTGGCCCTCAGCGGAAATTGAGAACATGCTAACCACGGACCCGGACTCTAAACATAGTGCAATGCGCAACATACCAACACTATTCAATCACGCAAGCATGCTTTAACATCACTTCCGACCTCATGATGCTCGCTGTCGGAATTCCCCTCCTCTTGAAAGCCAAAGTCGAGCTCAAAAAGTGCCCCCCCCGGCCCTCTACCCCCCTTTTCTCTCGGACCCCCAACTAACGAATCATTTCAACGAGCAGGAAGATAATCCTCGTCGGCATCTTCTCCTGCGGTGTCTTTGTCGTAAGTCCTTCCGATCTCGGCCCCCACCCCCCGCCCCCCACCCCCGGCCCGTATGGTATCCTGACAGTAGATCACCGCAGATCCTTGCAGCATGTCTAAATAAATATTACAACTTCTCGAATCCCTTCACGACAATCTACATGCTGTGGTACATTCGTGAGTCGTCAACTGCGATTTACGTATCCAATCTACCGATGCTTTGGCCGCTCTTCCGGCGCCTCTTCAATCTCGGCAATTTTGCGGACCGCAGTAGCGGCCAGAAGTACGCCCACTCGGACGGCGAGCCGCTGAGTGTGTTGTCCAGGAAGCAGCCTGGTGGTACCAGGGACACCACGAGCTTTGCGGGGAGCGAGGAGAGGATAAATAAGGGTGCTGAAGAGGGCGTGTTGGAGATTGAACAGAGGTTCTCCTTTTCGATTGAGAAGGGAGAGGTGGATGTGGAGCTTGGCAGGGGGGGAGGGCCGAGTATGCTGGGGGGAGGCCATAAGGGGATTCATACGACAACTATTTCGGCGACCAGATAGATCTGAGTCAGTTGCCTTATTTTCTTCTGGGATGAACTTTTGATATGTACCTATCGTTTGCGGTTTCTTTATGTTTTTGTGTTTACGGGTTTTTTCCTCTACTATATGTATGTGGTGGCGCTATTGTATGTAATTGTAGGCGGGGTATGGCATGGATGGAACATTGGATCAAAACCTATCTCCTATTGTATAAATGTAGTACTAGACAGTAATTCAGTTATTTTAGAGACAGGTATGAAACTCGTAGAAGGTATGTATTTCATGCATATTCTGTCGATATATCCTGTACGTCAGAATTGAATAATTGAAACGAATACAACCTTGGTATCAGTGATTCTTACCTTATTGTAACGAGTTACATTTTCACCCACCATCACTCGACCCTCTAACATCCAATGCCCGCACACATCCCACCGGAGCATAAACTGAAAAAAGGTACCAACATCTAGATCTACCCTCTGATCCCCTTTAGCGCGGGAAGCTTAAGACCTGAAATCTGGGTCATGGTCTCGGTCCCCCTTCAGCGCGCGCGTGGTATATGTCTCAAATCCTTGCCCCTTGGAGAAGAGCTATGTCTTGGAACTTGCTTTTTCCCCCTTAGCTTTCCTCCTCATGTACCTCATTCCACACCCATATTAAAAACCCCACGACAACAACTCTCCTTTGTGGTCAAGTTCAAGCTTATTGTTCTCCACCTTTATCATCATCGAACGAACGGTGTTTGTGGTTAGGTTGGCTTAGGTTAGCCACGGGCCTCAACATAGTTCTATTTTATATCTACCTCCTCAATTCCCGTGCATAAGCAGAAGTTGCGCTGTACTAAAATGCACCACCGATGCCTCCGACGACGCAGCCTCAAAAACAACCTCCAAACGCCGAAACAATCGTCATCTCATTCCTATGCGGGAGCTTAGTACTATCGTTTCTTCTTGCGGCAGTCGCCGCAGTGTTAAAGGTTTATCCAAGGCCGCAGGTTGTGTCATTTATCAAGAGGACCTTGACAAGGATGAGGAGGACGCCGCCAACTCCGGCACAAGAAGAGCTACCAGAGGTGCGACAGAGAGAGGTGCAGCGGAGAGAGGTGCAACTGCAACGGAGAGAGGCACAACCGAGAGAGATGCAACCAAGAGAGGGGCAATTAGTTGATGTGCCGTTCGACTTTGGGTTAAGGGAGGATGTGGAGAGCGGGATCGGTGAGTAACGACATCCTGGGTCGAGATGAGGGTGTGACTAACGTGTCTGGTGTGTAGCGTATCCTCCGCCAGTGGTTTATAATTAACGGGTGTCCATTTTCGGGTTGGAGTTTTGGATTTGGTTCTGATTTGGTTTTTTCATTTGTTGGCTGGCGTTCGTATTTTGACATTTCATAGTTTGGAAGGAGGTTTTAATGGCCGCATAGCAATTGCTTATTGTGGTGACAGCTGTACCGAAGGTTTCCTTTGTTGCAGATATATATATCAACAGTGTATGAATATGTATATGTATGTAATGAGCTAAAGTTAATGCTAATTAATTGATGATAATGAACATAACAAATAGCGCGGAGTAGTCGTAGATTATACACCTAGAGTGGCTGACCTTGATATTCAACACATATTGCATATTATATCCTGAGATAACGGAGGAGGATACGCGTTTGCATTGTGAATGTGTTCAAACTGTACATATACATCGCGTGTTCTTGAAATCCTTCCACGTGAAGCAAGGGATACATGTGTGTATGTACATGTAGTTGTTTAAGATTTCCGGCCTGCATTAATTATGGCGTCTGCATCTGCGTCTGCGTCTGTTGTGCCAGGGTCAGGGTCGATGTAAGCTGATTACATTATATGTAGTCCAGCTGCAGGTTGTACAAAAACGTTCTCTTAGGTTTCATTGGACTGTTCTTATAGTAACAATAGTAGCGCCATTATTGTAATGTAGCTAGCGGCCCTTTTTGGTTCGCTGACCAGTCACGATGAGCCTCAACGTCCGGCCGAATTCGCGAAGGCACGCGTATGCGCTAGTCTGCAAAGATTTCGCCACTGTGTAATAGTGATTAATTTAAATCGAGGTAATAGACCTGAATGTTGAGTCTAAAGGGAACCGTCGCGGAGGTCAAGTGGAGACTGGACGAGTTTATCCGAGGCAACACTCATTTGCGGTTCATATCATCATTCGCCAGTAATAAAAATCCGGTGAATCTGATAATTCCAATAAGTCTCAGGGCTCTTTATCTACTCAGAGCAGTTAATACTTCACTTAGCTTCAGCCTTGATGAGCCACACAGCTTCGATTTCGTTGTATACTCAGGATTCCGCAATTGAAGATAGGGGGTGCCAACTAGCTTCCTATCGGTTCACGCATCGATCAGTTAGCTACATGTAGCTACCGGGCGATAGGCGAGACCAATTATTCAAAGCTGGTATAGTACCTGAGGAGTCATATGGTGACATCTGTATAAGTTAGAAGAGAAGGGGTAACAAGGAGCGAGCGAGTATTAAGTACATACATGTAGGTACATGTGCGGGGTCTTGCTTACCGATTGAGGGGACACATACACGTATACATGGAGTTTTGAAAGGATGAACCCGCAGGGCCTTATATCTGGAACATCACGAGTGCCCAAAACCTCCACTCGAAACATGGACTCCCTCCGAAGATGTCGATAGAGTTCATGCAAAGGCTTGATGTGAAGATGAATTTTTGGAGAGAATGCAAGGAGAGAGTACATACATACCGTGGCATCTTTGTACATGCGTGTAGATACGAATGGCTTGATGGAAAATTACTGTCTTCGCCGAACAGTACCAAAGAGCACACATGTATTTTCTCGCTATATGCATAAATAAAGATGTTTACACCAAATGCTATTATTCTGCTAGTACCTCTAGGCTAGTCGATTACATACATGTAATTAAACACCTGTTCCGTCTCCGCTCCGATAGTAGGGCATACATGCATGTACTTCAGTGTTGAGATTACATTATTATTCTTCACGATCGAGCTTATATAGCCTGATTCACATCTTTCGTTCAATCCATATGAGCCTTATATTAAGACTGATGATCCTACATGCACCTCCAGCTTCATTGTTTTGGCCATTATCTAAAACTCAGACATGAAACATCACTCATGTTCAGGGCTCAGCCAATATAACACATGTGAGTTTAAAAGACACCCTTCCTTGATTCTAGTATACTCAAGATAGCTCGAACTTAGCAGTACAAGAGATATTTCCATTATTCCCCTCCAGCAGCTAGCACGCTCAAACGACGATTCTATATCACTATTATCGTTAACTACCAAATCCCCACGGGCACACACACACACACAAAATATAAACCAGTACTAGTGAAAACTTACAGCGGTCGGCTGGCCCTCCTTCACGGCCGGGCCCCTCTTGACAGTGCCCCTCCTTGCGTAGCTGATCAACTTTTTCTTCTGCTTTCCCACCTCCATGCTCTTCTCCTCCTTCTCCCTGCTCTTATTACCCCCAGTAAACGATTCAACACGCTGAAGGACCTTCTTCCTCCCCTCCTCGTCCGCGTAGTCCTGGTCGATACGGCTGAGCTCGACCTCGTGCGCGATAGCAACCTCGCGGGAGGCGATGAGGTGGCGGATCAGCTCCAGCTTGTGGTCAACGCTCTGCTGGAGGGCCAATATCTCGTCGTTGATACTCTTGATATTGCGCCCGTGCTCCTCCTTGCGTGTCTCGGAGGCCTCAAGTGCAATTGAGCCGCCAGATATTGATGGGGGGTTGCTAGTGCCCATGACAGAGTAGAGGACCTCAGGTGGGGCGGCGGCGGCGGCGTTCTCGTCGATAGTGGGGGTGGCTAGTACTTGAGGAGAGGAGGGAATGGGCGGCGGCGGTTTGGCTGCCTGAGGGGTGGCGGGCGCAAAGTGCCCAGACATTCTTTTGTTTGATCTGAGGGGATTCATCTTTCGTTTGTTATTGCGATGATTGGGGGATCAAGGGTGAATTGGACGTGGACGTGGAAGAAGAGGAAGAAGAAGAAGAAGAAGAAGAAGGTTGTGCTGGGTGATTGTCGTGCATGGTTGTGGGGATGAAAGCCCCCCTTCCTTTGATAGCAAATACATGTAGTCTTATCGTATGGAAGAAAAGTACCCAGCTAAGGATCTTCACTAAAAGACAAAGAAATAAAAGAACCCAGGGCAGCTCATAAGATGTCAGATGCAATCTACAGTGTCTGAGAAATGCATGTATCACAAAGTACCTACATGTACTGTAGCTACATGTACGTACATAAACAGCAAGCAAAGACCTGCCAAAGAAACAAAACCTTTAAATCACCACACGAAAGAAACAATATCTGACGGCTACATCTCATCCTTTTTTGCACTGATTATTGGGCAAGTAACTACATTCATTCTCTCTGCGATTGGAGGCCAATGTTTACAATGATAATTACTGAGGGGCGATAAATCCGTCCCCATATCAAAAGCCACCACCACCACCACCACCAAATAGCATTCCACCTCCTCCCCATGCTCTTCACAATACACCCTATTCCTCCCCCGATACACCCGCATCTCCCGCACGCCACATTCCCTCCTCCCACGTCCCTCCTCCAGGCCCGCCCGGCCCTTCACCTGCTGGCCAACCCCATGGCGATACAGGCAGCTATGGTACGCATACATGCCCTCCCCGAACGGCGTGACGACCACCCTGTGTGCGGGGCGGGCCTGCGGACAACAACCGGCGGCCACTATCGGAATGGCACGAGGGGCAGAGACGCCAGTTTCGAGCGGGCCAGCTGGGTGACGTCGCGGAAGGCTTGGTCGGTGTGGCAGTGGCCTGTGCGGTTGGGCCTCGTCCCGACGATCAGCCTGGTTGTGTGGCCGCAACCACGGTAGCGGACGGTGGGCGGGTCTTTGCGGCACATGCACATTGGTGTTTCAGTGGGTGTTGTGGAGATGTGTATATGTGGGGGGGGGGTGTTATGGATGGGTGTCAAGGTTTGAGGGTTCAGATATATGTATACGCTTTGGCCGCTGCTGGAATAAAACATTCCTGGCTAATACTATTTTCATAAGGCCTCACAGTGCGCGGTGCAGCAACTTTGAATTTAGCACGATGGAAATGATGATGAAAAGAGTAGTGCCTGGATTCTGAATTGTCTAAAAATGATATAATTACCCAAACCGTTGAAACCAAATATAAAAGGGTATAGAAGAAGTAAAGAAGAATAAAGTAAAAGAAGAAGAAGAAGAAGAAGAAGAAGAAGAAGAAGAATAATAACATGACCCCTTTGCACCTAAAAGACTATCCAATTAAATCATACAGAATTACGGTGACCAGTGGCCACGGAGGACACCGGGGCAAGGCTGACCCCAGCACGACTCCCTGACTGAGTTCCTGCATCCAAACCGTTGAAATCGATACCGCAGCTAGCACTGCTCTGAGCCAGGCCTGAAGGAAAGCTCTCAAACACTGCAATGTCCTTAAACTCCCCCTCAGTGTCATCCTCCTCCTCGTACTCGTCGTCCTCATCATCCTCATCGTAATCCGGCTCTCCAGCAAAGAATCTCTCGACCCATCGTATCCTGCCACCGCGCTCTCTCTCCACGTCGTGTTCCCCGTCATGAATCCCCCTGAGTCCCCTCAGGATCTGGTCAAAGTTGCGTGTATCCTCCGCGTTTTCGGAATCGTCCTCCTCGTACACTCTCCTCTTCCGCTTTGCCGCCAGCCACCCGCTGTTCAGGATCGCCTGCTCCGCAACCCCCACAGCCTCCAGCTGAGTCCGTCCCTTGCGGGCCTGCATTGCTCTGTGCTCCCTCCGCTCCTTACGGAAGCGGTCGAGCGTGTCGTCGTCGCCGTTGTATTCCCCGGTCACCACGGGGCTAATGAAGGTGGTGGCATCCGGGGCAGGCTCGCGGAGTATTGGCGGCTGGATCAGGCGCGTGGGATAGCGGGAAGCGTAGCAGGAGGGACAGAGTGTACGGTTCGAGCGCGAGTGTTGAACCTCTTCGGAGCTCTGTGAGGTGGGTGCCTCGCAGTTGTCGGTGCAGGAGTAAGGAGGAGTCTGTGCGACAAAGACGATGCGATGGTTACAGCGCGAGTACCTGACGCTGAGGAAGTAGCACATTGGTTGAGGGTAGGTTGAGGGTGGGGGGGGGGGTTTGTGGGAATGCTTTGTATGTAGATGGTATACGGTGGTAAATCTGGGTTTCTGATGCTGGGGTTGTGGGTGATAGATAACTGTTTGCGTTCAGTGAAGGTGTTGGGTGAGTCAGTCAGGCAAGAGCTTGGTTGCTTGCCTGGGGCTAGTTACATGTACTGACTGACTGACTGACTGACTGAGGTAGAGTAGTAGTAGCAGTAGTAGCAGCAGCAGCAGCAGCAGTAGTAGTAGTAGTAGTATCAGCAGCAGTAGCAGTAGCAGCAGAGTAGCAGTAGGTATTAATTACTGCGGCTGTGTTTGAGATGTTATGACTTCAATCTGCATACATATCATGTACATACCAAGCCTAAGGACACCGATACCACAAATCCATCCATCTATCGGATCGCCCTCTTCACAGCCTACTCTTGAAACCGGACACAGCTAGCTCTCTGTATGTACCCCTGGAGCCTTGTCTGGGACAACCTCTTCAGAATGGATGGGCTGCTGTGAGAGTGACTACTCTAGAGTAGAGTACATGTACATCGTGTACATGTACATATTACATGTACTCTACTCTTCTCTACATGTAGTTTGCGAGCTATGGAACACTCTTCAAGGAGAGCTACATGTATGTACCATGTAACTGCTACATACTCTAGTGTAGGTACCGTACCTCCCCTGCAGTCCTCAGGAAGGCTCCCGATTCGCTGCTTCCAACGCGCCTTCTCCCCACGGCCACCCTCTCGACTTTTCAACGCGTTAGGGCATCACGTGTCTCCCTGCACAGTTCAGACATCGATGTAGATCCTCATTCCTTAACTCAGTGCAGCAAGTACCGGGTAAAGTCGCAGAAACTGAAACTCCGCCATGTTCAATCAACGAGGTTTGTTTTGTTTCGAGTGTTGACGACCGAGGAGTGGCTGGCTACCTTGGCAGTGGGTGGCACCAGGGATCTCTCATCGGGTTTGGACTAAAAGGAACGACGAGTTAGCTAAGCTTTCTTATCTGGTAGGCTACATATTGTACCGTGTACTCTACATACACATACATATAATACATGTACTCCATCTTGCCGTGACGTGAGGCTATGTATGCTTGTCATTTTGGTCCACTACACTGGCTGCTATTTTATTGAGCAACATTCTGAGCTCAGTCCGGGGTACGTTCCGGTGGTGGCGCAGCAGCCTGTTCTTCCCCGCCAAAGAGTTGGGTCGCACGAGGTTCGGCTATAGAGCACAATCCCAATCGGCCCGGTCTGTCCCACCAGCCTAGTATCGGGTATTCATGTCTTGAATGTGATGTTAGGTCATAGACCGTCACTCGACCCATTTATGCAAATGTTGTTAGGCGCATGAGTGTAGTCTCTGTTGAGGCCCAAGGCTAGAGAAAAGTTCACCTTTTCTTCCCCTTTACCCAGCAGCCTGAAACCCTCCACTCCCAGAGCCTCAGGGCCCGAGATCCCCACAGCCAACCAAAACGATCTATACTCGCTATCCACCACAAGAACCTAAAAATGCGAGCGACGGAGACAGGGATAATTTGTATCGAGAATTGTCTTGGCCCCACGCATATAATGGTGGATAGCGAGTACTCAAGATCTACACACGAGAGAGCCAACTCACATGTAATTACAACCCTACTTTATGCTCACTACTGCCCATCCAACCTAAAAAGATCAGTCTGGCTTTCTCACAGCACCTCATACGTTTTCCACACATGATGAGCCCAGAAACCCCGGAGCATTCTCCATTAACTTACAGTGCAAAAGCCTCATGGAGAAGGAAAAAAACCCTTTACCAAAGGCAAGGAAGGAATGCCTGGTGCTTATCTTATTTCTCTTTGGGAAATTACCTTCAGTCCCTCCTCTGTGGCATACAATTACCACCAGACCCGAGGGTTTATTACGGCTGGTGGGGCTCGGTTGCAGCCGGCCAGAGGGAGCGGGTACACCCACACGGGTGACAACAGCACCTCGCTGATCAGGTTTTGTTCTGTGGATTAAAATCAGTTATCCCTTGGACGGATGAAACTGTCAAATTCGCAGCTTGCCTGTTTGAGCTAATACTAGCCCAAGCAGGTATCTAACACTTATTCTTGATTGGCTCTATGGCTATTCTCAACCATTAAGAGCAACGGATATACTCAACTCAGTGCGTGCACGGTCCAGGCTGCGAATTTGACAATTTCATCCGTCGAAGGGATAGTCAGTCATACACTTCCCCCCCCGCCATCCCATCCACCACCGCCTCGCAAAGTAAAAACACAAACCACAAAAGAGGTACGCACAGATCTAGAGAGGGGGGGGGGGGGGGGGGCGCTATTATAGCCTGGCTCTAACCCTACATGTATATACATCGGGCAATACGTAGGCGCAATAAATGCGACCGGCGTGAGCCCGATCGAGCTCGAAGATCGATCTTCTGGCGCGGGGTTGGAAAATTAAATGGAAGCCTCCAGCTCGAAAATCCAAGAGATCAGGTACAATGTGTGCTTATTAATAATAATACAAAAATGCTTATCGACTTTAACGAGAGCGACGTTGGGCTTGTGGTGGTCTTTTTATAAACGAGTTTATATATTTTTAATAACTACATGTACATGTACCGTACCCCATCGATGTCGTACTCGCGCGCGATCGAGCTCCTCGTCAAGCAATATATACATATATCCCGGCCTCTCCATAGAACTGGAAGGATACATGTACATATGTACATGTATCTACTACATGTATACAGTACCCAAAAAGCGGGTGGATACAGTACCGCACCTAGCAGAATACCGCAAAACTACGGTATTGCTACGGTATAATACTTAGGATTCCGATTTAATTCAAAAGTATCAAACAATTCCGTATTGATACAGTACGTATTATGTACATCCCCTTTTTTTGTACATGTATATATAAAAGGCCAAGTCCACGTCTACAAGCAACTCACCAAAAGCCTCTTGACCTTGATCCGATACAAGAGCTCCGTCCTGCCGCCATATCAGAATACGGCCGAACTAAGCGGGAATTCGAATAGGTAAGAGAGCACAAACTAGAGGGCGCCAGAAATCAAGAATTCTTGCACATCAACAGTTTTCTGTCTACTGAACATCACTCAGAATTGGCTGGAAGAAAAAGGTTTGAGATTGGCTTCGCTAGGGTGTCAAACCCCGTTACCTGCTGTCGTCATAAATTTGTTAACTAGGTACATAAACCACTATACCAACAAGGCCTGAAGGATTGCATGCTGAGGAAGATCATAAAGGTGGATTTTGGCGCTACATTTGGGACTCTGAGCTGTTTAGGGCGTAGGATGAATTGAGTGCGGGAGATACAGTGAGGGATGTGCCGTACATCAGTTAGAAGCTTCAGGGTCGGGGATGGGCGATAAGAATAGAGATGATAAACCGAAGGGTGCGAGAAAACTAATGTAAGGATACGTTGTTAAAAGCGTAATATTCAGAGCAGCCTTGAAGAATATTTGGCTGCTTAACTAAATACAGGGCGATTTTAACTCTTATCTTTATTTAAAATCCATAATATCAGTAATACACTAGATATACTAAGCTAGTATTATAGAGCTTGTGACTATGCTCGCCATCCTAAACTTTCAAAGAAGTACTAACTTCCTCGTTGCACTCTGTACAAGCTTCTGGCTCCATATAGTAACTTACTGGCGGTATACCAACACCCAGATATTGGCAGGGACACTACCAATCATTGGCAAGCTCGTTAGGAGGTAGAGGTGGAAGGGACTTCTTTGGCAATGGGAATCTCTGAGACCAACACCCATCGTGAGTTCTATACCATTCCATGTCAGCGCGCCCCCTGATCGGCTCCATGTGAGGTTCGCGGCGGGGCTTCTCAAGTTCATCCTCCACACAATCGATGATGATCTCCTTTGTATCCCACCCGTCAGGAGGCCGCCTTCTTGTGACACAGGTTCCCACAGGTTTGCCACTACTCATATCGTGACGTGTATCCGGAGGATCTGGGAAATCTGGGTTTAAAGAATTGATGAAGGTTTCAATCCGTTCGCGAAGGGTAAATGGATTCATTTCGAAAAAACTTTCCAATAGGCGAGTAAAAGGATTCGGAGGCTCCAACGCCTCCGTCATTTCCTGCACTTTATCTTGACAGTACTATAATATAATGAATATTTTAGTTTAACATTATGTATTGAGGAATGTTTTGATACCTACGCCGTCTTTATTCTGGGCATATGTAGGATTCTTGCTAATTGAGCAAAACATTGGTGGTGGAAAGCGCCGCACAGACTGTTTACAATGTTTAAACATTGCTTGGGTTTAAGGAATGATAAGAAATCTTACAACATACCTTTCTAGTCGGGTCATCCGTGTCCTTGTCACTGTCTGTAGTGTATTCAGATGCAATCGCATTGATCTAGAGAATACAATAATTAGTCACGCTTAAGATACGAGAGGCATGCGGAGCCTTACTTCAAGGAATGGGACATGGTCTTGATTTTTTGTTGGCACACCCCAATGCTTAATGGTGCCGTCGAAACCTCTTCCCTTCTCTATCGGCTCACCGCAAAAGTCCAACTTCGGCGTCTTTTCACCAATAGGGCTAGGGGGCTGCGGTACCACATCACGCCATGGAAGGACATCCGGAAACATAGGAGGTAATAAGGATTTTTCTCGTGCTTTCCGCGGAGAATTTTTTGGCCGGCGTTTCTTATGAGATGGCTCATTATAATACTGGTATTCAGGCCCGCTGAAGCGCTTTGCGGCCGCGCGTTCTTTTGCTGCCTCATAGTCACGATCAACACCTTGAGGCCTGTATGCAATAGCAGCTTGATATTCTGACATGGTCATGTGCCCACTACGAGCGGACGGAGGACCTGTTTTAGGCTTTGGCTGAGTAGAGCACGAGTATTAGTTTGGCTGATGAGAAGTAGGGTTGATGGCACTTGCCTTCCAATTAACCCATCCGTTTGTAGAATTAGGTCGAGTAGATGGATCTGGCTCGCAATCTTCCCAGTTTTGCGGTATCCCAGAGTTATCACCGGATTCAAATGTTTTGTCTTGATTGACTTTATCCATAGGAAATATCTTGGCCATAGAAGCCGAAACTTGGAATTTGGTCTCTATCTCAGCAGATCTAGATGAGGCGTAGTCTGTCACTACTGTCGCTTTTTTAGCATCTAATTCGGCCTGTCTGGCCTCCTTAGCCGCACTGGTGGATGTGGGTTGAGGATATTTTGACGAGATTCCAGCAAAAATTGTCCCAACTTGAGCTTTATAGAGTTCGCAATATGTGCGTTGCGTCTCAGCTCCTGGCAATGCCGGACTAGACTTTGTACTTATATCGGGTACCTTGCGGACGCCCTGGGCAGGAATTTCGGCCCCCCTCTTGACGACCTCCGTTTCTTCTTTCTTATGCATCACAATGTCTTGGCTAGTAACACTCTTCAAATCGTTCATTTGCCTATTGGCCAAAGAAGTGTTGTTTCCCACCATAGACCTTGGACTCTTGGCCGGGGGACGCATATGTATTGGAATGAAGGGTTTGACTGGACTACTATCCGGGTTGAACTATAGCCACGAAATATCGTAATTAGAGATGTGACAGTAATCAATTCCTTCTTGAGCAAAGCACTTACAATTGGTTGAGAAAAGGGCTTTCCATTTACAAATGAAAGCGAGAACGCCATCCCGCCAGAGGCAGTTGTCCAGCCTGATTCGGAAATTTCCCCATCACTTCCACCCTCGATCTTCTTGTCTTTCAATACACCCACTTCCACATAACCCTTCAACCTCGTCCCAAAAGAATGCAAACCCTCCTCACGAGCCTTTTTAACAGCGAGCTGACAAGGCTCTATTTCACCGTTTAATGTTATAGGAACAATTGTAGAAGTTACGGGCGAGTTGAATGCAGGATGAATAGGTGCGGAAGAAGCGGAGGCATCGTTCACTGCGGAGGTAGCGGAGGGAGAATATGTGGAAGTGCTAGAATTGGGGAGAGTTTGAGGAAGACCACACCCATCTCTTACACTGCCGCCTGACTGACCCATGGTACAGGTTTCTAGGCTCTCAGAACTAACCGCCCTGTGACAAAAAGAGGACTGAGGTTGGGCCCTCTGGGAAGGAGGTTGGGGCTGGGCCATGACTGTGTTCGAGGGCATGGGTGATTGAGCTCGAGGCCACAATATGGGGGGGTCATCGTTATTTCCCTCCGCAGTTATTGCATAGTTAGTCTCTCTATTCAGGGAACTTGTGTCACTAGTGGGGTGCCTAGTGCTGTCGACAAAAAACGTCTTCGTTGGAGCACCTTGAGTAAAGGCCCGACTTGGGTTGAGTCTGCGATAGCGACATGTGGGATGATGCGACATTGCGTCGAAAGATGCGAATAGAGGGCCAAAACAAAGAAGAAGTGGTCAGATGAAATTGTGGTATTGGTGGGATGGAGTATGTTGACGAGCTAGGTGTGTGGGGTGGATGCCGACGGGTTGATGCCGACGGGATGGGGTGTGAATGGCGGACCGACGCGCTTGCCAAATTCCCTTCCTTAGAATGGCGGACCGACACGCTTTCTTACCCAACTCCCTCCCTTAGTGTAGGTGAGTTTGCGTCCCCCACACCAGTGCCTCTCCTCTATCAAATCTATCCTTTTATTCTCTTATTCAGCACAAAAACCCTATTGGCTCCCTGGTACACGTCGTCATTCAACTGCGAGTGCATCATGATGATGCACTCGCAATCCTATTCATTTCTTTGCGCTTATAGCAGGGATACAACCGCCAGTGATGGGCCTCAAGGAATAGATTCTCCGCACAGAGTTAGTTCTATAACGATATCAGTATTCCTTATCTTCCTATTGGTGACCACAATAGACATCTCCCCAAAAGACTAACTAGGACTACGCTACGCTTGGAAATACCCTAAATACATGATAATTATAGTGGCCGCTAATAATGACTTTAACACATGAAGATTTAAATGGCGCTCGAAATTTTCAGACGCTACGTGGTTTTTAATCCTCCCTCTCCGCTACACGCCACGAGCAAGATAATGATCCAAAATAGAGCGATTGCAGAAGCATGCAATATCAAACCTTTTGTGACGGTTTAGACCTCAAGAGATATTCAGGGCATACACATAAATGCATCCGCATTAACCAGTAACGACTCTATAGCCAGCTGTGAGCATCATACATTATCACCCCACTTCAATATATACAGACATCATAACCAAGGTAAGGAATCCTACTGTATCCGCTATGGTAATCTATTGGATGTGTAATAGTGGGATTCCAATATTAGCAATGCCGCCTCTCTTGCGGTCAAAAATGCGATAACTTTATTCAACCAGAAAGAGGGTTTGAATTATTCTCATCTATAGCTATATACAGGGATCATGCACGATTCCATGATGAGAAATTATGAATGAGTATGCCCGAGGTCAAAAGAGACAAGCCTTTCAAACCACACACCCACACACGAAGCAAGGTCCAAGGCCCCAATTTAGGTATCTCCTATAGAAACGACCTGCTAAGGTGTAGGTTAGATACATAAAACTGTTGTATTCCGTCACTGTCTGGAGGAGTTTCTGTTTTAGTGTGGTTCATTAGGTCATGTCGACGGTATTATTCATTAGCAGTGTTGTGGGTACGTCTTGATCTGACAGGATTTATATAGCTCATATTGATAGGTGCTGTGGACCATGTTTGGTAATGGAAAGTTTATTTTTCTCTTTCCTTCCCTTTTCCATCTAGGTGGAGACACAGATTAGGATGAGACCTTTTAATTGATGAATTTTCATTTGACTGTCTATTACCAGAGAATAGATGTCTGATTACACTTTAGAACTTCACGCCAGCCACACTATATATCGATGTATCATCACTCGCTCGCCAAGAACACATAAAATAAGCACTAACACTCTCCACACCCATTCCTCACCAGCTCTGTATCGCTATACCTTCCATCCGGCCCACCGAGTACTAGCGTCCGAATCACGCTCGACTTTGCCGAAATCGCCTCTTTCGATCTCCCGAAACCCGAGCTTGTCTGATAGCGAGTAGTATTCTTTCTATCTCTTGTTTTTCTGAGATACGCTCTGAGTGCGGGTAAGCAGACAGCGAGCTGGCCCATAGTAATCTCGACACACGCCCACAGCTCATAAGTATGTACAATGGGTGCATTAGAATCCTTGCGTATCTTAGGATAGATGTCGACAAGGCGAGCGATCGCAGCGATGATAGAGAGCGATCCAATAAAAAATACGACTACAAGGCCAGCGAGTTGACGTTTGCCTAGTTGGAGAGTATGGAGGACAGAAAGCGGGAGAATGAGAATGAAGATGTCGGTGAAGATGTTGAGGAAACTCCAGAGTGGCAGGGTGGTGGTATTTCCAGTGGCATTGCAAGTTCCATCCCTACGGAAATGGGATTAGAGCGGTTTCAGAATACAATGAAGAAGGGATGCCTACCAGTTTGTGAAGATTGGGCGACACCAGAAGCTGTGAAGAAATACTACAAAGACATACGTTCCTGCAGTGAACGCGGTGACGAAAAAAAGGTATTTCCTCAAGTATGGAGATAGGTTTGGGAATAGGTGGTAGTAATAGATCACGCATGCTCCTTTCGATAGCCACATCGCCGAAAATACTAGATATCCACAGATAAAAGAAATCTAATACCACTGTATTAATACAGAACAAATGAATAGGCTACTGGGAGCGTGGAATACCAAGGAAGCTGTTTTATTCTCTTCGGGAGTAATCGCTCTCGTTCTCCCCATCAGTTCTAAATTATACTTCCAAGCATCCGTCGAGATTGCAGCAATCCCCATTATGAACGACGCTACGAGAAGCGAGTCAGAAATCATAATAGAAGGGGCTTTGAGACTTTGGCGGTGATTCATCCACAGACGGAGCACCATAAAGACGAACACCAGTAGGTTAAGAGACCATGTGAGGGCCAAAAGACCTTCAACGGAGATGGGTACATCAAGACTTTTTGTATCAGACATGTTATGCTGGGTGGTAGTTTTATTGTGTGTTTGTGGGATTATTTTCAAGGAAGGCGAGGTTCGACGAAAATATATAGAGCTTTTGCCAATTTATGCCACTTACCCACCGCTCAAAAGTATGGAGTATGTACCCCCGTTAATTGCCTCTCAGCCACCATTCGAATGTTTTCAGCTTTGAGATCATGCAAATAACTATTCATAAGCAGGAAAGTGCTTTTCTGGATCTATGCACAGCTCCATACACTTTAGTGGGGTGAATGCATAAGGTTTTGGTGGTCAGACGATATGCCAGGTGCACAAGTTTGAATATCATACCCCATTCTACTCCAAACACAATTGAAAGCAAGGGTCCAAAGTACGCGGTTTGTTATCGACCTTGATACATTCAAGTTGACGCAAAGACCAACCGGCGAGAGCTCTAGAGCACGCCGAATCCTTTCCTTGGTGATAGTTATTGACCTCTGATTGGAGGTAAGCATTGTCAAATCGGCGCATGTTCACCTTTCAAAAATAGTTTCAGGGTTACTATGATAGTAGAAACATGAAAATTCAAGATCGTCAGTCATGAAAGATATAAAATCTAGATTAGCGCTGTGAATAAAGCAAACTGTGCCCAATTAGCATGATTACGCCGATCATATAGTGTATACTAGCAGTATCAATTCTCTGTATGTGCATGTACAGTATGAAAAAACGGGGTGGAATCACTACCATAGGACTACGGCGCATAATGACGAATACCGAATTAAACCGGCATTGTAGGAAGTATACTGTACCAATACCGTATTCTTCCCACATTACTAGCGCATTGACGAGAATACCGTAGTGATCCCACCACCCTTTTTGGTACTGTACTTTTGCACCAATATTTGAACGAGGGGCTCTGCAAGTATATATGTATCATTGTCCGCATTTAATATTGAGGATACCATGGATACTAATGCAGAATGGTTTCATATTGTTACACTAGAAATGTTTCGATTCGGACACCAAGATAATTTATGTACCTACATGCTCGGCTCCGAGGGAAACTCTGTTGATATACTATAACCACGGTTGATCACTAGAAGGTCGATTCGACCACCAGTTTGCCTATTTTATTTAATTCATTAATCGCATGCAGACTTCCGTCTATGGCAATCCACCAGCTTGCTTGATGGACTTTTTTATAATATACTTAACTATAAGCCTTGTGGATATCCGCGCCTGTATGCACTTAGCCTCTCATCATGTGCTGCCTTGCAGGTATGCTGTTGATTTTACCAGAGCGATCCGCTATAGCTACATTTACTCATCAGCTTTTAATAGAAACTGGGCAAGGCTGCTTTCAATGCGATTGAACTTTGTGTCACCCTTCTCTAATGCTGTCGAAAGAAACCTGCTGCTCCTCGCTTACTTATACTTCCTTTTATACCCGCATTGCGACTCTTATGTCATCAGCGGGGTGGGTTGCATGAACTTTATATCAATGTCCTTTTTCTCAAATCGAGGGTTAGAGCATTTAAATTATTCGAAGCTGTACTCTATTAGATTGCCAAGTCTCGCCCGAAGTGCCTCGGCCGCGGGGTGATTTGTTCGGGGCTAAATGATCTTCGAAATCATTGGCTCATCCTATCAAGAGTGAGATCTACGAGTATGTCGGTAAATGTGTTTCCCTGCGACTGGGGACCACTGCAAACATCTATTTATAGAGCTATACATGCGTATAGGTATTAATCTGGAATCTCTCATAATGATAACTAATTCTTGTACAAAGACAAAATATAGGTGCGTGTTGAAAGTCTCGGGAGAACCTGTAGGAGCATATAAAGTGAACAACTGGTACATAAAGTAATTAAATGCTTGTTCCTAGAAGTACATGGCGAGTTGAGGCCTAGGTTTCTTGGTGGGTACATGTTTTTATGTATATGCAAGTGTCGGACTATCCTAGAAATTCAAGGCTATAATTTATCTTCGACTCGATATCTGATAAAACGACTTGGAATATGCAAGCGCGCGCAGAGGTCAAAAGGGGGGGTCCACCGTTTAGTTTCTTCTATTCCGCCATCACATAAATTGATACTGTACCTGTCTTTGTAAACTGCTTAACTAAGTCACGGCCACGTCAAATAGGGCTTCAAAAGACACTTGTAACCTCGAGCGCTTTAAACAGATTAAGTTTCTATAATACACAATTGATCGCCCGTTTACATTAATCTTTATATCTAATATCTAGAAGTAGTAAGTTATATAGAGATATAGTGCGAAGACGGTGAAGAAACTTTATAATAGACCCTTTGCGCAGATAGAGCTGGCTCTAAATTCTACTTGTATGATTGGTTGATGGAGGATCGGCGCCAATCAGGTTACCAGAACTTGGGGCTGAAGTTTTTGCGCAAAGGGTCTAATACTTTAATTTCCACTCTTAACCAGTACATATATTGTACATGTACATACCTACACATAAAAACACTTGTACAAAGTACGTACCAATACTGTCTTACGCCAATTAGTCGAGATCTCCCCCGGTGGCCTCTCATCTAAATCTGAGTAGTATCCCAAATATCACGAACATATGTACCTGTCAATTCTTTGGCAATGACGGATTGGAATGGTATTTGACAAGGCTCGATGTAGGGTGATTTCTCGGGGCGCGGAAAAGAAGAACTTGGATGCTGAATGGAATATCCAAGCAAGGTTTCCATTTGAAGTTAGCGCATATCAACGACATCTGCCACCAAAACTCATATTCAGGTTCCTCATACCTCATGCCCCATCCAAATCTCTGACAACTAATACATGTCATTTTTTTGATATTCACCTCTTATTCATAAATTAGGTTCTTTTTCATCCTTGCTACTAGGTTTTTCTCAGTATTTTCCAGTTCGATCAGATGTGTTACGGAGCCATAAACGGGGCTGTTAATAAGAATACCTCTGTACTCAGAAATTTTGCTTTTATATGCCAATATTGGTGGCGAACGACTCAACCTAATGGGCCCAAATTCCTTATTGCATGCAGGGCCAATTATCGTACGATCTCCTTGCTTATATCATGTGAAACTGGCCCCTATAAAACAAGGCATTCATCAATATACCACTTGACATAGGTACATACATGTACATATCATAGACGCCTTTCCTTTCCTTTCATCGAGACACTTTCCAAAGGCTCTTTGTTTTTGTTTTCGGTTTGAGAGTCTCTTCTAAATCCACGGAAATTACTCCAGACACATAAGTATACTTCTAGGCAAAGGTCGATCGGATAAGGGAAACCAAACTTGTGGTGCTTAGAGCGGTATGAACTATGTGAATTCCTGACATTGTGTGCATGTGGTAGTCGGAATCGATATCTCAGCCCACATGTATTGTACAGTGGTGGGTAATAAATCATCAGACGACGTAGCCACAATTTCGCCTGCAAATCCGTATTTTGGTGGCGTTCCGTCCGATGACTTATTACCCACCGCTGTACAGGAAGCACCCGCGCCACGTCAACCCCAGATCTGTCAAGCAAAACATCTGGATTTCCCAACTCAGTTTGCTTTTATGGCCATCGGTGTTGATCGATACTTGTCCTTAGTAGTACTAGTGTATTTTTGTAGCACCAAATACATGTTGTGATTGGTTATTCTGATCGCTGGATCATGTTTAATTTGGGAATCGTGTCGAAGTGTAACGTTTCAAATTTGCTAGCAGGGTCGATGATATCCACTGGCCTTGTTCCACTGCGTCCTGCATGTCGATCGTGAACCCCACCCCAAGACCCACGTGCACAGATGGGTGCCTGCATACACACATCGTCAACATCACTTCAACCATTGAAATAACCTCTTCCTCTACAACCCACCCTACGTAAAGGCAGCGAAATCATCACGCGGAAAGATGGTAGAACAATCGTGTCGATTTCCGTTACTCCCACTATGGCAAGTAACCAGATGTTCCTTCATGCATAAGGTCCATAGCTAACTTGATCACGAACGGTTCTAGATATTGGCACCATATTCTCTCAAAAAAAAAGATTTGCCAATCAAAGATATGGATTCATAGAGATTCTTATCTGATTCAACATAAGAGAATAAAAAATACATGTGACCCTCACTTTTAGAAATAATTACAAGAACACCATAATAAAAATGTAACCCCCCCAATGTTCTTTACTAGCACCCACCTCCCAATATTCCTCCTGCCCAGCCAATAGGCACAATTCCCTCCTTTCCTCCCCTCGCACTAGCACTCTCTGGCCTCTTTCCCCAATTATCAATGTCCTTTGCCCCCAGTCCCCAAAAGTCCTGTAGCCCCTTGCCCCATCTTTCTGTTGCCTCCCGAATTTGATGATCATTTATGGCAGCAAAGCAGAATCGCATCCTCTCGGCAGACTTTCCTTCACGGATCTCTGCGTTTGGCGCAAACGTCCAGCCTGGGCATGGCATTGAAAGTTGCGTTTCAGCAATATATGTCCACAGGTTCGTCATCATGTCGAGCTTGCTGTGGCCGAGGGTTGATGTATACTCGGCGTAGGCTGGATGTGACTCGATGAGGATTCGCACCCAGATGAACATACCTCCGTCGGGGGAGTCGAACTCATATACTCGGGTCTTCTTTACGACGATAGAGTCTCCTTCGATAAAATGGAGAACCGCGTTGGAGTGCTTCTCTAACCCTTCGCGCATCATTACCATTCGTTCCTCGTACAGGCGCCGGAGATTCTCAAGCCACTTGATCCACCCATCCATACCCCATGTGTTTAACAGCTCAAAGACCATTGCCTGGGAGAACCCGGACGGTGCTTGGGTTGATGCCTCACTGATGCGCGTGATGCGTTCAATAAATGCCGGCTGCGCGGTAATCCAACCGAGCCTACAACCAGGGGCGACTGTCTTGGAGAAGGTATCAAGACGGATGACACGACCGCTTTTATCAATGGTGATGTAGCTGGGTGTCATCGCCTCCATGAAGGAGTATTTACCATCCGGACCTTTGAAAGGGGCAGAAGGTGGGGGGTGCGAAGAACTAGTATACTGGAGATACCAGTACGGATCGTCTTCGATGATGATGATATCGTATTTCTCACAAAGCTTATAAATGTCCTTGCGTCTTTGGAGGGAGAGAGTACCACCGGTAGGGTTCTGGCCGACCGTAACGGTGTACATCATGTGTGGTCGCTTGCCCTGCTCCCATTCGTTCCAGTTTTCCAGAACATCACGAAGACCGCCCTTTCCACGAGCAAGCATGCCTTGGGAGTCGACAGCTACAGGAATTATACCAACACCGAGCGGCTCAGCAGTCTGCAGACCGCCAGGGTAGGTGTATTCCTCGACGAGCATGTTGTCGCCTCTCTCTGCTAGAAGTGAGAGGGCCTTGCTGAGACCATCCGTGTTACCGCATGTCACAATAATCTCTGGGCTCGCGTATGGGATTTTTCCTCCATGGAGATGGTTCAGCGCAAAATCTTTGATGAAATCTGTGAGTGGCGCAAGGCCATCGGCAAGGCTGTATTGTAGGGCGGTGGCAATATCGAGACGTGTGTGCCCAAGGGAGAATTTGGGTATTGAGAAGCGTTCCGTTTTTGAAACTTCA
Organism: Morchella sp. 2016-41; assembly: GCA_024713855.1. Taxonomy (NCBI): domain Eukaryota; kingdom Fungi; phylum Ascomycota; class Pezizomycetes; order Pezizales; family Morchellaceae; genus Morchella; species Morchella sp. 2016-41. Next base: position 370,977 of record JAMGZD010000005.1, read on the forward strand.
GATAGTTCTGTGGGCGCTGGTTTGGAGGAGAAGAGGGAGAAGATGGAATTTGAGGGTTTTGGTGGCAGCGAATGATACTTCGCTGCTGACTCGGCAATGAAGCGGGTTGGGGGTGCAACCTTAGCTTCGAGTGTATCAAACGGGAAATACTCGGGGTATGGAAGACCTAAGCAACAACCATTAGCAGGCATGAGGATACTCGCTTGGAGCAAGAAGACATACCTCCAGCCAGATTTGTCATGCCAGGAGTAGTGAAGTACTTGTATAAGTTCTTCATGGCATTTGTGTTTCGCGAGCGACTAGTAGCATTAAAGTGATGTGATAGGTCCATAGGCGCGTTTTCGGGGTCTTCGGGGACAGATTCTGAGGTCGAAATGGTAGTGGTGGCTGAAGCCATTGCGAAGAGGCGTGAGTGAGCCATTATAGTATTTATGCTTTCTTCCTTTACTTGAGATTCTTTCCAGCTTCTTGGTGGGCTGTTATGAGTTATTATAGCAACCGTGGAAGAGTGGGAGGAGAGCGTATGAAGAGGAGGAGAGAGTGAGAGAGAAGTGGGACAAGTCAGAGCAGGTAAGGTACCCTTGGTACGTACATTTACCTACTTCACCACCTCTAGGCCCTAGTTACATAAGGACTCTGGTGATGATTGCTTTGGAGCGCAGCCAAGAGATAAGACAACAGGAAGCATCGCATGGAACGACCCCCTCCACGGGCTTGTGCAGGATTTGTCATACTGTCCGGGGTCGGGTGAACGCGAGTGCCCGGCCGAACCCTGGGAGTGCAACCGTGGCGTGCAGACAGCAGCTTCAACTTCTCGCTACTGGATTGGATGGTTAGCCGGTTTCCGATCTGTGGGACAGATGGAACATAAGCCGCACCTAGATGGGATATGTCCATTTCTACTCTCGAGTATCTCTCGGGGATCTACGAATATTTGTGATCTTGAGTACCGCAGAGTACATGTACCATGATGTATTTCTGCAGCTGTGCCCCGGATAAACATGCGACCGCTTGGTTAATTGCAGATTATCACAGCTGTTGATCATCTCTGTTGAAGTGAATCGCGTTAGTTTAATATGGCAAAATACTAGTACAGTACGGTAATCATTGCGAGTTCTTCTAGATTGGGAATCCGACTCCCGATTGCAATTGTGAAAGGTGACCTTGGTACCTAGATTCATACAGTTCAGCGTGGTCCAACAAGTGGTGCGGTAGCCTCGGTGCATCATGGCATGAGGGGTCGAGCGGGTAAGTAATGATCCAATGTCAGGCATCATGTTAGAGACTTCTATGTACCGGCCTTACGTGCGGCCCAGCTGCCCAGCAGCGTCGATCAAACAAACCTCAGACACTAGATGTCACCTGTGAATTGAAACAACTCCACCAGTGCAGCACTACCACCACCATCACTCACTAGCCACAAAGCCACCGCGTCATGGTATTCTAAAATGCTCAATTGGCCAAGCGTGAGTTGATATGACTTCTGTATGATACAAATTTGCGAGGGGCGGTTCGGTACGCTACGTCACGAACATTTTTTTTGTGTTAATTTTGCTGTCACGTGGCCTGGGTTAATCTTACTACTCTAGCTCATGTATATAGAGTGTCTGAATACATACATGTATGTACATAACTCAATTAGCACTTGGCATGACCTTAGTGATATAAGTTTGCAAAACCGCAAACTCCTATGCTATAAAAGGGGCCATTTCGTTTATTTTTACTCTACTCCCCTCAGAACTACATGCCACTCTACCTCTGTCTGATGGATTTCCCAGCGGCTGCCTAGTACGTTCGTGGCTCATGGGGTGCATCCCACTATTCTAGTCACGCCGCTGGTTAAATTTTACTTCGAGTTACCATGGTTTATTCAATGACCGAGTCGCACTTGATCTCTCACGGATAAATGTGGACAAATCCATTGGCATTGGGCAAGGCGGCAGGTATGTGGGTAATGGGCAGCTACTATAGCTACCAGACACATACATGTACGTTTACTCTAGACCCTTTCACGGGGGCACGGTACGGTCAATCTCGAATATACGCCGGAGTGATGTATTATACACAGGAAGTTGATCGACTACATACTTCTTTTTATTTCCTTACAAGATCCTGGAATCGACCATATCCCCATGTTGACCGTACCCCGTGAAGGAGTCTACATGATACAAAGATATTTATACTACATACAGAGAAATCTATCATAATTATGAGGGAGCTACTATACTACATACACACATGTATGTACTCAGCCCGTGCACTGATGGGCATTCAGCGTCGGTACGGACTATTCCCACGCATAATAGGGTTAGACCCGCGAAGAGTATGCGCAATTAATCATAATCACGCGCACGTATGGAAAACAGCAGCTCAGACCAACATCTCTCGGGCGCAGCAATATTTGTGGCTGTTGTACGATACGCACGCGATACGCCAACAATTAAGACTCCTAACCAATTACACCAATTTAAAACGAACCAATAGGCTCCGCCACAATATTGCTCGAAATTTCATCCTTACAAAACTTCCAGCGCTCGGGGGGCACTAAACCTGTGTTTTTACTCACAATCCTCTCTCTAAATTCCGTCCCTGCCATACTTTCAGCATGGTTCAACCACAGCATGGTTCAACCACAGGAATTATGGTGGGTTTTGCTGTAGTTTCAAAGGTATATATCTATACAGAGAGATATGAGAGTGTATATAGGAAATTGAAATTCAGTGGCGTTCCAACTCCAGAGTAACAACGCATACGAAGAATCTCTTGGCTCAGTGATCATATACGTTTCTGCTAGAGGGTTAATTACTGGCCCGGTGCTGATATTCTACAGATGTGAGCAGCTAGGAGACGTACCTGAACCACCATTTCAAAGCCATATCATCTGGAAACCTCCTGCAGAAGAGATTATTGACTACAACCGGATATGTGGCGCGACTGTCTGAACTCAAGCGTGTCGTCTGCTCTAGGTAACCTAAAGTTCTCTTGTTTTTTATCCTCCAAAATGACTCCCCCCCATGGAACTCCAAAATCCACGCCGTTAAGAACCCGTCCTCGGAGGGGGACTTGTCGAAATAACCATAGCACCCCAACCTTGCCCCAGTAAGTCGATTTTCTATAATCCATGATATATCCTTGTCGTCCTCTTTTGTTTCGGCGCTAGAATGAGCGGAGAATCGGTAAAGCTTCCACTGAGTTGCCCACCTCTCGCGATACATTGGAGGTCTCAGTTTGCTGTCGAGCTTCGGAATCTCGATAAGTAGGGGAGGTGAAGTGATATATGTTTGGCTTAGAATCCTGTCCTCAAGGGCATTCCCAATTTCAAACCAACCGGCTGGAAACCTGGTGTTTGGCGCTATGAACTCCAAATTTGAACGACTGAGGAGCGAATAACCTTCGATTAAATGTATGTCACTATCATAATCTTAATTTAAACTCGATGTTATATTCGCAAAGTTCCCAGACATCATTCAACTTACTGCATATTATGAGAAGTTCCAATAGTTAGAGGTGGAACATCCAAAATTTCATTCAAACTTTCACCCAAACTTTCATCCGCCGCTTGATATAGCTGCCCAGATATTATACTTAACTTAAAGTATTAGCAGATAGGAAGGAATAGATAAGTAATAGAATATGCACTGACTCCATATTATATTTCTCCTCTATTAGCAAGCTCCACTGTTCGTGTTGCGCACCAAAACTCTGAGATAACAATGGGCGGGAGCTATCTCTCGACAGGCACCTATTGCTAGCCGTATTTGTGATCAGATATTTGGGGTTGGTATCAAAATCATTGCACTCCGGGCAGCGCTCTATCCACCAAATCTGCTCTTCAAAATATCTACTTTCATCGCGAGCCTTAAGCGCGATAGAAGCCTCTAAATTACCCTCATCCTTTTCTGCGTGGAGCACCATCTTGGACTCTTGGTGGTAGATAACATAGGGCCCTGTGGGGAGAATATGGGGCATTTTGTTTGTGGGGGTTAAATTGTCGAGCTCGATGGCGCGGGACGTGTGAGGTTCATACACAGACCTAGCTAGAGTGGCTGCGCAAATAGTCTACATACATGTACAGTCCCTACCCAGATGTCTTCGTGATTCCGGTGGCTCGGCGGCAACCTCAAAACCCCACGAATTTACTCACGAAAGATATGAGAGATTTTGGAGATCAGTGCCTGATAGAATTGCTGCAGTAATTGCAGAAAGCGGGCGGCAAACTAAATATTAAGATACATTTAATTAATTCATTGAGTATTGATCGTTGATCATTGATCATTGAATGCCGAGCGTCGGCGAGGGTCGACGAGCGCTCGTTGCCATTGCGCGCCGTACCACCCGAATCACGAAGACATCTGGGTAGGGACTGTACATGCACTAATTCAGGCAGCCAGCACCCCACCTGGGTGACCCGGACGAGGTTTTGAGGCGGTCCGCTGTCAGGGGGTTCCAACGATCCGGGGTCGGGTCATAACGATTTTGATGTGACCGGTCTCATGCCACAGCGGAATTGGGTAGGAAATCAACAAAAACCAACGGGTTATGGGATAAGTACCATGCCAAGTAAGGCGATTTTAGTAGAAAAAATTACACACGTTTCTCAACTTGATGATATGACCTAGGCCATTAGGCCATTGACCGGCTCTTAACACTGACCGGTCGTTACGGGTCGTGTGGGTCAACACTGTTGCCAAGCGGTGGTCTTCATCTCTCATTGGCTGTTAAGCGTTGACAGGGACCCCCAAAAAGACAACTTAACCCAAAATGGCATATCTACTCTAGTACCAACATTCATAACGGCCCCTCCTTGCCATCAAAGTCTCTTCGATCGGCATCAAGAGAGCAATGAGAGATTTTAAGCGAGCTAGAGGCCAGCGGACATTCATTCAGAGGAATGTTCTACTTGGGCCAGCCGGCCGGTCAAAGTATCGGCAGGACTTGCATCCTCACTGTATGGATTGTAGGCCAGCTACAGAGCTGCAACATTTCCTCAAGTAAGAAGGGCGCATCCTTAGAAGACTACTAGCTATGTGCCAATAGCTCCTGGGAATGGTGCTAAGCTGCTGTCGATATCATGATGGTTTCCTACGCTGAATCCTCGGGGGTCGTGTGATAGCTAGATTACTTTACACTGGTGCCATGGTGGGGGGGTTAATCCCGTTCAGAGATGAGGGGCCGAGTCTCTGGTTTCCCCGCCGCGCTGTGAGAGATCTACTCTGTGAAACGGCATCTTCTTACTTGCTGGTACGGGAAATGACACATCATTTGGTACCTACCTGAAGAACGGCATATCTCCTCGTCTATCCCCGGTAATCACAACATAGGCGTTTATTAGGCTCGCGATGGTGCCGTGATTGGCAGGGGTCTAACGTTTAACAGCATACACCACTACATGTACATACAACACATACCTTTTTGGACTAATTTTTTTACTGAGCCACAAATCGCCACAATACAAACCCTGAGAAACAGCGGAGATAGCACTGTTGGTGGGTTAGGGTTACAAGAGTCAATGATATCTATTGCACTAGCAAAGTGTTCGTGATTGGGTTTTAATGTCAGTGTGCAGTGTGGCGCACCAGTAATGTTTTAATGTTGAGGATAATAAAAATACACAATATACTAGCTCATGACTATATATAAAAGAAGCTAGGCCATTGATCTTATTCTTCATTGATTCATGACGCCAGTCAGTGAGAAAGCTTTCACTTGAGGGTGTTTCAGTGGTCTGTCACGGTTACATACATGTATGGGGGAATGTCTAACTCCGAAATCGGAATCATGAACACTTTTGCAGAGTGGCTGTACTTTGAGATAGTAAATTAATGGACAAAAACCCGTGAGGAAATTCAAAATCACTCAGTCAACGATAGGGATAGCCGGGCATAATGTCATTATAAAACTAAAGAACAGTTCTATCCATGATTAAGAAATCTATTATCGCCCAAAACAAATAAATAAACAACAATTTAGCTATATCGTATAGAACTGCAGCCATCCCATCGTCGTATCGGCATAGAATGAACCACCCTAAGCCCTTTCCTCAAGTTGTAGATATAGGTTCTTGTGCACCAACAGTCCGATATTTATAATTTCAATTTTCTCTGGCTCCAAAATCGTCGGTTTGTACGTGCGGAAAAACTCAAACGTCATTTTCCACAGTTCCAGATATGCAATATTCTTCCCGAGACACGTTCTCGAGCCCGCGCCAAAATGGATATCATGGCGCTCCATTTCTCTCACCTTGTTCCCACCGCCCAACCACCGCTGCGGATTGTACACATCCGCATCCTCGCCATACAACTTGGGGTCCCGCTGACAGACGTGCGAGTTGACGCTCATCTTTGTGGACTCGGGAATGTAGCGGCCATCGGAAAGCGTGAGTCCGCCCTTATTCGGGTGCCGAGGTAAGATGGAGGGTGTGGCAGGAGAGAACCGCATGGATTCTTTGATGCAGGCAGTGAGGTAAGGGAGGGCGGCCGCATCGTCGTAAGAGATCACCGAGAAGGGTGAATGTGTGGCGGTATAGGCATCAATCTCAGAGATGAGCGTTTGGTAGCAGCCAGGTGTGTGGAGGAGATTGAGGAGAATTCCACGGAGGGTGGCGGCGGTAGTATCGGAGCCAGCAAACATGATCACGAGAAGCTCAGCTTTGACTTGATCGAGGGTAAGGGGCGCAGCGGTGTTCTTGCTATCCAGGAGGCTACGAAATGGTTATTATTATGATCGTTTCTCCTTCCGTGTTCTTTCTTTCTTTTTTTTTTTTTTTTGGGGGGGGGGGTCTTGAAGCTTACTGCTGCATCAAATCTACTCGTTTCCCTGTATGGAGCCCATTTGATTCTTCATTGATTCTATCTGTAATAATTTGGTTCCTCTCTTCTATTACCCGCCCAATTCCTTTCTCTTTGTCCATGACTGGTATGAAATATTTTGTTATGAACGGGTTTTGTGCCGCTTTTTTGAACCAATCTGATCTGGCAAGGGTATTCAGCATCAATAGGCCTTTGTGTGCTGAGGAAATGAGACTATGCACGTCCGAGTTGGAGGCCATGAACCCGAGTGGTTTGCCAAAAGCTATTTCGCTTATCACTGTGTTATCACATAAGCATATACACAAGTAAAGTACTAACTACTCCCCACATAATCGGGGCCTGCTGAATTGATGTTGGCTCAGTCACTTACCATCATATGCAAAATACCTGCCGTTCCATGTCAGTACAATACTCCATTATATATGCGCAGGACGCATAGAATCAGATGTAGGACTTACTGTGTCCACCTCGAGAAATCCAGTTTCCTTCCTTCTCCTACAAATTTCTCCCCCACCCTGCTCTTGAACTCCATAATTCTTGCATCCACCATGCTCTCCACCTGTTTCGCCGCACTCATGCTATACATACCCGCAATCTTCTTGCGGTGATCCGAATGCTCCTTGTGCCCGATCAACCCCACTACATTCGGCACCTCTCCGGGCAGGATTAAACGGTTAAACTCGGTCTTATCTGCGTAGCGATTGTAAATGATGGGCACCATGGCCGCCTCCGCGAATATAAGCATGTTAGGCTGGTATCGCACTATCGGTCCGTACTTCTGGTGCAGGCGTGCCAAAATCTCATGTTCTTTGCAAGTGCGGCTCGCCCATATCGAATAAAGGGGACTGATGCTGGCTAAAAATGGTCCTGGAAAAGAGGATAGGGGATGAAAATAGCGGGTACGGATGCCGGCGGCAATGAGAAAGAGGAAGGATGATATCAGAAAAACGAGTACCCCGTTGGAAGTCAATATTGTGTCCATGTTTATGGCGAATAGCTAACTGATGATGAATGTGTATGGAAATATTGGTTGCGGGTTCTTATGGGTTTATCTACCAATTTACTACCACGATATTTGCAGCACCGGATTGGGCCTCGCATTAGACCTCGTATTAGACCTCGTATTAAGCCTCGTATCCGAAGTGCACTTGGCTTCAAAGTAATCCTGTCTCACATTCCTGGAGAATTAACTCTCCAATTGTGACATATGAGTCTAAACATGTTCTAGGCATACCGCAATAATTGGTCTTAGTGGACGCTCACATTAGAGACTTCGCGCAAATGGAGCCAACTCTATTTTCTGACAACCTGATTGGTGCCGATCACACTATTAGTCAATCAGATAATCAAAATATAGAGCTGGCTCTATTTGCGCAAAGTCTCAATTGACGTTGAGATTCCTTGATCTGGTCATTTGTCTTAAAACGGCCCGTCATACGCGCTGTAAAAGGCAAATTCGACGTCTGTGCAACTGTCCGCTAAGACGAATTATTGCTGTACCTTAATTACATGTACTCGTATTTTCGTGACGTTTGTGAAAATGCCTGCTATTGCATACCATACTAAATTGTAGACTTGGCGCGTATTTATATGGTATGCAATAGCGGTCATTTTCACAAACGTCACGAAAATACGAGTATACGTATGTACTTCTAAGCAATCAAGGCCAACGCGCGTACATGTTCAAGTGCAGAGTTCCACATTCAATAATTGGTTCAACCTCTGGCCCGTTAAGTTCTACGGTTCTACAACTACGTCTTGGAAGCGTCATGAATTACAGCCTGCCTTTTTGGGCCAATACTAGCCCAAGCAGGTATCTAATGCTTATTTTGATTGGCTCTATAGTTATTAGACCCTTTGCGCAAAAGACTCCAGCTTCAAATTCTGGTAACCTGATTGGCGTCAATCCTCTCATCAACCAATCATACAAGTAGAATTTAGAGCCAGCTCTATCTGCGCAAAGGGTCTATTAGAGACTTTGCGCAAATGGAGCCAGCTCTATATTTTGATTATCTGATTGGTTAATGGTGTGATCGGCACCAATCAGGTTGTCAGAAAATGGAGCTGGCTCCATTTGCGCAAAGTCTCGATTATCAACCATTAAGAGCAACGGATAGCAACGGATATACCCAACTTAGGGCGTGCACGGTCCAGGCTGCGAATTTGACAATTTCATCCGTCCAAGGGATAGTATATTCCTAAATATTGAGTCACAAACATTCGTACGGAGCCCACCCCGGCCCCTAACTGGTTTATGCGGATGTCAAAAAAATAAAGGAAAAAAAGCAATGATATCATCATTGATATGGACCGTAATGAGTCAGCTCCTGTTGGTTCCAGTTCAAAGTTGACTGTATGTATGTAGGTACGTACCTACAGTCGATTACTGGCATGCCAGACAATAAGCTGCCAAGCCATATTCCTATATGGTATGCAATACTAGCGGTTGTGTTCTAAAACGTTGTGGAATGGAGAGTCAATGACTGAAGGATCAGTCATACCACAAGAGCTTCCTAAAGGGGTTTAGTGAAAACTATGATGACACGCAGAATACATACATGTAATAATGGGGCCCATAGTCCTACCATAGTCGGTCTGTTGTAAGACTCCCAGTCTTTCAGGATCAGTCGAGTCCGGTTTATGACTGGACCGTTGACCGTGCGCGTGCTGGAACTTCAAACTGACCGCAGAGCATTAATCGACGATATCGGTTGTTTAACTGACACCGGCAATTACTATCCCAGCAATGAGTAGAGTCATCTACTTTATATTTTCGTATTCAGTAGCTTAAGCTGGTAGGGATGTCAAGTTTATCCGTCTAGAATCACACGATCGAGAGTTTCCCCAGATATTAGAATGATACGGTAAATACATATATCTACCGGGCCTTCCCAGCTACTCCAATCTCTAAGAAGCGAACCCTGAGATGACCGACCGGTACAGTAACCTTAAGGCTGATCCCGCAGTCCGGAAACCCGGGAGTACATAACCTACACTCCCTCCTTTCTGATCTAACTACCCGCACTCTGGGCCTGAGAATCGCTCATCGCGCTCACGGGTGCTAGATCGAAGTTCTCTTTTCCTGATAACGCAGCGATCTCTTCCCGCTCGTCATCCCAGGCTTCGACATTATCCACTAGGGAATAGATCTCCAAACGGGCGGCGCCAAAGCTAAGTAATCAGATGCCTACTCGCGTATCTGGCTAGTCTGCGGGGGTAGGCAGCAGTGGAAAGGAGACAGCATATGCAGGGTTTTGTAAATCGGATGAGTGTTATGAAAGGGAGTTGGAATTTCTGCGGGGGTTCTAGTTCGGTGAGCTTAGCGCGTGTGATCGAGTGTGATGCGATGTATTGGATCACAGATACTCACTCGCTCAACTATTTCTGCCACGGATAACCGCCTTTTTTTTTTTTTTGTTTAACTCATTTATTGCATGCAGACCATAGTCTATGTAATACTACAACCCCAGAACCACCCCGCTAACTCCTGGTCACACTTAGTAAAGGGCATTCAGCAAGCTCGCACTCCTCTGCCACCACTACTCGCCTTTTTTGATTGATTTGGGCTGTGGACTTGGCATCCCTATAAAAAAAAACTTGACTTGTTTCAAAGAGGCTTCGCTAACACTAAGATTCTAAAGTTGGTGGCTGAGCGTAAAATGCCAACAGACGATATCCACGATGTAGACAAAGTCGGTGATATATTATATAGACATAATTTAGCTGAACCGCATTGTATCCTGGTACGGTTTATGGAACGCACGAAATCAGGTGAGAATAGGGTCCTCCTGGTCCATCGGCGAGAGATAAATACCTCCCAGATTTGGTTGGTTTCGTCGCATGAGCCTTCCATTCCTCGGGACCTTCCTCTTCATGTGAGGCCCGTACAATCAGTGGCTCTGGCTCTCTGTTCATGACCACCTATTGACTAATATCGGCGCCTATATATCTCGGAAGGAGCGTGAGAGAAGAAATTTTTACCTCCATAGTCTACTTGTACGCTGAGCAATTAAGAGGTGGTCCCGGTTGACCAAAGTATCTATCAAACCTTATACTTTACATAGTCCTTACCTTGAGACTAGTATGGTGACGAGCCTTTTGGGTTTTTTTATGATCGCAGTGCTGAACAAGGCAACCTCCCGAGTCCGGATACCCTAATCCTTAAGTCATTTAACTTATTAGTCTTTATAATTAGCTTTCTTGATCTCATCGAAAATAAAGGAGTTCCAACCTTTTGGGGGCTTGACAAGTAACTAGCTGTTACTCCGACATATTTTTCGGACTTTCCGCGGGGCTTATGAGAGTGTTCGCTCTGTCGAAAAAGGTGGGTAGGGGTGGTAAACTTTCTTACATCACGAATTAAGTTGTGCACTCTCGGCCTTTAACTCCGGGGCAGTAACTAAATCTTGGAACCGGGTAACCTGTGAAACGACACCAATATTGTTGCATATTGGCCTAACTAATTGAGTTATCCTTGGGCTGGCCGCGGTGAGACACACAGATTCCAGGACTTCATATCTCAGTACAGTCGTTCACAGGGTGAAGACGGACACTACGTGACTAGGTGTTGACGGACAGGGGATTCCAAGTGTAGTGATAAACACTTTTTAAGGATTCTTATTCGTTGAGATCCCCTATTCGACGTCAACACCTAGTGTCCGTCTTCACCCGTGAGTGACTGTAGTAATTTCTAGTGGCAAAGCCACTGAGCCCGATGCTTAATCACTAAGCCACGCTCTATCATTCGAGGAAACGCGACTTGGCCTTGCTTTGATAAATCTGCGTGACTCTCGCCGGCCCAGAGGATAAGGAAACCATTTTTAGGGATGTTTATGCGAGGTGCACATGACTACGTGAGTCGGTTCAGGATCTAGCTGTATAACTAGATACCAACGGAATATACTTTGGGATCTGGGCTTTGAGCTACACTAATTATTTGGTATCACAGGTTTATTATAATTGAAGATGGTAGAATCGAAAGCACAGCAGTAATTTGTATTTACCTAGCTAGATAGCCAGATATGCACGTGCTGATATCCATATATAGCCCGTTTGATAAGTATGGCAAATTGGGGAGCGGTCCCACAGCCACCGGACATCATGAGGGGGGGGATCATTCCAAACAACGGAGTGGAAAACCTGCTCTGGCGGCCCTCACATTTCCATTGTGGCCACCTCCCCACCAGCGCTATTGCCCCACAGCCCGACCTTTAACCTCTCCTGCACCACAACCCTCCACCCCTCTGCGCCTGGGACCTCGTCACCAGCTCTGCCCAACACCCGCAGCACTGTCTCTAGGACTTCCAGCTTTCTTGTAGCCACCACAAAAGCGGTGCTCATGGGATCCCTCGCTCCCGAAAACCTCTGCGGTGGGGTAATTAGGAATGCCATCACACCCGGCGCATTTACGACTTCTTTGACCCCCCAGTACTTGCCCGTAGAGTCCTGTGCGACTAATAATTTCTCGATAAAGTTCATGCATGCCAGAACAACATCTCTAAGGGCCAGCGCAGACACATAGCTATTAATCTTTTGCCACATTTCTGGGTGTGCGGCATAATAATTATCGTATACCACACTGCTGTTACCTTGCTTTGTGATTACAGCTGTCAGAGCATCAATGTAGGCCGTTTGGGGTGGCGATAGCGGAATCATCGCCACAACTTTTTTTGCAGCATCTGTCACCAGCACAGAAGGAGGCATTGCCGTCAGAATATCCATGGAAGGCGTATGTGGATGCTGGGGGGTGTCTTGCAGCGTCTGCTCAATACGCTCCAGTGTGACCTCAACGAGCGTCTTTGCGGGAGGTGGTGGGCCAGTACCCAACGACATGCGCCGCCGTTTTGGGTTCCGTCCGTCGGGGATCTTTGGGGCTGGAGAGTCGAGGAGCTGCGTCGGGTGTAGACGGGCATAGGTTGCGAGGTACTCGGCCGCTTTTGATTCGAGAAGTTGTTGGTCAATTATATCATCTGAGTATGCTGCAGGAGCAATGTAGCGGCCTGCTGTAGCACTGTGGAGGCCAGAGGCCTCGAGATAATCGAGTGCCTTCGTCGACTGCAACAGCAACGTGTAAAAATCGAGGAGCACCATGTGCATCATGACATCGCCGTCAGCATCTACGGCCCAACGCGCGGCAAACTCTAGCAGTCCTCCACAAGTTCCCTCTGACGTCGCGTACTTATTGTCAATCGCTGGAAATGCTGAATTTGATACAACACCGAAGTTGAGTGCTGCCATCCGCGCGACTACTTGTAGAAGCCTCCCCTGCGCTTCTGTCTTTGCCTTTTTCCCCTCTGGAAGTTCCTCTCCTTTCCATGAGCACAGCCGGAAAAATGTCTCATACACACCCTCATCCTCGTGAATCCTCCGCCATAATAAGCCAACGCCTATATCCGCCGCTAACAGCCCCACAAGAACATCTGCCGCCCTAGATGCAACACCTGTGTCAGAATCGCAAAGTAGCACCTCGACGAGCTTCTGTACGACGTCCGACCAGCTTGCGACGATCCCGATCTCGGATGGAGCTGCTGCCGCCTTCTCCAAGATCGAGAGACCGAGTATACGTACTGCGGGGGAAGCAGCTGAGAGTAGTTGAAGAGTTTGTGGTTGGGAGGCAAAGGCAAGAAGCTCTGTGAAGGTTGTCGTGGTGAGGAGGTGCTGTAGGAGCGTGGTTATGGGTGTGGGTTCTTCACTGACAACTGCGAGGGCTTTTGCGAGGAGTGGGACGAGAGTACCAGTGAGGTGAGCTGTGGGCTGCTCTGTTAGACTTATTAGTAGTGCGCGCGGAAAGGTAAGGAGGAGGAGCTTAAGGCGAACCGGGCAGTTGAGCGGTGAACGTTTCCAGGAGGCGGACATTAAGTGTGCTTGCCGAGGGGTTGCTGAGGACTTCAGTGAGATGTTCGTTGAGCTCAGTAAAGGCAGGCGGGGTAGCCATTTTGCTTTATTATTGTGATTCCTCGTTGTTTGCTTGCTTGTTAAAGTTGCTCTATAATCGGTTGTGGGAGCTCATGAGAGAAGTGGGGAGTTCAGATTAGTAAGCCCCCACATGCTGGAGTGCTAACCGGGGGTACGGTCAACACGGGGGTAACTATGGTCAATTCCAAGATTTTGTATGGAAACCAAAAGAGGTAGTCGATCAACTCTCTGCGTATCATACCTCACTCCGGCGTATATTTGAGATTGACCGTACCCCCGTGCTGACTGTACCCCCGTGAAAGCGTCTATTCTTATTTTCTATTGAACTAGAGTATACATGTAATTCATGATTCGTCACTCGACTGGTTGATATTGAAAGTGACTAGAGTCCGTTTAATTTGAAACCGTTCTAGGCAAGGCCCCATTCTAAGAAATGAGCTGTTGTGCTTGGTAGGGTCCAGTTAACAATGCCACTCTCTGACTGTACCTTCAATTAGCCACAACATCTCTGCCCCAAACGGAGGTCAAGTAATATGTTGTGCTCTACAAAGACCGAACCCCAAATGGACACAAAATGATAAACCAGGAAGTCTAGCTAACAAAGAAACACCGAAACGATGTGTCTGGTCACAGTCTAGGGATTTCGGTTTCGCTTTCAAATGCACCCAACCTGATCAGTGTTTAGGCATCCGTTAAGACGCAATACCCATAAATCAGTGCAACCCGGTGAATCGATTCAAAAGCTGGAAATATTCTTTTTCTGTGTATTTGGCAGGAGTCAAAGTTTGATCTCCCCTGGTTGTACTCTGTTTTCATGGGCACTCGGCCATTTGTTCTAGCTAGCACCAAGTTACATGTACTATCTACCATCAATCGCAAGCAGCAGCACAGCATCCTAGAAGCCAGACCTCAAAGCATTAACTGACGACCGTAATAGTTCACAACTAAGATAAATTGTACAAATGTCTTGTACTTCAATATCAACCCTTCTTTGGAAGCATGAAATCAGTCATTAACGGGGCATTGGCGGGCCTTGGGTGTTGACGGACATGCCCAAAGAGAGACAGACAGCCAAGCCAAGTTTTGCCTGCAATCCGTCAACACCCAATATCCGCCAATACCCCGTGAACGACAGTAGCTATTTTCCTGCTCGGCACAACAACGAAACAAGCATTCTAGAAAGGCCGGGTACCATCATAGCCGCGCCCTGCATCAGCCCTATAATCTGCACGATTCCAAAATAGGCATTGAATACCTGAAGGCACTGTTGTCTCGGCTTCATTGAATAGTCTAAACGTGGTCCATTTACCAATTTTCACTCAAATTTTACAATCAGCTGTATGGGTCATTACGTGTAGCTACCCCGGATTCAATTTCCTCTTCGGATGTTCAAAATTATTGAACCTCAGACCATAAGATTACGGTATCTATTGAACTATCCAATTTTTAATGCCACATACATACATGTAACCAAAGACAGCTGCAATTCAGATCTGGCCATAACAGTGCCTTATCAATAGAGGCGTTTAATCCAAGACCTAAGTACGTTACCTCGTGACATTCGAGTTACAGACAAAGCCACGTGGACTGGATGCGGTTGTCGCCGGGTTGGGCTTGCCCTATGTTTACTTCTCGAATATATTTGAAAGTCGGTCATATGCGCACTTATTCCTGCGCGAAGAGGGGATAAAAGTGAAACTTCCGCTTAAGGAATTATTTTCGTCTCGACGTCCAAAGTAAGTGTGGCTTGGTCGATCATATGGGCCGGGGTAGGTATTAGGCCAACGCCCCGATAGGATGGATACATGTAGGTTTATACTTGATCTTATTTCAACCTCCTATCGCTATTTCTAACTCAAATCAGGCCCGCAAAGTATTACTGGGTAGGTGCAATACCTCGACAGAATTATTAAAACAATAATGTCAAGGGAACCTACATGACACCATCAACCGGTGAATAATCCAGGTGTAATTTTCCCACCATTTCATCTTGTGTTTCCTATATCGTTGTTACCCCGCGCCACTCGCCGGTAGGATGGTTCCAAGCTAGGGGCCTACGGTGCTTATCGATATCAGTTTCTTCGCAGAAAGTCAATTAATTGTTCAGCTTGAAATTTGAGATTCCATAGGCCTAGGGTACTTTTCGCCAATTAAATGGGCGGTTCGTGTTCCCTATCTTGATATCTTGATGCAGCGAATATCACAGGCCAAGGAGCTACATTCCAAATAGGGGAAAAAAGTCCTTGGGTATCTTCACGCGGACAAGGCGTTTCCCCGCTTATCAGAGTAGATCCTAGTGCCGATGGTGATCTGAGGGAGGGGAGAGCAAGGTACGCAGCCTACATGAAATGAGACAGTTAAGACGAATAGGAGGAGGCCATTTGGATAAAGCTATGTGAAACGTACATGAAAACCTGGAAAGTGGTGAGTGCTTTCGGTAATTTCTGTGCGCACGCTTGCCTGGGATTTTCTTTCTTTTCCTATGATTTCCGACCTCCCCGATTGACCACACCTCCTGAGACGGAAAAATGAAGCGGAAACATATGTCGTGTAAGCTCATTACTCTCCACTCCCCAGAAACTACATTTAGCTATGTAGATTACTCTCCATTCGATTATGCAAGTACCAGACCACAAATAGCCTATACTTTATCGTACCACATGCGCCTATGTCATTCTCGATTACGTTCTTCAACTCAAGCTTTTACTGGTTACAATATTGCAATGCACATACATCTGGTCTGGATGGTTTCATCTTATTAGGAGATAGAAACGTATATGTATGTCATACATGCATATTATGGTGGCTGTAGATCTCCCTCTATGTTTAAAGGAGACAGATCCCGCATACTACAACCCGTGGATACATAATCCTGCTGGTATGTACTTCACCCCTCTATTTTTTACAAATATCGGACCAACCTGCGGAGATCGGAGATGGGCTTTGTGAGCAGGATAAATTAGCTCTTCTGTAGAAGTTAAATAGAATTATGGACTGATTTTTGATTTTAGGTACATATAAATACTATTTAAATCTTGACACTAGAGCTATATACGTATATAATTACATGTAGGTACAGCCCCCCAGCTCTCGGCTCCCACCCGCTGATATGACCCAGCCCTAAGCCTCCTCCGCGAGATCGATATATACATATATATATATATAATCCGCACCTCTACCACTCGTGGACAGACAAACTATAGATCCCATCGACTAAAAATCTCCCGTTCTTCTTTGTAACTCATCACAAAGAAAGTCAACACAATGCTTGACGTATGGTTTCTATACTGCGGCTTTGCGGTTGCGGTCTTGACGGTCCTCGGATATGTGATTTGGTTTGCATTTTTATTCAAACACCAGCAGAAATGGAATCGACAAGCTACTACCGTTGGGGATGCCTCTTTGAAATCTTCAAGTTCTGGCTCAACGTACCTCAATACTGAGAAATGTATCAGGGGGAATTTTGCCGCGGCCAACGCATCACTTCTGGAGAATGTTTCAGACCAAAAGAAACAGTCTTTGGCGAAATTAATAACAGACAATTTGCCTTCACGACGTGGATCCATCGCCTCGCCTCTGTCGAATACCCCAAGTTCTAGCACTTTTTCAGGGGAGTTGCCAATGACCACTCGAAGCCAAGAGGAAATCAAATCTTTTGGGGATTTTCCTGACTACGCTACATTAAGCGGAGTAAGATTACCAAACGTCTATCCTGAATTCAACATTGAGAAAGCATTACCTAGACCCCATAGACCGTTTCGGTGGCCATACCATCAAACTATGGGTATGTTATTCCCCACCACTATTTAATAATAACCGGTTTCTTTTCCCCGTGACAGCTAATCACTAACACACCCTCAGCATTTTGGAAAATGGAACCTGATTGGTGGGTCGAGCTTGAAAATACCTATGTTGAACGTATTCGCGAACGAAAAGAGTTGTTTGCCCTTCATGGAAAGGATATCTTAGATAGCCTTCCCGGCTCCGAAGCGGCATGCAAGGAATTGATGGAAATGGTTCTCCAATTTCTCGTAAATCGCTACCCCCAATACTTCTCTCTTGTCAGTACGATCTCAGGGAAGGCTCCAGACCTCTTCATCAACAAAATCCTAGATAAGAGGTTTCATCTCAGTGAAATGGACCCGCTTGTAGTTCTCCTTGAGAACGTTCCGGAAGACTTTGCGATAACAATTCCAGACCCGGGATCAGCGGGTCAATACAGGTTTAGGGCTGGTGTTATATGTAGCGCTATCGGATGGACACTAGGAACCAAGATGGGAATGACCTTAGCAGAAATTCATTCTCCAGTCCCGGATTATAAAGAGAAGCTTAAGTTATCTTTAGATAGGTACTTTACAATTCCCCTTTTTCTTCATAGTACTGCCTTTTCCCTAACAAACTTAGATTCTTCACCAAACTGCTCCCCAGCGCGCCTATTCAACGCGCCTCCTGGGGTTTCGAGTTTGGCAAGCCATTATTTGCGCCGCCTGGCGACAACCACGAGCTTCACCGCCTTTCACAAGACCCAGCACTGACCATCGATGAAACCTATCTCCGCGTTGACTGGCAAACCCTGCGACGAATCCCATTATCTGGCGCAATTGTATTCAACTTCAAGGCAGTGTTCACTCCAGCATCCGAACTCAGAGATGAACCGGGAGTTCCCCAAATCTCTGCCAAGATCTTGAAAGAGGGGAAGAAGAACTTGATGGATTACAAGAATTCGTGGCATTTAGAACATGTCTTGTTGCCAGCGCTGGATAGATGGAGCGAGGAGCAAGTGAAGGAAGGCTTGGTCGAGAAGGATTGTGAGGTTAAGACGTTGGAGGACAGCCCGCGGTTTAAGGGTTGGAGGGAAAAGTGGAAACGGCAACAGGGATTTTGACGAATGGTCTACCCCTTGGTGGTCCCTCTCTAATATCTTCACGTTGGAGGGCCCTAGACTTGGGCTCGAGTTTAAAAGCATTACAGTTGTATGGCTAGACCTACGAAGTTTCGCTAATCATACCTGGGCCGCTCAAACTCTTCCTTTCACCGTAAATAGTCATCCCTTTTTTTCCTATTTGATTTTACATACAATATGTACTTAGCCCCCCAAAAATTAGTATTACTAATGGCGTTTTTTCTGTGGTATTTGAGGTTGGTAGTTACGTACAAGATTACATTACTATGAACGCCATCAGGTTTTTTACTGACCTGTTTGAGAACAGGGTAGAACAGATATCTTAATGGGTAACACCCAGGCCACTATTGATACGCGTCACCACCTCCTGTTTTGTATTATTCGCACATAACACTCCCTGCCGTGACCACTGAAGCCTGACCCTCGAAAATTCTTCCCTTATAAATCTATCTATTTGAACTCTTCTCACGTCCCTGTCCTATGTGAAAGACCGACGATAAGAAAACACCTGAGATCTTATCAGTCTCTAAGCTTGATCCTATGCGTATTAGAAACGTCGTGTATTGGAAAAAGATGTAGCCATGCGTAACTAATTCGAGGCCGTGAAACCAGTTTACTTAACAAACGTGCCATAACGTCAGAATTAATTGATCTCTAGATACTCTAAATTTCTTTCAGCCACCTCGGCTAGTTTGGTACTTATAATTTAATCTTGCTAATACCAGAGCTCGATTTGCTGTTTCTTATATCTTCCTCCTATAATTCGATCACAGTAAATCACTCGACTTCTGAGCTCACCGGGAGAGTCGAGTTTTCGTATAGGTACATGTAGGTAATGCTTTAGGCTGTATCCATGTCTAAGGGCGTGTCCATTCAGTATGAATCCCAGGTTGTGAGTCTTCTTATCGTCAAAGTCAATCTGGCTGTCAGCCCATTTCTATTCAGCAGCTGGTAATGATCAGATGATCATTAATATCGAACGGTGGCTTCGTGATGTGAAGAGTGATATGCAGACATTCAATCCAGCGCACGCCCCGACCTCTCGTCACCCCATCTCCTCTCCTCCTGATAGGAGGATCAATCTACGTCCATTATATCTGCTGCAGCTTCCGCGAGAAAAATCTGACTCGTAGACCAGGTACATAGAAGTCCCGCACTGCCCCCGTCGCTTCCGTTAGTTACTGTCCTCGTTAACGTATCCCAAACGTAAGTCCAGAATCCAAGAGTAAAATCGTTTAATCTTCTGTCTTCCGCACAATTCTCATAGCTAGTGACATAACCGTTCTCACATTTCAACATCAAATTCCGCAATACTTACAAAAGTCAACAAAATGTCGCAGCAAAACACGCCCTCACCTCCACTCACGACTCCAGATAATATACCTAAAACGGACAACCCAGAACCAAAGAGCTCTGCCCAACAGCAAGAGCTAAATCTAGGTATAATGCAACTCTTGATTGACACTAACTCGTTGGCTGAGGCGTTAGAAAATGTCATTTTTGAGATACAAGCTGGCCGCATACCACAAGAGCAGATTTCGGGTAAGATAATGCCGCTATGTGCGCTTTTCGACCCATTGCAGGACGAGCATCCACGGCTTGAAAAGTTAAACGAGGATGTGGGGGATGCGTGTGTGACGCAGGCACTAGAGGAGGTGGAAACGGCGCTCATAGGGATGGGACAAGACTTTAGAAAGTTGTTGCTACCGGAAGAGACGAATGCTGGAGGTGACATGAGTGTTGAGGATGAGGATGCGAGAGGAGAGCGGCACTTTGAATTAGCGCTGCAACAATTGGGATCGTTTGGCTTAGATTACATTTACGGGGTATAACTAAAACTCTAGCTAGCTAGGATAGGTATTTAAAGTTGTATTAGAAGGAGGAGGAGCCTTTTTGGATGTTTAGGCTGGCACTGCTTTATTAATGAGGGGGGGGGCTATTTAAGAACGGTTTCATTATACGTTGTACTTGAAGGCGAGTTAGTTTCATCACCATAGAAATGTGGTTTTAGTTAGGCATAGCTAGATTTCCATAATGATTTAATCCTTGGTACCTCCAAGCCTTCGTTTTATTTTCTGTGATTGCATCAGTTACTAGATTCAGTCTCGGTTCCATGCATCCAACCTATCTTGATATCTGCACGATCAAATTACAGTCTGGGGTCGAGACTATATTCTACGTCTTCCTATGCGTGTCAAAGGCCCAAACCACTACACTGCTCATCACCGCATCTATCCTCACTCCAAACCTACCCTAACCCTCGCTCTCTTCGCCGCTCTTACTATCTCTTCCGCCACCTTTACACCCTCACAAACCACATCCCATCCACCTCTCTCTTTTCCGCTCTTGCCCTCGCCACAAGTTCCTTCAACATATCGTTCATAAGTTCCTTTAGAGTCTTCTCCAGAACTCCCACAATTTCAAGCTCTGTTTGAAAATCACGCACATAGCGCCGCTCTCGAGCAACGGCATGTGTAACGGCTGTCTCTACGCAAGATAGAGTGAAGAGTAGGTGATTGCTGAAGTGGTGGGGGTCTTGGAATGGTGGCGAGGGCATATTTATCATTCTGTTGTAAACTCACACTGATGTATTAATGATAATGTGAGGGCCATTCCTTATAAATAAGCAGGTTTTTCAACTTCCGGCCGTTGATCTACGCAGGATCCAGCGACGATCATTTGACTGACGTTACCATGACCAGCAGCCTTAAGCTTGGTTCACCGGTTTCAAAATCAAGGACAAAGCTCGACCGTCGCCATGGCATCTCGAGAAGCCGGATCACAATCTAGAAAAGCCCCATCCCCCTCATGAGTGATATCGAGTGATATTACATGAGTTCGAATTCCGCATCCATGCATCTCGAGTGATATATCATGACGATCAAGAAACCTTCCCACAATAATGAGATACAGAAGTCAAATCAGGCTTACGATAAAAGCGGCCATAAAACCTACGTCTCATAAAAATAAAGTGGGGGGACAGGTATCACCATCCTTCAAGATACCAATACTCAACACAAGAAAACCATTATTTTGGTAGCAGCGAAGACTCAGACATGCCAGCGGCTGCTATGTCAAAGCTCGAGTAGATATAAATCTTTATTTTCTTCTACGGTACCTGCCCCCGTATGCCCTTTTCCAGCCTATAAGAGTTGAAGCCACTCGATCGAGTGCGGTGCATGTATGTTTGATAGAAAGGGTAGTGGCAGAACAATAATATAACCAGACTAACTTTTCTCGAACCAGACCCAATTCGGCTTAGCGCAGTATTAATAAATCGGCAGACCACAAGGGTCAATCCGGAACGCCAAGAGGAACGCCAACTTATTTACTCACACAACTTCAACAAATCGAACAGATGTACATAGTCGAGATAGTCAACAAATCGAACAGATGTAGTCGAGATAATGAACCCAAGAACTATGGGTCGGATGCAGGTAGACGAAGACGAACGGAAGAATAAAAGAAAAAGGCATATGGACAATTTGGACAAAACTGACTGCAATAAAAATAAGGACAAAGCAGGATGGTTTCCAATCCCCAGAAGATCTAGGTCCCGTCGTCGAACCAAGCTCCGTAATCAGGGCCACGGCCCATTCACCCAAGGTCAAGCACGAATGCACCCCTCTACTCAAGACAACATTCCCGGGTTCCGGAATCATACCGGTACACCGATCTT
Source organism: Morchella sp. 2016-41 (assembly GCA_024713855.1). Lineage (NCBI taxonomy): Eukaryota > Fungi > Ascomycota > Pezizomycetes > Pezizales > Morchellaceae > Morchella > Morchella sp. 2016-41. The sequence continues at coordinate 393,283 of JAMGZD010000005.1, forward strand.
CCCAAAGCTTATTATTACCTCCACAACACACAAAACGCCTCAAAGTCTACATATTCACTGTTCGGCCGAAAAAACTTTATCTGATGTTACGCAAGCACTTTGGCACACCGTCTCCCATAAAGCATAATAAGCGATGCATGTCTGGGAAATTAATGGGTGGTGATTCACCCGCTTTCGTCACTCGGTAGCGAGTAGGGATTTTGTTCCAAAGTATCGGTATTGTATGTGTAGGTACATTGAAAGGACATTTTTACAGGGAAAAAAAACTGCATTCATTTATCGCCAGCAGGTGTACCAACACAGCATATCCTTTTCTATGACCACTCCACCACATATACCCGGGAAACCTGATGAAAGAAGCAAATAAGAAAGAAGCAAATAAGAAAGAAAGACTCCAATGTACGCTAATAGAAAAATGAATAAAATAAGGTAAAAAACGCCATCAAGCCCGCAAACTGCACATTCATAGCCAAAGGGAAAGCTCTTCAAACACCAATCATGCCCCAATCTACAAAACCCCGATCGGCCCACATGCCACCCCGAATACCGAAGGCCTTGGCTCTCGCGGTTGTTCTGCGCGCTCTTGCCGCTACACCCGCCATCATCATCAGCTTCATGCTCTGAATGTCGCGCCAGTTATGTGGTGTATTGAGGTCCAAGCTTGCCTGGTCAAGATTCACGCCCTGGGAGGCTCCATGATCGTTTCCGAATCCAAAAACATAATTATTTGGTGAAGCCTCGGAAGACCATGATGTAGAATAAGAACGTGAATGCACGTGTGACTGTTTACGAGAAGGCGAGTTTATGGAATTCCCTAATAACGCTTCCTGCGCAGGGGTTGTGAACCAGTGTGAGTGAGACCCATCACGGACTTTCCACTGGAGTTCAGCGATGGGTGTGCCTTCAACGGCGGATGGAACCTCAATTATCCCTTCTTCCAGAAGTCTTTGTAGAGCCCTCTCCTCGCTTGTGGGTGACGATGATGTAAAATCGTAGCTACTGAAAATTCGGAGTACGTCCATCTTGCACAGGAGCATTCCCAGCAATTTCTTCCTTCGTGTCTCATCATTCCGCAGCGATGGCATAATCTCGTCAATTCGTGAGCCCAAGGCATCAACAACAAACCACATTTCATTAATCCCCCAAGGGGTATACCGCTCCTGTAACCACCCTTGCATCCGTTCATTGATCTCCTTTTTCGCAACGACAGAGCTGCACAGAGCAGTGTACTTCTGGCAGTATCGTACTAATCCCCGAACACCGGCGTAATATAAGCCTTGATTGTGCTCTGATGGTGGAAAAATATCAAGGAGCTTCCGACCGTTGTCAGAGAGCTGCTCTTCATCCACCAACCACTGTAAAACTGGCATTTCCCGGAGAAGCTCAGTGGTGCCCTGCTGTCCTCGCTTGTGACGACCCACTTGTGTTCTGTATACTGATCGGGGTGTTGAATTGTCGAGTGGGGTATCAGAGATATGAGGTAGTAAATTCTCATACAGGGGAAGAAGACCGCAGCTCCAGGTAGATTTCTCGGGGATATACCCATACTGTGTTTTCAACGCAGCCAGAACGACTTGCTCACAATGAGTTCGAAGAAAGATCATGAATGCGGGAGAAGCAGTAGCAAAGTCGAGAAGTGCGGAGGTAGTCATGCTTGATGCGAGGGATAGCTGAGAGGTGGGTGATAGAGTAGTGAATGCGAAGACTTGGGTTGGGTTTCCGCAAGACATGATGAAAACACGCCGTTTGGCTCCCAGAAAAGACTAAAAAGAGGTGTTTTGAAGGTACTGTTGAAGTATTGTGTAAAGATTGTATGATATATAAAGGCTGTATGATAGGAAGCCGTTGAGAGCTTTATGGAGTACCAAAAACAATCATGGGATGCATGAGCTGGTGACAAGGATTTATATTCAGATTCCCCGCACCATCAATAGAAGTTTGTTTAAGGTTTTTCGATATCTCCTAGGAAGTTTGTCAGGATAATGCTTATGGGCCGTATTGCCCCGTCGCAGCTTCAACAGCCGCCAATCGATATCCACGGATCCCTTTGCCGCCCACACACTTGCTGTGATGTCACCCTCGCCTAGCCGAAATCCCTCCACCCATTCTTTTACGTTTCAAGTATCACCACTAGCAGAAAGAGGGGTTCGGCCCTCTCCCTCTGAAGAGAACCGTTGGTCATCACCTCTTATCCATTGTCATCACCTCTTATCCAGCCCATTTCTCAATCCGGGGTACATGCACACACCAGTGTGGTAACCAGGTTCGCGGTATTTTAGCCAAGCCGATCGATCTACATCTGTTTCTACTAGAGATGCTTATCGGACCTAACTAGTTGACACAGCACCCACTCTAGAGCACAAGTGTGGTTCGCTTTGTGTCCACTATAATCACACCATACCCAATTGCAGCTAAACTCATGGATAAGTGTTTCGTAGTGTGCACTTGATAGTTGCGGCATGAGACTTTCTTTAAGCTTGCATCAATGGTGGGAACATCCTGAGGTCAATGCGCTGATAGTGATTATCAGGACGAGGAGGTCTACCAAAATTATATCACTTAGTATGAAGGACGATGATGAGGATAAGACTTGCTTGGCCATCGGGAAATCTCGAAATGTGGTCCTCCAAAGCTTCGGAGGCGCCAAAACAACCTTTCACCATAGCGGGCAACCATCAAGAATGCGAATTCGACCAGCCAATTCGTCTTGTGAAAGACATACCAAAAGTCATCTCCTCGGAGTTCTTTCCTGCTCTGCAAAAAGTGCCTGAAGGAGACAAATACTACCGGTCAGATATGGGGCACAGGGCGATCTCACGGCAAATGTGTACCTATTGAGACCGTTCCCGGCCTCCTGGTACTAGTAACAGCACCGCACCCAAAGCAGTTCCCGATATTCTGGAAGGGTTACCCCGCGTTTACGAAAACTGTGGGACCCCGTTATCTCGGCAGTTGTTACCTACCGCCGCCCGGCTCCCGCCTGCGTCAATTCACGGCCTAGAATCAATTGAGGCCGGATAGGGGCTCTATGATCGACTCGGGCTCACATCTAGATGGTTAGCTGGGTCCGGGTCATTCTTCCGCGCACATAATTTGAAAAAACAAACTTTGGCAGGGTGTTGTCTGCTGAGAACGTCGGAAGCTTGTCCGTGAACGCATTTATTCTCTCAGCCCTACGAAGTATCTAAAGACGATTTGTGCGGGACGTTAATAAACCCTTATGCTTAACTAACCTTATAATTTTTTCAACCCGCAAGAAGAATATGGTATAAGCAAGTGGTATAAGCAAGTCAAACGTTGTCTGTCAAGTACCAATTCTTGATCAATTGAGGTGTGGTGGGTTTTCCTGCAACAAAGATCCCGAGAAAACCGGAGCGGAGCGTCTCGCATGAATTGGTCAACACCGCCGAAATCAGAATCACCTGTTTTTCGACAAGACCCCGTTCTTCCGTGACTCTTTCCGGACAAACACGGGAAAGAGAATGAACATACAAAGGAGCAAATATGTCTACCGTTAAAAGGTTATTCAGCTAGCAGGGAGCGACGAGTGATAGTAAGTGACGATTTCTTTTTATTTTTCTTTATTTATAGTCAGTAACAGGAGAATCAGACACATACACTATTTTCTATACTTAAACTATAAACAAGCGCCGGACTTGAGAGCCAGCCAATGATCTTGTGTCTTGATATCAGGTTAAGGCCAGACATCATTGAACCGTTGCTAGCAATTCATCAGGAGAGGGTGGTGTCAGCCAGCTGCTGCTGAATGATCACAAGGTACGACCGCTAGCTAGCCATTTCTCTCGTCACTTTAGCCCCCGCCGTGAAGCGTTTATAAACTATTCCTTAGGCGGCCAGTCCCAATCGAAATAGTGGCCGATCGAGATATGGTAGCCATGCTCTACAGAACGTAGTTCTTGTATATTTTCTCCTTGAGTTTCTTATTACACGCTAGAAATCTCTACCTTCTCCGCTAGAGACAAGGACAGAATGAAAAGTAACCGCGTTCAGCTGAGCGCACATTACCATCTCTGGTTCGGTCACTACTTCGATTGGGACTGACCGCCTAAGGAATATCAAATGATCAACCTCTTCCATGAGTCCTGGCGTCTCGCCTAGAATCTTTGGCGAGCCTAAAAAGCCGTTAAACCAGCTTGGCGCAGCCTAAGTGGCGCCGGCAAGAGCAGAAGCTTGATCGCAGGAACGTCAGCGCAAATTTTGCTTAAGCCACGATACTTCCATAATCATGGCAGTACAGTTGGTTCATTGGCAGAACAAAATCTCCTCGGAAATAGAATGAAGGCATATGCCTTGGTGCGGTCAATAATTATAGAACTTTACCAAGAAAGAAAGAAAATTCGTTTTTTACATGAGTCCTGCACGGATGTTTCTACCGTTTTATATCAGAATCGAAATTGGGACAGTGTATAAGACCATGTCACAGAGGGCGCTGCGTTATATGTTGCCTACTACAATATATCTCATCTAGCCGCTAGATTTAGGGCAAAAGAGTAAGACAAAGTAAGGATTTCAGCAAGTACATGAGTGAATCATGGGATATCACTCGATTCTTCCATACCTTCTCGCGAGATGAGCACGTAGCTGTCCTATATTATTTCCCCAGAACGCAAGAAACTGATGAATTTCACCCTCATCTATATTTGTAAAAGTAAAGTAAAAAGAAAAATCTACTGCCCCCGCATTGAGGAAATGGTACAAAAACATTGAGTAGGAAAGAAAACTAGAGAAGTCTAATCATCATTCGACCCAAATGAAGCCCCGGTAGGGGATCGAACCCTAAACCTGTTGAATGAAACAACCAGTGCTAACCAATTGCGCCGCCGAGGCATGAAAAAACAAGCGGTCAGGTAGAGCTATTCCGACCACAACACACTTCTTTACCTCCTAGGTAAATATTGACAGGCGCATCGTTTGGGCTTCAAGTTGGAGCGACTTTTGAACATTGTGTGAGTGGGAGTGTTGCTTTTTCTAAAATGGTAATTAACGGGGAAAAAAGATTGTTCGATTTATGCGCGTCTACCAGCGCGGCACTCAGAGCCGATCCAGTAAGTACACGTGTCCAGATAGCACAAATTGATTTAGGATCCATTGCATGTATGCGTATGGTCCCTTCATTCGATTTCCGGGTGATCCGTATACTATGGTAGGTGGCTAAACACACGTAGCTAAGAATGTTTACAACTACACTTAATCCATTGCTGAACTCTCCTACGAATGATTTCCTCTCTACTTGTATTTTCTGGACCTAAAGATCGCCCATCCATGAAATCAAAGGATTCCTCTCGATCTCTGCTATCCCATAGTCCGTCAATACTGACCCTTTTTTGCAGGGGCCAAAAGCCACACGAGCGAGGGATTGGCCAGAGATTGATTCAGATCCAATAATTGATGAAGACTTGTTAGCACTAGCCACCCTACTGGCCCCCACGAAAAAAGGGCCAGCATTGTCTTGACGGAATATGTGACAGTACAGGCAACAAAACAGATGTCTTTCCCGAAAAGCCTACTCCTTGACGACCTTATCGAGCTAAATACTATATGTAGTATCGCTAACTCTAACAGCCAGCACCGAGGCCGGGTCCCAATCAAAGGTTAAGGGTTCGGACCAACTATTCCGATATTTCAGAGTAACGAGCTGCTAGACTCTAGTGATGCGAACGGTGTTTGCATGGCTAGATGCCCGCTGGGAGCCTATCCGCTCCATCAGCCGACATGTACCGCCAAGCCTGAGACAAGGAGGGAACATTTCTAGAAATCCATATCCACAGCTTGGATGAGCCTGCAGAATTAACAGACACCCTTAACTGGGCTTGAGGGCCAGGAGGCAAGGCACATGTGCTATGCATGCCTCTTTAATTCTATCGGACGGCACTACGCAGTGTGCCTCGATCGAGCCCGCATAATCGCGCCGGGTCGATCAAATTCATCCGGCACTTTGTATATCTACTACGAGACACATGCGCGCCTCCAGCATTTTCTCGTAGCCATCTTGGCACCGCACCAATCAGCATGGTTAATCATGGGATATCACTCGCACTTCCGTCGTGGTGGCTGTCATAAGCTTTTTTTTTTTTTTTTGTTTAACTCATTATGGCTGTCATAAGCATGGTTTTAGAGCTTCAACTTTGCGAGTCTATTTGCAATTGTGTTTGGCCATATCATCGGGGATCTTTTTTATCTACTCATGGTAGCAAAGTTAGTAGTTCAAAGCCATGATACAGCTGATCCTTCGCCAAAAATCAAAGTTCTGTCCCATATCCGCCCACTGCATGCTACGCTTATCGATGTATATACTTTGACCTTAGCTGTCAGGACATGTTGGCGTATATAATTGCATATCTGCCAAGCGTTCCTCGTTGCTTTTAGAGGGTGTTTTATTGTTTTTAATTGTGCCCAGCGCCTGCTATATACATGTAGCTACATGTACTGTTATGGTCAGTATGAACCCGCTCTGTTTAATTCATTAAATAATAATGTAGACATGTAACATGTTTCTGGTATTTCTCACTTCTCCAGTTCAGAGTTAAACCTTGAACTTTGTCGGTTATCAAAAACCTGTCTAGCACCAAAAAAAAGGGAAGGCCTTAATTCTCCAATGAAGCTTGACAGCACCAAGAGAGTGACTACATGTACAATGGCGAGAAGTAGGTGTCGTCCTAATAGTTATAACGGAATATACTACATTTGTGTAGAGTACATGTAATACCACCATGCCTCTCGTCTTGCATCCGGTAGTTCGTAGGAAGAAGCAGTGCCCACACAGCGGACATCAAATGCGAAAATGTAACCATCTGTGTAGGCGCTCGCACTCTGATGAGAATGCTCAATACCAGTGCTCTAGATGATGGCTATACGCATCCCCACCCGGAATAGCATGATCACGCTTTCCTCAGTACCTACAGTAGATGTGCACAATCGCATTGTCCCAGAGTCACGTGACTAGTCTCGCCCCCCCCCCCCCCAGAAATTCTCGTGAAACGTTCCCCCACCAAAACCTCCAAACCGCCCGCCGCAGGACCAATTGAGCGCCGACACACACACATCTAGACCACCGCCAGCTATGCCTCCCAGACCTGCGCTCCCCTCGCCATCAGCGCTGACCCGCTGCTTTACAAACCTGCGAGTCACACCCAGTATGTAGCCCCCATCCCCATCCTCATCCCCATCCTCCCCCCACCACTACACCCAATACTCACCTCTCTCTCTCTCTCTCTCCAGCGCGCCATCAGCTCGCCGCCTTCTCCACCACCCCGGCCGCCCTCAAACGCGAGCACCGCAGCTCCGAGGGCCTCGCAGCCTCCGAAAAACGCCGCCTCGACAACCTCGCCCTCCAGGAACGGCTCAAGCAGGAGCGGCTCTCCAACGCCGTCAACCCCGTCACCGGCCGCCCCACCGCCTTCCTCCGCTCACTGGAGACGCCCTCCCCGCTCCTCCCCCCCGTCGACTGGGCACTCACGCACAACATCGACCCCACAAAGGGCCACGACAGCGCCCACCACCTCAACTTCTACCTCACCCCTCAAGACATGGCTGCCGCCGTCGAGAGCAGCAAGCGGCTGACAGCGCCAGCAAACCCCGTCTCCGCCAGCGGCGTCGTCGACTCCCACGTCTGGCCAGAGAAGATCGACGCCCACGAGAAGACCCACGCCCACGCCGTCGCCGCAATCCAGCGCATCGTCAGCCTCAGCATCGGCAGCAGCGCCGACCGCCAGCGCGTAAACACCATGCGCTGCATCGAGACGTTTGGGCGCCACAACACGGACGGCGCGCTGCCGCGCGACCCGGACGCGCGACAAGGCCCGGGCGAGGGCGGGAAGACGCCGCGCGCGGGGCCGGATACGGGGAGTAGCGAGGTGCAGGCGGCGATCCTGACGGTGAAGATTAGGAATCTGGCGAGGATGCTGGAGGCGAGTGGGAATAAGGATAAGCACAATAAGCGCAATCTGCGGCTGCTGGTGCATCGCAGGCAGAAGCTGCTGAAGTACTTGAAGAGGAAGGAGAAGGGCGGCGTGAGGTATAGGAATGTGATGAGCGCGCTGGGGCTGGACGAGGCCGCGGTGATGAAGGAGCTGAGTATCTGAGGGGGGAGAGGGGGGGGAATGCGGCTTTTGTGTGTGTAGATAGTCTGGAGAATGCCATTGATCCTGTTTGTGCTTTGCGGATATAGGAGGGGCTCAGGTAGGGGATTGTAAATATAGTAGTGGTGGGTCTGCATGAGGCCGTACGTACTGGGTACATGTACCCATCATGTCCCGCGCCTATAGGCACAGCTAATCACTCGCTCGCCATCTCGGGCTTTTGCGCCGTGATGTCTCGTTTCTGCTTCATGGGAAATCACTCGTAGAAGTTCTGGCCACATTTGTCTCTCTGCAGGCGGAGCAGAATCCAGAATCAGGTGGTGGCTTGACTACATGTATGTACCTACATCTGTGGACCACATTGAGATTCTGATTCATTGCCCGGGGCCACTCCAGAAGAAATGGGGGGGGAGGGGGGGGGGTTGCTGGACCAATGGCTGTTGTGGCTACTACATGGTCCACAGGCGACGTGACGGCCTGTCTTCAATCATGGTAGAATCTCCTATGCTTTGGTCTTGCTACATAGGTACAGTACCCCAAAAAGCGGGTGGATCCAGTAGCAGAATACCGCAAAACTATGGTATTGCTACGGTATGATATTTAGAATTCCGATTTAATTCGGAGGTTTTAAACAATTCCGTATTGATACAGTACGTATTATATCCCCTTTTTTTTGGTACTGTAGATAGATACATCCAGGTGGAGTACATGTATGTAGATGGAGTAAGATGCCTGAGCTTTGTTTGCATTATGTAATACAAAGCCTGGGATCGAGGCTACCCGCACATGTAGTTATGCAGCTGACTAATCGCATGTGCTCGGCGCCCGATGCAGCGCTGCGCATGCACCTTCCTTTCCGCGGGGGGTGTGTGTGGTGTGCCTTGCGTGTGTGAGAGAGGACAGCCCTAAGGTGTGTGAGTGAGTGAGTGAGTGAGAGACTGGGAGAGTATGCACTCTACGTGTAGGCAGAGTAGAGACAGGAACACACACACACGGTGCCAGCCAGGGTGAGGCTCAAACAAACGGGCGGCTGCTTGTGTCGCTGCCACGTTGGGTCTAGCGGAGGCAGAGACAGGGACAGACAGACAGACAGAGACAGACAGACAACTGACTGACGCAACTCTCCGTCCAGTGCAGGCGAGCCAGTCAGACGAGCCAGTCAAGTAACTTGGCCAGCCAGCAGCCAGCCAGCCAGCCAGACAGACAGACAGACACCAGCCAGACAAGACAGCCATCCAGCCAGCCATCCAGCCCATCCAGCCATCCAGACACTGGCAACAACCCCAGCCAGCCCGTCTTTCTACGCTTGCTTCCATTTCCCTTCTTTCCTTCCTTCCTTCCTTCCTTCTTCCTTCTTCCTTCCTTCCCTTCTTCCCTCCTTCCGTCATCCTTCCCTTCTTCCCCTGCTCTTCTTCTTCTTCTTCCTCCTCTTACCCTTTCTGTCAGCCACCCTTCTTGTTACCCTCCTCGTCACCCTCCCTCCCCCTGCCCTTCCCCTGCCCCTTCCCTTCCTTCCCTTCACCTACCTAATCCCCCACAACACCACCACAGCCCATCAACAAACACACAACCAAAACAGCACTCACCCTCAATTCCACAATCCCCAATCCCTACACCACATCCACAACTCCCACAACGCACAAACGCAGCGCACCGCCACCACCACCACCAAATACAAACACAATGCTGGACCCCACAACCCTCTCTTCGCTCAAGGTCACTGAGCTCAAAGCCGAGCTCAAAAAGCGCGGGCTACCGGTGGGAGGCCTCAAGCAGGCGCTCGTGGAGCGCCTGGCAGAGGTTGTGATTCAGGAGCGGCAGCGGGAGGCAGAGGCAGAGGCAGAGGCGGAAGCGGAGGAGGAGGAGGAGGAGGAGGAGGAGGAGGAGGAGGAGGAGGAGCAGATCGCGCTAGCGCCGGAGCCAGAGTCACGGCCAGAGTCAGAGCCACAGCTAGAGTCAGAGCCACAGACAGAGTCAGAGACAGAGGTGGTGCAGACACCCGTGGAGGACGCGATCCAGACCAATGGTGGCCAGCCGGAGCCGGAGCCGGTAGTGGTTGAGGCGGCCGAGGAGGTGCGCGCAGAGACCCCGGCGGTGGTGCAGCAAGTGCAGGAACCAGTGCAGCAGGTGCAGCAGGTGCAGGAACCAGTGCAGCAGGTGCAGGAACCTATGCAGCTGGTGCAGGAGCCGGTACAGCAGGTGCAGGAACTGGAGCTGGAGCAGGTACAGCATGTAGACTCGGTGCAGGAGCCCGAACCACTCCAGGCCGAACCAGCACAGGATCCCGAGCCAGTGCAGGAGATTGAGCAAGTGCAAGAGATCGAACCAGCACAAGTAGAGCCAGCAGCTGCCGAACCAGCGCAAAAAGTCGAACCCGCAAAGGTGGCCGAACCAGTACAATCGGTTGAGCCTGTACCGCAGGTCGAGGAGCCAGAGCCAACACCGGCTCTAGAACAGCAGGATGTAGAGGCCAGGCAATCACCGCCCCAGATGCAGGACAATGACGTTCCCAGCCCCGAATCCATTTCGGAACAGCTTGAAGCCGTTGCGGAACAGATCACAGCTGAGCAGGAGCAGGACCCGTCAAGCAGAGTCGTCGGCGAGACAGTGCCCGAGGTAGCTGTAGCTGAACCGGAAGTGCAGGTCGAGGCGGACAGCATGCAGGTTGATACCACGCCTGCAAAGACCCCCGAGGACGACGAGGTGTCCATCTACGAGGAACCCACCTCAATTGAGGAAACCAAGCCAGACACACCGGCGGAGGAGACTGTCGAGCAGAAGCAGGTTGAAGAGGACTCGCCGATGGTTGAAGCGCCGGCTGTCCACGAAGAAGCCCCAGCAAAGCTCCAGGAAGCTCCAACCAAGCTTGCCGATACCCCCGTGGAATTGGTCCCAGCACCATCCACCACCGAGGACGAGATCACCGCTGAAATAACCTCACAATCGGACATTGCCGCTCTCACGGCGCCTTCAGAGCCAATGGACACCCGCGACGACACACCCACAGACCTGCGCAAGCGCAAGCGCCGCTCCGCCAGCCCCCCTCCCGTAGCAGCAGCGGCAGCATCCGAAGCCCCCGCTGCTACCCACGACACCAACGACGACCCCACAACCACCAAGAAGCCGCGCGCCTCCTCCCCACAACCTAAACCGAGGCAACGCGACGCCCGTTTCAAAGGTCTCTTCAACAACACCGACAGCACAGACCACGACGACGCCGCCGACGACAATGACACCGCTCCAGCGGACGACGACGATGACCCGCCCGTCCCGCCTTCAATCCACCCCGCGACATGCGCACTCTACATCCGGAACCTCATCCGCCCCATCAACGACCCGCTGCTGCGCAGCCATCTCACGGCACTCGCCGGCGCAACCCCGTCGGGCACAGAGGCAATCTCGTACTTCTTTGTCGACTCCATCAAGTCGCATGCGCTCGTCATCTTTGCGTCGGTCGCGGCGGCGACCCGGGTGCGCGTGGGCATGCATGGAAAGGTGTGGCCAAACGAGCGCACGCGGAAGCCGCTGTGGGTGGACTTTGTGCCCGAGGAGGCGGTGGAGGGATGGGTCGCGAGAGAGCGCGAGATGAGGGGGCAGAAGAAGTGGGAGGTTGTGTATAAGGAGGGTGAGGGCGAGGACGGAGGTGTTGCGGTGGAGCTTGAGGAGGTTGGCGCGAGAGGCCGGGTCGGCGTGGAGGTGCTGGGTGCGCCGACAGGGCCGAGGGGCGCGAGGGAGAGGGCGGTGGAGAGGAAGAATAGTGGTGAGTTTTGTTATCCCCCACCCCCGGGCGTGCAGAGATGTGGTGAGAGTGTGAGTGGTGTGCTAATGATGGGGGTGGAAGTACTTGCAGTCCAGAAAGGTGCGCCGACTCAGGATGTGGCACCGCCGGCGGCGGGAGCGAGAACAACGAGATTTGTGGGTCTGGACGATCTGTTTAAGAGCACGGAGGCGAAGCCGAAGCTCTACTACATGCCTGTGAGCGAGGAGATTGCGAGGGAGCGACTGGCGGCTGCGAGGGGGAGAGATGGGCATCGGGATAGACGTTGAGTGTAGTGGAGTAATGCATCCCCCCCACATCCTTATAGCTCTGTGACAGTATCGAAATAGGCATTTTTTTTTATACTTTATTTATAGGAAAATGTATCTTTCCCCTTTCTTGTTTCTTTACTATCCTATAGCTACATGTATTGTGTCTCTTTTTCTTTCTCCTTCTCATTTTTATCCCCCCCTATCTTTCTTTCATTATGGGTTTGATATCTTTCTTTTTATCTTTCTTATTTTTTTCTTCTGTTGTCCCTTTTTGTTTGCACAAGTAGTTGTTGGGTACGCTATTTGTTGGTATCATACGACGGGAAACGGAGGGGTTGAGAGGGGAGAGGGGAGAGGGAAGAGGAGAGAGGAGAGAGGGAAGAGACGGGGGGGGTAATTGAGCTATTGGCTGCATATTATATACATACATGCCATGTTTTTTGATTTTGTTTCCCATCTGGCTCGGCTCGGCGCGGGGTGGTGGTAGAACACAAAAAGGGTTGATGCGGGCGAGCGGGCGGGCGGGCAGGCAGGCGGGCGGGCGGTTCTGTAGCTAGACGGGAATGGAGTTTTTTTTCGCCTTTGCCTTTGTGGTTGTTGGTGGCGGTGCGTGGGGGTGAGTGAGGGCTCGTGACGGGCCTTGGTCTCTGCTTGAGCGGAGTGAGTGCTGCTACGGTTCAATGGCACTGCTAAAGACGTGGGAGTAAGGCTGTGAGTAAAGCCATCTACGCACACACACGACCTCTCTCTGCCACTGTAGGAAAATACTGTGCAAGTGCTTCGGCATCAGGGGTAGGCAAGTGAGAAGACACCCTTCACAGTGCGGTGTCTTCTCACTTCTCCGTACTTTGGATGGTGCGTCGGCAATGATCGTGGTGTGGGCCTGCACGTGACGTGGGAAATGCCGAGTTAGCGAGGCCTTCTTCAACGCCGAGCACACACGCCGGTTCTCCTCCTCTCCCCTCTCCTCCGCCGCCACAGAGACAGCACTACACAACAGACACAGGCACACACACACACACACAGACACAGCACAATGACCACCCTCCGCATCCTCGTCCCCGTCAAGCGCGTCATCGACTACGCCGTACCTCCCCCCCCTCCCCCTCCCCCTCCCCACCCACCCACCCCACCGCTAACCCCCTCAAACCGCGCGTCAACGCCACCCAAACCGGCGTCGAGACCGGCGGCGTCAAGATGTCCATGAACCCGTTCGACGAGCTCTCCATCGAGGAAGCCGTCCGCCTGCGCGAGCGCCACCCCACCGCCGTCACCGACATCCTCGCCTTCACCGCGGGCCCCCCCAAATCCAGCGACACCCTCCGGACCGCCATGGCCATGGGGGCGGACCGCGCGCTGCACGCCGAGACGGCGGCAGCAGGGCAGGATCTGGAGCCGCTTGCGGTTGCGAAGCTGCTGCAGCGCGTGGTGGCGGAGGAGGGCCGCAACCTGGTGATACTGGGGAAGCAGAGCATTGATGGGGATGCGGGGCAGACGGGGCAGATGCTTGCGGGGCTGCTGGGGTGGGGGCAGGCGACGCAGGCGGCGGCGGTGGTGCTGGGGGATGGCGGGGTGACGGTGACGAGGGAGGTGGATGGCGGGGAGGAGGTGCTGTGGGTGCCGTTGCCGGCGGTGGTGACGGCGGATCTGAGGCTGAATGAGCCGCGGTATGCGAGTTTGCCGAATATCATGAGGGCGAAGAAGAAGACTTTGGTGAAGAGGGCGGTGGGGGACTTTGGGGTGGAGGTGGGGGGGAGGCTGCAGACGGTGAAGGTTGTTGGTGAGTTTGGCTTTGTGCGTTTTTTTGGAGGGAGTGGGTGTGCTGACTGTGGGGGGTGGTGTAGAGCCGGCGCCGAGGAAGGGTGGTGGGAAGGTGGAGGATGTTGGCGGGCTGGTTGCGAGGTTGAAGGAGCTGGGCGCGCTGTAGTTGGGCTCTGCTTGTCACTGCTACCCAGCTCCGTGCATGGGTTGATTTGGGCTTGGTCGGGCGGGCAGACTTGGGGGGGGGGGAACCAGGGCTTGTGTGCTGTCTGGTTTGCTTGTTTGTTTGCTGCTGCTGTTGCTGTAGACAGAAATAGAACTGCGGCATGGGCAGGTATATATACATGTTTGCATGGTGTAGTCTTTTGAAAATAACTCGCGGGTGCGGTGAGGTTTTGGGGTGGGTGGGGGTGGGGGTGGGGGCCGAGTGAGAATCTGTGCGGCGACTGGGTGTGCGCCCAGAGAGCATGGCTGGCATGGAGATATACAGGTCTGAGCAGCAGCAGCCGGGGGGGCATTCGGCATCCTAACCTCTGCCTCTGCCTCTGCCTCTGCCTCTGCCTCTGCCTCTGCCTCTGCCTCTGCCTCTGCCTCTACCTCTGCCTCTGCAATGAGGCCAGCCTTGTTCGGTCCGTTACCTGCTTTGCTTATCCTTGGCCGTTGTGATATCCCCGAACGTCCCCCGGTTGGTGTCCTTCGAGCAAGGGGATATATATATATATTAGCTACATGTAGATACATACATGCACGACTACCTACATAGCCATGTCACTCCTTCCCATCTTTGGCCTGCCTGTAGGCTGGCTGGCTACATGACCGACGTGACAGCCACATTCCGTCCTGAACAACACATGATGGAGTTGATTGTGCACCGAGTGATATTCCATGCTCGGTTCTCTCCCCCCGCCGCTTAGTCACGCACACGCTAACCCCATCTGTGACTTGTCCCACTTCCCCACCAAGCTCCATTCCATAGCTCGAGAAACCTCTCTCCATCCTCATCCTCACCACCAGCCATCGCCACAATGACGAACCCCGAAAAGCCTGCCCCAGACGCAAACACCCTCATCTCCTCCCACCCCTCGACCACCGGCCTGCAGATCTCCCTGCACCCGCTGGCCCTCCTCACAATCTCAGACTACATCACCCGGCACACGCTCCGCAACGGGTCGGGCCCCATCCTCGGCGCCCTCCTCGGCACACAGGAGGGCCGCTCAATCGACATCGAGCATGCCTACGAGATCCTCCTCCTCCGCACGGATGACCAAATCTCCGTCGACGAGCCCTGGTTCATCGAGAAGCTCAAGCTCTGTCCGTCCACCCCATCTCTCCCCCCCCCCACAACCACCCACTAACAAACCACAGTCAAAGAAACACACCCCACCCTCGACCTCCTCGGCTGGTTCACGACCACGCCGTCCCCGACCTTCGCCCCCTCGCCATGGATGGTGCAGTTCCACCGCCAGCTGCTCCCCTTCAACGAGTCCCTCATCCTGCTCTGCCTCAACCCGTCGCCCAGCGCGTCCGTCGGCGGCGGCGGAACCCTGCCGCTCGCAATCTACGAGAGCGTGCTCGAGGCCGACGACTCTGCCGACGAGGGCGCGCCAAACCTCCTCTTTGTCCCGCTAAACTACACCATCGAGACGGGCGAGGCCGAGATGATTGGCGTGGACTTTGTCGCAAAGGGCGGCTTTGGCAATGCCGCGGCGGAGCTGTCGGGGCTGGAGGGCACCGCCGCTGCTGCTGCTACTGCCGCCGCCGCCGCCGCCGCCGCCGCGGACAGCAAGGATGGCGCGGCAAAGAAGGTGAAGCTGTCGGACGAGGCGCAGCAGGGGAAGGGGAAGGAGAAGGCGGAGGAGAAGGAGCCTGAGGCTCCTGTGGTCAGTGCCGGGACACAGAACGACGAGCGTAGGGAGCATCCATCCCACCTTCCAAAATCACCATGCATGGTCAGTTTTGCTAATGATTAATGACTATCAACCCCCCCCCCCCCACAGTGCTGGCCAACCTCACCGCAAAGGCAAACGCAATCCGCATGCTCCACTCGCGCATCAAGCTGCTCACCACGTACCTCTCCGCGCCGCCGCACCCGGAGCCCAACCACCAGCTGCTGCGCTCGCTCAAGTCGCTCACGCACTCGCGCCTCCCGCTGCTCACCCCCGCCGACGCAAAGGGCTTCCGCCAGGAGCAGCTCTCGGAGCAGTCGGACGTGCACCTGGTCGCCCTGCTGGGCACGCTCACAAAGAGCATCGAGGAGGTGCGCGGCGTCGGGAAAAAGTTCTGGGGCATCGAGCAGACGGGGAAGGCGAACGCTGCGGGGCGGAGCGGTGGCGGCGGCGGCGGAGGAGGTATCATGGGGGAGTGGTCGGAGGGCCGCAGGGGCGAGAGGAGATATGCTAGTGGGGGCTATGGGAACTTTTAGTTGCGGCGTGGGCTGGGTTGGGTTGGGTTGGGTTGGGCTGGGGCTGGGGCTGGGCTTTTTTCTCGCTTTTTTCAAAAACTGGTTTTTTTTTTTCTCTTTATAAACTAAATCATTTTCTTTTCTTTGCCTTTTCCCTTTCGTTCCCGGCTTTGCAAAAAAAAAAAAAAAAAAAAAAAGATGCTCGCATGAGCATGGTGGCACGGTATTGTGCAACAACTTGACGTATGACTAGAGCTGACGGGCACCTTCCCCCCCCCCCCAAAAAAAAAAAAAAAACGTCGTGGGCTGGCTGGCTGGCTGGCTGACCATGGGGACCCGGCCAAGCAAACAAACGAACAAACCAAACAAACCAAATAAATCAAATAAATAAACCAAATAAATTAAGAAGCCGCTCTCCACTACATGTGTATACATGCTGGCCCGCTATGTGCGACCTAAGCAGAACCGCCGTAACCCCGCCACGGGCTCTCACCTCGGGGTAGTGTACTATAGCGGGAGTGGGTAGGGTAGGTATGGTATGGTAGGTATGGTATGGTAGGTATGGTATGGTAGGTAGGGCGGTGGGTGGGGGGGGGGTATAGATCCTGCACCGCCTCCACATACACACATGTATATATCGGGGGCCAAACTACATGTATCATCCCCCCCATTATCGGCGGCCAAGCTGCGAGAAGAGCGCCCCCGCCCGCCTGCCTGCCTGCCTGCCTGCCTGCCTGCCTGCCTGCCTGCCTGCCTGCCTGCCTGCCTGTTTTGCTATGCCGTACCATGCTAGGAAGTAAAGGAAAGGAAAGGAAAGTAAAATAAGGGAAAGTAAGGGAAAGGAAAGGAAAGTAAAGTAAAGAGAAAACGTGCCGCAGCAGTCATTGGTACCTGCCAGCCAGCCACTTATCTCCAGGGATCTACGGGGCCGCGGGTGCCTGGTCGGTACAGTACCCAAAAAGCGGGTAAATCCAGTACCGCACCTAGCAGAATGTCGCAAACTACGGTATAGTATTTTAGAATTCCGATTTATTTCGGAAGTTTTGAACAATTCCGTACGTATTACATCCCCCCCCTTTTTTTTGGGTACTGTATATATAATAACAAACCAACAGCAACAACAACAAGAATATAGAAATAACAATAACAATGTAGGTATGTACGTACGTACGTACGTACGGCCTACTGGTACCGGGCTCTCGTCTCACTGTGCGAGGGGGTGGGGTGGGGGGCGGGTACTCTACCTGCTGCCGCTTTCTTGAGCGCGGCCATATGTAGAGTACCATACGCCAAGACCCCTGGTTTGGGGTGTAGGTGTAGGTGTAGGATATAAAATGTAGTGGCCCAGTCCACAAACGGCAGGAGACTACAGGTGGGTATGGGTACATGTATGTGTGTGTGTATGTATATAGGCTACATACATACAAACTATATAACACCATCCGCTCAGAACAGACCAAGATGGGCAGCTGTAGCTGGCTGTATCCATGTAGAGCACCTACCGCAAAAGCGCTCGTGATTCGGATTCGATGTGGCATGTCCGGCCGGCTGGCTCAGGTCAGGAACCAGAGTGCCCGTTGGAATGTTCAAAACCTCAACACAGCAACAGTCAATGGTGGCCAAAGTCAGTATTAGACATTCATGGTATTTTTGTTCTCTGTCACCCACTGGATACGATTATGTAGATACATTTTAGTTCCGTAAAATCTGGTAAGCACTTTTGATGGGTGGCTGTACCATTTGTATTGCTATACTATACTAGTCCCCGGCCCCCGCCTGTTTTTTGCGCTGATTGCGTGCGGCCTTGGGGCCCGTTAGTGGCATGGGTTAGTATTGGTGGTGGTTTGAATCTAGTGTGATAAGGTGCAGTCTAAAAAGAGTACTTGCTTGGCCCTGGCGTTCTCATTAATCCGGCTCAGCAACTACCTATCACTCATGAATCTTAGGGTAACCAACCAACCCACGCATGGGAACGCAAAATTATTTTGTATTAAACAACCAATTTCATTTTTTAGGACTCAACTGATATACAGAGAACGAAAAAAAAAAAAAAGTTGACAAATATTTCCGTACTGCTTAAAAAAAGAAAAAAGAACAAAAAGAAAATGAAACCCCATAAAAACACCCAAATTAACTACCTTTCTTTAGGCAGCAGTGGCGGCAACCTGCTTCGAATCAATCTCAGCCTTAGCGTTCGCAGCCCTCCTCTCAACTTCCCTCAAGACGTGGCTGGGGGCAACGTCCACACGCTGCTTGGACAAAATGTCGACCAAGAGCGGGCTGGGCCTTCCAACGCGTCCGGGGGCAGAGATGCTCTGCTCGGCCTTGAACGCAGCAACCTGGTCGAGATAGGCGTCAAAGAGGAAGCTAGAGTCGAGGGGACCACCCTTGGCCTCGGGATGAAACTGGGTGGACATGATAGGGCGGGAAGTGTGAATCATTCCTATGGTTCGAATCAGTAAGGTTATCAAAATGAGATGCGGGTGGAGGTAACAAACCCTCGTTAGATCCGTCGTTGAGGTTGATAAAGTACTCCTTCCATTGAGAGGAATCAAGAGTTTTCATGTCAACGGCATATCCGTGGTTCTGCGAAGTGATGTGGCAGCGTCCAGTAGTAAGGTCAAGAGCGGGAATGTTATGGGCACGATTTCCGTACTTCAACTTGATGGTCTTGGCACCTGCGGCCAGGGCAAGAAGCTGGTGTCCAAGACAGATACCCATGATGGGGCCGGTGTAGGACTCCATCAATTTGCGGAGGTGGTACACAGTGGGAGTGCAGTGGGTTGGGTCACCGGGTCCGTTGGAACTACAAACCGAAGGTCAATGACTCGTTCAACAGAAAAGGGTTAGGGGAAGACAAACATAAAAACTCCGTCAAAATGGTGTGCAACTTTGTGAATGGGGTAGTTCCATGGGAAGCAGGTGACACTGGCACCCCTGCTAACCAAACTCCTCAAAATATTCTCCTTAACACCACAGTCAATGACTGCGACATGGAGGTCTCCGTCTGGGCTTGCAACATGGAACGGCGCCTTGGTGGAGACCTTCTCGACCAAGTTGATTTGCTCAGGATCGATGAATGCCTCATCCTGATCCGCATCATACTCCTCTCCAATTGTGATCCTGGCGAGGGAAGAACCCTGCTCACGAAGGTAGGTGACAATGGCCCTAGTGTCGACACCAGTAATGGCGGGAACACCCTCACGAGCACACCAGTTGCCGAGCGACTCAACGGCAGTCCAGTGCGAGTACTTCTCGGCGACATCGGCAACAACAACACCGATGGCCTGGAGATGGGGAGACTCGAAGTATTTCAAGAGACCATTCTGGTCGCGTTGGTCCGAGGGGACACCATAGTTTCCAATGAGCGGCTGGGTGAAGACGAGAATTTGACCACGGTAGGAAGGATCGGTAAGGGCCTCGGGATATCCAACGAGGGCAGTAGAGAAGACGGCTTCCCCGGAAGTGTTAGAACGGGCACCGAAGGACTTTCCGTGGAAGATAGGACCGTTCTGGGGGTACTCAGTCAACATCCATATATATATATATATAATAATCATGCGCTGAGGTTGGCACAGAGGCCTAGAATATAAAACCCACCTTGATGGTAAAAGTAGCTCTGTCATTGCTGATAGGAGTGCCAGTTCCCCTCTCTGCCTGGGGCATTTGTCTTCCAGCGCTCCCAGTGACGGTAGCAAGATTCCTGGCCTGTCTCAAGGCATTAAGGCGAGCAGTGGCATTGAAGCCCTTGGTAAGAATTTGGCGAGCAAACATGTTGGTGATTTCAATGGGTATATCAAAGGAGAAAAAGAAATGCGCTGGTTAGCGGTGGTGCGAGTGATGGATTTGCTTCGAGAATATAATATAATGAGTCGTGTAAGGAAAAGGAAAAAAGGTTTTTAACAGGAGCTGTTCTTCCAGATGTGATCTGTGTGCAATTGAAAAGTTGTATTAGTCTCCGTCACTAATATACCATATATTGAGGCTCTTGAATGTGGGGGGGGGGAGTGGGGGTAGCCATGTCTTTGATGGGGAAAGTTTTTTTTTCTTTTTTTTCTTATTACCTGAGAGATAATCCTAAAAAGAGAACCCGGAATCAGTTAAAGAGTTTGGGATAAATTTGGGAAGAAGTGGAGGAAAGGACAGGCCGATTGCAATAAAGCATAAGAGGTTTATGAAGGGAACAAAAGGTCACAGTGGATGTCAAAAAAAGTTTTTTCTCCACGCGGCTGGATGGGGGAGGGGCAATTGCAAAAACGAACTAGTGTGGACCGGAATTTCTCGCCATGTACAGCGGTGGGTAATAAGTCATCGGACGACCTAGCCACAATTTTGCCTGCAAACGCGTATTTTGGTGGCGTTCCATCCGATGACTTATTACCCACCGCTGTACATACCTGTGAAGTGAATACGGAGGGAACAAATCGCATACGGGCGACTTTCACTTGCGAGAGATTTCCTTGGTAGGAATTGAAGGGGAGATTGACACGAACGGCTTTATCTGTTGAGATTGTTCACTTTGCCAACGTATACGTTGGATGGGAGATGGCTATTCGAAAAGAATAAAGAAAATTTCAGTCAGAAGAGAGCCTTTTTCTTTGCAAATTGATG
The DNA here is from genome assembly GCA_024713855.1 of Morchella sp. 2016-41. Classification (NCBI taxonomy): domain Eukaryota; kingdom Fungi; phylum Ascomycota; class Pezizomycetes; order Pezizales; family Morchellaceae; genus Morchella; species Morchella sp. 2016-41. Next base: position 414,184 of record JAMGZD010000005.1, read on the forward strand.
TTGCGATATGCTCAAGTGTGGGGAGGAGGAATTCGGTGGGCTTTATGTGGTAACGAAGGATCTGTTAGGACAAAAAAAAAATTTGCAGGGAAGGAGCCCCAGCGGCGACGTTCGACGAGGTTGGCGCGGGGGAAGTGCAGTGCCAAGGGGGGAACGGGTTTCAACGCTCTTATTGGCCAATGGCTCGTCCCCGATCCATAATCTATCTGTCTGCATATTTCAGACTCGTCATTATCACGAGGATTGGATATCTTGATTTCACTTCACACTTCAGCCAGCGAAACTCACTCTCCTGTCAAACATTGAGTTATAATTCTTTCACCCACTCGCTAATGAAGGAAGCCCTCGGAAGTCTTAGCTGGGCCCTGATCGCTGGTTTGGTACCTGTTTTGGCCGCATTTGGTTAGCCTTATCACTAGTGACACAAGAGTCTCAACATCAACCCTATTGATACTGGTGTCAACATGAGATGCCTCTTCTACCTACATACACCCGGGCAGTATATCTGCATGTAATTGACTGCACTCACCTTCACTACGTGACGTTCCAGAACATCCATAGACAGGACCAAACGGCTCGGGAATATAAGTGAGCCGGAGACACGGAACGTACGTACATATCCTTAGACCTTTATAAATCGCGTCATCTAGAAATTGGCTTCTCAAAAAAAATATTGAAGCCCACCATAATATGCACTGCCTCGCGCCATGTGGATGAGTCACGGGTGGAGAAATACCTACTGCAGCCCAAACATCAATTCCAAACCCAAGCTACCACGTTTCTGGGGATGGATAAACACAAACAAGTTTAAAGCCCGGTTATGCAGGAACTGAGAGAGCCAAATTATCCGACCAGAAATATCACCAGTGTGGAAATCATCTTAAAACAAAGGTTTTTGCTAAGAACATACATGTACTTATCTATACAAGTAAAGAATAACTAAGAAAGTGAAACGTAAAGACAGAAACCTAGAGCCGTTCAACCATACCACTAACAAATAACCCCCGATGTACTCACAAACTCCATTCGAAATCATTGTGCTTAGCACTATGTATGCATGTCAATCTTATATATCCGTACAAAAAAAACGACCACCTGTTTGGAAAACCTCTATCCCTGGTATTCGCTCATATCTACTTCACTCTGGTAGTTATTTGTTCTCATGAGCTATCCCAAAAATTCGGCGATAGGAAGCTTGTACTCTGGAATTATCCAGTACCTCCTCTTCACCCCGTCCCAAACCTTTCCACCCTCCTCCATTCCATCTTCCTCTTCGTCGTCCTTTTTCAAGGGCACAATATCCCACCTGGTTTCTAGTCCAGCCTCTAGCATGTCAATCTCAACAATACGAGTGTATACATCATATGAGACTCTTCTGTCTGCGCCGAGGCCATGGAAGAAGCTGAATTTGCCACCTTCTGATAGAGGTGCAAGAAGACCGATCACATATTCGGTAAAGAAAAGACGCAATTCATCGTAGGACTCGGCAAAGGTGTCGAAGTAAATTGCATGGAAGGTGATGTTTCGGTTTACCAGGTCAGTAATGACCTGCTATCTGTTAGAGATCTGAATTATAAGTCCTTAGGTAAGGCTGGACCTACATCTTGCCATCTTCCTTCGAGTATCTCAACGCCTTCCTTCTGATACCATCCGTCTTCTTTCATCCTTCTCAAGACATCTGGGTGCGCCTCAATGATGACATGGTGGCTAGGTTTCTTTTCTTGGAACAATCCGTCTATTATACCCATTCCAAATCCAATATTGAGAATTCTTTTTCCTTCTTCCTTGACGAGTGAGTTCACGCTCCTTTCCATAATGCCCCTCTCCCACTCCATCATAACCCCGTTATTGTCCTCATCAAGTAGCTTGTCGTCGTGATAGGTCAATTTCGAGGCTAGATAATCTTTCGAGTTCACATCCTGCTTGATCTCTTCCTCTGGTTCCAGCTCTGGTTGTGTCAACTCCGTTTGCGGTGTTCCTACAGTGTCGGTCTCCTGGACCAACTCTGGGGCTTCCTCGTCATCTCCAGCTTCTTCTTCTTCCTCACTCTCTTCGCCATCACTAAGCTGCAAGTATCCCCCTAGCCTTCCCAGGATCAACTCAGCCCTCACACCTGCTTCCACCAAGATATCGTACAGGCTTTTCAATCCCAGTCTGTCCGCAATACACGCTGGCGTCTCCCCGGAGACATCCAAGTCATTCCAAATAGCCCCGTTGAGTAGTAACAACTTCAAAGTCTCTTCTGCGGCCTTGAGCTCTTCTGCTGAGTCCTCTGGCGTACAAGACGCAACCGCAACATGCAGCGCCGTCTGTCTTGTCTCTGGCTCATAGACATTCGCCGACGTGTTCTTGAGCAGCGACTCTAGAACGGAAATATTATGGTCTGTTGCAGCCAGCAGAAGCATTGTTGACTCAGGATCTGTCGGGAGAGGTATCTGAATAGTTGTCGCCATTCTTTTTTCCCCTCCTTCTTCTTGTAAAAAAAATTTTATACTTTATTTTTTATTTAGTATCTCTGGTCACAGCGATCTTGGGCGTCGTATGCCCGGGAAGTGATTTTCGCGAGCTGCGTTTTTCTGGGATGCGGGTGGGGCTGTTGATACTTCAGGATGCGGGACGGTGGGGCTGCGTGCAGGAAGCGGGCAGGCTTTGGTTACCCGGTCGATCGTGCGGTTATGATCGGATCTTTGACCTCGTAGATGTCAAGTCACGGTCCGTGACTCGACAATTGCAAATTTTGGGAGAGGAAGCGGCCACTTGATATAAATTGAACCTAGGGGCCTTCTTCATTGTACTCGTGAAAAAAAAAGGGAATAAGTTGTTGTCAAAATTTGTCGATATCTCTGCATCACATGAAGTCACTCGTGAATCAATCTGACCCCCCTTGGTGGATACTTGACCTGCCCGACATGGATTCGGTACTTGGGACTCGAAATAGTCTGGGATAACACTGTAGACAGACAATGGGCATATGGAGGTCCACTTCAAAATTACCCCTGTTCTCCCGTTTAAATTAAATCATGTTCGCGGTACGGCTGGTACGTACGTGTATATCATTACGCAATTAGTCTTTTGAAACTGCCAGACTTGAGCTTCCTGCCCATAGACGCTAGATCTAGTTATCATAAAATAACAAGGCATTAGCATCTGGTGCGTATATGTGTTCAGAACTCGATTTCGATCTCTCGCTGATCCACCCGAGCTTAGGCATGTAAATTCGCTATATCACTGAATAGAACCATCCGACAAGCTAGTCCACCAGTATAATCTCCATATTTACAGCGCTCATCTTAGGTACTGTAGGTACATGTAGGCATAAGTAAGTGGAACCACATTCTTATAATTAGAGGGCTACGCTGACGAGCACCCGGAAGATCAAGCCCCAAACCAGCTACCGGTCGCAAGTAATTTCTCATGGATGGATATATGCGCATTTTAAGATCTAGATCGGCTGGGGCCTATGGCTGTGAAAAGTGCATGTTTCAGATAGTTTATGGGGCCGGGAGCTTGCTCGAAAGAGGACTCCCTCGATTTATGTAACACCTTTCGTGATCCGCCAGTTAGAAACATTGTGTCGATAACGCCAGACTCGAGCTCATAGATAAACAAACCCCCATCCAATAACCTTTTACAATACTCACACGACTAAAAAAAAAAAGAAACCAATCTCAGCAATTTGCATCAGATTTTTACTATAAATTACCGTAGTAAGCCGTCTAACGCCCTCTACGCCATTTTTTATTTGTCACTATAGAGATCTATCCTAAAAGATAGAATTTACGGTCACTCCCCGCCCATCACATCCTTTCACCTCTCCCACATCCCAGAAAAAAGAAAATTTGTCCAAAACTAACTAACCGCCCTTCCTTTCCCCCGAAACTGGTGTAGCGGATCTCCGCGCAATCTCAAGCTTTTTTCGTTCTCCCTCGAGCTAATGGCAAATGTGTTAGTGGTGCTCTCCCGTACATCAGAGAGCATGGGGAGTACTCACAACTTTCTTGACCCGGTTCAGGGCGTTCTTGTCCGATGACCTTACTCTGTCGAGAGTGTAGGGTTCATCGATGATGACATTCTCTAACACGACAATCTGCTTCTCGTGCCATCGGCAAGGCATCCTATCACCACCCAGTCAGTACAGGTAAGAAATCTATCGTCTTCATGGAAAAGCCTACAGCCTAATCAAAGCATCATAGATCTCCTGCGCCTCCGCGGTGACTCCAACGCCTATGTTGGCAGCCTTCACTGCTTCAGACTTCGCAGTCTCCTTCTCCTTGCCCCCCAGCATATTCAAATTGACAGGGCCAATCTTGGGCTCGGCATTTGTGAACGGCGTGTTGCTGCGTTGTTGCTTACTCGGGTTACCGAGGAAAGTGACATCCTTGAGGAACGAGATTTTAAGGATTCGGTAGTCGGCCGGGGAGTTGGGAGCACTAGATGTGGGGTTCTGTGCGAGAGCGAGTGTAGACGTGAGTGGGTCGTAGGAGTAAATCGTTCCTTCGTAAGTGTCGTCAATGATGGTGAGGACACGAACGCTGGCATAAAAGGTGCTAGTTAGCGAGTGCAGCTGAAAAGAGGGAGAGTCGAGAGATATAAAGGAAACAAGGGGAGGAAACAGGCAAGAAGGGGAAGTAGGTACCGAAGACCAATGGCCCAGTCAAGAGCCGAGAGGTTCGCGCCAGCACCTCCGCCGAAGCTGGGGTTGTTGGTGGGGACACTACCCCCGCGACCAGAGGAATGGCGTCGATTGTCCATGTAGGTATTGTTGAAGAATACTCGAAATGAACGAAAGAAGAAAATAGAGGAGCTGGTCTTGGAGAGGTCCCTTTGATGGTGACTTGCCTAACCTTTACTATGTGGCTGCTTCTTGCTAGTGCTGCTGCTGCTGCTGCTGCTGCCCTGCGCTCAAAAAACCAGACAACGTATGTACGTAGCGAAGACCACCGGACTAATACCGAGAACTCGTTTCGCCCAGGCCGCGAGAAGATCGCCGACAGGTTGTAGGAAGGGTTGTCGCGATGGCAGGAGTTTGTGCGTTAACTCCCTGCGATGCGATGGGGTGTCGGTGGGTTGAAGACAGTGGTGAGGCTGTACCGTTGTGGGAGGGATCGGCAGTGGGTAACGAAAAGGGAAATGGGAGCAAGTAGCGCAACAAGGCTCGAGGGGGCCTTACCAAAAATACAGAATCGTAAAATAAGTACTTCTGTGCACAACTAGAAGGCTGAATAGATATAGAAGTCTTCGAAGTGAATCTTGATGAACGGAGAGCTCGCCAAGGCAAATTTGTCACGTGTCGCTTGAAGCTCTGGTCATGCAGGAGAACGGGTCTAGTACGAACGGAGCCAATAGGACGAGTGCAGATATTAAGGCAGAAATTCGGAAGGGAACAAGCAGCGATATAAACGCAATCTTAGATGTGTATGTACCTACATACATACGCCCACATCTAACCACCTCAATGCCACGATTTAGTACCTACATCCTACATTGGAATACCTGTCACTTGGGCGTCGTCAACGGTTATGTTGATTACATGTATTATTGGGCCCGTTATGTAGTTACATTAACTGTCGTAGTTGTATGTGCTCCGTGGGTGAACCAAATCGAATCCTATCAGGAATACACTGCAGTCAACCGGCACTCTTTCAGGTCAAGTATACTCCTTGCCAAGGGAAAGCAGGGGCCTATAAGATACATGTAGTGCAAGTCTGCATCGCTCACCATGGCTTCAGGTTATTAATCCTTTACCTTCCCAGTACCTAGACACCCAACCAGAATATGTCATGGCTGGCTCGGCTTACCTCGATCCTTGCAAAGTATGAAAGGCATTTGTACTTTTGTTGTCGTTTGAAAGGAGCCAGTCATAACTAACCACGAAAAAAAAAAACCCCAGGGCAGGCCTTTTTTCTTGGTCATAGGGGGGAGGTGGGCGAGACCTGGCCACCCATATCCTCTCTCCTGACCAGGAAGAAACTCAAAAGCAAGGCCGCAAGGCGTCAGATATATGCGACTGGAGAAAGAAGTAGAGATGCCGGCTGACTTGCTTTCCCCACCTGTATATTCGCAAATCCCCATTCCTCTGGTGACTCCTTCCCTAGAACACACATACTGGGTTATAAGCCACCCAGACATCCATATTATTCAAGCACTGGTGGTGCAGCTGGTCAGCATGCACTCACCAAAAACACCAAAAACTTACAAAATCGCAGGGTGACCTGGGCTCGAACCCCCTCCCCCCCCAACCAGAGCATGTTCTTTTTCGTCTTTTGATACAAACAAAAAGAGGTCGCCAAGCCCCACCCAATGTACAGAAACGCTTTGTAGCAGAATGGATGTGGGAGTGTAGTCTTAATACTAGAGCTCCATCATGTATATACAAGTATCCAGCGCAGAACAAAAGCCCCCACTCTGATATCCCAAAGCCACAGTCCACAGCTCCAATGAACCTAGATCCTCAAGGACGTACAGACAGCCCTACGTTTATTTACCAGGGCCCATGCTTGATCCGGAAGGGAAGTTGTCAATGCGAGGACCGATAGCCAGTAGACAGGCCACAGAGACTACTGTATCTCTACGAGCTAGCACCCGTTCACTTACTTTTCCCATCATCATAATACAGCATTCGAGCTCTTCGATTTCCGAACGGAGCAGCGGGCCTTCTTCCCCTGTGCTTCACATGGGGATCAAAGTCTATATTGAGCTCTTGCTCTACTAGCTACGGAGCATGTGCAAGATCCCCTCGAATTGTGATCGCATCCCTTACATGTACGTATCTAAACCCGATACCCTTCGTAGCAAAAAGCGTCCTCCTCCTAAGCACATACTCATCAGATATCACTCGCAGCTTGGCACACTGGCCCCAATTCCCCCCGCCCCCCCCCAGTTTTGACTCTAATTTACAACTAAAGGAGAATAAATATCTACACTTCTCCAAGTAACTACTATACAAAAAAGCACCTATGGTATACAGCCCCCCCCCCTCCCTATCCACCCCGAACCTCCGCAACCACCTCCCTCACCCTATTCCCATTCATCCTCTCCCAGCCCTCCAGGCTCATCACAAACGTGCCTCTCCCCGCCGTGATGCCCCTCAGGTGCTTCAAGTACCCCACCATCTCCTTCAGCGGCACCCTCGCCCTCACCGTCCGCTTCCTCACCCCCTCATCCCTGCTCTCCACGCTCCGCTTCACCCCAGGGGCATACACCCTCGCCAAGTCCACCTCCCTCTCCGCCTCGCCGCCGCCGCCCGCCGCCTCCGCATCAGCCTCGGCATCCAGGCCCCCAAGCTCCAACACATGACCGCCGCGCGCGCCCGAGATGTCGCCAACAACCTTCCCGAGATCCTTCTCCTCGCACGTCACCACCACGTCCATCACGGGCTCCATCAGCACGCTCTCTCCGCCCGCGGCGTCCCTCAGCGCCGCTGTCGTGGCGACGCGCGCAGCGGACGAGAAGGCGGCGAGGGTGCTCTCGGGGCCGAGCACGTCGGTCGACACGTTGACGGTGACGTGGGCTGCGACGCCGCGCACGGGGAAGCCGAGGCCGGGGCCGCGGCCGAGCGCCGCGGAGGCGCCGTTGTGTAGCGCGGTTTCGAGGTCGGGGGGGGGCAGCCACTTGGGTAGGCGGGTGTCGGTGCGCTCGCCCGTGGCGGGGTCGGTGGTGGGCGGGGTTGTGATTGCGATTGTGATGGCGTTGCCGTCGTCTGTGGTTGTGGTGGAGGAGGAGGAGGTGGGGTCGAGGGGCTCGACGGTGACGGTGCAGGCGGCGGCGGCGTGCTTGCCGGCGATGTCTTTGTCGAATACCGTGCGGACGGGCTGGGACGCGGCGGCGATGGTTTCGCGGTAGGAGATGAGGATGCGGCCCATCTCGGCGTTCGCCTTGAAGTCGTTCACGAGCCGGTCTCGCGCAATCTCCAGATGCAGCTCGCCCATGCCGCTGATGAGTGTCTGGCCCGAGTCTGCGTCGATGCTGATATGCAGGCTGGGGTCCTCGCGGAGCAGCATTGCGAGCGCCTCATCGAGGTGTTTCTGGTCGCTGAGCGAGTGTGGCTCTATGGCTGCGAAGAAGACGGGCGGCGGCACAGCGATGGGCCGCAGCTGCAGCGTGTCGGCGGCGAGCTGCGGGGTCTTGCTGTTCCTGTGGTGGTGGTGGTGGTGCTGCTGCTTGGGCCTCTGCGCGGCGGCGGCCTCGGAGATGAGGGTGTCGCCCGTGCGCGCGTGCTTGAGGCCAATGATCACGCCAATGTGGCCGGTCGGGATGGCGGCGATGTCGACCGCCTCGTCGGCATACATGCGCACGAGCCGGGTGGCGCGCTCCTTGACGCCCAGGTTCGTGTTGAAGAGGTTGTGCGCGCGGGTCAGCGTGCCCGAGTACACCCGCACAAACACCATTGCCCCGCGCTTCGGGTCATTGACGACCTTGAAGGCCAGCGCGCACACCTTGCTCTGGTCGGTGACGTCCAGCGTGCCCCGGTGCTTGCCCTGGTTATACGACACGGCCACGGGCGGGCGGTCCAGCGGCGACGGCAGCAGGTCCACAACCGCGTCCAGCAACGGCTGCACGCCAATGTTGCGGAAGCTGGCGCCGGCAAAGACGGGGATGATCTTGCCGTCGCCCTTCAGCGTCGACTTGCGCAGCGAGGCCTTGATCGCCGCGGCGGGGATGAGGGCGTGGTCCTCAAGCTCCATAAACACCTCGACCAGCTCCTCGTCATGCTCCGCCAGCAGCTCCACCAGCGCCACCCTCGCCGCCTTTGCCTCCGCATACAGCTCCGGCCGCTGCTCCTCGAGCCACCCGTAGTCGCGGAGCTCAATCTTCTGGCCGTCGCCCCCGCCCCACAGGAACACACGCTTCTCCACCACGTCCACCACGCCGCGGAACACATCCTCGCCGCCCCGCGTGTCGGCGTCATAGACCGGCAGCTGGCACACCGCGGGCCAGCCGTTGAGCTTCGCCGCGACCTCCTTGACCGTGGGGCCGAAGCGCGCGCCGACGCGGTCGAGCTTGTTGACGAAGATGATGCGCGGGATGGAGTAGGCGTGGGCCTGGCGCCAGACCTTCTCGGTCTGGGCCTCGACGCCGGCCACGCCGTCGAGGATGGTGACGGCGCCGTCGAGCACGCGGATGGAGCGCTCGACCTCGAAGGTGAAGTCGGCGTGGCCGGGGGTGTCGATGAGGTTGATGGTGTGCGGGGCGGGCGTGGCGGGGGAGGACGAGGGCGTCCAGGTGAAGGTGATGGCGGCGGAGGTGATTGTTATACCGCGGGTGCGCTCGGCGGGGAGGTAGTCCATCACGGTGGAGCCTTCGTCGACTTCTGGAGAGGGCGGTGGAGGTTAGTGCCTGTCTGTCTGTCTGAAGCTGTGAGAGCACGGAACCACAGGCGTCACAAGCAGGAGAGAGAGCAGCTGTGCAGTAGAAGAAAGCAAGCACAGGCAGGGCAGCGCAGGAAAGACAGAAGAAAATGCAAGAAAAAAAGAGTGGTAGAGACCTCCAATCCTCCTCGTAAAGCCGCTGTAATACAGCATTCTCTCCGTCGTCGTAGTTTTCCCCTAGTTGTAGCACCAGCACCCCGAGTCAGCCCTCAGTCCCCGCTCCCCGCCCCCGCCCCCGCCCCCCTTCAATCCCACAATCACAGGGCGCTGTACAAACTCACAGCATCGATATGCGCAATAATGCCAATGTTGCGCGTGTGCGCCAGCGGCACCGCCGCCACTGCCGCCTGATCGGCGCTGGCCGGACTTGAATAGCATCTCGTTGGCACCCTCTGCAGCGGCAGCGCCGTGGGCGTGGGAGCGCGGCATCGCCACATGGACACGGACACGGACACGGGCGGGCGGCAGCGGAGGAGAAGCATTGCGGATGCGGGTGTGGGTGCGGGTGGGGGTGTGGGTGGGGGGTGTTGCGGGGGCGAGGCGAGGCAGGAAGGAAGGCAGGCAGGAAGGCAGGCAGGGTAACTACATGTACCTACATTGTATGCGTGGTGCAGGTCGGGGAGGTCGGGGACGGGTGAGTGAGTGAGACATGGTGCATCACTCGAGTACATTGCAGCGAAATCATGGGCCCTTTTTTTTTTAGGGGAAGGAGGGGTTGGGTTTGATGCATTGGATTGCAGGCAGACTTTTCACCAGCTGTATATAGCAAGATCACACTGAACCCACTTGCCACCTCCCTCCTCCCCCTTACCCCTTAACCCGTCAATTGCTGACCCACAGTAATACAGGGTTGAATTCGTGTGGGGAGAGCTGTTATTTGACAAGAAGGGATAAGAAGATTTGTTAGTAAAGCCACCCAAAACTTGCTTTTTTTGCTTTGGCGGGTCAGCATTTTTGTTGACGGTTTAAGGGATAGGATAAGTTTTCCACACCCATGCGCCTCCGTGCACGGTGTGGCAGATACATAAGAGAGCGTGAAGACGAAACATAAATGAAGCAAGAGAAGCTGTATGTCTCTTTACATACATGTGCATGTGCATGTAGGTAGGGACATTGCTACATGTACTATGTACGAGGTGGGGTGGGGTGGGATTGGGGGGCGGAGGAGGACGGGTACAGTGCCGGAAAGGGGTGCCATATTCCAGTCAATATGCTAGCCATGCTGTATTCTATCCTCGGGGCTGCGAGGGTTGCATGCTGTTGCATGTTGGTTCATGCGTCGAGGTGCCGGTCAGCCCCTTCGCGGTGTGTCACGGCCAGCTGCAGTTTCCGGGTCTGGGGCAAAGGGTGCGGTAGAGATAGCTGGCAGGTAGAGCGAGTGAGCGGGGTGCGGTGTGTGTGCGGTGTGCTGGATGTGGGCATGGTGGTTGGGAGATGCTGCATAAGATGTCACTCGATGGGCGTTGTTGTGGCTGTGCATGCTGTGGCGCACACCAGCCACCGCCAGCCAAGCTGTCCACAAGACGACAAGACCTGCAGCTGGCGTCGTCGCTGAGCTGCTCGCTCTGCTGCAGCCAGCAGTTCTACGTACCCGCTCTACTCTCTCATCTTCCTCATCTTCCACACTCACACACTCACCCATAACACAACATCAACATCCACGCTCTCCGCCACAAAGAGCCAGAGGAGAAGGGAAGCAGCCATCAAAGGCATCACGAGAGAAGAGAAGAAGAGAACGGGGGAGTCTACTCTTATCCTCGCCACGGATACGGACACATACAGACCCCACACGTCTCACACCACAAATCCCCGGATATCCATCCATCCATAGACACGCCCCCATTGATCCCTCCCCTGGCCTGCCACCACCTCGCAGCAGCGTTCACTCAACCATACTCCCTGGGGCATCCTCTCCCCATTCCCACACTCTACGGCCATCACCCCCATCACCCCCATCCCCATCCCCGTCCCCACACACATCTCCCACCTCACCTCACCTCACCTCACACACACGCACACACACACACATACATACACACACACAGACACACCACGCACACAATGGACTACTCCGCGCTCGCCTCCGACACCGGCGGATTCGGGGACGACCCCATCGAGCAGCCCTTTGCCGTGCAGCACGCATCCTACACCCCCCACGACGACACAGACCCGCCGTTCACGCCCGGCCCGTTCAACCCAAGCATGGACGACCACGCCGAATTTGGGGGGCAGGAGCAGCAGCAGGCCCAGAAGTACCTCCCGGACGAGGGCTTCCTCAGTCCGGGCTTTGCCCCAGAGGCCTCCCGCTTCCCTATAGCCCCGCAGCAGGAGCACCAGCAGGAGCACCCGGAGCAGCCCCAGCGCCATGAGGAGGATGTCGAGCACCATCCCCACCACCATCCCCACCCCCACCACCAGGAGGAGAAGCATCACCAGCCCCAGCAGCAGAACCGCCCGCAGCACCGTCTCCAGGCAAAAATCACCGCCCTCGAACGCACCGGCCGCAAGGACCTCATCCTCAAATTCGACGTCCACGTAAGCCAGAATCTCAATCTCCCGCCCCACATCACCAGCCCGGATGACGTGTACTATCTGACCACATCTCTACAGACAAACCTGCCGAAATTCCGCACAACGCAGTTCCGCGACGTGCGCCGCACGCATCCAGAGTTCCAGAAGCTGGCAAACCACCTGCTCTCCAGCAACCCAGAGTGCATCGTGCCGGCCGTGCCCCCGCCCGCCACCAGCGCAGGCGTAGGCACAGAGGATGACGAGGCCCGCGTCAAGGCCGCTATGCAGCGCTGGCTCAACACCGTCTGCAGCAACGACGTGCTCATGCGCGACGAGGAGATTGTCTTCTTTGTCGAGTCGGACTTTGGCTACAGCCCTGTCGTCCGCCGCAAGCAGCCCGCAACGGGCGTGCGCCGCCGCGTAATCAAGCAGTTTGCCCCCCCGCCCGACGACACGCCCGAGCTCGAGCAGGCCCGCCCCGTCGTCAAGGCCTTCTACCTGGGCACCATGGAGACGGGCCAGAAGGTTGACCGCGTCGTCAAGTCGCGGCGCGGCGTCGGCCTCGCCGAGTCCGAGCTCGGCATTCGGCTGTTTGCGCTCTCGCAGACCGAGACGCACCCGGGCATGTCCAATGCCTTCCGCAAGCTCGGCAAGACGGTCCAGTCCGTCGGCGACTACCACGCTGCGCAGGCCACCGCCGAGGCAACAACCCTAGGCGACCCCCTCAACTACCACTCCTCCGACGCCTTCATCGTCAAGGAAACGCTCACCAACCGCCAGATACTCATGCGCGAGCTCGAGGCCGCAAAGAAGGACACCCGCTCCAAGCTCCAGACCGTCGAGGTCCTCAAATCCAAAGGCGCCATCAAGCGCGACAAGGTCGACGAGGCCCTGCAGGCCCTCGAGGAGGCCAAAGGCACAGAAACCCACCTCGAAGGCAAGGTCAAGCGCGTCACCAGCAACCTCGTCCTCGAGCGCCGGCGCTGGTTCGCGCGCACGGCGCGCGACATGAGATTCAGCATCCGCGACTACTGCCTGCGCCAGATTGAGGCCGAGCGGCGCACGCTGGCGACGCTGGAGAGCGTGCGGCCGGACATCCGCGCCATCGATGCGAGCGGCGGGCTGAGCCGGCTGGGGCGCGACGCGCCGCCGGCGAGCAGGAGGGCCAGCCTGCGGGTGAGTCAGGGCCCGGCGGGGGATGCGTGGAGCGGCGTGCAGCGGGTGCCGGGGGTGCAGAGGGTGCCTGGGGCGTTGGGCGGGCTGGGCGGGCTGGAGGGCAATGGGGTAGCGGTGAAGGAGGTGGAGGAGGAGGGGTTGGGCGTGGGCGATGAGGACCGGTTGGATGCGAAGAATGCGGCGAGTCGGTTGGCGGGGAGTACGTTTTAGTGCCGGGGTGGCGGTGGCGGGGCTGCGGGGTGCGGGGTGTAGGGTAGGAATTGGTTCGGGGGGGGTTCTTTTTTTTTTTTGTTTCCATCGTTATTGTTGATGTGGACTTTTTTTTTTCACGCTTATGTTTTACGGTTTGTGGCGGATTGCGGCGGGTTGCGGAGGGAGGGAGGGAGGGAGGGCGGTCATGAAAAGGGGTGTAGTGTAGTGTAGTGTAGTGTACGCTTGCGCTGTTTGCCGCCGTCGCCGCCGTGGGGGGAGTGTTGGCAATTACCATCTGGTAGTAGTCCTAGTGGTGACGGCGGGGGGTGGGGAGTGGTATTCAATAATTGATACTTGGCCTGCAATTGTCTATGTCTATGTGTATGTCTATGCCTATGCCTATGCCTATGCCTATGTCTCTGTTTATGTCTATGGGTGTTTGATTTCTCTGTCTGTGGGGGGCGTGGGTGTGTGTGTGAGTATGAACATGAGTATGAGTACGAAGTCTACGAAACGAAGAACCGGTGTGGGGTGGGGTGGGGTGGGGTGGGGTATGTCCATTGGCGAAGGAACGAAACGGGGCGGGGCGGGGCGGTGGTGTGGTGTAATGTGCTATAACGCAGTGTAGAGGATAGTAGCTAGCCAGCCAGAACGGCAATGGTGTAGGTGAGCTAGCTATAGCTAAAGAGACTGGACTGGACTGGACTGGACTGGACTGGAAGAGGTGATGTTCAGATGATGGTGGGCATTGAAGGGAGGTATAAACGGACCGAGAATGCGCATGAGCTGGCTACATGTATGTAGCTATATATATGTGGAAACGTACATACATGTATGTATGTAGAAATGTGGCTAGCTAGCTAGCTAGGTTAGCTAGGTTAGCCAGCTAGCGAGACGGAAAAAAAAAATCAACAATCTTCAAGCACCACCTGCGCCCAGATCCACCGCCGCAGGTCTAGATGTAGAGATCAGCGCTATTATTATATATATATATATCCAGCTAACCACGCACCAACAGCGCCCATGATCGGTTCACACCACACCACAGCTCGCTGGCTGGCTGGCTGGCCAGTACGTACTACATGGACGTGTGTGTGTGTGTGTGTGTGTGTGTGTAGCGTAGCTCCGGGCTGCCAGATTCTTACGCCCAAGTCTGAGGAACTGGATTGATTAAGCTGTCTCGATACATATGTGTAGTTACATGTAGCCAGTTGTGTCCAGTGGGTGGGTGGGTGGGCATGGGTGGGTGGGCATGACAGGGAATAAATAAATAAGTGGATGAGAAGATATATGCCATGAATGAATGAGTGGATGAATGAATGTCCAATACTGGCACGTTTGCGGACGGGGTTGAGGTGTTTGGGCATTTCAATTAATATAATGGGCGCTTTGGTTCCTGGCTTGGGCTGGACATGTCACGCTAAGTCCGCTTTAATTTTGATGGGTGGGTGGGTGGCTGGCTGGATATATACAACATCCCCCTCCCCTCCTCCTCCTCCTCCTCCTCCTCCGACGACCACCACCACCACCACCACAACCCGCGCCTGCACGCGCACATCCGCCCACCACGCCACGCTCCTGTCCGGCCGCAGGTTCGTGTTATCAAGACCATGGTGGCTAGCTAGCGCGCTGGCTACATGTGAGTTATATGCCGCCGGCGGCCACGCCCTCCATCACTCACGCTCTCCATCACTCACTCACTCACTCATACCAAGCCCACACCAAAAACCAACTAATTGATCCCGGCGAATTAAAACAAAACAAAAATAAAAAGGATTGGGGGCGGCCGAGATGGGTCGAGTGATATTCTATGACCCCGTACACACACATACACATACACACCGCACCACTGTGTTCCGGGCCGTCCGTCGTTTTGTTTTGCATTCGCAATGATGGGTGGCCTAGGATCGAAGAGTGTGGTTTTCTTTTTTTCTTCTTTTTTTTTTTTAGTAGGGAGAAATACATGTAGACATATATATAGTTCATCACCCCACAGTAATGATTTACATATAAAGTATATAAAGTATATATATATAGTAATCCTGAACAAATCACTACCCTCCCTCCCACCCACCTCAAGGAAAAGAAGATTGTCGACCCTATACACAAAAAAAACCAGCATCGACCTTCAAGATCTTTCCCACAAAGCTTAAGCTTCAGAGCTCGGTATTGATAATTGGCGGCGCCTGATATCGATATGTGGTATATTGGCGAATCCGGGGTATGGTGTTTTGCGAGGCGCCCGAAACAACCATATCCCCCCGTCGTGTGTTGGAGCGGGGCGGGCTTAATGGGTGCGTGGGGACCCACACCCACCTCATATATCCCCGCTGCTATATCTACCTGATGCTCCACTCCACCCCCCAGAGTACAGGCCCGTTCTGAGATGCGCAGCACACCACAAAACAGCGCCTCCCCCCCTTTCCGCCTCCCTCCCAAGCTGGTAATTTCAGAGCACGCGCCACATCTAGCAGAGTACAGTCGCAACTCGTTATATGCCGGATTGGCAACAAGATTACGAGGATTTCGTACGGGATGGCGAAAGAAAAACAGAAAAGAAAAAAGAGAATCCAGTATATAACAAATCAATTTTGCAGTAAAAAAAACAAAAAGAGGAACCCGTACGGGACAGTAACTAAAGGGATTGTTACCCGGCGTACTGAGATCCAGCCGGGTTCATTGGTGGTTGTATGCGAGCTCTAATTGGCTGGTGTTAGAAATCAGCCACATGAGGTTCAACGGAACTTGTGTACCTACATGTAGGTATGTGGGCGGCGGAAGGTGCAAGGGGTTCTTGTTTTTGCTAGCTAGACCATTGGTTGGCTGCTACCCGCCACTAGTGGCTTATATTTCAAACAGGGGGGATTCTCGGTATTTATGGTGAACACCCGGCCCGGCGAGAACCCGATCACGGGGACTCAAACTAGCAACGGGGGCCGGCCGGTCAAGAAACATGAGGATCCCAGAAATCATCTTAGGCCGGTATCGAGTGATGTCTCATGTCGATCTATCCAACCCGCACGCGCAGTCACCGGGGTTTCATCCTCACCACCGACCAATCTGCCCACCACACATTCCGCGGCCTCCTTGTGCGACCAGTCAACACAGGTACTGTCATTCACGGGGTGTTGGCGGACACTGGGTATTGGCGGATTGAAGCCAAAAATTGGCTTGGCTGTCTCTTTTCAGGCTTGTCCGCCAACACCCAGTACCCGCCAATACCCCGTGAATGACAGTATGTATGACGGTGTGTCTTACGCCACGCTGGAGAGTGCCACGCGACCGCCCGAGCGCAACGTGGGGTCGCAGCAGTGTTTTTTGTTCGTGTGACCCTGGCGCGGCGCGAGTGATCGATTATGATTGGAATCACAAGTCATCACAAGTCATCACTCGATAAGCTTTGGTTCGCTGTGTAATAAGATCAATCCGTCTCCAGGTCATCTCGAGCAAGCATTGGCTTGCTCTCATGCAGCCATGCCGGCGCATCTCTCTCAAAAAAAACTGGCTATGTGGACCCAATAGTAGCTCGAATCTCTCGGTGAAAGGAATGGAAGGCTTGCACCAGTGGTAGCTGCATCAGGCTATCGGTCTTTTTCTTCTTTTTCCTCTTTTTAGTTTAACTCATTAGTTACATGATCAGCCTACCGGTCGAGTAACACGGGTCAAGTGAGGTAAACCCCCTAGCAGTGCTGGATGCCTTAAAACAACCGCACACCTTGCGGGAATATTATTTCGCCAATTTCGCAGCTTCTAGGTGGTGGTGGGCCGCAGGTACTCAACAACAGATCTACTTTCCTAGACTCTTGTCTGCAGTGGGTGTCCAAGCTTGGACGAATGAGATGTTGCAGAATTTCTCTCATGCATTAGGGTGTTCTGTACAGGGGGGTGATTGACTGAAATTAAGGCGGAATCCTGCGGAGTATATGGTATACCGGCGTGATATAAAGACTGGCTAACGCAGAAAGCTGTTTACCCGGACGTTTTCTCACCAAAATATAGAGATGACATGATGTATATGCATGAGAGGTTTTATAGTGTCTTATCCATCCAGGGGATAGGGAGGCCGTAGTTTTATCGGTGCTTGGGATGATCCTTGTGATACTAGTTTTGCGGTGATCCTTTATCCTTTGAACGGTGTGTTGAGAATCTCGAGACAACCGACTAGTCTTATCGGGGTCTCGAGGCCTTTAATCGGATGGTATTGGCGCTGGGAAAACTCTGCAACTACCCTGATTAACTCGAACAAAATCCCAAAAACCTTTCGAGCGGGGACCGGGGATCGAATATGCATATTTGGGTTGTGAAAAGGCGACCTGGAAGGTCTCGAGTCTTCTACCACAGATACGATTCTGATTTAAACTTTTCGAACAATGGTATCATTGTGTACTTGCCTAGTCTTCTAGCCACTAGTACATGTACATGGTTATAGCCCAAGGAATATATAGTAGATGGCCATTTCGACATTTGATTTTCATTGCCTCTATGGAACAAAACACTGAGGCTTGAGCTGTCAAAGCAAACGATATCCTCCGCTGTTTGTCTGTCAAGATATAAGTGGCGATTATGAAAAACCAATATCTGTTGCCTCGGGAAGCAAAGCACTGAGGCTCGAGCTGCAGTGTCTGTACAGCCAATGAGATTCTCCGCCATCGGCTTATCAAAACGTAAGGGGCGACACTGAAGCTGCATGGTTTCATACCCAATGAGATATTTGTGTCGAAATATAAGTGCACAAGGCAGAATGATCTTGCCATCTAGTCTTCATTGGCTCTCAAAGAAATAAACACTGAGGCAGCACAATCAACGTGGCGTTACGCCGATCTGGTGTGTCAATGGCGCGCGGTCTTTGCGTAAATGGAGCTAACCATGCGTTTTGGATTTAGAACGCTATCAAGATGTACTCTTGGTGCTAGATGGTTGGACTATGTACGAGACATTCTATCATATACAGTACTAAACACGACCGCTTGATATCGATTCGTGCAGCGCTGGCGGTGCATGCGTAGGAGACCAATATCGTGGCAGGTAACTTGCTGTTGCGGATCCTGCAGGGACTCTCTAAGCTCGCCTAATGTATATATAAGCAACCAGAGCCGTACCACAGGGCTCTCTTAGGGCCGTTGGGAGAACCGTATTTGATCCAGCTGGTAGATGTATTATTGGCTTGATAGACTGAATACCATCTAAACGTTTGCTCTCACAGCCTCTCGTTAACTAATCTAGTACATACATACTTAGTCGATATACATTAGTAGATATAGTGAATGACTTGAGAAGATCGGAAAGGCAAATAGAAAAAAAGAATGAAAAACGTTGCTCCACTGCTATTTCGATAGACGATGGGGTCGGCCTTTCAATCTACTGGCCGCGCCGCGCGGGTTGGGCGCCTTTAGGTCCACAGACACAGATGCATGCCCCGAGATACATGCCCCGAGATACATACCCCAAGATGTATTGGTGGAGTCTTTTGGTACCCATTTTGTGATACCTGAATTCAAGCGGGAGAGGGCCGATTCAGATCGGTGTGCAAGACATATTAAGGAGAAAACAAACCCGCAAACACCAAACCCACATTAGTGAATATATAGGCAGCGTCACTGACGAAAAGATTGGTTGGACATACATGCAAGCAGAATCGAATCGATGGTGGAGGAGCGATAAGCTAGAGAATTATCCCTTCGATGTTTGGTGGGATATTTTCCTGGGGTATTTACTATTGAGAGCTCTCTCCTGGCCTCTCCGACGCCGGGGAGACTGTTGTAACGTTGTCGGAGTTTGGGGCTGTCGGAGCTCAATTTTCACAATTAAGGTTTAATTAGCTGGGCCCCGGCATGTTAGGCTAGATATCATAATTCGAGCCTCGGTATGATAGTTCCAAGTCCCCTATGGCTGTCAACCTCCAGGCACAACTTTTTATTCTGGCCTATCGAACCACACAAAAATAACACTGAACCGTTCTAGCGTCCCAAGTTCCTGGGGCCGACGTCTCGCTCTGGTATGTATAAATAAACCAAGCTCCAGAACTTCACCGGTGTCCAGATGATCGAGATATGGACTGTTTTCTCATGCATTCAGTCTACCCCTAAGGGAAAAGGGTTTTTTTCCCTTACGGCATATGCTACTACTTAATTTCTCAATGACATCACGCGATACGCTTGTCGCTGCAGCTAATAAACTTACTAGCGATGTCGCAAAGTGCTCGGGTCACCTGACAGCGAGGTGTCTGAAGGGCAACGGATCGGGAAACGCCTGAGGGCCGAAAATGTCGTGAAGTTTCGTTGAGGTCTGAAGTTTCGCCTTCAATTCAAAGTATTTCCCACTACTCGTTCTCCACTATTTTCCCTATCCGTCGTCCTTCAGACACCTCGCTGTCAGGTGACCCGAGCACTTTGCGACATCGCTAGTATATGTACCAGGCACAGCTACTGTACTTTCATTGGGCCGGCAATTACAGACATTAAACGTGCTGATAGACATTACGTGTAAGTTTTGACGGACGCTAGATATTTATGGACAGGAGATTTTTGATAATGGTTAAGGAAAAAAGTCCCTGGCTATCAACACTTAGTGTCCACCATCTCCTGTGAACGGTGGTAACTAAAATTCTGCATATGTAGCTTCAATTTGGGAAGCGGGTTGGAAATGGAATTCAAACAATGTTCACTACACGTAGCTATAGTATGTATATGTACAGCCCCTCAGCAAAAGTGTGCGTGATTGAGCTTTAACGTCACTGCCGTGTGGTGCGCCCTGACATTGATGTTATTAATGTTGAGATTCAAGACAATGAAAATATATAATATAAAAGAAGTTAGGTCATTGATCTTATTATTCCATAATTCCGGGCGCCAGTCAGTGGGGAAGTCTTCTCCTGAGGGGTTTGATGGTCCGCCGCGGTTAAATATATGTATATGGAGAATTTCACTCCGAAATCGGAAGTGCAGAGTGGCTGTATAGTACCTACATGTGCACAGCATTACTAACCTTTAAAGTTGAATACTCATACCCTCGCACGGTTAATAGTATATTTAGATATAAATCAACTGCCATCGCGAAGGAAACTTGAACGGCTGTAATATAGGGTATCCCCTATTAAGCTGCCAATGGGCCCTTGGATAGTTAGCGCGAGTTTACTTTTTTACTTTCAAGATCTTATGAATATTTTTCTTGATTAGCACTGTTTCGCTTTTAGGCTATAACCCATATATATATGTGCTAATTTATTAATTTCTTGGCGAGCGCTGACCTCGTGCCCAGTCAGAATCAGGGGCCAGTGGAACCATATCACGTGACTGCCAAGAGGTTGGGTGGGATCGAGCTCAGGCGAGCGCGTAGGTAATAAACTTCAACACGGACAGTGACTTTTGAGGGATGTGTATGGCAGAGTAAGTAGCCCACACCGGTCTACAAAAGGTTCTACTCGTCTCTTCACAGCGTTTGTGAACACAACCGGTATTACATACACATAAAAAATAGCCAAGACAACCTTTTTGTATGGCATGCAATGTTTCATGCGTCCAGGGGATACGTGCTTGAATAGCTGTTAAAGTGTTAAAGGCGCCGAGAGTGAAACCGTATTATACCCATTTAGAGCTGGCCCTCTTATTGGCCTTTGGAGTCAGAGTGCATCCACGTCCATATGCGGCGCGCCACCCTCAAGACCGGGCGCACCACAACCCCCGTCCTATTATATTTTACTAAACGAGCTGCCTCTCTCTTAAATCCAGCGTTGAGCCGCCTATTTAATTGTCTAGGTTCAAGAGCTGCGGGATCATTCCACTTTGTAAGGCTGTGATTTTCTGGGAAGCATTTCCGACCATGTACCCCCCATATTCTTCGCATCCTTTAAGTACTACTGGCACCCATTACACCCAGCCCCCACGTCCCCTCTGGTACAACCTAAATCATACATATATCTCTAGGGAGAGATATGGGTAGGACTTATACAGCCCAAAAGATAACTTACTTTCTGAGCCCAAAACATGCCAAATTATCATTTCTTATCACTGTATTCGGGGTAGTTGTCGCCGTCACACTAATCGTTGTATCACAGGGAGCTCAGTCTTGCCTAGCGTGTGGGCTCACCAAGCTACCCGATTCATGTTTCTCTTATATATAGAAGCCTCCTGTTTACGGGATCAGATAAGTGGTGAGCTGGATAGTTGCATGATCGAAACAACCCACAAAGCTTCAGGGGGCCAGTCGTCACTCAATGAATGCCAAAGGGATTCATGATCTATCACTCGACCGAGTGATAAAGTGTGATGTAGATAAGTTCTCTGGTTAAAGATGCAGGGCATCTATAGAAAGAAATTCTAACAAGCGCAATGCGGGGTGGACGGCTTTTATCTCTTTGGTTTTCCTTTATCCCTTGGACGGATGAAATTGTCAAATTATGAAAAGTCCGGTTGGTAAAATTGAAGTACTAGTAATGAGGAGTAATTTTAACAACCTGATTTTTGATATCTCTCCTGGTTAAAAAGTCATTCAACTCGGTGTTTAGTATGTAAAAAGCGCCATTTATACCCTTAAAAAAGCAAACCTGATAAAGCCATGGCAGTGATGCAGCAGTATTGGCCTATGAGGCCCTATTGCAGCCACTTCCATATGTCACCGTGTCACCATCAAGAGTGTGCGCGCCATATATCCGTTGCTCTTAATGGTTGAGAATAACCATAGAGCCAATCAGGGAATAAGTGTTAGATACAGTCACCCCTAGGACCATGGCGAAACCGGCTCGATGGCGAATGGCGACTTTATGGGTTGATATTTGGTCAAAGGCAAAGAGGCCGGTGCGCTTTTGTTGCCCATTCGCCATCCAACCAGGTTCGCCATTGCCCCTGGAACCACTGTACCTCTTTGGGCTAGTATTAGCTCAAAAAGGCAAGCTGCGAGTTTGACTGTTTCATCTGTCCAATGAATGCCTTTGGAGAGCCAGGAATTAGGTGCGGGTCGATCAACAGCCGCATTAATCTTGGCACAAGAATTTGGATGGTACAGGTCACGTGTTGCTAAGCGATGGATTTTGGTTCCTTTTCGGATCTGCACCAATCAGGCTAACGGGAAATTGAGCTGGTGTAATGGCTCGCTTTATCGTATACCGCAAAATCTCAGGAATGACGAATCGAACTGGACTGGAACCTTAGGCTTCAGATTGGTCGAATACTTATTGAGCCTCAATCCGACAGACCCATAGCGTAACTTTTGGTCGTCTTGAGATTCAATGGGTAAGTGGTATTCCAGCCCAGTCAGATTCATTATTTCTGACATTGCCCAGTGGGGGCATACTCGCTTAGTCACTTTTACACGTTGTGACAACTAGAGCCAAAGTAGCCATATTTGGCTACCTGAAATAGCCGCTCAAACTGCTGAAAAGATTCCACCTGAGAAATTCAAATTATCAATTCACAAAACACGTCACAGTTTCTTCAAGATAGGGCTTAAAGCCCCGAGTTTCCTTGAGGATGTTCTCTGGATAACTTCTGATGTTGCTACAAAGGGCCCCAATATAAATTTCTGCATGGCAATGTTCATTACTTCACAAAACACATCGCCAACATGACCCGAAATCTATGGGTCAAGTCTCCTACTATATATTCTCGGAATATTTTACTCTGGCTACAAAAAGACTATTTCGTTTGGGACTTAGTGGCCAAGAGTGTTTACCCCTAACCCTGAAATGTGCTCTAGAGCGTGACTAGAAGTTCTTAGCGCTAAGAAACCTTAGGCGCATCATATTAGGGGCTGGCCATAAACCAAATATCTGCTCGATGTACTCGCTATCCACTATGTATAAGAACCTGAAAATGTGAGTGATGGAGACAGGGATAATTTGTATGGAGAATTGTCTTGGTCCCGGCACCTGCATTTTCAGTTGGGTTGGACATGGACAGTATTGAAATGAATCCGAATATAGTTGCAGGACAGCGAGTTACATGCATGCCCTCTGAATTAGTTGCAATCCGTTATTATTTTACAGCGGTGGGTAGAAGTATGGTAAGAGTCCTATTGGCCGGGGCAGCCACCTAAACCCTGTTATAGACCCCATCGCTGTACCTACTGAGCCCGATCCATGGAACCAAACAGGCCTGAAGCGGATACGTATGGCTCGATTCTCGATAGTGGGTGGGTGTGTAAACTTGAGTGGCAATTGATTTTGTATGAAGAGCCTCAAGTAAAGACCCTAATCCACGCTTATTTCGAGCTAAAGGTCGGTTTCTGCCAATTGAAATTCAAGTTGACACACCTACCCTTTCTCGAGAATCGTACTATATATGTTTCTAACTGGGCCGCCGATCGACTCCGCCATATGGATAGGCTTATCGCTATGTATGTAGAGTAGGTACTGTAATTCACGGGGTATTGGCGGGTACTGGGTGCTGGCGGACAAGCCTGAAAAGAGACAACCAAGCCAACTTTTGGCTTCAATCCGCCAATACCCAGTATCCGCCAACACCCCGTGAATGACAGTACTCTACAATATCACCCATGGCCATCTGGATCAATCCAGTGTGGGAAAATCCATAAGTACCTATATATATATGTATGTATTCATCCAAGTACGCTTCATCTAAGATTGGTCCTAACGATTCACTAACTACTCCATTGGTAGCAGGCTCTTGTATTTTCCCCATACATGAACTTGTGTGCTTATCCCTTAAGCTGGCATGCTGACCCCCTATCACCTGGTCGGCCGAGACCTGCTCAAAACCTGGTGCTCTGCATATTATACAAATCTGGTGCTTGGCTTTCCATATAAGGTACTGATCGAACTGAGAAATACCTACAAACAGTAATTTAGGGGCAAAGTTGCCAAGGCTGCAGAGAGATCTACTATTTGATAGAGAGATAACAGGATCTGTTAGTAAAGCCATACAAAACTTGCTTTTTTTGAGGGGTCAGCGTTTGCTGCCAGCTTAGGGGATACTACCCTAAGCTACAGACCATATGCATGCAATCAGCTTATCCCTTTGAGATCAACTACCATATCACAGGCCGGAGCTAGCATATTTAGTATGGCAAACTTAACTACAATCTGATTGAGAACATGGGTCTGTAGTGCAAAGATTTGAGCCCTAGGATATTTTGAAGAATGCATGCAGTACTCTACATCCACAGGCTTTCAATCAGTGGAGGGCGCAGAAAAGCAGGGGCCAAGTAAACTTAAAGCCAAGGAAGATATTGAAATTGCAAAGCTAAGGTCTTAAGAATTATATATATAACTGATCCATGTAGTTACAAGTGAACAAACTTCTGATCGTGTTTCGGGTAATTGGGAAAGCCTTAGTACAGCCACGACGTCCGCAAGATTTTGTCACCCATAAAAACGTCCGCGATTGCAACAAACGAAAAATTTTGGTCTTCTTCCTCGAAAGATTGTCACACGAAGTATTGTGATATTATACAGCAGTATAAAAATATTTATCTATAAGTTTCTCTTCGTAGTCGTTCTTATCCGGTTGTTGGTATCATGATTTAAACCCACGAGCTTCATGACTAGGGGTGCCAAAACTTTGCAGCTGTACTATAGTATGCAATACTACTAATAATGGATCAACTCGCGACCACGAGTTGACCTTGGATTATGGGTATCAAATAATTATGGAAGGTGTTTAATGGGGCTGGGGGCGAAGGCACCCCCCTCATCCTATCTCCTCAATTTAATTCCCCCTTTAGAACTATGAGGGGCTATCGGCCCGTCCTCCTCTCGCTCGTGAGTGCTCAGTATTTCGTTGCGTCGTACTACACACCATGTCGCGGTCGACTAATCAACTGCGTGCAAGCATCTACCTACCCGCGCACGCCCCAGAAAAGATCGTTAGACGCAAAGCAAAATCAAAAGGAATCGAGGCTATCCCTTGGACGGATGAAATTTGACAAATTCGCGACCTACTTGCATATACTTCTTTTAACTCTCACTAGCCTACTCCGGTAAGTTGTGGCAACTGTTGTAAATTCCTGATTGGCTCTGATGCTGTTGTCAACCATAAAACCCTCCATAAAAGCAATACTATTGCCTTAATAGATAGTGCACGGTCCAGGTCGCGAATTTGTCAAATTTCATCCGTCCAAGGGATAGCTTTGCGTTAATTCAATAAAATTTGCACCTACCTCCAGCTTTTGTAATTGATAAAGAGGGTTTATGACTTTTTCAGCTATACATATATATACACCACTTACAGCCATAGTTTAGAACGAATATGGGCTGTTTACAAACAGAGGTATTTGGTTTGATTGAGATCAAGCGACCTCGCTTAGTGGTATGTGCTAGATGTAAATTGTTGCCTACTAATCGGACCAATGACGGGTCATAGGAGTCGGAGCCTCATCTTCAGAGTACGTGTAGTGTAGTAATTAAGTGCTAAACACACCGGCGCGGCCACTCCCATAATTATAATAGATAGTGCCTGTTCTATCGACTTCGTAGGAAACTAGGATAAAGATCACGCCGATTCTACTGCCGATTGGACATTGATCCAGAAAAGGCTATCCCTTGACGGATGCTCTTAATGATAGAGCCAATCAAAAATAAGTGTTAGATACCTGCTTGGGCTAGTATTAGCTCAAAAAGGGAAGCTGCGAATTTGACAGTTTCATCCGTCCATTTCGTTACTCGCAACGTTTTCAGGTTGGTTAAACACATGGGTATTCCTCGGCCGCTCAGATCAAACAATCCTTCAAGGTACCGTAGTAATTCGTCTCAGCGGATGCTCACATTGACGTTAAAATTCCTTGATCTGGCATTTGTCTTGAAAACGCTCTCATACGCGCTATAAAAGGCACCGCTGAGACGAATTACTGCAGTAAGCTCACCACCGTAAGTGGTGACAGCGAATAGGAAAGCTCCGATTCGTATGGTGGGATTTTGCCGAAACGTAAATCGATAGTATCCCCCCCCTCCCCATGTGGCCGGGGTGGGGCAGCACTGGTGCCACCATCAATGCTACATAGCCTTGTTAAAAACAAGGCTGAGAAAAAATAAGTAGAAACAAGGCTGACAGAGTGAGACAGGTTCCAACCCCTACATGCATGCAACCGTCCTTGAGAGCCTTTGATCCTCCTGCATTATTACCTAGCTGGAGGGATTTCGGGTGCGCTGTGGAGGTGCACGTGCACTTACCTATGTACTTATCCCTTACTCTGGCAATGCTGACCCTTTTCCGTGGGGGCAAAAATCCATAGCAAATGCAGACCGTTAATTGGTGGGAGATTGATTTAGATCCAATAATTGATAACGAATTTGAGCAAAGCCATACCTTTTGGCCCCCACTAAAAAGGGTCAGCATTTTTTGCCAGACTAAGGGATAAACCTACCAAAGGTTGGCGGCTGGGAGGCTTGGAACACTACATCACAGTCCTCATCGATTAGTATTTGTTTGATTGTTCACATCTAATTGCGCATCTCTGGAATTCTTTATCATACACGCAATAAAAAATAACACATTTTTAACAAAAGAAAAATCAGAGAATGAAGAAAAACTATGAATACCAAACTAAAGAAAAGGAGGGGGGACATGTCTGGCGTATTCGGCTGCCTCAAAGTAAGTGAAGGATCGAATGCTCTCACCGAGAAAGTCGAAAGTTAGAAAAGACGCAAACCGGCGCCCCGCGTACACACACAAAAAAAGATTACTTGAGAGATTGCCCTGACTAATAAAATCAGGGCCTCCATCCGACTATGAATGACCATTTCACATCTTGTATACCCACCCGCCCCGTATACCCCCTACCCCTGCGAACATCTATCGAGATTGCTGCCGTAGACGATTGCATGTTTTCGAACTTTGCCGCAGAAAGATTTCATTGAGCTCGGGCTGGATGTGCGCGAAAATGAACACGTCTTTTAGAGAATTTCGGTTTTAACGTTTATCTCTATCCACCCATCATGCCCATTTTCCCACGCTTGTATTGTCGCTTTTTATTCCCACTTGTATTGGGTTCGATATGTGATATGCTATTGTCGGGCTCTCCCTTAGGCTCTGAAGATGCAAACGAAACTTCGTCTTCTTGCCAATCAGGAAATCTTTGCTTCACAGGCGTACCGAATGACTTGCGTTTGGCTGATGAAAGCTCCTTTTCTTTACTCCATTCAGGCGACAAAATGCGCATGAGAGCTGAGGCCGCTATCGCCGTAACACCTCGCGCGTTTGCCTTAACTCTCATATTCCGATCCTCTGTGATTAAGACAGCTGGTTCAGCGACTCCTGCCTCCTTAAGAGTCTGTCTCCGAATCTCTCCCTGCTGCTTCGTCGTTTGAATAATGATATCATCTATATTACGGATGTCCTCTGCGCCCTCGAGTTGCTCCTTGTAGAATCCGGTGTATGTAACGTTACTGCCCTTAGATGTGATAACCTTAATGTCTTTCTTTTCAGTCAGATAATCGTTGATGAGTAGGATTGCTGAAGATGCTGCTTTCTGTACGGTTCCGGAATTCTTTGCCAAACCAACTAGCTCGGTGATCACTGTGCGCCACAAATCAGCTACTATGCCGTACCCCAAGACACTCCAAGACACTCCAAGACAACACTCCGAGATAACACTTTAAGATACTCCGAGATAACATACCACAATTAGGGATAACAATTGCCCAGTTACCCGAGGAAACTATGAATTTAAAGGTCTCGGGATGGCTCAAAAGAAGATTGGTATCTACCACAAGTATCTAAATAATGTTAAAATCGGAAGATTAGGTATATCGATTTAGCTCCCACTCACAGTATATTGTGGCTTTAACGCTTCTGCGCCCTTAACGAGAGAATGTTTGACTTCTGGTGCCACATCAGGTGTCCAGCTGGACTTCAACTGAGCTTTTAACTGACGTTGTTGTTCTTTAAGGCGGCGAACCTCCTCGGACTGTCCCACAAGAACATAATCATCATCATCAGATTCATTATCTTCATCCACAGCAGTCATGTCGACATCGGAGCCGTGCTCAGATTGTTCTGGTACGCCATCCGATGACAGATAGCAGGGCGTAGACGGCTCGATTTTGGCATAATTTTTAGACTCGTCAATTCTCCGTAAAAGCGAAGGGTGAGATGAAAAGCTTCCATTGCTGTATATCAAGTGATCACCGCTCTATGATCATATTAGTTACTGTAGGGATATTTATGGTGTGTATATTATATTGGCCCACACTCACAGCAGCAATCCTTGTGGCAATCCAAAGAATCCTTTCAATTCTAATGTTCTCCATAGATGGCAATTCCATCAATCTCTCCTCATCATCAACCTGGGCATCCTCAAACCAGCTGTATGGAAAATAAGCTTTTGCCCAGTCAAGTCCACGTAGTGTATAGTCCTCCGGCAATGGGCGCCCAATCCCTTGTTCTGGAATTGGAAAGCTTTCGGATTCAAATTTGTCGGTCTCGCATTCGTTGGTAAGAGAATTGAGTAGGGAGACTAGCGCTTCCCAGGGGAAGTCATTTTCTAACAATCTGGTAGCCGGCTCGGAGGAATTCATGTGCAACATGAAAACGAGCCAGATATGGATATGTGGCAGAACGTCAGTTTCTCCTCTTTCTAATGCAATTGTTAATATCTCGTATGCCAAGCGCTTGGAGTAATTCAAAGATATCTCCTGGGCTGTGAGGCCTCCTGAAGAGAGCATAGAATCCCCAGATTTATTTTGATACTCGCGCTCTAGTTTAGATATGGGTTGTAGAAGCGAAGTAACATGCTCAGAGCTGGCCTCGTTGGGTATTGGTGGGAGAAGATCAAATTCAGCAGTACTGGCATCTCCGGAGGTGTTTGAAGCGGAAGTGTCATCCGTTTCATCTGCTTTACGCCCTTGTCGCCAGGCCTGACGCAGAAGACTATCTTTTGCGCCATACTGGAACAACCCAGTGATATTGCACACAGCGATATATGCACCAGAAACCTATGAAAATTTAACATCACGTTTATAATTGAGGGATTAGTTATAAGTAAAGAATGTATACACAAACCTTCCATTTCGACTTGGGATCGCTGATATGTTTGTCTAGGACGCCCAAGAAATCGTCAAGCGCTCCTTCAAACTTCTCGAGATCAATGTGTGTAAAATTAATACCGTGTAATTGAATGAATGCAGTATCCACCGGCTGAGCCCTCTGTGGCCTACTATCTGGTGCAAAGATTGGATCGAAAAGGGTGAGTATACTCTCCCTAGACGAAGAGAATGGTTGGGTTACGCCTAGACTTTTGCAGTAGTAAAAAAGCTGCTGCAGAATATTAGGTTTGGCCAAGATAGCTAGATGATGATGCAGACGCCCAACATATGGGGTCTTGTCAACTGCTTTAGAATACCAGAAACGCGCCACGTTCGCCCATGTGTCCCGGTCACGTATATCGTCATCTTCGATAGCCATACGGTACCGACCAAGATCACCAAGACATTCAATCCAGGTGTCCTCAAAAGCGGGCACGGTTTCATAGACTAAGTAGAAATATTAGAATAGAACGTGAAAATGCTCGGGGATAACTTACGAAGGGCCATCATGCTATACGCTAAATAAATAAATGTTAACATGTGCTCAAGAGAGTGCGGCAATCTATGGCGAAGTAGTTCCAGAAAGCTATGTATCCCATGTTTCCACATGCGCGCGGGCATCGCATAACGAAGGGCCAATTTCCGCAAAGAGGGGCTTGCACTAGGATGTTGCGAGGCAAGGAAGAAATCGTGATGCTCATGTAAGAGTGTTCGGTGGAGTGCTATAAGTGCTTGCCACTGCTCGTTATTTAACTTGGGATGCTTGTCCGGTTCTAAGGCAGCTGCAGCTTGCTTTTTATCCACCTCCGAGCATTTTGTTTCAACCATCATAAGCCCTGCGTATATACCTTTAACTTCTATTACCAACTGCTCGGGACTGATCGGCCTTGTCTCGGGCTGTGGAACCATCCGCGGAATGTCATCATCCTCTTCTGTGTGGTTTGATTGAAGTTGTTGAGCCTGAGTTTGCATGTTATTTAAAATCATGATTTTGCCACCTTCCCTACTCCCTTGCAACCCAGTCTGTTGCTGCGGCGGTTGTTGAGTAGGGGCATTTACATTTCTTGGCGGTTGAGCTCGGTGATTGAATAATTGGTTGTCTTTCCTTTTTTGTTCTCTTTTAGGGCGAGAATTTTGCGGCGATCGGGTCGCAGGAGGTGGATCTTCAAGTCGTTTTGAAGAATCCTCCTCGGCCCTGAAAGCGCTCGGCGGGTCTCTTTGCGGGTCATACAAGCGCCGTTGCTGTACCGCTCTAACGGGCCCGCCGCCTTCATCTTCGCCCGGATGGTCAAATTCATATCGAGACCGATCAAACTCGGGATCTAGAGGTTGGTTTTTCCTTGGACGCCCCGAAACTTGACGGTTCAGTTAGTTCGGATTTTACAACGACTGGGTAACTCCTACCTGGGCTTCCGATTCCCCGACCTACTTCGGACCGCTTCGGAGCTTGCGCGCGTGTTCGCTTGGGCGACTGTACTGCATGACTCTCACGAATTTGCTGGACTGGCGATCCGATCGCCTCCATAGATGAGTCTCCGGTGCGTTTGCGACCGTTACGGGGAGAACGTGCTGGTTGAGATTGATCCACGTCGTGCATTCGGACATCCGCATCTTGCTCCAAAGTAATACCAGAAGTCTTTTGCTCAATCTCCTGGACCCCGTGCTGTCCTGCAAGTTCCCCTTCACTTGGCCAAGCAGTCCCATGTCCCAGCTTCTTGTTGATTTTTCGAGATTGAGGCTGAGCCAGATCTCGTACTTGCCACTGCAGCGAGTTCTCCCCAGAATCTTGAGCGTTAAAGCGTGTAGTGGTATCGATTACCTTTTCCGGAATCCTTGAACTCGTGCGCGCTGGTGGGTTTCCTGTACTCCTGGATTGATACAAATTGTAAGATAATAAGTCATGGCTACATGTGGGCGGGGCTAACCAACCTAGCGCTATGACGACGCATCACTTGGGTTATCTGAGAATTGATATCCGTAGCCTGGATATTGTTTGTGCCCATGTTGAGGTTTTGTGCTTGTTGTTCGTGGAGGTTGTGAGGAGATGAAATTTTTGACCTTGGAATTCAGGTCAGTAAGTACGACGTGTTCTTTGTAACAACAAACCGACACTATAGTATGGCGGTGGCGTGCTGCAATAATCACTTCATTAACACTTACAAGAGTCTGTGTGAGAATTTAATTTCCTAATAAGGTCCCTCAACCAATACCGTCTTTTTGAACTATGAATTCTGCTGATAGATAATCCAGTTTCACTGAGAGCTCATTGCTAGATCGGTATATGCAGTTCGTAGGAAGGAGTTAGTTGTGTGAGAACTTTGGAGAAAACTACAATTACCTCTATCTATATGTTGGCTTGAGGCTCTGAACCTTGGTTCGCCAGCTCGCTGCGCACAGGCAGAAATAAATTAGACGCACTTCGCACAATGTGCGAACATACATTTTATAAGTCATTACTAGGTCAACGACGGAACCGGCTGATGAGGGGTGCAAACTAAACTAAGGGGCTGTATGGGGCTGTATACAAATGCATGTATGTATGTAGGTACCTACATTCGCATTCGGTACATGTATCTACATGTACCCAGAAGTGACTGTACTAGCTTCGGTGCGAATCAGCACTAGAGGCAACCAACACGAGCCGACTCTAGTCATGAGACATCTCCGATTTTATTGTGTACGTGATTGGCCGAGGTGCTCACTATGCTGTAGGATGGCATTTCCCATCTTGACCTAGACGAGTGGGGTATTCATATGGTGGTGAGGCTCTCGATCACTCAGTTAAAGTTCTGCCCATAGTCCAACCGGACCAACCCTTCCCCACATAGTTTACTCTACTACTATTTGCCAACCTGTGACAGCTTAGATCAATCCAACGGTCACCTACGATATATAATAGTCGACCAGCTTCGATGCCGCTCGGGTCTGGTTTAAGATATCATCTTGGAGATTTCTCCGCCCGTGGCGGGGCTGCGTCGTTACATACGAGCTGTGCTAAAGATGCAATTTCAGTAGGCGAACAAAGAACAATTCGAATACAGGTTACTCAACTTCTCATTCATGTCAGCATCACAAGATCCTTTTGGCTTTACTGAATATTATTACCCCATTATAATGTAAGGTTTGAAGTCTTCTAAGAGCACATTAGATAGTCTAAGGTTTGTTTTTACCTGTGTCCTATCCTACAATCCAACGACGCTGCGTACATGTATGTAGCCTCGCTTTGTGTATGTAGCTACAGTACCAGGAAACACCAAGTACACAAGTACAGTTTTAAATCACTCTAAGACATAAATATCATCTTCAATCTCGAAGCGCCAACTTCCCGAAGTCCCTACTTGGGCACATGCGCACATTTTCAAGGGACGCCTGCACGCTTAGTGGACCTTCGTTCGGCTACAGACCGCAAATACACTTCCCGGTCTGTGATCCAGCATCTAGACAAAGCTCAAACGAAGGGCCTATATATATGTGGTTCGCAGAAGGCTCAGTTTCTGCCTAGAATTTTCTTCCAGGCATCCGCGCTCCATGCCAGGCTCAGGGAGTGTTATTAAATATGTCAACCTCCCACCTGTTTCTCCAAACATATGCCTATTTTCTTTTGCTTCCGACCGGCCTACCAACATATTGACTACAGCAATAGGGAAAATTATTGTAGAAACAGGGGTCCAAAAACCGGGTTTAGGTGGCTGTCCGGCCAATAGGACTCTTGCCATACTTCTACAATAATTTTCCCCATCGCTGTACCACTTTGACCGCCAAAATAAGGAG
Source organism: Morchella sp. 2016-41 (assembly GCA_024713855.1). Taxonomy (NCBI): domain Eukaryota; kingdom Fungi; phylum Ascomycota; class Pezizomycetes; order Pezizales; family Morchellaceae; genus Morchella; species Morchella sp. 2016-41. The sequence continues at coordinate 447,175 of JAMGZD010000005.1, forward strand.
CCATGGGTCAACCACCACTCGTCACACTAATTTGATCGGCTTATAAAGAATACGGCAAAAACTGGCGAGATAGAATCCCCCATCAGACGATGCGGTATGTACACCGTACACGCATGTCGATGCATTATTCGAATGTTTCATAGCCAGTTAAGTAGCTACCTACCCATTCTCCTGTGGCTCTTAAGATCTTTGTGGTACAGTGTCTAAGTACACTGGTTATTCGTTTGTAAAACGCCAACAACCGGAAGGTTTGGAATGGACGCCGGCCTCAGAACGTCACAGGCCGATAAGCTTTTATCAGCCTCATCCTCTAGCTCCATAACATACCACTCGGTCTAGACACAGCGAAACACTGCTTATACATGAACTCACTTATCACACTTATGCTTCTCAAGTAACTCGGGTAGTCTACATGTAGTCAACCATGGATCGAGGCTCCATTCTAGCGATCAACTTTTTCTATCAAGTACAGATGGACTCCGTGCGCCGTGCGTTGGCCATGGCTGAATGTCGATTAATGGAAATAGAGATTTAAGATCCACATAGGTCACTGAGTGCTATGCAACTGGTACGTAAGTTCGCGGATAGAATGTGCGCACATTCTTCCCCTTACGTTTTAAACGTCAGCGCGGTTATCCACCATTTATCCCTGGAAATCGTTCAATAGAATTTGTGTCATGAATTGTACAATACCAACATATACACCCAATTCGCCAAATATGATTTTAGACAAAATCCCGAGTTCCAACGCAGCGGGCTGGGCGTATTCGTTGTCCATTGTTGCGCGTTAGCTCAACCACACCGCCCGCAGCGCAATTTAGTTTTCAACTGCATCAAGCTCGATTTTGGATTCCTCAGTCACGATTCCCTGGGGTTCCCTTAACAATAAATGATTATACGAGTCACGCGCTAATGCAGGTACGACAACTTTACTCCTCAAATTCACATTATTCGCATATATCTCGAGTCCTGCGACGCGAAGACCGGCTAAAATTTCAAAGCGCGCAAGATAACCCGGCAAATTCATCCAGTGCTGCAAATACAACTACCAGCTATATGGAATATAGGACTGTAGTACGGATATACCCGGTCAGTGAGGCCTCGAGGTTGGGACCTCAGCTGCCAGCAAGCAACAAAAGATCAGGCAAGTTGGACTTGTACGATCTGTGAACTTGTCAGGTGAATAATTGGCTCGTCAGGGCCATGAAAAGGTCCCCCCCAAATTTTTGGTACTGACCGGTCTATATCATATCTTAACCTATACGATAAAATGTACCAAATGGCTGTCACTGCAAATGTATAAAGTGTCAGGCTCAGTCGGGCTGTCCCAATCTCACTATCCGCGATAGTATATCTTGAGATTAATCGACAGTGGTAATTAATCCACCACGAATTAACACGTCTTTCGTCCCGTCCTATCGTCCCTCCAGTATCTCTATACAATATATGCATATATATATATACAGCTAGTCTACCGGCCTCAAACACAACACTTATATAATTATCACGACTTCGTTCAATTCACCATTATAACCCCAATTACCATATTTGGAAATAATTGGGAAGCACTTACCATTGTAGATAAGGCTCGAGCTCGATATATACATATATAGAACAATCATAAACTAATGAACCAGCATTTTAAGTATAAACCGCGAACTTAAATCCATATATGATGCAGTGTGGACACGTTCACGTGTAGTGCTTGATCTCGTAGGCTGACCTGTATATAAGATGCACCTAGGCATCCGTTCATGATCAGCTGATTATGACCAAATAATTATAAGCCTAATACATAATTCACACTTATAATTATTTGAAATTCGAGGTGTATACACGTACGTACATATGTATATAATATATATATATATATATATTTACATATGATATGATGTGCGTACGTACGTTGGTGCCCGAGCTGGGCCTCTAGAACCACAAGCTCAAACCTATCATAGAGAATCTAAATACGTATGTATACGTGCCGAGTATATAGTAATAAGTAAGTAGTCGTACCAACCTGGTGCCGGTGGTTATGCGCACTCTCCAATTGATTTGAGGTAAACTAGCAGGCTTACATCTTCAATCACGTGACCACGATCACAATCGCACCTCGTTATGTCGTACGGGTACAATGAATTCTTGGAGCCCAACCTTTATGAGATAGAAAATGTACCCAAATATACGAGATAGCAAGTCAGAGACCCAAAAAATCAAACTATAGCTGTGAGATAACGAGGCTCGACCGTAGGTACATCTCTACAGCAATGAACAACCAACTATATATTACTTACTGTCTTAGTAGCGTTGTAGTTAGTATCTACATGTAGTACAGTACCCATCTATTATCTCAGCTAGGCTATGAGTGTTTCCTTGCTGGGAGCGAAGATTCGCCACAATGTATCAAACCCACAACTTGAGAAATACGCATCTGCGTATATTCTAGTGGTACTAGTTAGTCGAAACCTTGCCTTTTAATTAGTTGGTTGGATTCACTGACAATCAGCTCAGGGGCGAATTAATCGAATCAGGCACCAATAAGAATTAACTACATAGGACACTGCATGCGGGAAACCTTCGACAAGGCCGGATCACACCGGAGATTTGCGCGCATTCGAGTATGTAAGTGGCTCAGAGCACTCAGTATTTGAGAGCCCATGAAGAGAGATCGAAAGGCCTGGAGACGGTTATATCACACATGTAATTCGCACCCCTATATATAGCTATGACCTAGGTAAAAAGTACTAGACAGTGCAGGTTTTAATTTGGTTCATGGTGCACATTCTAGGCGTGCAAAAATTTCCAGAGACAAAATTTGCATTGACCGGTACTTTTTACATGCCCAGTAGAAATAATTTCATTGTCTCAGTGCGGAATCCAAATCCTCATAATAGGTAATTTTCATACACATTGGAAGCTTATTAGGAAACACTGAGACATATAAGGTTTAGGTTTAGAGGGGTATCTTCAAGAGCTAGAGAGCCAGTGTAGAGGTCCAAAACGTCTTCAAGTTCTATGTATGTATCAAATTTCTGTTCAACTCGCGCGCGCGCGGTAGTCTACATGCAGTGTTCTAGGTACGTCTCATGCTAGGCCGGGTACTCTACATGCACTCGTATTTTCCAGACGTTTGTAAAAGGAACCGCTATTGCATACCATACTAAGTTGTGGACTTGGCTCGTATTTATATGGTATGCAATAGTGCCGGTTTCTTTTACAAATGTCAGGAAAATACGAGTGCTAGGACTGTACGCACACGTGGACCCTAATCTATGTAGTGTACTGTACTACATGTACGTACATGTAGTTACAAGTATACACCGTCTATAATCCTTCAGGCCCTCGACCAACCACAACTTAAGTACGATACATATAGCGAACCCAAAAAAACCTATCAGAAAGTGAGTGCTCGAACCAGTATATTATATATACTGAATACCTATGTATAACCTAGAAAACCAGGTATATCAGCCCAAAAATGGGAGATACACAGGCCACTACTATACTATAGCTATAGACACGTTGGTAGTATACCCCATGTAGTATATATAGTTAGTACTTAGCCAATACCATATATAGCGAACTCACATTAGAGAAGCGCAAAAAAGTATACGCATTTCCTTCTGACCCATCAGCTCTAGCTACATATATAAAGAGCCTATGGGAATATTATCAATTATATATATATAAGTGATCAATAATATCGGCAATTAAGACTATCTCAGGATGTACAGTATATACATGTATGTATATAATAATTATATGGATGTCGTATGTTACTAGCTTTGGGCATAGATCTATAGAGGGGATCTAGATCTAGCTATAGAGAAGTCTCTGAATAACCACACCCGCTCAGTTGCCAACAAGACAACATTGTTGTAATAGCGGTGATATTATTGATCCCTAGGGGTGACCCAGTTGCCAGTCGGTCAAGAAGTAAGCTACCCCACAAATCTGGCGCAACTTTGTCAAGTACCTACTCGCGACCAGCAACAAGAACCCGAAAATGCACGTCCTAATCTGCAGTTCCTATTGGAGTAAAAGCCGAAAATACACCAAAGACCTGCAGCTGCATATTCGGGTTCTTGTTGCTGGTCGCGAGTACATGTAGATACTGCGCACCATATGCATGTAACGTAGCGCCAGTTGCGGCTCAGAATTATAGATGATCGATGTGTACCTACATTATGCTACAATGGGTCCTCCTGGCCGTTTCCCCTGTTGGGCAGAGACCACTCGCTGTCTCCACCTCCTCTGCGGCCTCCTCTTTTTTTATGAGGCTCTCACCAAACATTTCTTGACACCGGCTCAACCTCCCGGGGAAGAGCTCCCTCCCGATATTACACTGCCTTCGAGCTGGGACCCTGATCTATCATGGGCGGTTCGGCAACATTTGCCATTTTGTTACTCTCTGCTCTCAATATTTTTCCTTTGTCGACTTGTAGTTGGGGGGGGGTCTCTTGTCGTCTGCCTTGTAAGAGGACGTGCGGTTGGTAGCATACCACAGTTACTATAACGAGAAGCCCGGGCGGATATATGTGTTGGGGATAGGTAGAGTTCACGCCATAGGTTTTTACCTCCATGCGATATTCATGTACCTAGAATCAATTGAAACTATGATCTAAAAAAAAAAAAAAAACCTACATTATGCTACATGTATACGTGTCTTACACACACTAGAGTACAGGGCTCTGGGCCGGGTTGAAAGTACAGCCTTGTAAATAATTTAGAGGGCACCCCCTGTTAGTCTTTAATTACGGTGACCCAGTGTTCGCGGGTTCTTCTTTGAGCCTCATTGACATAAGAAGGCAACTACATGTACTCGGGTGCAATGCAAGTGAAGTGACGGAGGGATAATTTGTGTGAGAGATCACCGCCACTCAATACAAATTATCCTTGCCCTGCGTAACTCTGGTTCTTTTCGTGGTAAACGAGTACATCTTATTCCATCAGGACAATAGATCGCAGTGATAATACTTCGGAGAAACAGGAAGATCCAGCTAGCTCAAAGACTCGATCAACACATGTTACTGTCATGGAAACAAATTAATCACATGGTGATGACCTATTAATTGCCGCCCTTACCTAGCCTAAATTACTAAAGGCGCGATTCTGGATTAATTGAGAACTCACTAAATTATGCACTCTGCTCTAACTGATTACAGGTGAGAGGTTGATTTATTCACATGCAGTACAGCTAGCCGGCCAGCCTTGTCTAAAAACCGTGATCGATCTACTTTATACACGTATAAAGTACCTTGCCGTCGAAACGCATACAATTTTGAGCCTTATTCAGTCGGCTTATCCAGAACGTAGGCTTATAATAGCTTTATCAGTACAAAAATCCTTTTTCAAGCCTTATTTCATGCTTGAATAATACTAATTTGAACCTTATTGGATTCATAAGGTTATTGTGAGCCTACGTTCACTGAATAAGGCTCAAAATTGTATGCATTTCGACAGTGAGGTATATATCGGTTTACACTCTAAAATATGTATTTCATATGAGTACTATGTACATGTATTTATAATATACAGACCTTCAAGATACTTCGAACACCGCGCAGAACCACATAGGATCTGTGTTAATTAAATTCGTAGAGCGTTAGTGTATATTTTTAATTAAAAAATACATGTATACTCCGTTTTCCGCTCAGCAAGATCCCTATTGACCGAGATTTGTGGCCGCTGAGACTACAGTCAAGAAATATCTGTAAATCTCGCTGAGTAGCTAGAGATCTCGCTGAGAAAGGAAACGGAGTAGATTAATGCCATCACTATATTTAGCTACATCCGAAAAATTTATGCATTCTCTATTACGTAAGCTGCATTTATAGGAAAAAACAGGCAGGAATGGGATGTGGACATTACTCTACATGCATGTAGGGGCACTTGATGCATACATATTCAAAGAGTGGCAAGGTTAAAGTAGGCAGAAATTCAAAAAAGAGCCTCAGATAATCACGTGATTATGGTTACACGCATATTACGTATATACTTAATTGTATTCACACAAAAGGAAAATAGATAAACCGCTGTTGCCTAGATGAAAGATCAGTGTATAATCATACGAGACAGATTAAACCTGATTCTTATATCTGTGCAAATCGGATGGCCAACGTTAACTACATGTACATATACATATATATGACTTCCGACCTTTTGATTAACGAGCGAGTGAGTACAGTATCTACCTAGACACCATGGGGTCACTAGAGACCCTGCGCAAGTGGGGCCAGCTCTATATTTTGATTATATCACTGGCTAATGGCGTGATCGGCACCAATCAGGTTGTCAGAAAATGGAGCTGGCAAAGTTTCTATTATCGCACTCAAATTTTGCGCCTTTAGCCTGACCAAGGCTGTATACTAGTAATGTCTAGTGTTTTAGTACTCTAATTATATAGATCATAAACTATCAAGGCAAGACAGGTATACTCTACAGACCTATCTGAAGTCACTAGTGCCCGTCGATCATCATCATAGTAGGGGTCCGCCCAAGACTGTAGGCTTCTATTATTATTATAGGGCTACGTGTAGTGCTGCACTTTCTGGTTGCTGGTCAAATCGTCAGTCCCAGAAAGTACCTACTCGTAGATACAGTACATAAAGTATATACTCGAGACAGGTAAGAAGAGCCTGAAAATGACTTTTGATGGTAACAACCTCTGATTCGCGCCTGGCGAAAAGCTACACTAAATTGAGCCTTGCTTGCAGCTTGCATTTTCAGGTTCTTATCACCTATCCCAGGTATGGCGAAGCGGACCTTTCACCGATGGTGCACAGTCTTTCTAACCAATTGCTTCGGATATAATGTAGTTTATATCCTATTTAAGTAAGCCACATTATCAAGCCCTTGCTTGCATTAGGCCTAGCCGAGACACCACACGCACATGTACACAGATAGTCTCCGGTATGGTCCTCTTTCGCACTTGAATTCTTGAGTTAGGAGGGCTTAGTGGTGGGGATCTTGTCGATTGCTCTTGAAGCACTCCCTGAGGTTCTGCATGTACGTGTGCTTCGATCCAATACTAATCTTCTCTCATACGTGGTTTTTACAGGATTGATCCGGATCCATTACTGTGCTATTATCTGTGATAAGGCATACCTAATGTCGGTGAGAAGGATTCCAGAATTATATGTATTTCTATGGTGCGATTCTCGAGAGAGGGTAGGTGTGTCAACTTGAATTTCAATTGGCAGAAACTGACCTTTAATTTAGCTCGAAATAAGCGTGGGTTAGGGTCTTTACTTGAGGCTCTTCCTACCTACAAAATCAATTGCCACTCAAGTTTACGCACCCACCCACTATCGAGAATCGAGCCATACCTGAAATACCAAAGTGGGATTTTAATCATAGATTATCACTCGCCAATCACATGAACCATATCTTGGCCGCGTAGCTGCATCAATACATGGTACTTACTTACCAGAAAAAGAACCATAAAATGCAAGTGACGGAAACAGGGATAATTTGTATGAGAGAACGGCACCACTCCATACAAATTATGCTTGCCCTGAGTGACTGCATTTTCCTGGTAAGCAAGTGTAGGTGTATATATACGCAAATGGTGTCCTCAACAACTTATATGAAAGACTCGAATTCTACATGTAGCATATATTTGCTTCTCACTTCATTTCTTTTCTAATTTATCATTTATCTAAACTAACCGTTATGTGATACTAAAAGATTTTCATCATCGCACGTACATCATGCATGTTCCTCAGCGTCCTCAGGATAGAACAAACCCCTCAAGGACGTACAGTTTATCGTTACGCGGGAACACAACACGGTATATATGGTCACCCGATCTCTCATGATCACAGAAAACAGACAAACCTCACGCACAACCTGTATTTTCCGGATCCCTGGGCCAAAAGCATGTTGGTCTAGAGGCACAGTGAAAGTGTGTGTGTGTGATATAGATAGGGGTAAAAAAAAAAGATATCTGTTGTGGGGTATCTAGCTAGTACACGATATACATGTATCTATGTATGTACCGGGGGTTAGCCAGCTTTTGCAGCGCAACCTCCATCACCTCAATTTGACTCCCGCTCAACCGCAATTTCATCAAATACCAACCCTCAACAGAGTCTGGTATCCTGAAATGATACGTAGATGAAGCGGTAGGCACGGGGGATACTACTGGTTCCTTGTTCGCATCCTTAACAATACAATTCGATTCCTTAAGTGTAAGTATGGTGCGAGAAGGCATAGGGGGTGGGTGTGTAAACTTCGGCGTTTGCAGCCAATCAATCAATATAAACTTGGAGATCAACCCCCATAATGGTCCTAGCGCCTAGCCTAACGGTGGAATTCTCTCCAGTTCCTATACAAAAGATGTTCCTCTGAAGTTGACACACCCACCCCCTATGCCTTCTCGCACCATACATATATCAAAACGTCTCGGTACTTTTTTCCCACATAAGTTTAAGTAAAATTACATGCAGTATTACATGATTGGTTGCCATGGTTGTTGCTCATAAAATCAACCAATCGAAAAAATGGACAGGGGGTGTCTCTAGACTTAAGGTGCACTCGGTACATCATGTTTTTTTTGGACTGATGGATACTATATACATGTAGGTAGTATAATACACATGGAACGTAATGATGACTATAACTTCTGAGCAATAATCAAAGTTTTTAGGATATACAAAGGCGGATCCTATCTAATTATAATGGCGATTACTACAAACACAACCATCAGACAGGATAATGTGCGAAGAAAATTTAAACCAAGATTGAACAACAGCGCGCGAAATTTGGAAAGCGGAGAAATTCTAACACATCAATCTCAGGGCTGCCTCACATTTGTGGAAAAATTTGAGCGATAACTAGGTGGCGGTCCGGGATGCGGGTTGGTTCAAATTCGATCAGTTATGTATTAGATTGGTGAAACAAGCACAAGTGTTCTCATATCTCATATAAAGAGGCGACTGTCGATCTCTCATGGGCCGCCTGAAATTAAATTTGGTTATAGTTCCCGACTGCCTTATGCCAAAATACACAACACAGCCTACATAGACTAATCTCTGCGGCCGCGGGACGCATGGTAGGTAACACGTTTCTTTGCTAGCTACATAGATGGTTTTCGCGTTCTTGATCTATTTCCTGGCCAGCTGGACCCACAGCGGGTTCATCCGGGTTCGAATCAAGCTTGAGGCGGCTCTAATGCCAAGATTGTTACTCCCCCATTTCGAACCCATTTCTGCGCATGTTGATATATATACAACAATATCATGACTATTATATTGTCTTCATCAGCAACAACCAAGAACCACCTATAGCTACGAGAGTCTATTTATATATGTACCATATTACATGATATATTGACCATTGAGTGGAAGCCTGCAGTTGCGATTTTCTTTTCTTTTCTTTTTCTTTTTCTTTTTGTTTAACTCATTAATTCTGCAGTTGCGAGATGTTTAACAATACAGACATCTTATCGTATGTGTTTCTGGACGGAGAACATGTGTAGGTTGTACATACATTTCTCCCCAACTTGTAAAAGTCAATTTCAAGTATAGAGGGTTCAACTCATTGCTAACGAAAGAATTCCTTTTATCATCAGAACTAAAAAGTATCCTAATATTACTAATCTTCGCTTTTGAGACTTATTTTTGGATAAAATATATGTACATGCACATAATCATTATGAAATCATGAAAACCTAGCTCGCTCTGATCTGGCATACATATAAATGTACCTATCTTTGTTAAACATACTATTGCGTATGTGACCCCAGAACGATATCATTTGGGGGGGGGAATATCAATCAGCTATCTTCATTAGCTCTAGAATATGCTTTTGTCGAATGTGGAAGCATGTGTTTAGCAGTGCCAATCGGGACAGGTTAAAGCTTCGACTTGGAGCCATCAAGTAACTCTCGATCCATCCTAAGTAGCGAGTCAAAGCTGCAGTAGAGACCATTTTCAATTTCATATCATGCTAGATATCGATTTTTGATAATACCGTATCGTATCGTGAAAAGTCACAGGTGATACATTGACTTAGATCTATGCGTTCGGTCTTCATCATATACGCGTATGTACCTATTAACTTAAGAAGTTAGTCCCAAGCCACCTTAAGAAGTGAAATATTCAAAATTGAGGGACTCGTCTACATTAAAATATGAGACACGAACGCAAGAAAGCGATTTGTAACACAGAAAGATGAAAACGCGGGGTACGGGCGCACGTCAAATAGACGATTGAGGGGAGTCGATAAATAAAGAGATGATAAATCCCACATATTACCAATGTAAACCGCGAGTGATCTATTTCCAGAAGTCAGAATTTATCGTATTAATGCTCAGGGCCAGATACATACGGAGCGCTCCATGTTCTTACAAGGAATACATGCTGGGGTTTTTAAGTAGTAATCGGCACTTCTACCTGTTCCTGTTCCCCACCATGGAAAGTGGCGTTATTAAAAGATTCACGGCCGACTCGTCTATCGATAGTAGGAATTGCAAGCGGAATTAAGATCGACAAGAAATGTGAGCGCCTACGCAGCGTTAGCTCCACCAATCCGCTTAAACATACTTGCATCCGGTTAATGTAGAGACTGTCTGCCAGTAGAAGAGATGATGGCAGCTGATATAAGGTTGTCCGCTCGCACTGCATTGAGGGTTGCCCAGGCTGGTAGCTGAAAATCAACCGCCAGCCACTCAATGTATGTACTGCTTCTTCAGCTGCCTGACATCCTTTGCTTGCGATACTTTCTTTAAAGCTGGAACCGTGGATTTGGGTAACTTTATGTCCAACCCGTATGCATCGTGCGATAATATCAATATCTCGATCCCGACAATGAATATTAAAATCGATTAAATCGTCGAAGGGCAAAGTTACGTCGGTGGGACAGTATATGCTTCTGTGCTATTGTAAAAACAGAGTATGGGGGCTTCGTAGAGCCCAAAGATGCGTATGAAGTATGAAGGCTGCATATACATACCTTAATAACCAAAAAACTAAACTTTGGATCTCTAACTTGACGAGGGCCGGGAAACGAAGTGTTTCTTTCTATTACAACAAATATCAGCTAGGTACTCTTAATTATAAGCCGAACAGTATATCAGTTTAAATGCTTACCTATTATCTAGGAGTGTAGTATCACTAAGAACTGCTGCACCAAAGGCTTTTCATTAGACAATGTCGTGTCTGTTATGGACTTGTATAAAACTCCCACGATATGGGATTACTTGCCAGACTCGAGGACTTCTCGGCTGAGATGGTGAAAGTCTGATCGTTGTGCTTCGTGCCCAAATAAGAGGTTACGGACTATACTAGGGCACCAAGTAGGCTAGAACCAAACCTACACAATAATCAGCATCAGAAGGTCAAGACAGACACAGGACATGTTTAAACATCTGATTCATGCTTCACACCTCGTATTCACACCTCCCTCCCCCCCACAAAAAAAGGGGGGGATGTCAGATCCGAACGTCAGCAGACCAAGTGTCGCGTCATCCGCAAGAAAAACTTTTTGGGGCTGTCGAAAATTTATCAAAGGGTCCAATCGGAAGGGACCGAAGGCGATCCACGGAATCCCCTGCTCACGATTCTGAACATCTAGCTATCTCGTTCGTCTATACTTGAGTATTTTGAAATGACAAGTCTCGCCAAGATAAACTACATGATCCTCGAAACACACGCATGTCTATTCAAACGCGTTAGGCTGAAGGATTTGGGACTGAGTTGAGGGGATTTGGCATGTGCCATAAAGTACCCTACTGGGTCAAGAACGTCGCGATAAATTGAATTCCGGGCCCGGGTAGTACGTGGCTGAAACGCTGTGTCTCTCCACTCATGATAAAAGCGTTCGATAGTATGTATACGTGGGCACTAGTTGGATTGAATATCAGCTAAGGCGATACTGCTCCCCTAGAATATCCAACTATCAAACTGGTTAGATCAACGATCGACTAGATAAAATCTTTTGAGGTAGTTATTTTCCATTCGTACGGCCTCACCTCATTGGTTAAGTACTTTGTGAGGGCTCCCGTCCTATACGAATACGAAACAAAGTTCGAATTTCGATGGCGTTTACTTTAGACGTTACTCTGGGCCGATCGAGGTATCTCGTAACTATAGGAATACTATAAAAATTGAAAGGCCAGTCTATAGGAACGACCAGAACAGGGAGATTGTTCAGCCCCCATCCTCATCGCCTGGGCCATAATGCAGTCATCAGGTCCAGCTAAGTTGAGAGTCTCTTGAAAACTTGTGATCGGATAAATCTCAAACACTTACCAGTTTTGATTCGTGAAACTGGTTTGGGTCAAAGCTTAAGAGGCTTCATTGGATTTATAGATACCTTTGGCCCCCGTACCAGCACCGATGCGACATGGAACTCGAAACGAGTATAGATATGATTAGCGATACTCTTCAACCGAGTATGTGACTTTGAATCTTGATATTCGATAGAGTGGCAAGCAGGGTATGAGGGCGCATCTATCAAGTAGCTAGGTGGGGTCTAGCTAAGATTTTATTACTTATTCCGTAACTGAGAGGCTAAATTGGATAACTTACGCTCTTCAGATCCGTCTCGTTCCATGGACCGGACTCACTACATTGTCAACGTGGGCACTCTGGTGGTTTTGGAGTCGAACCCGACAGGCCTGAACTGGTATTTCTTGTAATAAATTTGCGTTTTGACCCCACTCTCTTAATTAATAGGTGTTATGAAGTTTATAAAATGCACTGGTGATGATAACGAGGAAAGGTGGGACCATTTCTGGAACCTGGCTTTCATTGAGTACCTGAGGGGCGGGTTCATGTGAGGCGAGGTCCTTCGTTGTGGTGGTTTTAGGTGACTCCTCTAAGGTAGCATAAACCTGATATGAATTCAGTCAGATCATTGAGTGAGGAAACGTGGAGAGCGTGGAAAGTATAGAGAACGAGTATTGCTGGTCCCAAGACTAGCCAGGAAAACGTACCTAACGTAAGGATCGACACTGAATGTCAGAATGTATATGGGTTATAATATCGATCACCGACCAAGAGTATAGCATAGTGAATCTGGGCTTCAAGCACCCGTCTATGTACCATATTAGTATCCTACCCGGCCCATTTCACCATATTGTTTGTATAGAATATTCAATCTAGGGGGCACAATTAAGTCTCACCAAAGTTATATACCCGTATGTATCTTGAACGATGTGCAAAGCAAACTCGGGATATAGCTTGTACGCGTTCTGTTTTAGTTGTTTGGAAAGCCCTAGAAATGGAGATGAGGTAGTAGCCAAAGCTTGTTTCGGTCAAAACCATAGATTGCATCTGATATCGTTCTAGTCCTGAGGACTGGGTTGGATGTTTTGAATCCAAGCCAGCTTGAGTGATAGAACAAATTAGCATGTAAGGCCAGGGACCCTAAGCTAAGCACCACAGGCCTTCGCCATCAGTAAAAAAGTTAAAAAATTTCAATTTCGAGTAATCATTAATTTTAAGCTAACGTAATAATACATACCAGTCCCTCAGACCCGCACATACACAATATCATGTACATAAGATGCAAACAGACAGTAACCATTGGAAAATGAGAAGGGGACTCGAAACTCCAGATGCGAACGATCCTAGATTATAGACCTTAGCTTGAGCGAAGAGGGATTCCTTATAATAGATCTGCCCGTGAATTAGCTTCGGCCCATAGTATGGCGAGTGATTAATTCCTTTTAATGGAGAATTGATGGTAGATTCTGAAAGGCCAAGATTTTGGCCTCCCCATCCCGTAATAGATACAAAGCATGCAAGGCTTTTCTTCCCTCGTAGCATGAATAATTATATCTAAAACACGTTAGATGGTTGCATATATCCAACAACTAGAAGCTGGTAATGGTCTGTTTATTAATCTAGGCCTGGAATTGAAGCAACTTCCCCTACAAAGATATTTAGAGAAGGAACCGATTGACCAAGCTAATATCAATAGGGCTTCGGTAGGTGGTTCGACTTATGAGCAGAACCATACACCCAGACCTGAACCAGTAAACAATCCGATTTTTAGCTATAATACCAACACACCGCATTGGATTCAAGAACAGTGCACGAAGAGTCCATAATGTATACCTCTCATCGTAACTAATGATTATGGTAGTTGTGTCATCCCGGCCATTCAGAATTGTCCGCAAGTTGGGTTTAATTTGTGAGTAAATTAATATTCGTGGCAGCCTGTATATATATTGTATCGTCAGTTTATAACGACTCTAAACCTAAGTTCTGTATATAGACTAGCCATCGATAGGAATGTCTCGAGATAACGATCATAAACCACCTCGAGCAGAGCCTAAATAGAAGCTGGAATAATCAGTCCACGTCCCAAGGATCAGCATTTTCTTGACATTTATGGACTAAATCTTACACTACTCCACATCAAAATGGCGGCCCACGATACAAAGGGTTTGGTAATGAGAGGGATATGAATCTAGTAACGTAAAGTAAAGACCGTAATACTCATGTTAAAGTTATGTAGTTAGTATAAAGTCCTAGAGCTTAGGATATGTAGATTTCTGTTCCTGGGTTCTTGTTATGAGGGCCCACCATAATCTGCATCAATACTAGCAAGAAAGAAAGAAAGAAAGAAACACCTTTAGCTAACATAGAGTTTTGTTGCAAATCCAAAACCCAATGATGAATCTATGGTATATCTTCTTATAATTTAAACGGTCTAAGGTTCGCAGCACTGGTACCGGAATCTGCACTCTACACAAACTTATGGAGCCGAATTAACCCTTCATCCATTTAGTTTAAATGCCACCCTGTCGCTTTATTCATAGCTAGAGAACTTACAGAAATCCAGAATGATGTTTCATGGCTGTTAGCAATTAATCAGAGTTCAGCCAAGGTGAAGAGAGATTATCAAGCTCGATGAAACCTAGAAGGTGTTGCAATTCGAACGTGTTGAAGCGATAAACTGGATCCATGGAGTTTGGTCATGAGAAATTATGGTGAGGAGGGGCTAATCCTGGCACTGGATGTACGCGTACATGCATACATACATGTACGTACGTATGAAGCGTGGAGGTACATGTCTCGATAGCGAGTACATTTAGGTACAAGTTCCCACATACATACATGATACATATACCGCCGAAACTCTATCTCCGCCCAGGGATTATCTCTAAAACGATTGGCTAAAGTATATCGATCAGCATCAGAAGTATCCGTTTGTAGCAAGTTAGGCGGTATTTTTACCCAGCCTTACAGAGCAAATCTATGTATTATCAAGTACTAAATGTAAAATATGTAGGACCTGTGTGTACTACATACATGTATGTAGCTGGTCTCTAGCTCTGCACTAAGTAATCAGATGATTTCAAAAGCCCTCGAAAAACAAAAAATAGATGCAATGAGAGATACTTTCTCGGATAATTATCCCTGCGTTATGAGATACATAGAACCCCCCAATCCGTTCACACCGAGTGGCCCTTAAGAGGTCAATAACATCGATCTTGGGTGTACTGAGTAAAATACATATATGCACAGTGGTAGGTAATGAGTGATGGAGCGGGCTGAGACGGATCAAGTGATACATGCTTTGTGCAAAACGCCACCAAATATACGGTGTTTGCAGGTATAACCATATCTCAGGGCGTTCCATCACTTATTACCTGTCGCTGTATGTATATACTCGGGGCAGGCCAGAAGAACCTGAAAATGACTTTTTATGGTAACGACCTCTGATTCGCGGTTGGCGAAAAGCTACACCAAATTGAGCCCCTGCTTGCAGCTTGCATTTTCAGGTTCTTATGGCCTGCCCCGAGTAACTACATGTACGCCACCAACATACATGCAGAACTGTATCCTAGGGCATTCCATCACTGCTACTACATGTACTCGCAATTTCATAGCGTTTTTGAACACGACCAATATTGCATACACACTAAAAACCACCAAGACTACATTTTTGTATGGCATGCAATAGCGGTTGTGTTCAGAAACGCTATGAAGTTGCGAGTACATGTGGGTACAATGAAGTTTATTATTATAAAAAATTAATGTTAAAAACAATTTTCATACGTAAGCTTCTCGTACACTGCAGTACAGTCGTCTTGGGGGCAACGACGAAACCGGTTGAACGACGAACAGGGGTCTTTGTCAGTCAAGTCAGTGGCACTCAAGCTAGTAAGAAACCACTTGTTTGGCTGAAACCTGTGTTTTCGTCGTTGTCCCAGGTTCGTCGTTGCTCCAGAGTTGACTATACCTACATATATGACATACATGTTAGTGCCCCGTAACGAACTCAGCGTCATGTACTTAGCCTGTCATAAACAGCAGTTTTTAATTGATATAAACTCCAAACTTACCCAAATTTCATTGTCTAATCCAATTTTACACCTCGAATTACCCTAACCCATACAAAGAATTCAGTTTACACCAATGATTAATCATAACCATGTCGCTCAGCTTTCCTCAAGCCAGTTTTTAACCAGCTTAAAACTGTCTGTCAGTAACTCGGTTTGAAACTCCTGAGTTTGCCATGGACCCCTGATACATGTACATGTATATACTCGTATCTTCCTAACATCAAAGGAACCACTGTTGCATACCATACAAAAATAATCTCTGTTGTATGCAATAGTAGCCCAGCTCAAAAACGTCAGCACAATACGAGGATACATTGCAGTATGTACATGTATGTGGTACTACTCGTATTTTCCTGACGTTTGTGAAAATGACCGCTATTGCATACCATATAAATACGCGCCAAGTCTACAATTTAGTATGGTATGCAATAGCGGTCATTTTCACAAACGTCACGAAAATACGAGTATAATTTCATGACGTCCCCGAACACGACTGCTATTGCATACCAGACAAAAAAGCGCCAAATCCATCTTTTGTATGTCATGCAATTGCGCAATATTAGTCGTGTTCGGAAACGCTATGAAATTATGAGTAAAGAGTACATTGGATTGTCTCAAGTCAGATATATACGTAGATGTATACATGACTGCCTAGCAACAATGCCTTTAGATGTAAGCACAACTGTACGCGATATTCAGCTGTGGAGTAGGTACATGTACTTACACCGAATACAGCTAGTACTACTCTACATGTATACTACATGTATGTATACATGTATGTATGATCAGCTGCTAGTAGAGGATGGGCACAAGTCTACATAACTTCGCCTCAAGACAGGTGAAAAGAACTATTGTCGTTCACGGGCCCGTATTGACGTCGACAGACACTGGGTGGTGATGGACAATCCAAAAGAGAGACATGCACCTAAGGGTCAAAATGTCACTGTACTCCGTCAACACTCAGTATCTGTAATACGGACATACCATGAACGACAGTAGCTACATTTATCCCTTAAACTGTCAACAAAATGCTGACCCACCAAAAAAAAAGCAAATTTTATGTGGCTTTACTAACAAATCTTCTTATCTTTCTTATCAAATAACAGATCTCCCACACAAATTCAACCCTATATTACTATGGGTCAGCAATTGGCAGGTAAGGGATAAATACGTGTACGTACACACCTAGCAGTACATACAGTACCAAAAAAGGAGGTGGGATTACTACGGTATTTTCGTTAATACGCTAGTAGTGCGGTAAGAATAAAGTTCCGTAGTCCTATGTATGGTAGTGACTCCACGCCGTTTTTTTTTACACTGCACTTATGCCAGGTTCTCCCCACCCCACCGCGAATATCAAATACCGTCAATTTTCAGATAATCCACTATCCCCCGTGTTTGTATGTGGTAAGTCCGAACCAAGGCGGATTGGCGAATCAAACTTGACGGCCTCGTGCAGTACCGTACTTTTTCTCACCCGGAATTAAGATTTAGCGAAGCGGGGATAGTGGATTTCTTGAGAATTGACGGTACTCAATATACATGTAGTGACTTTACCCGAATTACGTAATTACGTGCAATATGTCGTATGTAGCTCCAAGCATCACAGGACGATTTACAGCAATTAATGGGTTAAACAAAAAAAAAAAAAAACAAGACGATTTACAAAACCTCCAAGGTGTTTCTTGCTCTCATGCACCTTGATATATATATATTATATCCCTTAGCCCGTCATGATTAGTTTAAATCTTGACTCTACGAAAGTCGTGCCCACGTTAATTCACCCAGCGGACCTCATGATCAGTAAGTAAATGTAGATCTAGCTAGATACTAGACTAGAGAGTGAGGTATATATAAAGCTTGGTAGATTTGACGTATATATACATGTAGATATCATGATGTGATCAGGCTACCCCTGAATTCATGAAATGGAGTTGATCGTTGTTAAATATAGTTAGACTCAGCATTAAGAATTGCTTTAGTCAATACACAGATCTAGAAGGCTCTCCGTTCCTCTGGCTTAGAATCATGTATAATATATATCATCGTGAACTGAATAAATCATCGATTATTTAATTGTACGTACATGCATGTAGTAATACGACCTGGATGCTTCATCATTATTAAGCCGTAGCTAGCCATGATATATGATACACCAGAGATTAAGGGATAGCCAGACCTAGTAGCTAGATCGTCGTGAGGGGCTATGGCTTGAAACTTCATATATCCCGACTTCTGCATCGAGTTTGAATATAAAAACGATCGAGCCTACCGGCTTAATTAGGTACACGGGCATCAATTACAACCCGACTTTTATAAAAATGCCTTCCGGACCCAGAAGGCCAATATAACTTGCAAGTTCAATTGAACGCGCGTACGCTACATACACGAGCGGAGTTGATCCCGTCGATAGTATACTAACATTCCCGACAGTAAATGTAGCTACATGTATATAGTAGTAGCATACCCCCGATCGATAGTACTACATGTAGTATGTCAGACCCTTTGCAGTCAGCCGGAACTGGAGTCTTTTTTGACAGACTTGGCATTACTATGCCAAGAGTCGATAGATCCAGCCTCTGCTTTTGACCCCGTAGATCTATATAAAGACCTAATCATGAAATTAGACTTCACCTACCTCTAGTCTTTATAAAATTACATAGAGTAATGAAGATCTTTTGTCATGAAATTTTTTTGCAATCCCTTCGTCTGTAATGGACACCTGACTCTAGTGAGTAGACTTAAGCCATTCAGTCAATTAGATCTAACCCTGATTCCGCGAGCTTCTTTGGTGCGTAAAGTAACGCTCGTCACCCCTCCTCTTGCAGATTCTTTCTCTTTTTGTAGCGTTACATTCCCAATCACAGATATTTTTCTGAACATCACAACACCAGACCAGCACCAAGAGGTGGTGAATTTCGGGTACAGGCGAAGGAATACAACTGCTCCTTTTAGTTGTATTCTCAGAGATTTAGCGAGGCTTTTGATGTGATAAAAAAATTCATTGACTTTGGGGCTCAATCTCGTACCAAAAACTGGGTAACGCCGATCCGTGGCAAGCAAAATCTAGCTATAATACCAAGGAAGCTACGCCATTTTAAAGGTGACAAGTCAGGTTTAGCGGGTGAGGCAGGCTTGGGAACAACACCCCACAATATTGTAGATAATAAAGTGGCTTTGGAGCAGGATACTTGACTAGCTATAGCTATGAATATATAGAAAAACATTGGTTTTAAATTTTCTATATATTCCTAGGCTAGTCAAATATT
The DNA here is from genome assembly GCA_024713855.1 of Morchella sp. 2016-41. NCBI lineage: Eukaryota > Fungi > Ascomycota > Pezizomycetes > Pezizales > Morchellaceae > Morchella > Morchella sp. 2016-41. The sequence continues at coordinate 466,744 of JAMGZD010000005.1, forward strand.
CTGCCCTAAAATAACGATTAATCGATCTATTACATGTATCTAGACGCGTACGCTTTCACGGGGGTACGGTCAACACGGGTGTATGGTCAACTCCAAGATTTTGTATATATATATGGAAACCAAAAAGGTAGTCGATCAACTCCCTGCGTATCATACCTCACTCCGGCGTATATTTGAGATTGACCGTACCCCCGTGCTGACCGTACCCCCGTGAAAGCGTCTACCAAATTGGCTTGCACATTTGGGGTGTTGTTGTGTACCTCCTGCCAAGCCTGTCTCACTCGGTGAAAGCTTGGCGCATTTTACATACAAAAATGTCCATTTTTAAATTGCTAAGGCTTTTGATCTAAGATATGGTGCGCACACCGATAAATGTAGACAAAAATTGGTGCAATTTCAAATTTGAATAACTTTTCAACCACGATAGATATCAAAAACCCGGTAGATGAATTTCAAGAACTAGTGATGAAGAATAGATTCTACCAGATTTTTGATATCTGTCCTGGTTAAAAATTTACTCAAATTTGAAATTTGGTATTTTAGTATGTAAAATGCGCCAAGACAGAGCAAAGTGGAACTGTATTATACCCATTTATACCCTTAAAGAAGCAAACCGATTAGGCCATGGCAGTGATGCAGCAGAAAGTCCTCCTCTTATTGGCCCATGAGGCGATATTGCAGCCACAATTGTTCCACTTCTGTATCCTCTGTACGCCACCCTATCACATTTATGGGTGTGCGCACCATAGATATAAAAATTGTGAAAAACAGAACTAATTTTTAGCTCTTGCACTAGAGTTCTATTTTTCTACATTAATTTTTACATTCTTAGTTGAAAAGCCTTAGGCTTTTGAAATGTCGTCGCAATCTGTCACCTTTAAGATAGGGCGCACCATATCTAGCGTAGAGAGTCTAGTACGGTCACTTTAGAGCAGCGACGAACCTAGGACAGCGACGAAAACACCCAAACAAGCGGTTGCTTACCAACCTGAGCTGCGCCACTGTCTTGACTGACGTTCGTCGCTCAACCAGTTTCGTCGTTGCCCAAGACGACTGTACTGGCGGTGCTGAAAAGTCCGAAACCAATTATACATACTTAGTTTGGTCACATGACCCAAGGACTTTTCCCGCGAGTAGATCGGTGCGTGACATTAATTAATGGTTAAGCCACGGTCAAGCCACGCTCCTTAATTGCAGTGGCTTGGGTACAACCGTGACTGTCTCATACGCGCAGTACGTGCAGCACGCGCTTGCAGGCCAAGTGGTTAACGAGCTTGTTTGTTGACAGTTACATACCTACACCCTGAGCCGTCACTTTGTTGAAGGTTCCTCTAACGCTTCCAAACACCTTCTACTAAAACTCGTCCCCGGCTAGCATTGAACGGAGAAGTGCTGAATTCATCCCGCCATTGTGAGTTTCACTGCCAAATAATCTTCTTGGTGATCGTTTTTATACTCCTGGATTTTTTTTTTTTTTTTTGTACTCTATCCGTTGCGCATGATATGTATCTCTGTTTGTTCTTTATCCTTTTTAAGCTGACATCACCGACTAAGTGCCCAGCGTTCTATAACGACTTCATTAACTTGTAACCCCAATCCCGCATAAAACCCTCTTTACTGCCACCATCCTAGACTCAGCCCCCACTACAACAATGGCTACTATCTCCCAACAGCAACAACAGTCATCCCCTTCTCCACCGTCGGTACCCTCGCCGCAGGCCCTTGCATCTCGTGGTCGTCGCCCCGCACTAATACCCCACAACGCTGATCTCTCACTCTCACTTTCAGCCGCTGCCACAGCTCTAGGGATGGCTTCATATTCTCCAAACCGTGCACGGGGAACTAGTGGTAATAGTGGAAGCTTACTATGGGTACTTCCGTCGTCGAGCCCTCCGGCGGCGACCTGGTCAGGAGATTCACTGGAGACAAGGTGGAAGGAGGACGGGCAAATGTGTGATATCGATCTAGATGACGACCAGCGAGAGGCTGTGAGGAGTCTTGTCGTTAAGGATGTGTTCTCGTGGGTATGTGCGCTCATTGGCGGGCTGGTTGGTCATACTGTTGACATAATCGACAGGTAAATGAAATGGATAGTGATCAACCGCGGTCTCAACTACAAAAGACGAAAATACCAGAGACTGCTCCTACGTCCCCGATGAGCGGAAATTTCCCCGAGGAATTGGACTTTCGGCGGCGCCGACTACAAGAGGCCGAACGGGATATGGGGAGCAAGCGGTAAAAGCTTTGCCGTATGGGGGGGGGAACGACCAAAAAAAACTTAAGTAGAAAAAGACGACTGACGATGAATGATTATGTGAGGGACTTATAACGACTATGATGATGATACTACGATAACGACTTACAATACCTTGACGCTTTTAACGATTTGCCTATTTTTTTTCCTTACCTTTTCCTATTTTGCATCATGGAGCAAGCATGTACGTGTGGTTATACCTTTTTCTTTTATTCCACTTTACGGCACTTCTCACCAACATCTGGGGATTGTTATAATGTTCTTTGACGGATTGCCAGGCTTGGTTCTTTGCTTCTATGACCTAATGTGGTCATTTGGGGCTACATTTTGGGGAAACCTCCGTACAACCTTACAGTATGGATTTGGGCAGAGTTTTGCTATTTATAATTCGCTTCTGAAGTTAATTCATTGGCTGCAAACTTCAATCGGGCATCTACTTACGTGTGTAGACTAAGCATGACACAACAAAGATATCCTGATTGTTTGCCTACTACATGTACACATACATGGGTGTGTGGCGTGACCCTAATCTGCGCCTAGTCCCTGAACCATATACCCAGCCAGATTGATACTTTGTCCCATTAAATTGTCGGATGTCGTTGCAACCAAATCCCCACACAAAATTCCGACCATTTAATGAACGCGCGAGTAGAGCACTGACGTACCCAACAAGCGCCTAATCACAGAGTATCACTCGAATTACAAGTTGTTTGTTTGTTTTTCTTTGTGGCGATGCGGCCCGGGACAGAAAAGCTCGTACACACGTCAACCAATAGAAAACGGACATCCGCGGCTGAGTTTTGGTTGTATTACGGTGTCGGGCAGCCATAACCAGCCAGCCAGAGCAACGACTTTCAAAAACACAGGCTTTATGCCAAGGCGGCTAGATTAATTGGGATAATTATTACTCGATTTCACGATTACTCGTAATTTCACAGCGTTTCCGGACTGGGCTAGGTCTGCATATGGGCGTAAACCGTGCATAAGAACATTATTTTGGTGGTATGCGGACCCAGTCCAGTCCGGAAACGCTGTGAAATTACGAGTAGATGAATATTATTTACTATATTGGGACTAGTTTCTGGCTTACATGTTGATTTTGACTGTCCGGCGCTGTACCTACATGTATTCTATTGTTTCCAAATGTGATATGTGGTCCGGGCATCAGCGAGCAGCAAGTTTAGCCGTTGTTGGTGGCGTCACTGGCGTGATCGGGAGACAGATTGCTGCTATCACGTGGGTGGGGTATGTGGTGTGGGGAGGGGACGAAATATATACATGTAGGTACATGTATATAGAGTAGGTACATGTATGTATATACAATTGTACAAATCATGGCGTGTCACTCGATCCTGGGGCTTGGGCGGGTCTGGGTGGAATGTTGGATTTGAAGGTGTAGGGGCTGTTAGACACTGGCCATGGTGTTTTTTGCAGGTGACAATCAACAGTGCAGGGACGGACGGTACATGGACCTGCGTGGTATATAGAATGTACATAGCTCCGATCCCTATGCCCGCCCGCCTTCGATAGACTTATGTGAAACGCTATTCCTTTGAGTAATAGTACTTCCTAGCTGTTGCGGGCCCATAAATGGAGAAGGAGATCTTGAGCTAGGTGCAGTTGGGGGGATAGTTAAAGGGATATCTCATCTCTCGTCAGTGGGCGTCGATGACATGAGTTGTAGTTATCCTGTTTACGCCAGGTCAGAGCCCGGCTTTGTATTTTGCCATATATAGGGTGATGTGTGGTGGGTTTGGGCTTTTCTGGCTTGTGTGTTCACCATTGCCTCGCTCGTCTTTTGGGGGGGGGGGGGGGGAACTTTTGCTTATAGATCTCTTTATATTTGGTATCAATCAACTGATCTCCCATATATCGAAATCACGGCCCTCTCTCTCTTATATATATGCTAGTCGTTCCCGGCCTTCAGCCGGTTAGGATCATCATTACTTTAGTATCCTTATTGATAAAATGCCAACAAAGGCAACTAATATCAATAATAGTCACCAATACCAACACTAACAAAATGCAAGCCCCGAATCGCCACCAATATCAATATCGAGATGAGGTCATATCACTCATAATACTAACAAAAAGGAGCACCTGAATCGTTGTTGGTGCTGACAGAAAGGTAACTCCGAATAGCCACCAATATCAATACTAACAAAAAAAAAGGAAACCTCGAATTGTCAATACCAATACTAACAAAAAAGCAAACCCGAGTCACCACCAACACCAACCAAATCACTAAATCTAGGGAAACGCAATTGTCAAATTTCTCATACCTAGCCAATCAAAACCTTTAAATCGCACATTGCATATCGGGTATACATACAGCCACTCTGCAAAAGTGTCCGTGATTTAGTTTTGATCCCAGTACACAGTGTGGCGCACTGGTGAAGTTGGTATTACTAAAGTTGAGATTCACAACAACGAATGATACAGTACCAAAAAAGGGGATGTAATACGTACTGTATCAATACGGAATTGTTTAAACTTCCGAATTAAATCGGAATTCTAAATATTATACCGTAGCAATACCGTAGCAATACCGTAGTTTTGCGGTGTTCTGCTAGGTGCGGTACTAGATCCACCCGCTTTTTTGGTACTGTATATATATACCTCCTATAATACGTCAAGAGAAAAGCAGGACAGAGTTTTTTCATGTACTTGGGGTAAACCATTTTGCAGGTCTCTCTACTCGGTGTTTAATCTCGATTGCGTCCGGGCCCTCGAGAAACCCAACGACTGTTAATTCACCACCTATATAGGGCACTTACCGTCCATGAGCCAAAGCTCTCTCACCAATTCTACAGCTAGATCTCGGTAAGCTATCTACACCACACCCGCCCCTCTCCCACACAATATATATAAAAAAAAAATCACAATCCACTTCACAACAAATCACTCGATATGCCGCTCCAAGGAAGGTCCGCCACGTGATCGTAAGCATTGTCGCGTAATCCTACACGTCGCCCTGCACCGTAATAATCCCGATTCCAACACACCGACCACCCTCCCCCGTCACACCACACAAGAAAAGGTCAGATATGCCTTTCCCTTTCTCCGTCCCCTCCGCAAGCACCCTCACAATTGCCGCAGCCACTGCCGCAGCTGTCACCATCCCACCGACAATATACAACATGTTCTGGGGCGAGAACAAGCTCCCCGTCGAGGGCCGAGTATGTCCATCCTCCTCTCCAAACCCCCGAGACCAGATCCAGAGCTAACCCCCCCGCCCCCCCCCCCACAGCTCGTAGTCATCACCGGCGGCTCCCAAGGCATGGGCCTCTCCGTCGCCAAGCAGCTCTCCAAAAAGGGCGCCAACGTCGCCATCGTCGCCCGCAACCCGGCCAAGCTCGCCTCCGCCCTCGCCGAGATCGAGGCCTGCGCCCAGCACCCGGGCACCCAGAGCTTCCACGCCGTCAGCGCCGACCTGACGCAGTCCTCCGAGTGCGTGCGCATGCTCGACGAGATCCGCGCGTGGGGCGGCGTCCCCGACATTGTGTGGACGTGCGCGGGCTTCGCCGTGCCGGGGTTCTTCAAGGACCTCTCGCCGCAGCAGCTCGAGGAGCAGGTGCGCACAAACTACTTCTCGGTCATGTTTACGGCGCACGCGGCAATCAACATGATGATGCGGTATCCGCTGCGCAAGGGGGTGCCGCGCAGGCACCTGGTGTTTACGAGCACCGTCATGGCCTTCTACACCATTGCGGGGTACAACGCCTACTCGCCGGCCAAGGCGGCGATCCGCACGCTGGCGGATGGGCTAAGGCAGGAGTGCATACTGTATGATATCGACGTGCACTGCTGCTTTCCGGGCACGATCTACAGTCCGGGGTTCGAGGTGGAGCAGGCGCTGAAGCCGGAGCTGACAAAGATACTGGAGGGGAGCGATGAGGGGCAGACGCCCGACGTGGTGGCCGAGGCGTGCATCAAGGGGTTGGAGAAGGGGCAGAGCTTGGTGGTGACGAACCTTTTGGGGGAGGCGATGAGGGGCGCGTGTTGGGGGGGGAGTCCGAGGGGGTGCTGGTGGTGGGATACGCTCCTGTCGTGGGTGGTGGCCGTGGTGTGGTTGGTGATGGGGAGGATGATGGATGGGGATGTGCACAAGTATGTCAAGAAGCATGGCATCCCCATGAGGGGGAAGAAGGCTGCGGGACCGAGGGCGGGCGGGATTGGCGGGCCGGGGGAGAGGACACAGATGTTTTTGTAGACGCGGTGGGCAGAGATACCTGTGGGGGGTGGGTGGGTAGAATAGCGAATACTAATTTTCATTCTCTTACACATCTTGTCAATTGGAGTGATTGTAGAGGGAATTGATTGATATCCTGCAGTTTCCATATAATCTGCAGGGAAGAGCTTGGAAGCTTCCCGGGGAAGGTTGCCCCAAACCCACTCTTCGTATCTAGATTGGAGAGTGTAGAAGCCCTGTTCTCTGCACAATGTATGTACAAAGTGTGCCGGCACATGTACCTATCTTTGCTCACTCTGACCTCTGACCTTGTCCTGGTGAGCTTAGCTCAGTAGCGTGGGTTGTATCTGTTTGTTTCCGAGTCAGGAAAGGGCCCCTGTCAATCCCTACGTATGTACAGTACCTACTCTACTCTACGTGCAAGTATCTGCCCGGCCAGGAAACAAAGGTAGAAAGCCGGTGTGTGCATGCAGCTGCTCGGTACCGGCAATCAAAGACATACGCAAGCCCGGCCTCGACTCGTCAGCACCCGGCGAACCGACGACGTCCGGGGGGGGAAACCGTCCTCCACGTTGCCAAGCCAGCCCATGATGCATGCACGATGCGGCTCCCACCCCCGGTAGCTGGCCCTAAAGTTAACACCTAGGCCTTTCCTCACCCATCACCCATCAACTATCACCTCCCCCCCCTCTCCCCAGATCTAGAGATCCACCACCACCACCACCACCACCACCACCACCCCCTCCCGCTCCTTCCTCCGCTCCTCCCTCCACCTCCACTTCTCTCCTTCCCCAAGACCGGTCTCTCCGCTCCCCGCCTGGCTTGTCTGTCAACTTCAAACACTCGCTTTCTTTTTCGTAATCTAGGCCCTCGCTCACCCATATATACGCTCTCTCTCGACGCTCGCTAGTACTGCTGCTGCAGTGCCTCCAATAACGGCGAAGCTCCAGGATCTCCCCCTTCGCCCATAATGGGCGAACCTGTTCCTTTCACGCCTCCCGCAGCATTCCCAATTGACGCACTGCAGCAGCTGTTGCAGCATGCGTCTCTGAGCGCCGTCCTGACTGCGGTCCTCGGGCTCCTGACCGCGGGAGTATTTGCAGTCAGTTCAATCCCCCCCTGAGCTACTGGCAAGCTGTACTGACTCTCCCTCCCCCCCCCCATCTGCAGTCCTACCTCCTTATCCTCCTCGTCGCGCACACCCCCCGCCCTGCAACGCCCAACGAAAAGTTCTACAAGACCGTCACCCGCACAGGCGCCATCACCCCGTCCCGCGCACTGCCCAATGTCTTTGCACCGGACTCGAAACCGACGCTGACGATCTCTGTGGTGGTCCCGGCATACAACGAGAGCGAGCGCATCCCCGAGATGCTGGCAGAGGCTGTCGACCACCTGTACGCTGCGCATGGAAACAGCTGGGAGATCCTCATTGTCGACGACGGGTCTACGGACGGCACGGCAAAGGTGGCACTGGACTGGGCGGGCGAACGCATGGCGGCGAAGCATGATGTCGAGGAGGACCAGGTCCGTGTCTGTGTGCTGGACAGGAACAGAGGCAAGGGCGGCGCGGTCACGCATGGGATGAAGTATGTAAGGGGTCAATACGCAATCTTTGCTGACGCGGACGGCGCGAGCCGCTTTGCGGACCTGGCGGCGCTGCTGAAGGATGTCAAGAAGGTGGAGATCAAGGGCTACGGCATCGCCGTGGGGAGCCGTGCACACATGGTCACTACTGATGCAGTCGTCAAGGTATGGCTTGTCTTCCCCGGCCATCACTACCCTCGCCCCCCCAGATTCATTGCTAACAAACATTTCCCATAAAACCAGCGCTCCTTCATCCGCAACTTTCTCATGCACTCCTTCCACACGCTGATCCGCACATTCGGCATCCGCCACATCCGCGACACACAATGCGGGTTCAAGCTGCTCTCGCGCGCGGCCCTCAAGGCCGTGTTTCCGTACATGCACACCGAGGGATGGATCTTCGACATTGAGATGCTCATCCTCGCCATGTACAAGGGGATTCCGGTCGCCGAGGTGCCCATCGCGTGGCATGAGGTTGGCGGCAGCAAGGTCAGGCTTGTGCAGGACAGTTTGAGGATGGCGTGGGATCTGGGCGTTGTCAGGGCGGGCTATTGGTGGGGTGTTTATAAGGTGGGCGAGGGTGGGGTCAAGGTGTAATGGGGGTGCGCTTTTTTTTTTATATATTTGTATGGGAGATTTTAGTTTGCTTTTTTGTTTTGTTTTGAGCGAGGGGGGGGTAGACGGCGGAAAGTGATACCATTAGCGCTACTTGGCTTGTAGGCAGGTTGTAAGTCGTGAGGGTGGAGGAGGGGGTTTCTTATTGTACAGGATAGTTGGGTCTCTATGGGCATAGATAATCGGACAAAGATCAAAAAGAGCAAGATCAAATCAAACCACTTGGACTTTCTGTTTTCTCTCTTGCCCCCCTCTTTATCTGTGCCGAGTAGAGTATGTATGATACAATAGAAACCCATGCCATACGTGTGTATGCACCCGGTGCATAGGGACTGCTATACCTCGTAGTGTGGGTTACTTACCCGCGCGGCCGAGTTTCGACTTGATCACATGACCAGTGAGGAGGCACTGCAGCCTCCGCTAGCTGGCGTCACGTGACTCTGCTTAAACGGGGCTCTGGGATTTAGTGAGTGGACGGATTCTCGCCTGCCAACACTCAATTTTGTTTATTCACTTGATGCCAGACCCCTTGTACATGATCTATAGGTATGTACATGTAGTTATATGTACATGTAGTCAGCGTCGGTGTTGGTTGGTGTGGTGGGATCGAGTGATGGGCTGTGATGCTGGTTGTTTTATTCGCGTCAGCCCGGTGTGGCGTGTGGTGTGTGTGTGTGTGTGTGTGTGTGTGTGTGTGTGTGTGTGTGTGTGTGTGTGTGTGTGTGTGTGTGTGTGTGTGTGTGTGTGTGTGTGTGTGTGTGTGTGTGTGTGGTGCTTATATGTAATTACATGTGGAGATGTGGCCGGTGTGGGTGTGTGAGGGAATGATTGCGTATATGATGTATGTATTCTACGTGCGAGGGAAGGGGCTAGAAAATATATGCAAGTGACGAAACAGTGATGGAGTGCATGGCACTGATAGAGTACCTACAGCTGAGGTGTGGCCCTGGATATCACTATGTGGTGTTAAGTGTTTGGTTGTTGGACCGCTGCTGTTTAATTTTTGTTGGTTTTGGATGAGCTGTTGGGGCGCTTATATCATGGCATGGCGGGCCGTTAATTGTGCAATGTCTGGAGGTTTCAATTGGGCAGATGCTCATCTGTGCCACTGGTATATACGTACTAAAGAGATCTATAGATTACAGATATTGCCCTTCTCGAGATCTCTCTAGGATAGCTCTATAGAGTTGTTGCTTGTAGTGAAATATAGAGGTTATCATAATGAGCTGTACAGCCGCGTACGCAAGGTTTTGGCACCCCCAGTCTCGAAGCTCATGGGTCTAAATCATGATAGATATTTGCATGATTCTGTGTATCACAACACGCTGTATGGCTATCTTTTTGGTTGTTGCAATCGCGGACGTTTTTACAGGGTGCCAAAACTTTGCGGACGTGGCTGTACCTACGTGCATGTGTATACGTCTAGCGGGACGTTATCTGTTTTACTTTCCATCTATCCGTAAGATTTGAGCGGTTTGGCGCTTGCTTCATTGGGGTTAAATATATACATGTATGTACTCGCAATTTCATAGCGTTTTTGAACACAACCAATATTGCATACACCTAAAAAACCGCCAAGACTACATTTTTGTATGGCATGCAATAGCGGTTGTGTTTAGAAACGCTATGAAGTTGCGAGTACATGTATGTATCCATCGCCTCTGAATGACCCAGAGGGATTCTGGAATATCGAGATATAGCTCGTGCCCGGCCTGCGCGGCATATATTATCATAGATAACTAAGAGTAATAAGCACTAAATTAAAGCAAGAAAATTACCCTAGATGAACTGCTCCTAGATTCATAGCTTGGTAGATATCTGTTGGTCGTGTTCCCGTTTACACCTGCGGCTGTTGCTAATTAACCTCGAAATGTCAGATTTGGGGGATTTGAGGATATTTTCTGCCTTATCAGCCTATCAGTTATTGGTGAGTGCGCAATATGTGTATGACAAAGTGCGTGGTAATATATAGCAGGCCCTCAATATTTCGGGCTGATTCACCATGGCGTCTTAACTTTCCGCCTTCAGTTATCAATCGACTTCAGAATGTACCTAGCTAGGGAGTTATACAGCTCAGCGTAGGCCTTTGTATATATAGAAGAGTCGGTGGGGGATGGAAGGAAGGGTGAGAGGTCAAATTGAGATCACCTGCATTGCAACAGAGCCTTGGTGCGTTGTTGTCATGAACTATCACTCACCATTTCTTCTTTGTGTGGTTAGCTCTGGGCCCCCGCGTGGGAAACCTCCTATTCCATAGACCTTTTGTAAACAAAGAAGAGTGAGATACTTCAAGCACTAAAATCTGTTGTACATGTAAGCGTGTGAGTGAATGATATCGGTTCAAACTGCTTTGGATGTCATTGTGCAATTGTGGCCGATTGCTGATCTATCAGCCATAAATGAATTACATGTACGTACATAGCTAGGCGCTGGGAGGCGCGGTCGCGGCGCTTGCCCCTTGCTCAAATCAACTTGAGCATGGACGGGGCCAAATATCCCAAAGGAGTAAAAGCTTGGGCCATTTCCACAAAAGAGATCGATTATACGTTGCTATTAAGATCCAATGGAGATATAGGAGAGAAAGGAAGAAAAAACCAACTCCTCAAAATGCTAATAAATAACAACGCAGCTAAAAGGTACCCAAAGGCAACGGCTCTAAGTCAAGTCCACACACATCCATCCGCCTCCTAGCCCAGGTCTCATACAGCCCCCTCCACACACTATCTTCTTCTTTTCGCTTCGGCTTGATCTTATCTACCAGACTCTGCGGCATAGCATACCATGGCCCTGGCGCCTCATCGTCCTCAAAGTTCACGTAGTAGCTCTCCTCCCGCACCTCGCTCGGGCTCCAGCTATCGGGCATGTATCTCTCATGCTCAGCCGCACGAAACTCGGAGATGATGGTATTGTAAGGGTGCTGCGGAAGTATTAGGGCATATGGCGCGTAGAGAGTATTAATGACATCTATCGGGGCTGCTGAAGGATTTTTGGTTAACGTTGACTTCACTACGCCGAGCGCATGCTCAGAGGGCTCGATGAGGAGCAAGTGGTCGGAAAGTGTGTTCCCAGCGATCTTGTTGTACGACCTGACCCCACCAATGAGCGCAGAAGGCGCATTGAAAAGCAGCTCGTCGAGATTGCGTAGTACCATGCCTCTAGAATCGAGGTATAGGATACGGTTGTATTCGTTTTGTGAGAATGCATGTAGCAGCGACACTGCCGGTGTGGTTTCAGCTATGGTCATGTTTAGTACCTACTTCTGTCGAGAACACGGCGCGGAGCATACCCTCAATCAAAGGTTCCACTGCCTTAACAATCACTCCGTACCGCTGCTCTGCGACCTTCAACAATCGATTCCATCTCCCCTTCTCATCCGCAATCCAGGAGTGTGGGTATACCAACATCTTATCCGCCACGGCCCCAAGCCTATGCAGCTCCGCCAGGATCATTACAGAGTTGCATAGCTCTTCCTTCGAGGATACATATTGGACATATGCCACCCTCCGCTCATTGACGTTATTGCCTAGTACCCATGCCGATTTTGCAGCACCATCTGTCTGGGTCCTAAAACTAGATCTTTGCGATGATTGTTCATTTTTCACATAGTGGGGATTGATGGCAAGCTGGAGAGCTTTTAGTGAGCGCTGTTGTATCACCCAGCCTGAGTAGAAGAGCAGGAACGTGAAGAAGCACACTATAGTAGGGTTATACTGGATTAGCTAGCTATGCTCCGGTAATTTGGGCAGAACAAGGGCACACCGATCAATGCCGCAAATCTCAATGGAAGGCGGCTCATGTTATTTATTTGACGAGGTGGAATAATCAGGGGTTTACGAGGCTTCGACAAGCTAGTTATATTAGTGATATTATAAGGGGTAGGTGGGGCGTATTGTCTGTATGTAGTGGGATGGGTTTGGGGGAGCTTTGTACTGTTGTGTTGTTCAACGGTTGCTAGGATAATAAAATTTGCGCGTCATTTGATCGCCAGTCCAGTACATGATAAATGTAGTAACGGTGTAGATTCGCGTAGAAAAAATAAAATTCATAAAAAATAAAAACGGGGTCTTCGACTAAATATTGAACTAATGTCTAGCTGTACTCTATGTTCTCCCCTAGGGGTTTCTGTAGCTCCGTTAGCTCTTAAGCCTAAAATGAATTGAATGAATTTATGATAAGCGCTTAAGAGTACGAGGTCTAGAAGATTAGAAAATGGAGTCCGTACCGGTATTCAATCAAGTGATCTATCGGGTTTGCTAGTGTGTGACTGAGTCAGAGAGCTCGATAACGCGGCTGGATGCATTACACTCACCCTCAAGTAATCCAGCCAAAAGGTTACAGTATCTTTGTGCTGTAGACTTTTGTCGTAGGGTAGTAGCCTATTTAGGATCAATTAGGAAGAAAGGTCGTTTCGAACGGGTCAAAACTTACCCTACGAATCTCGTACCCTAAACACTCCTCCTCCTCACAACTCATCTTCTCGCGGCCCACCTTTCCATCGGAGCCCATCACGTCTTCAATGCCTTCAAGGATTGACATGAGTGGGCCGTGGTTCCCAGGGGTTTCGTTTAAGGCGATCCTTCCATAGGAGGCGTTGGCATCATCGACTTGATCGGCTGCAAGGAAGCTGCTTTGTATTTCCAAGCTGTGTGTGTGTGTGGCTGCACTGAGATCCCTGTGCAACGTAGGGCTGACGATGTCTGCCCCGGTCGCTTGGAACCGAGAAGGGTTGGTGCGCAAACATGTGGCTGATGAGCTTGGCTGAAAGATCTCCCAAGCCGACCCGGTAACGAAGCCTTCTCTAACAATGCTTCTTGTGAAAACTACAACTGCATCCTCATCTGGATGGGCATCAAGAAACCTCTGGAGACTGTAGCCATCACCACCAGTAGTAGGCCTACGGTTTATCGTAGCTGATGTGATAGCAGTGATTGTGGCTGGGCTAGATTTAGGAAACATTTTAAATTTATAATATCTTCGGCGACTTTAATTGAATATTACTGCTGGTAATTCGTCTCAGCAGACGTCGAAGTTGTGGAGTCGCCGAGGGTAGGCTGGAACTTGGAACTTTAAAAAATGATAGTCCAGCGCTGTTATGTATAAGGGTACTCAGGTTCAAGGATCCAGCAGATAGCACTCAAGGGATATGTCGCTGCCAGTGAGCTTAGTTATATAGGCGACTTCCCCTCAACTTTTCAGGGAAGCCATCTACGAGTACTTGTTCTGGGTGGAGCGTCATACATAGGCAGAAAGATGCGCTTCGCACAGGTACTTGTGCGAAGTTCGTCTGCGCAGCTGTGCGAGCCGCGTCTTTCTGCCTACATGTATGCGCGAAGCGCGTCTTTCTGTCTATGGCGCTACACCCAGGACCAGTCACTGGCAGGACGGCCGACCGTTCAACTTTGCCAAGAATTGAGTTGATTTGGTAAGGTTTGAGCCAAGGTTGATATGGCAATTCTCCAGCATTTGACAAACCAGTTGCAGGTGTTACCCGGTGTTACCCGGCGCCACAAAGTTGAAACTGCTAAGAATTGCGAATCAAATTGCCAAGAATTACCAAGAATCAAATTGAAACTGCCAAGAATTATAATTCAAGTTGCCAAGGATTGCCAAGAATAACCAGAATGAGACTAGTAACTGTGATCAAGTTGAAACTGCCAAGAATTGCGATTCAAGTTGCCAAGAATTGCCAATAATTGAATGACATTGCCAAGAATTGTAATTCAAATTGCCAAGAATTGCCGAGATTCATGCATTGTATTTTATGCAGTCCGGCACAACAATTACAATTACATTTGTCAAACCACAGACCAAACCTTGGCATAAATTTATCCCTTCGACTAGCGATCGGACGGGTAAAATTACGGTACCGTAATGTATTTTATTTTATGTATTTTACGGGTATTTTTGGAGCGATACAGAAATAAAATACAGCTGGGGCTTGGCAACACTACCCTGTTCTCATTCTTTTGGTCACCCGTTCTCCTTCATCAAAAGTCACCCGCCCTACTGCTTCATCAACAGTCACCCATCCTGCTTCAGTAATCTGTCCTTCTCTGTTATCAGGTACTTGCTCATCCCCATTAATGTGCATTTGCTGATCTGTATTAATAGGTACTTGATGGCCAACAGCAGGACCATTATAGACCGGAATTTCTCGGCGCTGGTTCTCGGCAGCAGGTAGGCTTATGAACTGCTGAATGTCGCAGACGCGCTTGTTGACGGGCCAATAGAGTACCATTTTGACCGGAATTTCTCGGCTTTCGCAGCAGGTAGGCTATGAATCTGCTGAACGTCAACATGATGGCGGGCTTGTTGACGGCCAACAAGATGACCATTATTATGGACCGGAATTTCTCGGCGCTGGTTCTCGGCAGCAGGTAGGCTGGAAGGGAACTGCTGAACATCAACAGCGCTGGCGGGTGCTTGTTGATGGCCAACAGCAGGACCATTATGGACCGGAATTTCTCGGCGCTGGTTCTCGGCAGCAGGTAGGCTGGAAGGGAACTGCTGAATGTCAACCGTGCTGGCGGGTGCTTGATGATGGCCAACAATTTCTCGGTGCTGGCTTGAAGCTAGTAAAAAAAGTCAGAGAATTCCTTGTCAAGTTGCCAGTGAGTACGGGTTGACTTTTCAAGTTCGCTTACCTTGATCAATAGTAGAGATACGAGGGTGTTCGTTTCCAGCGGGGTTCCAACGATGTACGGAATTATTTAATGGATTTGGAGAATAATGTCGACTGTGGTCAGGAGAATAGTAACGGTTAAACCCAGGTTCGTTCTCAATTTCTATTTCTGCTGGCAATTGTTCTACTATTTGTTGCTCGTTGATTTGTGCTGCCATTGGATTTTGAAAGAGTAGTTGGTCCTCAAGCTCGAGCTCTTCCTCATCATCAAGATCCTCCCACCTCACTGTTATGGCATCACGGGGCGTAATAGAATAAGCGATGGTGGAGTGAAGAGAAGTGTGGTCGCACTTGTCAACGGATGAGTCATGGGTTGTTCTCTCGTTTCTACTCGGTTCCATTATATTCTATCTGTTTCCCAAGAATAGTATTTCACATGCTCGGACAAGGGGTTATTCTGATATATAAAGTTGCTCGCTTCCTGTCCTAGTTTCTCTTCCTTTCCTTTTCTTCACGCAACCTTCAGACCTTAAGAAATACGTAAGTCTTTCTTCCTCCATAGTTTATAGTTCACGATCTTTCCTCATCGGCCAAAAGGGTTTTACGGTTTTCACGCTCGCCAGAGTCACCTCTAAGTCCTTCGCTCGGCTGCTCCTTGGACTTCCACTGTTTCTGCCTCGCCACGGGCCCCAAGAACACTCAGGTTGCGCCTCCAACGCCAACCAACACAGCCTTTAGACCAACGCCCACCATGTCGAACCCCATCGACTACGCGAGCTTATCACAACAACTACAGCACCTACTTCAACAGTATCCTGCCTACAACCCCGACCACGCCAACGCCCAAACCTTCGCCCCATTGGAACGCGGACGGCGTTATCCCAATACGCCAAGACCTCGGCGCTGCTTACTCACAAGGAGAGAGGAGGCAAGGCAGGCCTTCCAGCGACCTAGCTGCAGCCCAACAAGCTGCAGCCCAACAGCAACAAGCAGCCCCGAACCCAAAGAAGACCCCAGTCAGGAGCCCCTTCCACGACTACCCACCGCCGAAAAGTTTATCCGACCCTGCTGTATTTCAAGGGCGACCAAGACCGGGCTCGACTACACCTCTTCAAACAACAGATGAGGATCAAGCTCGTGAACGCCGACCGCTTCCCAACCCCGCAGTCCAAGTTTATCATATGCCTTTGGTCGTCTCGGCGATATTGCAGCCAGCCAGTTCCTCGTGATACACCACCGATGGGCGATTAACTCGCCCACCATGGAACGCTTCTACGAGATTCTGACACTGCTTTCGGCGATCCAGACAGAGTCTACACAGCCCGCAGAACCTGGAGTGACATGCGCCAACTAAACTGCACTTCTCCGACTACTTCGCCAGCCCAACGACACGCCCGAGTCAGGTTTCACCAGATCACTAGGGCTGAGTGCTTGCTGGAAGGGATTTCAGCGGAACTTATGGAGCGACAGACACCACGGCACTTCACTACGGTTGATGGTTGCGCGACCTTCTACAACGGTTGGACAACGCGCAACGCGCGATCAAGGCCAGACGTAAGCGACACCCATTTACCACCAGCAACAGTAACCCTGTCGCCCAACGCACAGTACCGGCTCCAGCCCAACCGTCGCGTCCTATGTTCCTGCTCGCTCCCGCCTGCTCCTGCGAACCAAACATCACCGCGCTTACTCATCCATCGCTCGCTACCGGAGCGACACACCCATGGAGCTATCGGGCCGGCGCCGCCACTCCTACGGAAAGAAATGCCGATTGACAGAAGGAAGATGTTTTATTGTGGGGTTGGACACCACTGGTGAGGAATCGCCTCGCGCTAAGGGACAGGTGGAGGACAAAGAAGATATACTATGAGGGAGCGGCAATCGGAGGAGGAACAGGACTGACAACGATAAGAAGATTTGTCCCTGGCTTAAGATAAACCGCGACCCTTGAGGATTTTTCTAGGACGCTGATTCTACTTGTTCGGCATCGAGGAGGAAATGGATGGGAATCAATTTGTAGAACCTGCTCGCTTTCTCAAAATAAAAATACTTTGTACCCACCTTGCTCTTATTGATACCGAGCCTCTGACACGCGCTTGTAGATCTAATCTTGTACGCCACCATAAACTTACCACGACTCCACTAAAGATATCCCAAGAGTTGACGCGATCGACGGATCACCCATTCAATCAAAAGAAATTACCCACTTCGCTGAACTCGATCTCGACATACACGACATCGCGAGAAGCCCCATGCTTTTGTTACCAAGTTGGGATCATACCCGATTGTTATGGGAATACCCTGACGCGGGCGCACGACGTTAAACTACGACCAAAAAGAACAAACTAATATTCGACTCGCCAACCTGCCGCCAACACTGTTCCATCGGCGAAACCAATCGTCAGACGGGGATCTCCATACCGCACCGAGTGGAACTACTAGACCGCTGCACTCAAGAAAGACCGCCCATATTCAACGGATTGTTCAGCAGCTACACGCGCCATCTACTTCACCTCTCACTCTGCACCATACACCCGCTGATATTCATCGAATCGCACTCCCAAATTCACGACTACTACCCTTATTTGAAGAAGCCGACGATCGGTCTTACCGCCACATCGAACTCTTTACGACACCACATAATACTGCAAAGTGATAAGCAGCCACCTTTCAAACCGACGACAAAGATGACTCAAACAGAGCTCGCGCCTGGAATACATCAAAGAGAACCTCCTCGGCGCCATCCAAATAAAGATTTACTACGGCGGAAAGACCTTATTATCTTTGTCAAGAAAAGTCGATAAGCCTACGACATGTGTAGACTAATGGCGTTAAACGAAACGACGGTGAAGGACAGATACCCTCTCCTCGATGGAAGAAACATGGGCAAGACTTTCTAAAGCCTAAATATTACACCAAACTCGACCTACGCGGTACAATCAGATACGAATAGCTGAAGGAGACGAATGGAAGACAGCATTTAGGACACGATATGGGCATTACGAATACCAAGTTACGCCCTTCGGATTGATTAACCAACGCCCGCGACGCTCCAAAGATGGATCAACGACATTCTCCGTCTCACCTGACCATTTGTAAATCGCTACTTTAGATGATATCCTAATCTACTCGAAACCCTGAGGAACACAAAGACACGTCCGAAAGATACTGATCTACTTTACGCCAATAATAAAGCCCACCTTCGACCGGAAAATGCGAGTTCTATGCTCAGCCGACAAAATATCTCAATTATCCTCACCCCTGGTATGGAAATGGATCCAGAAAAGATATCGGCAGTCCTAAACTGGGAGACACCGGAAAGTATTAAGGAAGATACGATTCTCGGGTTTGCCAATTTCTATCGGGCTTCATTCAAGATTATTCCAAGATAACATACCTCACCAAGTTAACTAAAGCATTTAAACGTAAGAAAGAATGGGTAAAAGGTGCCAAATTCGAATGGTCAGAAAGGGCAGATCAAGCATTCCAAACCTCAAACCGCATTCACAACCAAGACCGACATTTCGACACTACGACCAGATCGAGAGAGTACAGAGAAACAGACGCCTGACATGCGGCCGTGAGGTCTTCACAACGCTGACGATGAAGGAATCCTACACCGTAGCGTTTCTTTCAAAAGACACTTCCAAATTAACGCAACTATGAAATATACGACAAAGAGCTTTTAATGATCATTCGACGTTCAACACTACGATACAACCTGGCTGATCCAAGTTCTCATCAAAGTTCTAACAGCACCACCGAATTTGAATACTTCACGACGACTAAATCATAAATCGTCGCTGTATGGTCGGAATTTCTGTCACGCTTCGATTTTATTATTCAATACCGACTGCGAAAAACAAGCGAGGAAAACCGGATGCATTGACTAGAGGCCAGGAGACCTCCCTACGGGGATGAAAGATTGGCCCACCAAAGCTGGCCATTATAAAAGAGAGATGAAACGCAGTTTGTTTTCATGCATTTTATCAAACGAACCCGCTGAACGCCAACCGCGAGGAATTATTTTCAACGCTACCAGATTGATAGTTTCCCAAATATAAAGTCCTATCGCTACTTCGAACGGAGTCAAACACTCAAGAAGATATCACTACCGAACGCCCAAGACGGAATTACCGACTTTCTATACCGCGCGCTTATACGCATCGAAGAAAGCGACTCCGCATTTACTCACTGCGAACATCACGACAAACCATCACCGACACCAAGAAAGAAAGACTCTTGGAGTTATTGAATGGTAATACTATTGGCCACAGACGCGAAACACGCCGATCAATACGCTCAAATCGCGAGGTCTCAGACCGCCAGCGATCCCGAACGCGCCATACGGGTATTACGACCGACGCCATACCGGATGGACCATGGACGACGATGGATTTTGTTACTGACCTACCGGAAAGCGTGATACAACGCAACTCGATGGTAGATCGTTGACCAAGATGAGACACCTCATACCAACAACCGCGAGGTCCGACGCCCGGAGACAGCCAAACTCTACCTAAACATGTTTAAGTTACATTGGTTCGGCATAACAGTTCCGACAGGGGAACCCAATTTACCGCTGAGTTTTGGCAGTCCCCATGCGATCGCTTAGAAATATCACCGCGATATTCAACAGCCTTTCCACCCACAGACAGACGGTCAAACTGAACGGTTCAACGCGTTATAACAAGACCTTCGAAATGCTGTCATACCAACAGACGACATATCCATGTGCCACGGCGGAATTCGCAGCTAACAACCATTCCTCGAAACCACCCAGGTTTCACCTTTCTTCGCCAATACGAGACACCCGCGCATTTACCTTTGGCCCTTAGAACGCGAAAGACCACGGCGATGACCAAGCCAACGGGATCGCATGACATACGGCCGCCTATGAATTCTTAGCGACAAGACGTTTCGAAAGACGTAAGATAGCAGAGACACCGCTAACGCCAATCGCTTACCCGCACTCAGACTTTTTAACAGATAGCGCTCCTCTCGACTTAAGACATCAATACAAAACGACCTTCAAAGAAAATGGACGGGTGGGACCCTACCGATCAAGAGGATTGTGAGCCCATACGCTGCATTTAATTGACCTACCACGCACTACGAAGGTTCACCTGCTTTTTCACGCTCGTTACTATCACCGTCGCAAACGCACTGGCCCCAGGGCAACAGCAACTACCTCCACCCCAAAGCTGAGATTGAAGGACAAGTTGGAATGGAGGTTGAAGCAATATTGATTCGGCGAGCGGCGTAGAGATTGGAATATTTGAGACGGTACTGCCGTTATCCCGAACCATCCTGGCAACCCCGACGACCTCTAACACTCCCGACCTGGTCAAAGACTTTCACCAACCATACCAGAATGTGCCAAAGCCTACCGCGAGCTTAGGCCTCAGAGTGACCTGATCATATGGCGATCACGGGCGTAATAGAATGTTACGTGGAGTGAAGAGGTGTGGTCCGCACTTGTCAACGGATGAGCCATGGGTTGTTCTCTCGCTTCTACCGGCTCCATTATATTCATCTGTTTCCTTAAGAATAGTATTTGTCATGTTCGGACAGTGCTATTCGATATATAAAGTTGTGTTCGCTTCTCTGTCTAGTTTCTCTTCCTTTCCTTTTCTCTTCACGCAACCTCTTGTACCTTAAGAACACTAAGTCTTTCTTCCTCCATAGCTTATAGTTCACGATCTTTTGGCCTCATCGCCAAAAGCGCTTTACGTTTTCAATGTTCGCTTAGAGTCTACCTCTAAGTCCTTCGCTTCGGCTGTGTTCCTTGGACCTCCACTGTTTCTGCCTCGCCTACGGGCCCCACGTAACACTCACCGCTTCAAACTCCCTTGACACCGGTTGAATTGCCCGATCCAAAACTCTCCGGTTCATGTATATGAAAGTGAGCTTGTCTACACGAATAGGATCGAGTCGGTTTCGCACTTTATTGTGTATGAAATTCTGTATAGAGAACGATCTCTCACTAGGTACTGAGTTCGCCGGAGTTTTGAATAGTCTTATAGCTGCTGTACTAATCTCATTTGCAAAAGCCGCACATGTGCCCAAAACGCGATAGATCACCGCCGCCAACTCTGCCAGGATTGGTGATCGAGAATGCACCAAAGTGCGCTCTATAATGGAAAAAGGCTGTCTGACATTTATGGGATTCATGATCCGGTTTCACCACTGTGAAATATCGAAGAACAGCGTTTTGACGATCAATAGTAGTTGGTGCCCCTACATTGATGGGATTCAGATAGTAGGCGGCCCAATGAATATCTCGGACTTGTCTGTGCATTCTTTTCTCAAAAATAGGAAGAAGAACCTCGGCCCCCGGCTGTCTTCTTGCAATGCCAATCAAATGATCTCTAATTTCTAGCCAACGTGCTGCAACATAACCAAGGTGTGATTTGTCTGATTCTGATTTTTTTTGGGCTTCGTATATGACTGATATAATCTCTCTCATGTCTTCAAGGTCCGCCCAAAATGCTCTGTTGAGTATGATTTCTTGGACTCTGTTGTTGATGTCACAGCGTACATCAATTGCGTACTGGCGTAATGACTCTTTGTTCCGGTACAAAGACTCAATAGCTTTGGCATGTGTTCCCCATCTGGTTATCACCGATACTATGAGAGCTGATTTCTTTCCATTTATCTCCAGTTGCTTATCACGGAGAAGAGCTAATTGCTTGGGTGACGATCGGAATGCATTTATGATTGTTGAGACTTGGAACTGTATATTGGAGTAACGAGGAATAGTGAGAATATCTCCGATGAGAAGTTGAAGACCGTGTGAGTCGCAAGGGACAAAAAGGCAACGGGCGTTTAATAATCGTTCATCCCGACTAAGG
This sequence comes from Morchella sp. 2016-41, assembly GCA_024713855.1. Classification (NCBI taxonomy): domain Eukaryota; kingdom Fungi; phylum Ascomycota; class Pezizomycetes; order Pezizales; family Morchellaceae; genus Morchella; species Morchella sp. 2016-41. Next base: position 488,865 of record JAMGZD010000005.1, read on the forward strand.
ATCTTCCATACAGCTAACATAGTCGAGCATGTATCAGTAGCAAAGCTATTAATACGGTTCCAGTCACCGCGTAATAGGTCGTCCAGCTTCTGCATTATCCAATTTGCTATATTGTCTGCCGTAAAAGCCATACTACCAACGTTTTCCGACCGATAGTGAAAAATTCCCATATCGGTCCCAATTGAGAGATTGATGATACGATTCTTTGAAATATTTTCGCTTTCATCAGTGATGATGTTAAGACAAAAGCTAGCTCTTAGTCGATTATCGATCTCATCCTTCAACGACTGATAAGATTGATCCAAAAGTGTGGTCCGTAAAGTCTTTTCATTCGGTGGAGTATAGGCAGGGGCGATAAAGTTTGAAAAGGTTAAGTAGTAGCTTGATTGGGCAAGTTTAAAGGGTAGATTATTCATATAGAAAAATAGTGCAAACTTTTCATCGGCAGCGTTCTTTTCGGTAACTGAAAGTTTCTGAATAGCCGTACCAAGAATCATTTGTCTACCATCTCTCAATCCCGCCTCTTGGGTAATTGAATTCACCCTATTGACCGACTTCATATTTTCCAAATACATCTTGCAGGATGCTAAATGAACTCGTTGGCGGGTTGTACTTTTAGCAAAGGTTTCGCCGCATGCAGAACACCTTGCAAGCTCACACTATTCAGGAACAGATTAGCAATAGCTAACATTATAAGATAGATACAATACCTTCCGTCCTTCCATTGGTGGGATAACAACAAATGCGCTGTGTACCTTGCTGTCCTTGTTTCTACCCATTTTGCTCGTACTCCGGAGTCGGTTGAGATTTCATGATCGGCAAACTTTTTAAAAAAATTTGATCAGCTTGGCGTCTCGGCATACAAGGGTGCTGTATGTTTGGTATTATTGATACAATACAATACTTGTATAATACGGTCTTTTATTTAAAATACGTATTTTACCGATCGCTACCTTCGACGGATGAAATTGTCAAGTTCGCAGCCTGGACCGTGCACGCACTGAGTTGAGTATATCCGTTGCTCTTAATGGTTGAGAATAGCCATAGAGCCAATCAAGAATAAGTGTTAGATACCTGCTTGGGCTAGTATTAGCTCAAACAGGCAAGCTGCGAATTTGACAGTTTCATCCGTCCAAGGGATACAGATGTCCGCAGTTGCCCGGCTGCCCGGCTCAGTTGTTGGCGCCACTGCCAGTGGCAGTCAGCGGTTTCATCTACGCAGCTGAAGCGCGTCTTTCTGCCTATGGCGCTCCACCCAGAACCAGTCAACGGTTTCGTCTGTGCTCTACATACAAGGGATAGTTGCTGTGCCAAGACTTTCTGCGAAAGTTGGCGCAAGCAAATACCAGCCTGGTGCAACTCGTTCAACGTACCGGAACCCATTATCTCATTCCGGTCCAGGAGCGCCCAGACAGTTCACTCTTTTGTCAAATTCAACTATCCTGAAATGTTTACTAGATATCAAATATCATCTATCTATGATTTTGACTAGTTCCGAACAACAATTGGGGCTTTATATATGTAGTTATTTCAATACCACCAGAAGCACGTTTTGATTCCGAAGACCACGACCTCACTTTCCGCCGTCTTGGTGTCTTGGCATTACATCAAATCCTGGATCTGGAGTGTTGCTATGCCTACGGTACTGTCATTCACGGGGTATTGGCGGGTACTGGGTGTTGGCGGACAAGCCTGAAAAGAGACAGCCAAGCAACTTTTGGCTTCAATCCGCCAATACCCAGTATCCGCCAACACCCCGTGAATGACAGTACTGCACGAGGCCGTCAAGTTTGATTCGCCAATCCGCCTTGGTTCGGACTTACCACATACAAACACGGGGATAGTGGATTATTTGAGTCTTTTTTGACAGACTTGGCATTAATTGGCCAAGGAATTATCGATCCAGCCTTGCTATTGACTCCACTTGTAATACGAGAATCCGTGAAGAAAATTGTATTGATTGATTTACGATAAGAAGTGGTTTTTAAGACGTAATCAGCGCCAAGGCTGATTACGTTACTTGACACGCATACTTTGGATGACACCACTCCTAACATCACTAAATGAAGATATTTTTTTTTATGATGCAAGTACTCGCACGTTAATTAAAAGGTCGGAATTTTGTGTGGGGATTTGTTGCAACGACTTCCGACCTTTTAATTAACGAGTGAGTACCTTGTATAAAATTATCAAGAATTTGGGAACTGTGTTGATGGTACAGTATTTTACGGTCTCTTGACGAATACTGCCACTTGACGAACATGGGACTTTGGGCCAATAGAAATTGAAAGGACCGGAGATCTTGTAGCTTGGCGGTTGCTTGACCGTTTGTTTCCATACTTGGAATCCTTGTTCGTCAAGTGGCAGTATTCGTCAAGAGTGGCAAGTAATATCTGGCTCCATTTTTGATGTCGAATCTCAATACACCAGATCCCTTGCTGGCCCGTGCGAAATCCTCTGGGAAATTTAACTTTCTTACTGTAAAATTAATTTGCTATCCCGGATGTTTTGCTATCCTGTGCGAACATAATATATCTCCACCAGTTTTTGAGATATTTACTTTAGAATTTAATGAGATGGTTCTCACATAGTGGAATAAATATTCATAAAGATTTAGGGCCCGTTCGGATAACTTCAGATTATTTCTTCAAATTATTGGACAGACTCGATTGGCAGGTAGTGAAAATGATAACCATAATACTCATAATCAGTGGATAATCTACTTGTCAGGATATGTGTTGTGTGTTCACCCCCCAAGGTGATTGTTTTCTTGGGATAATCGAGAGTTCTGAACATTGGATAGATTATTATGAAAATCCAAAAGTAGACAATCCGTCAGATTATCGCTAATAATCTAGATTATTGGGTTATCCGAACGGGCCCTTAAACACCATTCTCCTCCCGTGGTGATTGTTGTTCAATTATTCAGTTTAAAGCATTTTGTATGTACTCTACAGTCGGGGTGGCGATTTTTGGTTGCAAAATTTGTATGGGGACACCATACAAAACCAGAAACACCCAAATCATGACTAAAAATTGGAGGGCGCACGCCTGAAGAGGGGACACAAAATTCTAGAATTCTCTAAGCTCCATCTTGAGATAATTTCCAACTGCCCTTGGAGGGTTACAAATTTTTTTGATAAGGTTGGGTGGTTGTTTCGCGCAGCCCAACATGCAACATTGCTACATTCGCTGCCACGACAGCTTTGCCACACTTCATCTACATACGCCACACCCATTGCGGATCCCGTAATATTATCACGCCACATCTCATCGCTGACGTCTTCGCCTCTCCACACCGACTCATTCACCGTCCGGGTGCACTATTTCTATCTACATACCTTCACTGCACACTTCCTTCAAGTTCAGCAACTGAACTCTTATTTTCATAGTTTCAACAACATGGCTAATCCAAACACCTCCTCTCAACCGGCCGCCTACGGGACTGATGCTGAGCATTACACCCGTCCTCCTCCAGCTTATGGTGGCGACCAGTCACCCCTTCTTGGGTCCCCCCGTAGCAGTGAAGATAATGTCCGCCCTCAGATATCTCTATTAAAAAGCTATCGTATACTAAAAGCTTCCTCTAGATTCCTGATGACTTCAAATACTCTACCTCAGTCGCGGAAGCGACCATCGACATCCGTCACGCCTTTGTCCGCAAAGTCTACGCAATTTTGACAGTCCAACTCGTTGCCACTGCCATATTTAGCTCAATCTCCTTCTTCAACGAGTCTTTCAAAGGATGGATCCAGACAAACACATGGATGCTTTTCGTCGCTATGTTCGGTTCCTTCGGGCTTCTCTTAGCGACCTTCTGGAAGAGAAAGAGCTACCCAACAAACCTTATTTTCCTCTCTGGCTTCACACTTGTGGAAGCCTACACTATCGCCGTTGTTACCAGCTTCTACGATAGCCGCATCGTCCTCGAAGCAGTCATCATCACGGGCGCGCTGTTTGCAGGTCTCACCCTATTCGCCTTCCAGACAAAATACGACTTCAGTAGTTGGTACAGCTACCTCTATGGGGGTCTTTGGTTCTTGATCTTATTCGGATTCGTCTCTATCTTCTTCCCTCATAACGGATGGGTTGAACTGGCCTATAGTGGCGTTGCGGCGTTGCTGTTCAGCGCGTACATCTTGGTGGACACTCAGTTGATCCTTAGACGGGTACATGTGGACGAGGAAATCTCGGCGGCAATCAGTTTGTACCTGGACATTATCAATCTCTTCTTAGCGTATATATACCCCTAGTTTCCTTATATTCTGATATGGCGATATCTTCTTTGGTACTAACGACATACTTTAATGACAGTATTCTCCGTATCCTCAACTCTTCAAGCGATAACTAAACCAGGACTAAGAGGCTGCATTATACTTGAGAAATACGCAATCCAGTGTTGGTTTGGCTCAAGGACATGAATAGGTTGCAACAAGAAGTTCGTAAATTTATTTTGACTGGGAAATGGGAGGATGGAGTATCAGGATTGGGTTTTGTTTTATGTTAATTCCTTTCTCTTATTTGCTGCCTGAGTACATGTTATTGTGCTGTGCCTTCAATTCTTCCTTCCGGTACCCTTGGGAGTTGCCCCTAGCTCGTTTAGCTCTTTTGGTTTCTCCCCGCTTTGAAAATTAAAAACCCTGCTTTTATTTTTTGATCAGGAAATGTGATATTATTAGCGTGATTATCATAGTGTTGATTGTCGGCCAAGCTCTGGATTTCACTAACATAATTAATCATAACCTATCACTCGAATAACTAAACCCGGAGCTTCATAGACTTACCTGGTTCTTTTGTTTTTTTGTTTAACTCATTAATTGCATGCAGACCGTATTCTATGGCAATATCGCAATCCCAGAACTACCCTACATCCACCGTCTTGTACAAAATAAAGTAACTAGTTAAAACAATTTGTGTGGACTTCCCTATTCCCATATCGCCTCTTGGGCCGGTCAGATTTCTTCCTCCGTAGTCTTTTTCCATTGCATCGTAATCGTCTTCCGACAAATAGGCTCTGCTCATGTATCTCTTTCTCATTACCTTTTTCAGTGTTACCCCCAAATCGCCCCAGTTGTACTCCGTGTTATTGATCGCCGCGATCATAATTCTCGCCTCTTTGTCTTCCTTGTACAGCGGTAGGTAGTAAGTGATGGAACACCCTGAGACAGAGTGATCCCTGTTTTGAGTAAAACGCCACTAATATACGGTGTTTGTAGGTATAACCGAATCTCAGGGCGTTCCATCACTTATTACCTGTCGCTGTACAGCCGCAGGAAAGAAATGAGGAAACAACGAGTGCAACCACTGCTCGAGCCCCAACGAAAAAGTGATTATTTTCTCTTTCAGGGTTCCTCTCTTCGCTCTCCGGACTTGTCAAAGGGCATGATTGGGAAATACTCGTGGAGCTCTATTGAGGCTGCGGAGATGTGATGATGTTGGGGTCGTTGTCACGTCACTCGTTGTTCCCTCATTTCTTTCCTGCGGCTGTACCAAGCCCAGCCTCTGAGTGTATACTGTTCTTCGTTTTCTCTGTTCCACTAGACTTGCCTGATTAATCGAGGTAAAAACTACATATTTACGTTATATACTTATACAAGTGGTTTCCGGCCTTCGGCCGGTACTACACGTTATCAATCAATCCAATATACAGGCAAGCCGCTTCGCGGCTTATTTCTCTATTTGCCTGACAGGCAAAGTTCATCACTATATCCGCTCTGGTTGATCTATATATGCCTTTATCCCCCATATATCAGTCAGAAATACCTCCAGTTCAAGCTGCAAGTACATCCTCAATAACCACAGCCTCTCAAATTCAACTATTAATCGAATTCCAGAACCGATAGGAACCCTATCAACAATCTAACACCACTGAGCACAATGCCCTATGTTATATCCAAAATAACATGCTTTAAGTGAAACAAAGTCTCTCAATGAGCCAATCAGAGGACTATAAAGGCACATGCATATGCGGGTTGTGGTTGTGTGCTTATTAGATATACAATATTCACCACGAAGACACCTGGGGAACTAAAATACATGTAGCCTGACAGCAATAAAGCACACGCCCAGCACCTCATTGGCATGTTAAAACTAGAAGAGACATCGGAAACTAAATCTTTTAGCTGCTGCATAGCCTCCAGTTCGAAGTCGCCCAAAGAACTGTGGCGAGTGATCTGGCAGCCAATAAAAGCCCACGTTTTTTCAGTATTCAGATCAATTGTCTTTTTTGTTTGAGCGGCTTCAATACGGTTTCTGTTTAGTGAAAGTTACATAGTTGTACTTACATGAAGTACGTAGTATGTATAAAATATCTTGAGGATTATGGCTTTAGACGACGGGTTACTAACTATGGTAGTATTATTCAAGCAGAGAATACATTTTCGTAGTCTGGCGCATTTGTGTATTAGTTAATCCCTGTTACACAACTCCATAGGGGCCAACGCGAATACATAAGCTCAAGATCTGGGGTGCTGCCATTAACTTCTATAGTTACGCACAGAAAGCATGGCGGTCTCCAACAAACATACACCCTCATTCGAAAGCGATACTGCCAGGTCAATGGACCCGCCCAATAACCCATTTGTCACCTCCATCAACAGCTGGCCGAGCATCCGAGCAGGTAGCTCTCCAGCACCTTCAATGAGCTATCTGGAGGCAGCCAGGCTCGGAGAATGGAATATTTTGACAGGGATTCTTCTGGGGCAGGGCAACAAAGCGATTCGCAAGTTATATGCAACTGAAGCGCTCCCTGAAGCGTGCCGTGCTGGGGACGAGGGATCTGTCGAGATGCTCCTTAACCTACATGCAGATGTCAATGCTCCATCAGCAAAGTGCGGCAGGAGCATAGAAGACAAGATGACCGAGGTGTATGAACAGGACGAATGCGGGAAAGTCGCAGCGTGTAGGCGGATGGCATGCGGACGAACAGCGCTTCAAGCAGCAGCAGAAGCTGGCCATGCCCGGATACTTTCGCTCCTGATAGAGAGAGGCGCACATATAAACGCACCACCACAAGGCCAGTCAGGAAGAACAGCGTTACAGGCGGCGGCTGGGAATGGGCATACTTGGATAGTTTCAGAGTTATTGGAAAAAGGCGCCAATGTGAACGACCTGCCAGCAATTCATCGTGGAAGAACAGCCTTACAAGCGGCTGCAGAGAGTGGAAATGCGGAGGTGGTTTCTAAGATTTTGGGGGCCGGCGGAAAAGTGAATGCCCACCCGTCGATTCTTCGCGGAAGAACAGCATTACAAGCGGCAGCGGATGGCGGGCATTTAAAAATTGTATTAATGCTACTGGAAGCCAAAGCCGATGTTAACGCCCTACCAGCGAGGAACTCGTTTGGGCGAACCGCATTACAGGCTGCAGCGGAAAATGGGCACACCGAGATAGTCTCGGTGTTATTGAAATCAGGTGCTAAAGTCAACTCTCCCGCAGTTGGTTATCATGGAAGGACAGCATTACAGGCAGCGGCCGAAGGTGGACACTCGAAAGCAGTGTCAATGTTGCTGAAGGTCGGCGCAAATGTCAATGATCCTCCCTCGAGATCATATGGGAGAACAGCTTTACAAGCAGCAGCTACAAACGGCAATGTTGAAGTACTTCTTTTATTGATAAAAGCTGGTGCACTTTTGAACGCCCCCCCATCGGAAAGCCACGGCAGAACAGTAATACAGGCAGCGGCAGAAAATGGCCATGCACATATCATATCAATGGCCTTAAACCCCACGATTTCGAGTTCATGGGCCAGGATACCGGGTGGTGTGGATATAGTTAACGCACCACCATCGGAATACGATGGTATGACAGCTTTGCAAGCTGCAGCTGGAAGGGGTCATGATGAAATTGTTTCAGCTCTCTTGGAAGCTGGTGCTCAAGTTAACGCCACACCATCAGATAACTATGGAAGAACTGCGTTACAGGCAGCTGCCGAGAATGGGCACTCTAAAACAGTTTCAATTTTGTTAAAGGCTGGTGCCGACGTCAACCTCCCCCCAGCAAAATTTCACGGACGAACCGCATTGCAAGCTGCCTCAGGAGGCGGATATGTTAAGATAGTCAAACAGCTACTTTCTACAATGTCAGGTCGCAACCTCTACTCACAAGCGCTATCTTTTGGGAAAAAGCCACTATGGATAGCAGCTAGAAAAGGCCACCACGAAGTAGTAGAGATTTTGTTGAAGCACGGCTTTGATTATAATGAGGAGGTGTCTGGCAAGGTAGCAATCCGAGCGGCGGCAGAGGCTGGGCACGTAGATGTTGTGGAGCTTATCCTTGGTGCCGGTTTTGACGTTAGATCCAAAGACTCAGAAGGCGGTACTTGTTTGCATTGGAACCTTCGCCATCCTGATGTTGTACGAGTATTACTAAAACACGGCGCGGACGTCCACGCGCAAGACTTTGACGGAGACACTCCACTGCACTGTGCTGTGAGATTTCAAAATGTGGAATCCCTAGTTTTGCTACTCGAGAATGGGGCAAGTACCGAACCTCGAAACTACGAGTACCAAACTCCATTGGACTTGATTCTTCAAGACTCGGGAAATCCATCTATAAAATTAGCCAGGCCGCTATTCGATAAGGGCTGTAGTATCAAAGGTCGTACTGTGAATAACTGGCGAATGCTGCTGGATTTGAACGAGAATAACAGTATCTTGATAAGTGAATATAATGCCGACAACACGCGGTGTTACGATGTCGATTTTGTCACTGACTATTCACTCGAGCTACCCAACCGTGGTTCAAAAATCAAGAGAAGATTATAGTATGTGATTTCCTATCTCAGACCTTATTTAGTCGCTGACAATCATGGAACCAGTTCTGCTACTGATACAAGTTCAACCGTTGGAGCTGGGCTGGGGCCTATCCAGACGGATTCCCTTGTCGATCGTTTCAAGTTTTTCCCAAGTGTCGAAATGCTTGGAATTAAGAGAATGCCTGGGACGAATTCCACGATGATAAAGTGGAGTTGGTCTTGGATATTTCCAAATTCGGAGAGAAACCAGTCTGGGGTGAACCTGCCCGGCGTAGGAAAGCTATTCTCTGCAGTTGATAGACAAGGTATGAACCACCATGATCATCCTTTATTACAAAAGGGGTAATTTCTCATCAGCTTGACAGTGATTGTAACCTGCCATGTCTGCTTCGAGGTTTTGGTTCATATTCCAGATACTGAAAATGAAATGGCTTCCGGCCCAAATGCCCTCAGAGTAGGGAAGTCGTTCCAGACAACAACCAGAGGAAGCGAGATTTCCTGGACAATGCTGAAGCCGGAAACTGTGCCTGACGCAGATAGTCCTGTTGAAACAAAAGCTAGCCCTATATTTCAGACAATCGACTACCGGAGCACCATTGATATTGGTTGGATCCCTGACCATGGGGTAGACTTTTTCATCTTATTTTTTATTGATTTGCACGATAAGTGGAGACATATATTTGAGCAGGCAGAGCTACATCTATCCAACAGTGTAAGCATACTTTTTTATCCTCTAGATCTCCCAAAACACAGACTTGTAGTAACCCGTACCACCGCAGCGCAAAACCCTGCTGCTGAACAAGGGCAGAACCGAGGATTTTATCGATAATCTTTTGATTGATGCGCAGCAATGGAGCAACTTTAGAGCTCTGCTGCAACTCCATGTGCGGACTGCTAGAAACCTGTTACAAGACTTTCGAGAAAAAAGGTTTCTGTGTGACGAGGTGAGGGAATCCGAGCTGCTGAAGGTACAGAAAGGTGAAATTATATTAGTAGAGAGTGAGTCTTCTGCGCCATTGAGGGGTAGTGGTGCTGGTCCCAGGAATGGCGTTACGAGTAATCAGGCGAGAGAAAATGATGAAGAAAAGGTGTATGCGCTGGACGAGTTAGCAAGAATCATCGATAGGATGGAGACTGAGGTGTCAGAGGAGATTACAAAGCTTGATAAAAAAACAAGTGAGCTGATAGAGCTTGTAAGTATTTTGTACTGCGTTTTGGAGGTAGCCAACTATGTAGCGGCCAACCTGCTAATGGTGATAATCTTCAAAGGAGTTCAACCTAGTCTCTATATACGAGGCTCGAACATCCAAATTAATGGGTATGAGTATGAAAAGACTGAGCTGGATTACGGTATGTCTGAACTCAAACTCAATGCCACAATTAGAGATACTAAAAGCCTTTAGTTTATCTTCCTCCCACTAATGTTTGTCGCGGTAAGCTGCAACCCACCCTCAGTGTCACTGGTAGCCTCCCATGATATACAACACTACTAACAACCATGACCCACCCAGTCACTATTCGGGATGAACGTAAACATCCTCGAGGACAACCCAAAGTGGTGGTGGGCCTTTGTGATTGGCGGCTCCCTCTTCGCCTTCGTCATCTTCTGCTGGATCCTGATGAAGTTCATTCCGGTCCGCCCCCGCTCTTTCTGCTCTAAAAAGAAATTGGCTTACAATTGTAACAACCACCCTCAGATCGACCAATGGCTCGTCGACTTTGACCGCTCCACCGCCGCCAAGAAGCTATTGCTCCTGACACAGGCACCGATGGTCAGCCTGCGGTGGAAGCTGAGGAGGGCCCAGCGCCGCCGGCCCAGTGCTGGCACTGCGGACCTGGAGCTGGGGCGCGCGGTGTGGGAGAAGGGGACGGTGTTCTCGTTTGAGCCGCCGCCGAGACAGTGGACGAGCAAGCTGAAGAGATATTGACGGGGTGTGTGTGTGGCATGTTTCTTTTTTTTCTTTCTTTTCGCAATGTGTGGGAGGCGTTACATGTAGGTTATATATATACTAGGATTTTGGGGGACCTAGGATTTTGGGTTTTGGATTTTGGGTTTCGGGTTTTTAGAAGCATCCGACCGTCTGGGGGCTTTCGACCGTCGATTTTTGGGGGGGGGGGGGGGGGGGGTTTCGTACTCGTAAACTTAATTCCATACTGTTGTTGTAATCGGATATAAATTAAAGGAAGTAGAAGACTGTCCCACTATCCGTCTACTTGACCTATGTACACGACTTGACCTACCTACCTACAACTTTGTATAAGTACATGCACCTAGAGTACATAGCATCCAAAACCCGCATGCCGGTCGCCGCCACCCCTAATATCTGTACCACCTCTCACCCTCCCCCCCCACACGTGCACACGTGCGCCGCACCGTCCCGCTGCAGCTGTCAGATCACCGCCACCAAGCTGTCGGGCCGTCACACGAGCACTAACGAGAAAGCTTAATCGCACCACTCGATGCCACCACGCCAACACACGCACGGCTCCATCTCTAGGCCTCCTCCTTCCTACCCGTGCGTGGGCAGGAGGTATGTAGGTACACTGGATGGGTTATATGAGGGTAGCTAGATGTTCGATATAGCACCACGCATTGCTACACCCCTCAGCATATTTTGGGAGGAGGGGGGGGGGGGGTAATATCACATATTGGTTATCTTGGAGGGGATATATATGCGGTGTGCTTAGAGGCTGCGGCGGCACTCGTGAGCACAAGTGGGTACTTCTAGATCTTATTGATCGTATCATTGTGGTGCGTCTACCTACGTATCTCTATCTCTCCCCGCCCCCCCGCCCCCCGGGCCCTTCCTCATATCTCTATGAATCAGAATCCCGCACGTATGTACCTAGCCCCCTCCCCGCCCTCCTCCTCCTCTAACCCCCCCACCGACTCAAGACTCAAGACTCAAGCCCCGCTATAAACCACCAAAGCCAAGCCAATGCTTAAACAAAGTACTCAAACCAAATAAAATAAAAATAAAACTAATACTAATATAAGAAAGAACGCCCCCTTTATGGCCGAGGATACACGGGCTGAGCTCTAGCCACGCCCCCACAGAAGAAGTCTAAGGAAGAAAAAGAAGAAGAAGAGAACCACGATGGGGGGGAGTATGAAAGAAACAGAAAAAGAAAGAATACTCTCTCGACTAGTGTAGTGTATAGGACATATACATATAGGATGATCTAACTGAACTGTTGGAGAAGCTAGAGGGGAGAGCACGAGGGACGGTACCCCACTCTATCGCGGTTGGTATTGGTTTGGGGGAGGGGGATAAGAAGAGGATAAGGGAAAATATATAAAAGGAAACAAACCAAAAAGAAAAGAAAGAAGGTAAGACCAAAGGAAAAAGGGAAAAGGAAAAAGGAAAAAGGCGGTGGACAGGTTAGACAGACACAGACAGACAGACAGACAGAGAGATTCAGGAGCCTAATCCTTCAGAAAGGTCCTACAGCCCACACTCACCAGCTCCTCCTTCTTCCTTCCAATCACAAACGCACTCAGCCTGCCGCCTCTCACGCAGTTCGAGTCCAGACCCTTGGAGTACTTTCTAATATCCAACCCCTTCGCCGCATAATGCCCATAACTACAGCACCCGCAACACACCCTATTAGCCCCCACACCCACCCCCAAAAGGGAAAGGAAAGATACGAAAAGAAAGAAAAAGAACTCACACAACCGTCGTCCGCACCTCCCCATCCCCCTCCCTCTCCTGCTCCCGCTCGCCCCGGTTCCACACATCCGCCCAATGCACGCCGTCCTTCTCCCCCTCCGGCAGCGGCGTCAGCCGCTTCTTGTCCAGGCTACGCATGTTCATGATAGCCTTGGGATCCTGGTCCTCCAGATTCACGCCGTGCACAAGCCCCGCATGCACCACATCCACCTGCCCCAGGTCCGTAACCTGCTTCATGCGCAGCACCAGCGGGCACGCGTCCAGCCACGCCGCCTGCTTCCGGCTGAGGCTCTTGGCCAGCTTGCGCTCGTTCCTGATGCGCTGCGTCGTGAACTCGTCGTCTGCGTCTACGTCGTCGTCGGTGACCTCCACGGTCTCCTCCTCCTCTTCCGCGGGCTCGAGCTCCAGGTCGTCGATGTTTGCGGCGGCGGTGCTCGGGTGTTTGCCGCTGTGGTGGCCGCCCTTGTGGCCGTTGCGCTTCTTCTTTTGCAGGTCGTGCCAGTGCAGGAGGACGCGGTCCTCGTGGTTGCCGCGAACGCAGCCCGCAGAGTAGCTCCGTGCGAGGTCGAGGACCTTCAGCGAGTCGGGGCCCTTGGAGATCATGTCGCCGGAGAAGACGAGGTAGTCGTTCTCGGGGTCGTAGTTTGTCTTTTCGAGGAGCTTTACCACTGTGCTCTCACCCTGTCAGCTGTGTCCCCCCCCCCTCCCCCCCAACTCCTTCTCCTCCTCCTCTTCCTCTTCCTCCTCCGCGCTCCGCTGGCGGGTTAGATGATGGGGGTGGGTTGGAACTAAACATACACTCATGAAACATGCCATGCACATCCCCGATGATAATGACCCTCCCGCGCCCTTCGCCGCCGCGCTTGACGCCTTTCCTGCCGGGGACCAGCGCGCGCGGGACGTCGGCGACGAGTCTGTAGCCGAGGCGCGAGGCGAGGAAGCGGTCTGCGGCAAAGTAGGGCTCTGCGGCGCTGGGGGGGAGGAGGCCGCTGACGGTGGTGGTGACGGTGGGCGGGAGCACGAGGTAGAGCAGGAAGAGGGAGGCGGCGAGACTCGTGAGGTAGTAGCGCCATGGGGCGGAGGAGTCTGCTGGGGGGAGGGTAGACGGGGGAGGGTGTGGGTACGAGTGCTTGGTGTCAGTGGGATAGGGGGGTGGTGGTGGTGGTGGTGGTGGGTTGGGGATGCTGGTGCCAGTGCCAGTGCCCGTAGGGGGAGGAGGAGGGGGTGGGGTGTCTTTCATGGTGGTAGTGGAGGTGGTGGTTGTTTGTTGGTTGGATTGGTTGGAACTGGACAGTCGATGAATTGCGAGAAGTGGACGGGAGCGGAGAGTAATATATAGATAAATCAACGCAGCTGGAGCTATCTGCGCGGGACGCTGGCTGGGGACTAGCTACATGCAGCTTACGGCAGCTCTGCGTCTATTCTATGCATGCATGCGTGTTAGCTCTGTGGATCTCAAAAAAGAAAGCCATAGAAGTGAGGTGATCATCCGGTGCAATTGCGGGGGAGGGGACGAGTTGCTTGGGTAGCTGAGGACTCGAGATACGGAGGAGGGAATCAAAGCCGAATAACAGAAGGGTCGGATATCTACCAAGAGTGAGAGAGAGTGTGTTGTTTCTTCAATTCGATCCAAAGGGACTTCTTGGTTAATGTGATTAATGGGGGTGAAGCCAGGCTGTGTCTGTCTGTCTGTCTGTCATATGCAAGAGATGTGGAGATGTGGAGTGGAGATGTGGAGTGGAGACGCTCGCTACCTCGCAAACCCCTGCCGATCCTGCTTCTAGAAGCAAAGGCTAAACAGGCAAGCGAGAGAGAGTTCTGAATTCCTCAATTCTGCAGAGTAGTTGTCTTCTCCTTCTCCTTTTTCCCCGTCTATCTGTCTGTCTGTCTGTCTGTCTGTCTGTCCGCCTGCCTGCCTGTCTTCTGTCTGCCTGTCTGTCCGTCCGTCCGTCAGTCTGGGCCCACGACACCGCTCCATAGCTTCCCTTCAGACCCTGCGTGGTTGTGGTTAGGGTTCCGCCCCCCCGGCAACCAACCCAACAACTACAGTACCGTACATACATGCGCCTAGCGAAGGACCCTGCCTGCAGGGATGGCGCCTTCCCCAATCCGGGAGCTTCCCACCTTGACCTTTTCGGCCTGTGAGAAAAGGCGCCCGGAAACGGCTCCGAGAGCGATCAACTCCCCCCCCCCCCCGTATTGCGGCTCGGTGCACTATTACGTTGACCCTCCCTGTATGTAGACTTGCAGACTGACGACTGACTGCTGGCTGGCTTCTGGCCACTGACTGTGCTGACTATAGCTATTATGTAGCTAGCTGAGAAGCTAGGAGCTACATATGTACATGTAGGTACATGTAGACAATGGCTCTTCGTGCGGGAAATACATATATGGTACCTACTCTACTCTACGTACCTGCTTCACCCATGGGGGATGGGGGGTAGCGTACGTACGTACGTTGTAACTTGTACCTACATACATGCACTTCTTCGTATATGTACTCTACACTATATATATATCCCCAACGAACGAGCATCAGACCGGAGGGGAGGGGGGGATATAGAGTAGATCTGCTTAGCTGCCCAATCTTGTTCAACCTACATACTCCACATGGTGGTGGTGGTGGGACGATCGAGGAAACAAGCTTTGCAGTGCATACGTACGCGTACGTACGTACGTACCACTCTATGCGCTCTGTCTGTCTGTATACCTAGAGCACACTCTGTGTGGAGGAACAAGCTTTTTTTTTCTTCTTTTTTTAGGCTTCTACATATAGATCGGTACATGTAGGGATCTGAGACATAAGTACATGTACCTACATGTAACTACATGTACGTACCCACTCTAGACTCTAGAGTAGAGTAGAGTAGAGTATACATGTAGGTACAAGCACAAGCACGGGGGCACGACATGAAGGAGGTTCTGGTTCCGCGGCCTGTCTCTGTCTGTAGCTAATTATAACACGATCAATACTGCAAGACACGCAAAAAAAAGATGGGTTTGGCGCTTTTTTTTGTATGTTATGAACTCACTTGTAGAGTAGTATGCATCTTATGTAGTAGTATAATAATATAATGGGAATTGCGAATATAGAGACGTATATAATGCATGTGTATGGTCCTGGCCAAATTAAACAACTTTGTTTATTGATACATGTATTATCCATGGTTTTACAAACTACATGTAGTATAGTAGCAAATGCTGAACCGCCTACATAATTAGGGGCATATTCAGCTCCATGTATGCTGGTAAACTGCAAACCAAATCTCTCAAACAACCACGATGCTGCTGCGCCTATTTGGGAGCAGGCATACCGCTGTCCAGCACACACAGTCTTCCCCTTCTGCTAGCTAGTTGCCTTGGGTTCGGTAAACGCCGCTATGCTCCCTGCCTAACGTCTGCTCAATCATTTTCTCGCAATTCGCAAATATCACTCGACGGCATCGCCCGCACAACCGTTACTGGCTTACTGGCGGTTGTCCGACACAAGCTTTTTTACTTTTTGCACGTGCACCGCGGATGT
Organism: Morchella sp. 2016-41; assembly: GCA_024713855.1. Taxonomy (NCBI): domain Eukaryota; kingdom Fungi; phylum Ascomycota; class Pezizomycetes; order Pezizales; family Morchellaceae; genus Morchella; species Morchella sp. 2016-41. Next base: position 504,812 of record JAMGZD010000005.1, read on the forward strand.
GTCGGTGCGAGCGCTATTGTAACCGGGGTATCGGTAGCCGGATTGTCGGCATTTATGAGCTTAGCTCTACTCAAACCTGCTGTTGGTTGAATTCCGCTGGTTCCGAATATGTGGCTGTACAGGATAGGAGCTGTGAGACATAAAGGTCTTTTTGCTCTTCGAAAATCAATTGGGCCTGTCTTATAAGGATATATAACATGCATGGCTCTTTCCGTGCCCCCCTTCCGATCCCCACCTCCCGAATTTATAGCTTCATTATCATAACTTCGTGTTGGACCTTCTATCATTTGCCTTGAGCTCATACTACATGTATTGCTCCTGATACCTCGGACTGACGAATACGAGCTTCCTCACGCACTTGATCCTTTTCGTCGTCATCAACATCGAACTCTCCTTCCTTACAAGCCCAAGCGTCGACGTCTGTGCAGGATGGTATACGTCAGCCGCGTTTCACACGATGCAAGATAACGGAAACAAAAAGCTTAGCCCTCTTAGAGTTTAGCCAAAAGGGATTAAGCTTGTTTCTTATATTAAGTGGGGGGAAGGGCAGGGGAAGAGGGATTTTAGGAATAATAGAATCGTATGGAAGGCGAAATTTATTATTTCATAAATAGAGACTTTGTGCAAAAGACTCCAGCTCTAAATTCCGGTGGCCTGATTGGCGCCGATCCTCCCGTCAACCAATCATACAAGTGGAATTTAGAACCAGCTCTATCTGCACAAAGGGTCTAATTAGAGAAGCAGGGATACGGGGAAGTAACATACGTTTTAGTGTCTCCCGGCTCCACCATTTGTTCATGATCCTGAGCCGAATTGGAACTAATAGCACAATAATGACTGGAAACGCTGGCGCGGCAGGTGTAAGTGTGATCGCAAAGATGCCCGCAGTCACCGCTATTTGTAGCAGAGTGTACATATGAATTCCACCGTAGCCTTTGATTCCATTGGGTAGTGGTGGCAGTTCACTCGAAGGCCTACGCAATGATCCAGTCAATATAAAATATCACGGTAAGACAATAAAGAAGAAAATTCATACGTCAAAATATGTAAAAATCTCATCAATATCGGATTCACGCTCAAACTTTGTTCGCCCATATACAGAAACAGGCCAGCCAAGACACTGGTCGGTGTCAATCCCAGTACATGCATCAACGGCGGGCTCACGAATGCCAAGATACCGATCGCATGCAACAAGTGACTCCATCGCTGCTCATGGACAGTGGTGATTTTCTTGACGCTTCCATCTTCTTCCTTCACCTCCTCATCATGCAGAAGAGATTCGGAATGCAGCGGTGCTTGCGGGAGGAGACCGTTCGCAGGGGGTATACCGAGTATGCCGCAAATTGCCGTGGTGATCCCTAGAAGAACAACATCCCATGCATACCCGCCTGGCTTGCGGACATTGTATCGCGAGATCGTGGCACATATTGTAGATACTTCGACATCGAAAAAAAAGAGCGTTGTTATAATCATTCCCGGAATCATTGCGGCGAAAATCCACGATACATCAAGCTTCCAAAACTCGACAATGAAGTGACTTCTCTCCGGTAATGTTGGCCGAAAAGACGCTACCTGGTTGTTAGCATATCAATACTATATAACCAAGGTAATTTCTAGATAACACACTCGACACAGGTAGTCGCTGTTGATCAAGACTATCCAATTCTCCGATCTGCGGCATGCCGATAAAGAAAATAATTGATATAGCGGCCGCATATTCAGAAAGACCCATTCGCACATATTTGTGGAATAAAGGGGCCCAGCTATTGGCAGTGGAGAGCGTTACAGCCACCAGGAAAGTTCCAATACAGCCGATGATAGAGTAAAGGAACGATGCGAGCGATGTGTTTGCGTGGGATCGCTCCAACTCTTGGACACTAATTCAAGTGAGTCTAGGCCCAGGGAACTCCGCCTAAATACCAGGGATATCTGTACTGACGCTTTGTGGAAGTAGATTATTGAGTTGAGTAGTGAAAATATCTCTGTAGAGAATGTTGTCACATACTCCATAGTCCAATCGTGGGCGTTAAAAATTGCGAGCAACCAGTGCATCCAAGCAGAGTGGATGCATGACCAAGCCATAAACGAAAGAAAGTCAATGTGAAAATTCTCGTGGCATAAGGCGTATATGCGCTCTGAAAGAATGCAAAATGGCCCCGTGACGCCTAAGATGGTAAGTGGTTGACCTGAGAACCTACAATCACAACCCATCACTCATTAGCCATATACATTGTCTAAATGCTCTAGTGAGTGGGTCACTTACAGTGCAAAGATTATTCCGCATAACCCCGTTGAAAATACAACTTCAATAGTTCCATAGTTCTTCCCTGTCAGGATATATAGGTCACTAGCAAACGTGATGCCCGGCAGCAGATTTGTAAAGAATACAAACACCGCCGATGCCAGTATGAGTTGATTGAAGTGCCAATCGGTATGATACAGTTTTGGTCTCCCCTTCAAGTCACTTTTGAGTAATCGAAACGGTGCTAACGCTCCATTGCCTGTGAATAAAGCTCGGAGACCGCCACCTCTTATTATTTGTCCTGTTGGAATCGCCATGGGGCTGCCCTTCTCGATGTCTGAGACTTCAGGGTTGCTCTCAGATTCGTTGAAGGTAGTACTAGAACCCACGGTCGACAGTTGCTGATTGGGTACCGATAGTAGGGTTTTGCTTGAAAAATTGCTGTTCGACATGAGAAGCTGACAATAACAAAGTAATTATTATATCGAAGTGGTCATCTTATGGTCTTGATCTATTTGCTTATATTCTTCACCTTCGACCTCCGCTCCTTTACGGCCCTTGTTCCGAGAAATTTTGTTGGGTCCAGTGAGATTCTTGTTTGGGTCCGGGTATGACGATGCAACGCTAAGATTACGTGTTTAGAGAACTTGCGAACCGAAAGTTCTTCCTCAGTTTTCGTGCCTGGTTTTTCCGCCTTGTCGTCGCCTGTATGCGGGAAGAGAAAACACGCCTGGAAACCAAAGTTTATATACATACAGCAGATTTATTTGGCCGGCTCGGGAAACTCCTTTATGCCCTATGCCATGGCGCACCCCTGTTTCCTGTTTACGGTAACGTCGTCTTGGCAAGGCAGACTTCAACAACTGCTGGTTTTAGCAACTCTATCAATGTTGGGTGGGAACGCCAATTCCCAAGAAATACTTAAAGGGCGCCGAGCTTGATAGTGGGATAACTTGAATACCTCAAATGGTGATACTATGCACTTTATGTACGCCGGTGTTATTTATCCCAAAAGCAGGAGAAGGGGCACCACCGGTCACATTAACTGATAGGCTTTTACTACATGCTGTGGCGCAGAGAACTGAGAAAGTGCTTTTGTCGGTTAATTGGAGTTACTTAATCCTATTTATTCGACGCGGTGAAGCTAGGAAATCAGTCCCTGAAGGTAGTCTTGCAGCCGAGTCCATTGTAACAGAATACCGGACATATCCTCTTCCAAGAACTCCCCCACTTATAGTTCTCGTTATTAGGCCATAGGGTGCACAGGACGTTAACTTTCCCCTCAGACATTGGGAAGATCTGTATGTACCTACTGAAACCCACATGCTCATATGAGCATGAGATCCTAGAAAGGATCCCAATTGATGGGCTTGGATCGCCAGAGATCTTATGAGTGATTTGATCTCCTATGTAGGTACGCGCATAGATAGTGGCTGTATTATATTTATATTTGGAGATACCTCCGAGCTGTCTTATTTGATAGAATACCGTTCTGTTATCCTCATACCCTGAAAATTTTCACGAGTAGGGTTGAAGCAAACTCACCACTAACCCCGCACCTGATGAGAGGGATTGTGTCACCCTCTTCTGCATCTTGGGACATCACTCGAAGAATTCCAGAGTCTATTCCTCCGTCGCTGCTTCTGAAGGACCTACTTACTACCTTCAATCCCATCATGCGGACCTAGTCAATTCTCAGCAGAAGGGGAATGAACACCAGTTTAGCCTTGAGGAGATTCCGGATGCAGCATCCTCTATGGCAGAGGGAAGACACAGGCCGATATTGGGGACTTGAGCACCGAGAAAGGATTCTCGTTGCATATGGTCTCTGTAGAAAGGCCCATGGTTGTTATGTAGTTTTACTGATGTGCCTTCAGAGAATCGGACCCCACGTGCTACTAACTTCACCTTCAGCCTTACGGTTAAAGTTGTCGTATGACAGCTAGCCTTCTGTCTCATGGCTGTCGGATAGAGGATGGGTTCACTATGGTGCTGCTGGTCTTTTGGTGTTGAAAAAGTTGAACAAGGTCTGTCTTCATCACGCGGGTAATGTCTGTTATCGTGCTTTCCCGAGGATTCTCCGAGGCTTCTTTTTTTTGCGCTAATTGACAGCGTGTTATCGCTTCGGTTTCTATTGTCTATCCATTGTTCTTTACGTGTTTGTTCCCAAAGAGATAGAGGCCATCCTGCTTATTCTCTGGCTGCTTCTAGTAGAAATCTCGGTGCCTCCTGCGTTATGAGTTCTACGATGATTACTTATCTTTACAGGAACATCATAATTGCACAAAGTTCACCTCGATGCCCCACGTGTCATGCTGCTAGTCGTAGAATATGTTCCATGTGAATCCTGTTTGAGCAAAAAGTCATATCGGATTAGGGCAGCAGATTGTATACGCTTCATTGCCGGAGGGGAGGTCGGTCTGTTGGGGTCTCTGGTGCCACTGATGTTCTGAGTGATTCATGGACTTGTGTTTCTTGTTTCCTAGCCCCCCCCATGTTTCCCCTTTAAGTGTGATAAGCAACCGCTGACACTACAGCGCAAATAAAAGATCGATCCGATAATCACACAAGAATATAGTCATTTAATCATCCCCTATGTTTAGAACTATTAATTACGAAATAATGCGAGACTTATAATTTCGGGACGGACTAAAGTCAGGTGGTAAAGATGGATGTTCTGCAGGTCGGAGGATCATGGGTTAGAAATACACATGTCCCTTGTACACGTATGCCCATACCTCCTGTGGCCTTCGCCCGAATCCAACATAAACAATTCAGAATAATAATTTTCTTTGATTCTAGGGCCATATGAAACCCTTCTACGTATACTAAAAGAACTGCTATTAATATCTCACTACTGCAGCTAATTTTTCTTCTTTTGATGACTCACCGCAAGTTTTTTTTAGGTGAATACATTTTCTGATAATTTTGAAATGATGAATTAATCTCAGATCAGCTAAAGCAAAATGAATGTCATCTCACACAATACCAGAAAGATGCAGTGTTTTTTCTTTGAAGAACGATAATCTACAACACACGACCATCATTTATACTAACTCCTGAGGCCTCAACTACATGTACTCATAACCCTAGTGCAAGGGTCTATCGGCTAACTCAACTGGATTTAGCACTCCTCGAGTAGTGAAATCTACGGCTCAAATCTTCAAGCTCCATAATAGAACGGTCGACGCCGGTACAACAGTTCAATATAACTACTGAAAAATACTCATTACATAGTCCCTTTACTTCATGACGGGCACAGGCTATTATTTCTCAGTTAACGTTAAAGAGAGGCCAGGGAGACCCAAATAGAGCTATCACTTCGCCCATCAATGATTCCAGTCTCATGTGGTTTGCGTCTGATTTATTGGCTATCTTTTTCCGTTTTTGGAGACCGCGCGTCTATCCCGATACCATTCAATATCGATTCGTGTTTTCCCCCTCCAGCCGTGAGATTGATCACTCCGCGGTGGAGGGAGAAATCTCTCCCTTTAAATTTATTTTATACTAAAAGGCCTTGGGACGATGAACACGGATTGGGTACATTATGTCCCTTGCTTTGTTAGCACATGATCAGCTGTTAAAGGGCACCTCATTTGTCCCGGCCTTGATTAGGAGCTCCCGCCACGTCCTTGGTAATGAAGGGATCCGTAGGGGTGATGTCTAGGGCGGGCTCTAACCAGCATTGATTTTTCATGAGCCTGGCGCGGGATTATCGGTTTGTCTTTCCTCACCCTTGCAGTGAGCGAGGGGGGTTAGGCAAGGAGCTACCTTGATTCCGTCCTCGACCACTATCGAGTGATATTTTGTGATGATTGATGCCGGTAGAAGTCTGTTTAACTCATTTTAGCATTAGCTCATGTGGCTGGTAAGGATACGCCATCTTGATCGCTCTGGCTCAAAAATCTATATATCCACTAAATACATGTATACATATAGTCCTGGAATATACTCTGTAGCTACCAGATTATCCTATATGGTTCGAATTCGAGCTGGCCTATTATTTTCTTACAGGAATTACATATAGGTAACCAGGACAGCCATGGAGCTACATACCGCCAGATCATTTCGTCAGAAGAGCAAGGCAATGTCCTCTTTCATACCGAATTATCAATGCCTGACATTATATTTCCTGTGAACGTTTATTCATCTCACTAGGAGCCTATAGTTACACTAAAGGTAACTATTCATCCCCCGCTGCTCTCTTCTTGACCTTCGCCTCTGCCCTCTCCTTCTTAACCCTTCTCCTCGCCGCGCTTAAACTCTCCCCCTCTCCCTCCTCCTCCTCCATCCATCTCTCCCACGCACCCTCACTCACATCATCCAGTATAAACCTCCCCAGCACACCACTCCTATACCTACTCACCAACCACGCCGCCGTGCTTTCCAACTCGGGCACCCCACCCTTCTTCAATTTCCCCGTGGCCCTCGCCGTCGCCTCCAAGAGCTGGATGATATCATTGGTGGGCGGGTGGTACGCCTTATAAATCGATGGATCAACCCGGTTGATATGAAACAGCAGATAGTCCGCAATCGAGATGAGCGGGAGAAGCGCGTTATTGACGCATCCGACAAGTGCGAGCGAGAGCATGGTACGTGGGTTCGGCATGTACGGTATAAACACACCTAATGCCCACCGCCCGCCAAAAATCAGCATCCGCACATACACACACCTCCCAACCACCGATAGAAAGGAAAAAAAGTGAACAGACCAGGCGAATCAATCAGATAGACCAACGGATCCTCCGAGATCTTTACTCCAGTCGCAATCTTCCTCGTCACGCCGGGCTGGCCGCCGGTGATTGCGGCCTTTTTGGTGGACCCGGTGCCGACGTGGCGCATTGAGTTTAGGAGCGATGATTTTCCGACGTTGGGCATGCCGACGATAAGCATGCGGGAGCCGGTCATGTGGTCTGCTGCACGGGCGGTTTCTGCGAGGGTGTCAGCGCACCGGTGGGAGAGCTCGAATAAGAGAGGCGGATATACCGCGTGCGTGGTCTATAATCTTTTGGACGTCGCGTTTATCATTACAGTTCGAGAAAAGAACTTTGTGCGGGGCGTGCCATTTGCGGAGTCTTTCTTGTGTCTAGAGCGGTATTTGATCAGTTTACCAGTCAGTTCATACCGACCACCGCATGTCTCGAGTGCTAATTAATGACCCTGCCCAAAATCATGCCCGATCGATCATTACCCCTCGCAACACATGCCTAAAAGGAACAACCAACCTCCAGATCCAACACTCCCACCGCCAGGTCCCGCTTTGTATACACAATAATCCTCTCCCTCCCCTGCAGCGTCTCCTCAAACAGCGGATTCCTAGATGACAACGGTACACGGTAGTCTCGACACTCGATAATTAATTCCACCGACGACACCATCTGCTTCATCTTTGACAGCCCCAGCTTGTGATGCCCTAGAAAGTAGCTTGTGATGAGGTTTGGCGAGAAGGGGAACTCTGTTCGCGGCACAAAGGGGGTGCCCTCAATTGTGGTAAGCGGCAGCGACGCCTTTTTTGTGCTTAGGCCTCGCCAGGGGAGAGGGACGAGTGATGGACTGGTGATGCGCCACGTCCGGAGGGGACTACGCGCGGGGGCGAACATGGTGGTGGTGATACTATTATTTTGAGGAGTTACGAGGTCTACTGGTGATACTTACTGGGCTACTAATGGACCATCAATGGGGTTAGTGGTACAAGCAAGGGACCGGCTGGTTGGTTGGTTGGTACAGCAGCACTGGCAGGAACAGCAGTAGAAATTTTTCAGTGGTACTCGTTGGTGCCAAGACTTTGTTAAGCACTGTGACGAGATGTGTGGCAGGCAATTTCTACTTTAGATAGCATCTCACATGGATACATGTAATATCTATCATTACTAGGCTCCGTAGATCGCAGACAGCGCAGACATAGCACTCCGTTTTGCTTTCCTCTCAGCCCTTCGCTGAGACAGGTCATAACACGCCGAGTGATAGTTCATGTCGCGCATGTGCCTGTTAGTGCATTCTTGGCGCCTTGGCGGGGCGCATGCGGCTCTAAAAGTTTTTTGACGTCGAGCTTTGAAGTTTTCAGTCAGTTCTGAACCATCCCATACCCACACATCCTCACCCCACCCTCGAGAGCAACGATGGTCAAGAAGGCAGTGTAAGGGTTCCTTGAACTCCCTATTTCTAAGCCTGGCATCCTTAATTGACAATTCTTCTTCGTGAATTAGTGATAAGCGCATTCCAGACCTGATCAGGAACGGCGTCCAGGTATGAGAACTCCTCCAGTCGCACTTGAGGTGGGGGAAAGTCTAACGCCCCAACAGGAGAAGAAACGGTCCTTCTTTGTCGTCGTCGGAGACCGTGGGAAAGATGTGATTCTCAATTTACACTACATTCTGGGCAGCGCCGACCCGAAACAGAACAAGTCGGTCCTATGGGCATATAAGCAGAAGCTCCTTGGCTTCACCAGGTTCAATCCCTCGCTCTCCCCCGGCGCTGCGGAAGGCCAATCATGCTAACAACTAGTTACTACCCCCCCATAGTCACCGGAAGAAGCGCGAAGCCAAGATCAAGAAGGAAGTCAAGCGCGGCATCCGCGAAGCCAATACCGAGGACCCCTTTGAGCTCTTCATCTCCCTCACGGACATCCGCTACGTCTTCTACAAAGAGACCGAGAAGATCCTCGGAAACACCTACGGCATGTGCATCCTGCAAGACTTCGAAGCGCTCACGCCCAACCTCCTCGCGCGCACAATCGAGACGGTGGAGGGCGGTGGCCTGGTCATCCTGCTGCTGAAGACCATGACATCGCTGAAGCAGCTGTACACCATGACCATGGACGTGCACTCGCGGTACCGCACGGAGGCGCACGGTGACGTGGTGGCGCGGTTTAATGAGCGCTTCATCCTCTCCCTCGGCGACTGCGCGAGCTGCCTGGTGGTCGATGATGAGCTGAATGTGCTGCCGATTTCCGGTGGGAAGGGTGTGCAGGCGCTGCCGCCACCGGCATCGGATGCGATTACGCCCCAGAAGGCGGAGCTGAAGGAGTTGAAGGAGTCGCTGGCGGATGTGCAGCCGGCGGGGGCGCTGGTGGAGATCACAAAGACGGTGGATCAGGCGAAGGCGGTCATGACATTTATTGATGCGATTGCGGAGAAGACGCTGCGCTCGACGGTGACGTTGACGGCTGGGCGTGGGCGGGGTAAGTCTGCAGCGTTGGGCGTTGCGATTGCGGCGGCGGTTGCGCATGGGTATTCAAATATATTCATCACCTCGCCGTCACCGGAGAACTTGAAGACGCTGTTTGAGTTTATATTCAAAGGATTCGACGCGCTGGGTTACAGCGACCATCTCGACTACGATATCATCCAGTCTACCAACCCGGCATTTAACAAGGCTATAGTGCGAGTCAACGTCCACCGCCAGCACAGACAGACAATTCAGTACATCCAGCCACAAGATGCCCACGTCCTCGGCCAGGCCGAGTTAGTTGTTATCGATGAAGCCGCTGCTATTCCATTGCCACTTGTACGAAAGCTCATGGGGCCCTACTTGGTATTCATGGCCTCTACAATCAATGGATACGAAGGAACTGGTCGTTCACTCTCCCTCAAGCTGATCCAGCAGCTCCGCGACCAATCCCGCGGCATCAGCAAGCTCCCCACGGAAGGAGAGGCTGCCTCTCGCGACGGAAAGGCCAGCAAGCGCTCAGACTCCGGGAACATCAGCGGCGGTGGGCGAACCCTCCGAGAAGCGACTCTCAGCGAGCCCATCAGATATGCTCCCAACGACCCCGTAGAGAAGTGGCTCAACAACCTTCTCTGCCTTGATGCCACTCTCCCCACCAATAAGTCCACTCTACACGGCACCCCCGACCCCGCAAAGTGCCAGCTCTTCTATGTGAACCGTGATACCCTTTTCTCATACCACCCGGTATCTGAGCGATTCCTCCAGCGTATGATGGGTCTCTACGTCGCCTCGCACTACAAAAACTCCCCCAACGACCTGCAACTCATGTCCGACGCCCCTGCCCACCAACTCTACGTTCTCCTCCCACCCGTCGCCGAAGACGGCCGCGTCCCCGACCCCCTCTGCGTCATCCAAGTCGCGCTCGAAGGCCGCATCTCCCGTGAATCCGTACAAGCAGCGCTCAGTCGCGGTAAGCGCGAAGGCGGCGACCTCATTCCCTGGCTCGTCTCGCAGCAGTTCCAAGACGACGAGTTCGCCGGCCTCAGCGGCGCTCGCGTCGTCCGCATCGCCACAAACCCAGATTACACAGGCATGGGCTACGGTCAGCGCGCGCTCCAGCTCCTCGTGGACTTCTACGAGGGCAAGTTCCAACCCCTCGGCGAGGACGCCACATACGTCAACGAGGAGCTCGTCCGCGTCACCGACGAGGAGATCGAGGCCGCAGACCTCAAGACCGAGACTATCAAGATCCGCGACCGCGAGTCACTCCCACCCCTCCTCCTCCGACTCAACGAGCGCCGCCCCGACGAACTCGATTATCTCGGCGTCTCCTATGGCCTTACAGACCGCCTCCACAAGTTCTGGGCGAAGAAGGCAAAATTTGCGCCCGTCTACCTCCGCCAGACTGCGACAGAGCTGACCGGCGAACACACGTGCGTGATGATCCGTACGCTCGAGGGCAAAGACAATGTCTGGCTCGCCGCCTTCGCAAAGGACTTCCACAGGCGCCTAATGCAGCTCCTCTCATACGAGTTCCGCAAGTTCCCCAGCGTCCTGGCCCTCACCCTCTTCGAGAGCGCGACAGCGGGCGCGCGCAGTGGCGGTACTGTCGTGAGCCCGCTGACCAAGGGACAGCTGGACGAGCTGCTGTCGCCGTTTGATCTAAAGCGCCTCGAGAGCTACGCCGATAACATGCTGGACTATCATGTGATATTGGACATGATCCCGCTTATTTCGCAGCTCTTCTTCGACGGGCGCATCCGCGCGGGGGTGAACCTGTCGTCGATACAGCATGCGATATTGCTTGCGATCGGGCTGCAGAGGAAGACGCTGGAGGATGTGGAGAAGGAGCTGGGGTTGCCGAGCGCACAGGTGCTGGCCATGTTTCAGAAGATTGTGAGGAAGGTGGCGATGTATTTCCGGAGCTTGCTGGCACAGAGTATTGCGGAGGGGTTGCCGAGCGAGAAGGCTGGTAAGGCGGCTGCCGCGGTGGAAGAGGATGGGGAGGAGGGCGAGAAGAGGATGGAGCAGACGCTGGCGGAGGATTTGGTGGAGGGTGGAGAGGAGGTCATGAGGGAGATGAAGGAGAGGGAGATGAGGAGGGAGGTCATCAATAGTTTGGATTTGTCAAAGTTAGTGCTTTCCCCCGAACTGAATGTTAAATAGGGAGTGGGGAGTGGTAGATGACATGGGAATTCATGATGTTTCAAATCATTACTATCTCTCTCTCTCTCCACTCCCCCCCCTGAGGAGGAAAACATAACTAATAGATCTACCCGCAGATACGAAATCCCCTCCGCCGAAACCGCCGACTGGGAGTCCGCCGAGAAACATATCAAAGCAGGCAAGAAGACTACCGTCGTCAGCGTCAAGACCGTCAAGCAGTCTAAGCGCAAAGCCGGAGAAACCGCCGCGGAGATCTACGAGCAGGAGATTGGCGGCGGAAAGAGCAAAAAGTCGAAGAAGAGTAAGGGCGGGAAGAAATAAAATATTCCGGGGAGAGGGGTGTAATTCTTGTATTTTAGTTTTTAGTCTTTTTTTTTACATTTTTGTTTGATGTTTTTCTTTTTTTTTTGTTGGATATAAAAAGTACTGTATATTTTTCGGCGGCTTGCCATATACACCCGCTGTCTGAACTGAACAAGATTCTCCATGTGCTCTCTGATATCGGCGGCCTAGTTGGACGGTGTCCAGGGACGCTATGCTCCCAAGTGCTTAGAAATGAATTGAGTCATCCTGTCAAAGGGTGGCGCGACACCAAACAGAGTTCTGATAAACCGGAGATGTGTATCCATCTACAGGTGCACCAAGTGTGCGCTAGACAATTAAAGTAACGCCAACGCTAATAAACCCTAACCTAACACCATATAATCTGCCATAACCAGAAAACCTATCTCTACATGCGGCTCTTCATCGTGAGCGGCCATGAGGCCAAACAAACTCAGGCCACTAGGAAATGATATTGTGATGTAGGGCACTATATAACCGCGATTTATGGGGATCCCAAGATTGATGGCGGCGTTTTCGTCCCATCAATTAATAATGGAGTTGTGCGTACGCCCGACTCGACGGCGGGGGTACTGGATAATCATGGGGGATGGATACGTTGTGCGCAGTTATAATTAGACTAAAGTTATATAACTTTTGAATTTTATAATAAAGGTTCTAACCACAAAATAAACCTAAAATGGAAAAATATAAAAATATAAAAAAGAATAAACCTATAGTGGATACTGTGCTGGAAGTGATTCTTGAACCTTGGCAATGTGCTAAGACGGAGAAGAATCCCTAACCCTCGGGGTCAATGATAGCTGGTTGTTGCGTCTTGGGTCGTGTGTTATTGTACAATGGTAGGTAATAAGTGATTGAACGGGCTGAGACGGTGGGATACCTGTTTTGTGTAAAATGCCAGAAATGTAGTTGCTCAGGGCAAGGATTATCTGTATGGAGTGGCGGCGATCCCTCATACAAATTATCCTTGTCTCCACCGTTTGCATCTTCTGGTTCTTTTGCTGGTAAGCGTGTATAACCGTATCTCAGGGCGTTCCATCACATATTACCTATCGCTGTACCGAAAGCTGTGTCGTTTCCGTGGGCTTTGGCCGCTGGGTCGAACAGCCATGGTCTCGGCTTGTAGCTGGGAATTTGGGGGGAGTCGATGTATGTACCTTAGACAAGCATGCCCATGGCCGACTGTCTGAGCACTCAGAAAGCTTTGACTTTGCGTAAAGTCTACATGTAGGCAAGGCAACACGTCGGTTGCACAACTTATTGTGCAACCATCATTGGCATTCGGACTCTGAAGGAAGGGGACGAGGGCTTCTATCGGCCCCAACCAAGAACACTTGTACACAACACCAAATCTACATGTATCTAAACAGATTTCGATGTCGACCAAGTGTGTTTATATTGTGTAGAAGCGCAGTAACCTGGACTTGCGACCCAGGGTATTTCCGGGGACGGACTTTCGCTTTTCCTCCCTTTTACTCTCGCTCCTCGATTGAAGTCGACTCATCTCTTATTCAAGTCTAGCTACACATAGCTCTACTCAGATCCTTTTTCTCTGTGGAAAAATCTACTGAAACGGTAACTCACATCCGCACATGACCTGCCACATATATCATAATCTAGGCAGGGTCTGGCTCAATCAGTCCTCAAAAAAAAAGGATTTATTCCGGCAACTCGATAACTAAAATGGGAAGACTATTCCACAACCATGATCACTCGAGAAGGGTATAGTGTAACGAACTGATGAGTTGAATTGGTGAGGTCGCTGAGGTCGCTGAGGTCAAGGCTATATATATATAGGCGAGATCATGATGTCCACATCACCAGCACCACAAAAGACACAAAACAGAATACGTAAGTACCCACTCAGTTATTGAGAGCGATCGCTGGATGGGTCTCTTTCTCTCTTTCTTCTCTTAATCTTGCTCGCACACAACCATCTCTGTAGAAACTTTGTTGCCACAGAACATTACTCTTCGTAAGGACAGCTACTTTTGATCTCCCATCTAATTTATTATAACCAAACCTTCTGTTCATATTTTCTCTTCTTTTTATATTTTCTTTCGTCGGCTAGCTCGATTAGAGTGGTCATTGCTTGCTACAGCATCATTTTTCACCACTTATCACTCGGTACATGTATGTAACCTAACCCGTCCTTTACCCAACGAAAACGTTATGCATCCACCACAGTTCTCCTTCCTCCTCCTTCCAACTCACAACCACAAACAAAATCTCCAGGATGTCACTGAGAAGTAAACGTGGATATCCAGCTAAGAATATGATTTCTCTAGCATCCCCAATTCGGGCCTATCTACAACTCTCTATAGCAAAAAGACGACAAGCAGGTCACTGCGCTGCATCAATATATTGTTAATTCTCACTCCCTATCCGATAAAAAAAACCTTCCGTGAAATCGTCACTACAATGGCTGCCCTCATAGAAGCTATTGAGAGGTCCACCCCATCAACTATTGACACACACCCACCTCACACCAAAACCCATGCCGCCTGGACACCAGAAATTAAATTGGAAGACAGGTGCCCCGAATGCCGTGTCTCCAACACCGTCACCGAGTATACGGATGGCGACGTCGTCTGCGGCGAGTGCGGCCTTGTCTTGGGCGACCGCATCGTCGATACCCGTTCCGAGTGGCGCACTTTCTCCAGCGATGACACTAGCGGTGTGGATCCCAGCCGCGTCGGCGCTGGCATCAACCCCCTCCTCCACGGTGAACAGCTCACCACAACCATTGCCTATAAAAGGCCCTCCAGGACCACCATGACCACCAACGCCGCCGCTAGCGGTGGGGCGAATGGACGGGCGCTGCAGCGCGCACAGGCCCGCGCCACGGAGAACAAGGCTGACCAATCACTGATTGCGGTCTATGAGCGCATCGGTGCGTTCTGCGCGAGCATGAGCATCCAAAATGTCGTTGTCGAAACGGCAAAGGTGCTGTTCAAGCAGCTCGACGACGCAAAGGTGATCCGTGGGAAGCCAGAGGATATCGTGGTGGCAGGGTGTATATTTTTGGCGTGCAGGCAGTGTGGTGTGCCGAGAACGTTCCGCGAGGTGTTTGCAATGACGAGCGTGCCGAAGAAGGACATTGGAAGGGTGTATAAGATAATTGAGAGGTTCTTCAACAAGCAGGGGATGGCGGCCATGGGGGCAGAGGAAAGTGGGGCTGGTGATGGCGGCTATAGGGTCACAGAGACAACGAAGCCGTACGAGTTGATTCATAGATACTGCAGTGCGTTGAAGATTGATCAGCGATGTACATCAGTTTCGGCGGCCCTAGCAGCGAGAATTGCGGAGTTGGGGAGTGTAACTGGGAGGTCACCGATTAGTGGTGCGGCGGCGTGTATCTATATGGTCAGCCATCTGTTGGGGACACCGAGAACCATGAAAGAGATATCGGAAGTGGCTGGCGTGAGTACACCAACGATCAGGACTGCATATAAGCACTTGTACAATGATCGCGAGAAGCTCATTGATCCGAAGTGGTTGGAGGAAGTGAAAGGTGACATTAAGAAGTTGCCTCGTGCTTAGTTTTGGAGGCAGCGTTGGCAATGTATTTATTTCCTTTTTCTGTGGGTTTTAACAACTGTTCTGATCTATAACTTGGGAGGTTCGTTTGTTTCCCCCTCGTTTTGATTATTTTTTTTATGGGTTCTGGGGATATTATCTCGGTGTACTTGTATTATTACCTACCATTTGAGACCATTTGAGTCACCGTTTCACAAATAACGAACGAAACATCCACGGAGATGAGCTGCAACCACCATATATATCCGAGATGCATTAACTATAATTTTGGACAATATCTGCTTCGTTATGTATTTGCTTCGTTGATCCCATCCATACTGAATGTATGGGGGGAAAATAAGCATCATCAACGTACATGTACGTACCTTATTGTTCAGAGTATTGGCCATATATGTGTATCGTAAAGGTGATTGACTACATGTATGTAGCTACATGTATATAAGCGGCGTAACGCAGCGTAGGACTAGACTGCATGCCGAATAGGAATAGTGCGTCATTGCCCATCACTCGGTGTATCGGGTCTTGGCAACGTCGCCTGATCATAAGTCTGGAGAATTAATTATAAACCATACCAGGAACCATTGGTAATATCGCCACATGGCAAGAGTATTTGGACCAAGTCCGGTACCAGGAACATAGTGGTATATTTATGCTCTATATAAAGTCTATACCTGGTACCGAACTTGGTTTAAATACTCTTGTTATGTGGCAGTATTATAATAATGGGACGCAGCAGGCTTTCAGCGTAACTATTTCTCAATCACAACTGATCACAAAAGGCCCATAAGTACGGCAAATGATAATAGGGAATATAAGAGACTCAAAATCTCTTTCATTCTGTATCGCTGTTCGTTGGTGGTGGGGTTTGGTGGCCTGTCATTGCAGTGTTCAGTTCCGTTGCGTCTCATTATTTTTCACAAGTCGCAACACATATAGCTCGAGAAGCTATGGTGGGTAGGTGTGTAAACTTCGGCGTTTGCAGCCAATCAATCTATAGAGATTTGGAGATCTACCCCCATAGTAGTACTAGCGTCCAGCCTAGCGGTGGAATTTTCTCCAATTCCCATACAAAAAAAGTTCCTCTGAAGCTACATATGTAGTTGACACACCCACCCCCTATGTTTTCTCGCGCCATACATGCCGCCATATATATATGCACCGCTATCCAGGTTCTTACTTTCTAAGCTTGTAAAGAATAGTAAACAACAACAGAGAGATTCTCCGGAGATGTAAGAAACCACATGTGTTTTTAATTGACTCTGCATAATTAATGAGTTAGGCGGGGGAAGGGAGAAAAAATTGACTCTGCATGTGAGGCTAGCTCTATTCAAATTTCTACTTTAAGATATCGGATACTCCCTCGATCTCAATCGAGGCTCGGGGGCCTTAATTGCGTGTAGTGAGTCTGAATGATCTTCTTGAGATTTCAAACAAATCTTAATGTTTTGGCTATGGCTGGCTCAACATATTCACGCTACATCGAATTTCGGACACCTTGGTAGAGTTTCCTAGAAGGCATAGCAACCCTACACTGTCCGCTCCCCGGAACCCATTTAATGTAGGCTATCTCAATATTCTAGGTGGAACGAAAACACGGGCCAACCTAGCTGTCAATTATTCTCGAATAGACTTTGGTGTGGATTTGCCTCATCCCGTGAAGATAGCCTTGTTTCGGCTCGAGCGCTCGATCGTATCTGTTCTCTCGCTCATTTGAGAGAGACATAATTATAACTCGGACTCCGTTATATATATGAGAAGAGCTGTAACCACGTGAGTACGTATCTCAAGCCTGCCCCCCACCGAGATCTTATAAACTTACGTGACACATGATCCAATTCTTCGGGTCCTAGTTGGTAATCCAATCCTAAAGAAACACGATAATCGCTGGCTCCCGGTCTAGTTTTATCTACCTTAGGTGGTTATCATCGATCTTTACCAAGCTAAAAGCATAGTAAAATCGGATTTTAATGTTCCTGGGAATGATCATGAGATATAGAGGGCCATTCGTTTGTAATAATACAGCTACAGTCTGTACAAGGCTCTGGTGGATGAACGGATCCTCATATGTCAGCACTCCATGTAGTTCGCTCATGCTCACCTAATGCCAGAGCCTTGTACAGTGGTGGGTAATAAATCATCGGACGACGTAGCCACAGTTTCGCCTGCAAATCCGTATTTTGGTGGCGTTCCGTCCGATGACTTATTACCTACCGCTGTACTAGCTGGGCCCACAACAAATAGCAACAATGTTGTCCATGTGTATTGTAGTTTCTGGCTGCTGTTTTTCTTACCTTAAAAGTTTTTGTTTCCCCGGCCGGTACTGGATGATATACCAAGTAAATGTTAGCACAATAAGATCTATAGCTAGATCTACAGAGCAATACCTCCAGACTTTCATAGATTAGGCTGCGATCCCATCGAAGTGATTAATTCGACCAACTATGTTGGCATTCCCTTTGCTTCTGAGCTCTACTGCATTGGCGGCTTGGGGCTGCTCTATTGGATTACAGAATTTAACTTCATGTACTACCTAGTATCTAGCAGTATTGTAATAATCTCGCCCAAAGAAGGTTAGTATAATGTCATAAGACTGATTTAATAACTCTGCCAAGACCGCGATTACCGCGCTCCTATCTCAGCCCCACCATTGCATCACTCCATCTAAGTTCCAACCCATCCCCTCACCCCGCAACCATGGAGACCCAAAACGCCAACCCTACGATTCTCAGTGTATCTGACCTACCCAGTCGCCGCCTCGAGCAGAAAAAGTCCTCGCCATCAAGTCTACTCTCCGGGACAGTCCCCGCATACACTAGAGACCCGTTCGCCACTGGTGCGGGAGCCGACTACTCGGGCTCAGACGACGATGAAAGCTCAGACGACTCAGTAGTTGAGAAGATTGACGAGCAGGAGATTTATGGTAAGGACAATCCCGCTCCTCCCATCTTTCCCTATACTAATTTCTGCCGCCCACCAGACCTAATCGCCACAATCTCCGATCCCGAACACCCTCTTACTCTCGGCGAACTCGCAGTCGTAAATCTTCCTCATATTCAGGTCACTGATGACCCATCAAGCCTAACAGGCCGTGTTCTTGTTGAACTTACACCAACAATCAACCACTGCTCTCTCGCTACAGTCATTGGGCTGGGGGTACGAGTCAGACTTGAGCAAGCGCTCCCGCCACGATTTAGGCTAGATGTGAGGATAAGGGAGGGGACCCATGCAACTGGGGACCAGGTGAACAAGCAATTGAATGACAAGGAGAGGGTTGCCAGTGCGCTGGAAAACGAAACTTTGATGGGTGTCGTGGGCAAGATGCTGGAAAGTTGCAAGTAGGACCTTGGGAGCATCAGGTTGATTGAGGGATTTACCTGCATAACAGCCATCAACTGCTTTGTTAGTCGCAATGGGGGCGGGGATACAATCCAGGCCATCCCGAAAGGAAGCTGGGACCCCCACGTCATACAAAAGCTCTATTGTACTGTTGAGGAATATCTCAAGATTTTGAAGAACCTGAGGTTATGTCTTTGCTGGGAAGAACAAGTACTAGCTCACCTCGAATATGTGAACTTGCCAGGGCCGATTCTATCTGCCCTTGATGGGCTGGTTTAAGTCGATTGGCGGATTGGTGAATAGCATAGTACAGCGAATTCTTTTTCGTAACTGTAGCTTTCGGGGATCGAGTTTAGGATACAGCGGTCGTTTCTTACATCTTGGAGCCTCTAACGCGTGAGCTAGTGGGTTGAACACTACATTTATTTGCCTCGTGTGAAAGCCGATTGGGCCTTCTCTAGGGTATGGTCACATGCTACTAGTTGTGGAAAGCCATAGTCATTCTTAACTCAACCAGTCCGTTCCAGAACATCGTGTATCAATGCGGCTTTTTCTTCTATGATAACTACTTCCGACCTAAGAGTATCGGGAGCTCCGGGATAATTAATTACACAAGATCTCTTGGACTAGCGCATTTGCCAATTTTTGTCTTTATTATCCTCAGAGATAGAAATAATGACATAAAACAGGTCCAGTACATACAAGGATGAAGAGATAGATGTCAATTGGAGACCTTGTACTCCGTGGCACATAAAGTGTTAAAAGATTTCTAGCTGTATCCCGAGTGGTTCATCAAATGCACCAAATTCATCGATTGAGTTGTTTCATTAAACCTACCGCACGTCAATTACGTCCAAGTATCTATAGACTTGATTATCTGAACACGAAGCGCTGATTCGAACAGGTGTTGATAGGTTGAGGAATACCACTGGCCAATCTACATAGCTGCACAGGATGCGGTCAACTGGTAAACATAAACTACAAGACACGCACTAGATCTGCCCTTCGAGGCCGAATCATGCATACAATCTGTATCTAGTCCCTAGCCATCTGTAACAAACCAGAAATCGGTCCAAATGGTTTGTAATATCAAACTTCTGAGGAGCCAGAGTCCAGTGCTGTCGAAATGATGACTATAGTCAAAATCATGATTGGCACAAATGTATTGATACACGGAAGAAGGATTAAGGAAGCTAGATCTATAGTAGTAGTGTAGGAGGTGAGGCTGCTAAGGATTGTTGCGATAGCTGGGTCATGGTGTGGACTTGAGTACTTCTCCATGCCATAACTCTCTACAGACTAACTCGAGCTGTCTGTAGGATACACCGGAAAGTACTCCTTTCACCTAGTTCGCTATATACTCTTAAATCTCATATAGACTTCCAATATGTTGACCATCAAGGGTCTCCACTGAGTACATACATGTACAGCCGCAGGAAAGAAATGAGGAAACAACGAGCGCAACTACCGCCCTCCCCCCAACGAAAAAGTGATTATTTTCTCTTTCAGGGTTGCCTCTCTTCGCTTTCTGGACTTGCCAAAGGGCGTGATTTGGAAATACTCGTGAAGCTCTATTGAGGTTGCGGAGATGTGATGATGTTGGGGTCGTTGTCACGTCACTCGTTGTTTCCTCATTTCTTTCCTGCGGCTGTACTTTCCATATCCAGTTCCTGACATACCGGATTCCAGAGGCTTAGAACAGTACCATTCAGTTCATACACCCGAGGCTTAAGCTTCGAAGCTATGCACAAAGCAACAAACAGATCTAGAGGTGTTCCATTTATACCCCATCAAGGCATCAATGGCAATCCAAGGAACATTTCTTTACTACCTATGCATAACATATACTTATTCACTGTAATGTAGCGAGTGCCATTCACTCGAATTTGGTACAGGACTTTGGTAAGTTTGAGTTGCCCTTGCAACACAAAATTTTTAACTGTCCCTGGAGAGTGAGAAATTGCTTGATGAGGTTGAGTAGTTGTATCGGGTAGCCAAGCATGGCTAGTTTGAATGTAAAAGGGTATTACCAAAACTTCTGTCCTAGTGCTATATATATGCTCTTCCCCCCCCCCCCCCCCACCTTCCCAGGGACTACGATACCCACTGCAATAATGGACTGCGTACTCACTCTTTTCACAGAATGGCATGCTATTACTATTAGACCATCACTAGCGGTCGGACTCTGTATACCCTGCTCGAAGTCAAAATAAGTATCTCGACTTTCCTTGTGGTTTCGATCTTTCCACTAGCAATGCAATGCAAGAACAATCCCGTCACCC
The DNA here is from genome assembly GCA_024713855.1 of Morchella sp. 2016-41. Taxonomy (NCBI): domain Eukaryota; kingdom Fungi; phylum Ascomycota; class Pezizomycetes; order Pezizales; family Morchellaceae; genus Morchella; species Morchella sp. 2016-41. The sequence continues at coordinate 525,890 of JAMGZD010000005.1, forward strand.
AAAGAACTTTAGGAATTTCCCCCCTAGTTATTATTGGCTACTGGTATTTGCATGAAACTGCGGCCCGACATATCTTGGGGAGTGGGTACCACAAAGGCTGACACACCCATATGCATAGGATAAATTCTCATAGAATTCGAAGCAAAATCCTGTGGTTGGTACTTCTATCAGTGTGCAATATTGAAGTGCAGAAAGTCTGCAATCGCCGAATCACAGCGAAACCACGTACCGTTAACCCAATACCAGTGATTCACAAGCGACCCGCATCAAACGGTGTCTCATCGGTTTTACACCAGATAGCCATCCACAATATCTATGGCGCCGCAAAGACCCGAATGTTTGTTTGGCTCTCGGTATCTCCGATCCTGAGGGTCCTACATACTCTAACATGTAGAGATGTCAATGTGTATTGTTATCTGAGAATTCACGCAAGAGGATAAAATGCGGGGTGGTGAAACAAGACCCTACTGGCAGCGTAGACTTCGGTTACCAGAATAAAATTAATTGTTCTTGATTACAGTTTTGAAGTTTTAAAATTGTGAGCAGGGAAGCATAGAACATTGGCATGCATGTTTGCTGCGCATTCCAGCTGGTGGCGCTTGTGGCGTTTTCTATCATGTGTTCCTCGTTCTCCAAAGGCGGTAAGCCGGTATTCAACCTCATGTTTCGCGTTATTTGATAGGCGTAGAGTAGTTACTCAAATCTTCGAACGATCGGGATATATCCAACATTTAACTGGAGAAGTAAAATCTCATTAGGCGAGAAATATTTGATGGTGGTCTGTAGGTCCAATATGGTTCCTGTTGCCCATATCAGGATCTACCTGCATGGAGTTCACAACTTTGTGACTTTATGTGCCACCGACAGCGTCTTCAGGCCATACTCTAGAGTACTTACATACTTGTAGCTTTACCTAACAAAAAGTTGCCCCGGTAACATGACTGCTCTGTCAGGCATATGTAGTTCAAGCGATAGGCGACAAAGTAAAGCTAGCCCTCGGCACTCGCCTAATCTCACGAGATAGCATGGATTATTTTTGCTCCGGCTTGACCAGTAAGGGATGAAGTGCAGTCCCGCCATCGTGGGCAGCTGCATGATAGTTTAGTGCCTAGGTACGTACTCCACTCTAGAGTACCTACATACTAGGATTGGTGACTATTTAGACAGGTAACATTTCCCTCTGGGAGTTATGCTTCTTTTTTTTTTCTTCCTCACACCCTCCACACCTCATCCTGTTCACAACTGCGCAGCTCAGTCTCAGACTGTGCTAAGACTTCAAGAGACACAACGGTCCCCTGTGGCCAGACAATTGAACGCCTCTTGCAAATTCGAAACCGTGACCTAATCAACTTACCCCCCTCCTCACTAGCGACTACAAAAGCCTCGCCAAAGTCCTCAAATACGGTAGCTTGTTAGCTTAAGTCCTTCACAACACGATGTACCCCGAAGACGACTCCAAAATTTCCCCGCATGCAGAGCTACCTGCGTCGCCAGTAGAAAGCTCAAGCGCCGAGAATGATACTCGTACTCCCCCTAAAGGAAGATTTGCTTATATCAAGTCGCCGCGATTTTGGCTGGTTCTGCTGATAGGGTATGAATATAACCCATAATTTTATAGAAGAGAATGGGGAGAACGATTGTAAGTTAACAAGATATAGACAAATACTGTCATTATGCATCACCTCTACAAACACCTTTTCCGGTCTTCTTGGGGTAGAACACACCTCAATACCCGCGTTCCAGTCCTTCTTCAACTACGTTCTGCTCAACCTTGTGTACACCTCTTACACACTGTACAAATATGGATTCAAAGGATGGTGCAAGATGGTTTCGAAAGAATGGTGGCGATGTAACCTTACCCGCCCCCACTTCCCCGCCTTGCCGTAATGAGGCGCCCTCACTGATCACTTCACCACAGACATAATCATGGCTTTTCTTGATGTAGAAGGCAATTATTTCGTCGTCCTTGCATACCGATACACGACAATTCTGAGCGCCCAACTGATCAACTTCTGGGCTATTGTCGTCGTCGTGATCATCTCCTTCTTCTTCCTCCATGTACGCTACAAGTGGACTCAAGTCCTTGGCATATTGATCTGCTGCGGAGGTCTCGGTCTCCTGCTTGCGAACGATGCCAAAAACGGCAATGCAGTCGGTGGTGTATTGCCAACTGAGGTGAAAGGGGATCTTTTTATGTTGCTTGGAGCAACATTTTATGGTTTCAGTAACGTGTTTGAAGAGTTTCTGGTGTCGAAAAAACCTATGTATGAGGTCATCGGGCAGATTGGGTTCTGGGGAATGTTGATCAACGGCGCCCAAGCTGGTATCTTCGACAGAAATAGTTTCCGCACTGCAAACTGGAACTCCAAAGTTGGCGGATACATGACTGGGTTTACCTTGACGATGTTCATCTTCTGTAAGTTTTAAAATTTCTCTTTTTCCTACGAAGTCCGGATGGCTAAACGGAATAGACACTGTGGTCCCCATCCTACTACGCATGGCATCCGCCGCGTTCTTCAACATCTCCCTCCTCACTGCAAACTTTTGGGGTGTCTGCATTGGAGTTCAGGTTTTTGGATACACAATTGGGAAGTGGTACCCGATCGCTTTTGTTATGATCATTTTGGGTTTGATCATCTACTTTGTCATGAACGGGGCGCTGGGAGAATCTGAGAAGCCCTGGCTCGGGGAGAACCAAGAGGAGGGTGTAGCAGGTGTAGGGACTGCGAAGAGAGCCCTTGGGGGGAGGGACGAGGAAACAGGGCCTAGGACGAGCGCAAAGCTTTGGTTACGCGGAATCTTTGCTCGTTAAGTAGTGAGCCCCCGTTCGTAGATGGACAGAAAGTTCGTCTGCGTTCGAAGAGTAATTTATATTATGATTGGTATATAATAATGATATTTACTGTTCTTATGAACTGTTGGTCGTTTGCCTTGTCGTACCTTTGAATAAGCTTCTCACATTTGCCATCGGATGACTAACTAGTCCATTTTTTCTTAACATTACATTTTCATCAATTCTAAACGCTCATGGCTCGCTACCTCTTATGATGGGCCGTTCCAGTAGGCTGGACTGATTTAAATTACTTCAGTAGCTCAGGTTTGTGGTTGGAATGCAGTGTAAAACCTGCTTCAAGGCTCATGACTTTGTCGGAAGGTCATGGAACACTCTCCGAGGAGTCCAAATCACGAATTAAGTTATCAACTGTTCGAGCATAAGCTATCACTCGCTCCAATCAAACCTCTCTTTTTTTTCTTTTTAAATTTTTCTTTTCTTTCTGGGTGCTGTCTCTACTTCAATCGAGTATTACCTTGTTCCCATTTGAACCAGAACTGTGAGTAATCAACTTCGTAGTCAACACCAACACCTTTTTGCTCCTATCCAATAGCCAGTGCCATAGCCTGAAGAGTTCCAATACCTTCCCCCACCCCTCTTCCACAACCTCCTCCCTCTTCCACTCTTCTCTTCCCCCATAATTTATCTCTAGTTCTCGATCATTGCTCTCCCCCACCTGCTAAACTTTCTTAGATTTTGTTGCATTGGGACCTAATTAGTAGATTCAATATCAGAAAGATGGATGATGGTGCTGGGTTCATGCTTCGTTTTATGTGCTGACAGTAGATGCCCCCAAGATTAGGGCGTTGCCGTCGAGAAGGAAGCGAAGGTAGGAACAATTGTTAATTCTGTTTGTTGCCGATAAATACAACCTTCAACCTAAATACATGTGATCAAGTATCCTCCTTTCCATCTCTCCTCTCCATCCCCTTTTTCAGCTTCTACCAGATCTTTTGGCTTCGATTCCAAATTTCTCATAGCTTGAGAGCCAAGATGTTCTGCAATTAAACTCTCTTTTCAATTTCCGCAAAAAAGAGAGGAAAAAGGAAAGAAGTACTACATCGGGATCACCGATACTATTTGTAATTCAATAGCGTTTTTAAACACACCTGAGTTTGCATTCTGCATACCGCCAAGATTTGAGGCCTCATGCAGAATTTTGCGGACCCAGCTGTGTTTAAAAACGCTAGTACCAACTAGATCACTCACCCACACTTCCAAGCAGTGTCCCGAATTGATATTTGTAGCTAAGCCGGTGCCAAGACAAGTGGTAAACCCTAACCTTATCGAGTTCATTAGGCTTGCCGCACCTTGAACTCTCCACGACGCAAGACATCTACACGTCCCAAACACTCCGGAATAAAACCTCAGTTTCTTTCGCAATGTTCTGGCCTCTGCCAGCCGTCATTGACAAACTTTACACCCTCCCTCCTAAATTTTCTTACCGATGTACCTCTCACTCCTGACACTCCATGAATCAAACAAAAGAAAAATGCCTGACACTCCCCTCACAATTGAACGTAGGTCAGTACAATGCTTAGGGTCGTTCTGAAAAAACTCTGGGATGCTTCCAACACTAGGACATTACTTCAGTTACTTCTAATGCAGAGCTTCTTAGCACTGGGAGTCTAGCGTTTATGAAACCGATCAGAGCCGTGAAATGAGAACACATTTTACCATTTTTCCTAACGCTCGAAGAGTTTCAAACCTCAAGGGCTCTTTATGTTTCAGTGATAGTAGGACTACTAACCCATAGCGCTGCCGCCGATGAATCGGCTTAAATCTAACTCAATGGCTGGTAAGAAGATCGTCCCTCCTCTTCGGGTACTGACCTAACTAGCTGAAACTACTACTGCTGGTAGTCTGTACCCCCCTAGAGGGATTTTGTGCAGATTTATCAACCTAAATTCTACGCTTGTCTACTCGTTCCCTAAAGTTCTTTGCCCAATATAATTTATTCGCTACAGCTCTGAACCACTGACACATAAAGTTAACATCCAGTTCAACATCAACTCTATTTTAACCCCCCTACAATGCTCGGACCATACAGATAGGGGGTTATATAGACTACATGTATATTTTATAACCAGTAAGAGACAACGCGGAAGCTCTATACACCTATGCTTATTGCAGTTATCACTCATTTTTACCCTAAGTCTCCGCACATATAGACCGGGTCGCGCGCCTCTCAACGCTCCAATTCAAAGCTAGCCACTCATCCCATATTTACAATAAGGACCAATATATGTACTATACTCTACTAACTCCATGCTCATTTCCGTAGGTGCAGCGCATCAAACACTGGGAGGATGCAATCCGTAGGCAATCAAGCTATAGCTCCGCGATACCCGACCGAAAGATACGAGGCGAAGGTACATACACATCCCAATAGCTTTCAGGTTACCTATAGCTCTATTGTGGTAGACTCTATGATTCTCCTTGATGCTTGCTGGGACTCCCGCGGGGGCGCGCGCCAGCTCTCTTATATACGAGTATGAATTAAACAAAAAAAGGCACGCCAGCTCTCAATTCCTCTAGCACGCGAGTGATAATTCATGACTCGAATTACAATGCCGGTGTTGAAATTGTTTACAGGCACCTCGAGATTTTCAGTTCCATAATTTATCAAAAGTTAAGGAGTATGAGCCATCCCTAGATAGGGTGAGTATACGCGTGTACTAGCTGCCCTTTATCTTTACTTTGCGGTGACGACTCTCGTATACTATCTGCCCCCAAATAACCTTCTTCATTTCTTTTTCGTGGTGTATGTGGTTGGGAATCGATAAGTCCACTCATATCTATCCCCCCCAGTTCCATCCTCCTCTTTCACAGAAACTAGATTCGCAGAACCAGTCTCTATATCCTCGTCATACCGAACCTATACTTTGTATGGAGCGTACACGTTCTTCCGTGGCAGCTAAAAATATATACCCATGATGGGGACACATCTCGTTTTAAAGGACAGCACGATGGACGTTCGATTGGACAATACCTACTTATATAACCAGCTCTATTGACCCCTTTGCCTAATCATATTTAAGCCTGTTCTTCTAAGAGGGCAATTAATCCTCTACTCTCAGCATAACGAATTATCGATCTTCCCCTCAGCAGGTAGGTGATGGATGACCGTCGAGTGATAGCTTATGATGGTAGGATTATATCACTGATCAATATAGTTTGTCATATATAAACTGTTTAGTAACTATCGGAAAGACGATCTTGTAGTCCACAATACCAGCAATGCACTACCAAGGAGACCCACCCACACACCCAGCCAACCCAACACCCCCGAGAAAACATCGCAGCAAGGGAAAAAAAAATTATTTTTCTGTCCTCCCTATAACCCCACCCAACCAGAATACTGCATTCATGTAGTACTACCCTCAGTCAAAACAAGCTCTCATTTTTTTGCAGCCATCATTAACCACCACTGCTTCTTCCCCGCAGCCAAAAGCTGCAGAGAAGTTACACAGGGTTAACATCACCTCTTGCATTTTGAAGTCATCATCGGGTCCTCCTTTTAGGTCTTGAAGAGGGGCGGTGAGAAAAGCTCCCTTTATATATGGCACAACGCTACCCTCGCTGGCCCGTGCCAAGCGATCTAGAAGCTTAAACAGACAGGCTGCATGAAAGACGTCACTATGTATGTGCCTGAGCCGTTGCGTTGCGGCCGGGGGATGCCCAGGTTCTTCATGCCTGCCGCCAGTACATAGTGCTTCAAGCGCCCCGCCCCGCCCCGCCCCCGGCCGTACATAAAGCACGATGGGTCCCGTGATATTAATCCTAGCTTTCTGGGAGATTTCGTGAGGATACGAGGATACCCTAGTTACTCTACATGGCGCTTACTTTTCTTGACATTTGCGGGGAGGAATACATGAAAGCAGCACTAATATTCTGAGCAGGGTTTAGTCTCCCAGCCCCTCCTACTCTATCTACCCACTCTATCTACCCACTCTATGTAGATACACACTCACTGCATGCTGTACGAGGGGTATAGATATATGGGAGTTGCCGGGCTCACGTGAGGGGGTGCGTGATGTTGACTCTGGGGGAGAGAAACGAACTACCGAGAGAGAGATATTGAGGAGCCAACTGCCAGGCGCCAGGCGCGACAGAGGGGAGGGCAGCCAGTTGAAGGTGGGCTAGCCAGTAATCCGGGGTGAAAGAAAGAAAACACATCTTTTCACCGCAGAGGCCCCCTCAAAAAAAACTTGGAACGGGGTCATTGTGCGTCCAAAGAAACCAGTTTTTTCCTTCTTCCTTTCCCACCGCCCAAAAATGCGCACAAGAAAGAAAGATTTTTCAGGCACATTTATGTAACTACAGTCACTCACGGGGTGAAGGCGGATCCTGTCTGATGGCGGCCAGGGATTTGAGGCCAATAGCAGAGTTAAGTTTTGGACGCCAAGGTAAATTGCTACTAACACAACCATCAGACAGGGTCCGCCGTCACGAGGTGAGCGACTGTACATACAATATTTGAATTCCTCTTGGCAACGGGCATATGGAATGATAGTCGATATCGATATCTATAGAGACATAGTGAGACTCACAGACTTGGTACCCCCCACAGCAGACCACCACCCTGGCCCTAAAAGAGGGGGAAATAATACTCTAGATAGAGCGATGATTGGCCGTCCACTCACGCCACATCCGAAGAAAGAGACCAGGTTTTTTTTCTTACTCAAATCAGTTGCGAACGTGGTTGCCGCTGACTGGTTGCAGGCGAAAACCCCGGGGTGATCTGGAGGAAGTCAGGAAACAGAAACGATCTCGTGTGACACGGCGATCTACACTTTGTGTTGTAGATTTGAGCATGTATCACTGTATTACTCAGTCCTCGGGGCGGCGGACAGGAAGGTAGGTATTTTGCAGAGTAAACTAAGTAGTGGGGAAAGGACATGTACGAGTGACTTTTCATGACCAAAACCAAGTAGCAAACAGACATCATCTCGTAACTTCGTCAAGTGTAAATCATCTAAGTAATAGTCCCCCTTTTTCTCAATGCGCTGGAAAGAAAAACAAACACCTTGCTGCCCAAACCTAGCCTGCTAAGTTAGAAAAAGCCAAAAGGAGACGACCGACAAAAAGAAGAGCCCCCTCCACCACCTCCCAAGATAGCTAGCTAGGCCCAGGAAATAAAAAAGCCAAAACCAAAACAATAACCCCAAAGCACCGAAAAAAGAAAACACGCCCCCAAAGGTATGGCACACACAACACACACGACACACAAGCACAGAGAGAGACGCAAACTACATCTCCGGCTTCATTTTCACCATTGTCTAAACCGACTCCTCCGGTCCTGCTGTCTCCCATGCTTCTCATTCACCATCGACATCGCATGATGCAGGTCGTTCGTGCCCGCCGCCGCCCCATCAAAGTCATAGATCTGTCTCTCCGTGATGGTCTTCACCTCGCAGTCCCGCAGCGTCACCACCGCATCCATCAGCATCTGCGCACTAACGTGGTCCGCCACATACAGCCCCTCCTTCTCGCACCGCACCGACACAAGCTCCAGCCCCGTCAACGCCGGAAAGATGCCCGCCCGCGTCGCCAGATACTCGCTCACCAGCACCTCCGCCTTCTCCTCGACGAACGTCGCCCAGAGCACTAGCGTCTTGAGGTTTGGCAGTACCACCGGCAGCTCATCGTCCTCATCTAGCAGCGGCGGCGTCCCCGACCCCGACGACGACGACCCAGACGCCTGGCTCGACGCACTGCTCCGCCGGCTACGGCCCCCCAGCATCATGTCCTCGTCACTGTCCCGGTCGCCCCGACGCCCCCGGAATATCAGCCCCATCGACACCCGCCCGCGATAGAAGTCCAGATACGTCAGTGAGGGGCTCGCCCTTAATAGTGCGCGCAGCTCCTCGCATGCTCCCTTATCCACGCCCACAAGCCCGTCCTCGTCGACGGCAAAGTAGCTCTCCGGCACGCTGATAGTCAGGTGAGTAAGCGCCGTCGGTCCCACGGTGCCGTACGAGCAGCCGAGATCGCGCCACCAGTCGGTACGTGTCAGCTTCCGCAGGTGGCAGCAGTGCGAGAAGAGGGTGCGCATGATGGAGCGAGCGGGGGCGGCGGAGGTACTGTGGGGCTCGCCAGAGAGGTCATGGCATTCGAAGGTTTCGAGGGAGGGTAGGTACGGAATGAGAGAGAGAAGGGCAGAACGCGCGGTGTGGACCGGTGGCTCGTCTTTGAGGAGAGGGTGGCCCCAGTTGAATTCTTGGATCTCGTTCTCGTCTTGGAATTGAGGCAGTGGGGCAATGTCAATTGTGAGGCGGCGGACGAGGGTGGTTAGGTGCGGGGAGCTAGGTGGGTGAGGGGAAGTTTAGCGATTTGGGCCCTCGAGAAATTTCAAGCAAAGGATATCATGATCCTCCACACACTCTCTCTCTTCTTCTCTCGGGTGTATATGCGAAATGATAATAGCAATTGATGACAGGGAATTTAAAAGAGCTCACCCCCTCTTCTCCTCCAAGAGTTCCGGGCATTGGCTTTTGGGGGGGAATTGGCGATTCTCGCCACCCAGGCGGGCGAGCGACGACGGCAGAAGGCAGAGGAGGGCACCAAAACACAAAACTCACCACTTCAAAACTCGCAACTGGCTCTCGCGGTAGGCGTAGGGGTCGAATCTGATTTCATGATACAGCTTCGCGACCGCCAGTCTCCAAAAGGTCCTGCTGACGGCCGCAACGCGCGCCAGGTCCGTCTTCTCGAGGTATCCTATAATCTGCTCCAGAATCTCCTCTGGAAGCTTGTGGGTATTTGCATTCGTTCTCATGTTTGTGTCTAACATGATCATGACTTTTGTCCAGGTCTGGTTGTGAGGAAGATTCAAACAACTGCTGTGCTGAATAGCAGTCGTGGGTAGTAATAATAGCGGTAGTAGTAGGGGTTGATGAAGTGTAAGTGCCGGAAAGGAGAAGTCATTGTTCGACTCTTCCTTTTTTTTTTGTTGCTGCTACTGCTTGCTGCTTTCCCCCTTCCCCTTGTCTTCCCTTACTTACACCCCCCCCGTTGCTGTCTCGTTTATTTTATCAGATTTCTTTTACTATTGCTACTTACTGCCACCCGCGGGCGGAAGTTGAGGCCGGCCTGATAGGGATGGTCATGATCGCTGTGACGCTGTGCCACCCTGCATTGCGTAGCAAGAGGCCCGAAACGAACAGGCGGCAGAAAAAGAAAAGAAAAAGAAAAAAGGAAGGCCCGTAGGTAGGCAGCATCATCATACATGGCCAGCCAGGCCCCCTCCAAACGAAAAAAAAAAAAAACCAATCCATGCGGTTTTTTGGTTACCGCGAGTCGGCTTGGTGGGAATTCCGGGAGGGAAGAGGAGCCAGGCTACTAGTTAGAACACTGGCCAGCGCCAAAGCCCTTACTTTGCAGGGTCCAGGGTGAGAAAGAAGAATAAATCGAACGACAAGTCTACCAAATGACATACCGATACCTACTCTAGAGTACCAGCGTTCTAGGTACTCTAGGTATCCCATCGTATGGATATACTCAAAGCGGACGTACTCTAGTCGCCCCTACCAAAGAAGAGAGCGCAATTGCTGCAGGTGCAGGCCAAGAACGATCAACCTCTCTAGGCTGTTCTTCACACATTCACACTGCCCCCCCTCTGCTGCCCCCCATGTGAAAAAGAGTAAAAAAGCCGATTCCCCTACGTTACCGAAAGATCCAATTTACTCAGGCGTAAAAGTAAAAAGGGATGTTTATTATCGATATGTCGAGCATGGTCACATGACTGCAAATGTCACTGGTTGACCGTTCGGCATTGATCTTCCGAGCAAGCAATTGAACGGATCCAGCTGGAAATGGGGTGCTGAAACAGAAAGTCTCTCTTCTTCTCTGTATAAACACACAGACGCTGTTGCATAAGGCAGCTACCTAGCTGGGGAATGTGTGGGTAAGCTAATCGATACTATAAACAAATAGGCATATTAGCTGGTGATCATAATTGGGGGGAATGAGATCTTCCAGAACGTTTTATTCTCCCCAGACCAGTCACAGACGAGGGCAAATCAGAGAGGTTGTCGACAGCCTTACTTTACTTGTCCTTGAGAGAGATATCCCACCTCCCGGTACGGTGAAGTTGATGCTGTTCTATTCTCGTGATAGATAAGGAAGGTATGGCCTGAAGTCAACCCGGAGAGACAGGCAGCTCGAGAGACAACTATACCTAGAGCCTATTGAAGTACAAGTATGCAATTAGATTATTTGTGACTTGAGTGACCACCTGTGACCACCCAACTACATGTATCAATACTTAGCGCTCTACGCATACATGTAGTTACCTACTAAGAGATTCACCAAGAACACCTCTTCCCCGTCTAACACATGTTTCAAATCTCGATCCCACGATCCACCAGGATTGAAGAGCTCCCCAAAACAGCGCTATAATATCCACGTTGGATGACCAGACATGAAACTACCTCTACTCTACCTAGAGTAGGTAGAGGAGATCAACGATCTACAAACAAACCCCTCCCGCTCTCCAAAACAAGATTACCGAATTCCCGCGAGACAAATGATTGGACCATCGATCCTGCTTACATCTGGCTGAATTGGGAAGATGGATGAAACGGAAATCTATGCCAATATCTACTGGGTTCGTATGGGTAAAAAGCGTGACTGATTTTTTTTCTCTCCTTTACTCCCTTCCATTCTGCCAGTGCCTGCCTGCCAGCCAGTTAAGTATCAATATCCAACCCGGTTTAAAATAACGACAGACGACAACCAACAGCCTCATTCAACCGGGAATATATGAGGTCATATATCGTCCCTCTGAAACGAAACGGAAACAATCCAACGAAATACAACAAGAGAGATATGAAACGAAATCGAGAAAATGTTGACAGCACATGCGAAGCAAGTTTCATCGGTATCAAGCAGCCAAGAGTAGAGTATGCTAGCTAGAAAGAAATCAAACCCGAAAAAGAAAAAACAAAAGGCTAGCCATGAAATCACTATATTACACGGGAGCTTTCGAATTTCCCTTTCTCTCCCCTCCTTATTCCCTCTCCCACTCCAATCCTCAATCCCATTTGATCTTGGAGTTGTTAAGCTCATTCAATGACTAATTGTACTCGATAGCAGGCAGGCAGCTCAGGTAAACTCTACTTATTCTACATCCTGTTCCTCCAACCACACCTTCGTCCCGCCCCACACACACTGTCCGCCGTTCTCCCACAACCCAGGTACAATTGCGCCTATTCACGTGGTTTATATCATCACCCCATCCCGGCCCATAGATTGACCCATCTGCCCGCCCGCTCCACCGGCGCGCTCACAGCGAAGCAACACCGATGCTTCCCATCTCAGCACAAGCATCACAAACCCTCCCCCTTGTCGACCCGGGACAAGGGACGTGCTAAAGAAAGGAGAAAAGAAAACAAGAGAAAAGTCAATAAATCAAAAAAAAAAAGCAGATACGCCGGATAACAATACGGAATACAGAGATTCGGGAGAAAAATAGATTTGGCAGTGGCAGAAATAAAGGCAAAAAGAGAGAGAGAAAAGAAGATATAAGGAACATTTCCCTTTGGCAGTATAAATAAGATATAAAAAGGAAATTATCGCAAAACGCATAAGCCGGCGCCAAGAGAAAGAAAGATTCCCCACCACCTTTTTTAAATTTATTTATTGAATCCTTCTCGCAATTTACGCCTCCTCTTTCAGGGCCTCCTCCTCCTTCACTTCCGCCTTGACTGGCTCCTCGCTGTTTTCATCAGCTGCGTCCCCCGCCGCAGCAGTTTTGACTGCCAAGTTAATAGCAATCTTCTTACTGGGCGGACTGCCGCTGCCTCCAAAACTCCTCTTCCTCGACCCCATTTGGATGAGGCTACTTCCACCACTTGGGCCTCTCTTTTTTGTTTTAGACAATTTACCTAGTTCATCGTCGTCTTCCTCCTCTCTCCTCCTCTTCTCTGCCAGTCGCTCAGGCATGGGCAGGCTCGATACCGGCTCTTCTGACTTTGACCTGACCGTTGACGGTGATGTTGACGGGCTTGGGGTTGCTGATGATGAAGGATCCTTTACTGGCGAATCTTCCATCTTTATCTCAACCTTGACCTCACTCCCGTCTTCCTTCTTGATAGTAGTCTCCTCTCCGATATCATCCATGGATTCTTCATCTGCATAATCCACCAACCCCTTCATCACCGGCGTTCCTCCATTGATAAGCCTTAGGCCTGGGGCGTTGTCTTCTTCGTCTGAACCGTTGAAGTATTCCTCTTCCAAAGGATCTGCTTCCTTGATTCCGTCCCATCTTCGGGCGCCGTTGATTTGGTTTCTACAGGTCGGATGAATAGAGCGTGAGTAACGGTAATCTTGGAGGATTGATGACACAGCATATACGAAACTAGCTAATTGATACTAACCTTGGTGTACGGTCTACCTCTGATGGATAATTTGACGGTAAAGTGCTATCTTGCATTTGATCGTTTCTTAGGATTAGAACGGAAAAGGTATCGACATATGTAATCTTTGACATCTTTTCACGGTAATTCTCAACCAAATGGAGGATAATTTGCTTTACGTTTTCCTGTTTTCAAACTGTGTTAGCCCTACTGAACATCTGTGATAATATGACCAAAAATACCCACAGAAGGGGAAAGGCTCCAAACCCGTTTGATGAATTCGAAGAATTCTAAACAAGCTGAATTGAGTAAATTATCTCTTGGCATGGTTTCAATGACAATGTTCAAAATGGGTTCGAACAACTTGTGCTTGATCATATGCCGGATATAGAACTCATCCTGTAGACCTACACATACGCGAAAAAACTTCAGTGCAGTGAGCTTGAGGTGTTTCTGCGGCGATTCCAGCAGCTGTGCTACTCGCGAGGGTAGGTTTTCGGCTAACAGGAAGTATTTGCCCCGGAATGCGTGTTGTCGGACGAAAATGCACAATGTCTCCACAAGATGTGAATACAATGATACCTCCGCTATCGATAACCCTTTTACTGCCCATTACGAAATTCCGTCAGTCATTTACTCTCTTCCCATATCCCCCGCAATACACACCCTCCTTAAAGTGCCCTTACGTGATGTTTTCTTGCTCAAGTCCGACAACGGCAGAAATAGCTTCTTGGCGGACTCATCATAAAAGTTCTTCAAGAAACTCTCCGTTTCATGGTCCGTGGAATGACTTCGTAGCCTCATAGTGATATCACTAGTCTTTCCAAGTCCTTCAAGTTGCGGTCCTGTCGCGGGATCCAGTAACACCCTGATAGCATCCGCAATCTGTCCCTTTACTCCCAAATCCTGCTCTCCCAGCAATAGCTCAATTAATGTGTCGGTCAATGGCTTCTGTTTGTCACTGATCTGTCGGAATATAACATTGCGCATCATCACTGGATCATGGTCTATCATGGCCACAAGGACCTCAGTGCCGGCGATCCTGACGGCGGCGTCTTCGTGAAGCAGCGCAAAATCTATAACGGCAAATAGGCCATTCTGAATAAAGTGAGTGTAGAGCTGGGTTCGAGCAGGGCCCTGAAGGTTCTTTGCGATAGAACAGCATTGCTGAATGAACAGAACACCATTCTTCTTTTTCGACGGTTCCGATCCCTCTGTGTGAAAAATTGCGAAAAGATCCTTTAGGAAAGCTTGGTTGCTTTGCAAATGTTGCAGAATGTCCACCTGATTGAAGAAGATAAGAGAATTAAGTACGGAGAAAGTTGGATCGTCGAGAATTCTGGCCAGCACAACGTCTTTCAGATACTGCAGCCGGTATGTCCAGTGAATCTTTTTCTTGATTTCCGGATCTTTTATCGGCACTACCTCCTTGAATTTTGATTTGTCCGAAAGGAATTGGCGGTGATTGGCCTTGTGGCTTGGGAAATCAGGGTCATCTGCATGCAAGCCAGGGGCGTTAGCGCAAGTGACGCACTGCACATGGTGTTTCCCATCTTCATAAACTTACACTCTAAGATCCCTACAACCCCCAGTACAACCTCATCCATGACAATGTGCTCGATAATCAACGTATCGTTCAATAAAATCATCATCTTCATAATATTGCATAATCTGTGAAGGTTATCCAAGCTCTCTAAATCCTCCGCAACCTCCAATAATGGAATAAGTTTTCCAATGTAGTCTTCACTGAGGATGAATTTGCCTAATGAATCTCTTCCCGGCACTGTTGAACTCGCAATTCGAATCTGATTCTCAATTTCCATGAGGTTACCAAGCTCCGGGGGAGGCAACATTACGGAAGCTATCATGGCTTCGTTTGGATCGTCTGATAGCATCTCATCTGTAGCTTAAATATTAGAGACTTGTCGATACCTGGTCGGAGTTCATGGCCCGATAAGAGTAGCAATAGCGGATAAATCGAAGGGTATCGATGGGGACAAACAAAAACCGTAGATGAGGGATGTTAGCTACGTACCTGTTCCGGACATGGACAGTAAATGAGTTTGGACATGACTAACAAACTCCCTGTAGTTCGTTTATCCGTAAGTACGAAGTATAAGCCACTTGACATGATATCATCACCACCATTCTTCGCGCACTTAATAGTATATATATAACGGGTGCAGGAGCTAGAGATGAACCTACCAGATCGCTGCACACCCTTCGGGCTCTTGGAAACTCAATGCCATGTCTGTACCATGCGGTTCAGTCCACACGATGAGGGTTTCTACGTCATGGGATATTAGCGACATTTTTGAGGCAAACCTGAAAGGCGCACTGGTGAATCATGCCACCTGTTTCCCTTCTGCACTTTACTGGTGCCTTGGAGAGATGTGAATCCGTGGGGATTGATAAAATCGATACTTACCCTGTTGTTTCTGATAACCATCATCTTTTATTATCTTAGTCTCCAGCAGCATCCGGTCTTGCTCCTCCTCTGATTTCACCTGTATATGAGGTTCGTCCTACAACAGCGCGCCACGACCATCAGCCACCTATAACCTACAACATAACGACGACCAATCCATCCGGAGCACGAAAAAGCCAACAATTGCAAGATGAAAAATTTCGAGCCACTGCCAACAGCTTCGGGATCGTCGTGGTCGCACTAAAACGATAAGTCCGAGGAAAAAATCCTTACATTAACCAGCTGTCCTGTGCAGTATCCAGTTCCCCTATCGAACCAGTCATTGTTCCTCAGCTCATATACCTTTACTCGTCGCGGCGTCGTCGGCGGATTTGGAACTGTTAAGGCCATCATAGTCGATCGGCGATGTTCCCAGCGGGGGTAAGACGGACGACGAGGGAAGCGCGGCGACTTATCGTAGCCTTCCTCCTCGTCGCCTAAGATGGACTAGATCTGCCCTGATTAGAAAGCCCCCAAACACGGGTGCAAACGCAGATATTTTGGGGATGTTGAATATAGCGGTAGTTATAACGTTTTTCGCTATAGACGATGTTGTAGAGAGCTTTGGGCTGTGGACGTGATGTGTTGTGGTGTGGTCTCGGTTGGCGCGATGAGTGAGGCTCGACAGACCAGCAGTTGTTTTTAGCGGGCAGGGGCCTCTCTTACTCGAGCACAGTTATGGTAGTGCCTGGGCGTCTAGGTTGTTGTTGATACTGCGAGCTGCCGACAACGCGCGTCTGGGGGTGGGGGGTGGGGGGGGGGGGAGATTCGCGACGGGGCTGACTGACTCCTTACGAGGGAGGGGAGCGCCAGGCAGTAGATGAAGGTCGGGATGGGATGGGGAAGGAGTCGATGATGGAATATGTCCAAGATGACGATGTAATGTGAGGTGTGAGGTGGGTTAAGATTGATGAATATTTCCGAGAGAGATCTTTTGAGAGGAGTGAAATGTGGGTATGTATGGACGATATTGGTATGGATGGTAATGTATGGGGGGGGGAGGGATGAAGCCTGAAGCAGGCAAATAGTGGCGACAACCCTTTTTCCGAGTGGTACACCTGTTACCAGTGAGAGAAGGAGAAGACTTGATTTCTCCCCTTCCTCGAGTGTTCCTTGGAATGATTATTACCGTATGAACCGGTATGGTATGTATGCAGTCGAATTCCTCTTCCCACCCTCTTTTTTCCTTTCCTCTCTAGCTCTTGATAAGTCACTTCGACAAGTGACTAGTTTTCGCACGTCCGAGACTTACTAGTACTAGCAGAATGCTTTTCCCTCAGTCTCTTTTCCTCTCTTTCTATTCCTTGCTCCTCTTCTTCTCTTGTCCGGTCAGTTGGGTTTAAAAACAACGATCGATCGCCGGGGGACCGACCGACTGAGTGATATGGCAAAGAAAGGGCACACGGCAACGTTCTCTATTCTTTCCGTCTCTCTATTTTTTTCTTCGCTACCTTTCTTTTCCTCTATCCCACAAAAAGATCTTCCGTCTCCACTATCACTTTCTGTCCCCACTCTTCGAAGAGCAAGCTGTTGTTGGCGTGTTAGGGATATATTCTCCGCCGCTTTGGTCAAAACCAAGGACGGGTATATAAGAAGCAAGAGAGAGAGCACACGAGCAACAACCAACCTATCTCCTGGGTCGAAAAGCGAATGGGAATGGCGAGAAAAAAAGAAAAAAAGAACGGATGGTAGGATAATATGCGAGTGAGACAACCGCCCAAACGAACGAACCCACGCAGTAGCAGCAGCAGCAGGCAGCTTTAGCTCAACAATTGCGGGACCGAGTTTGGTTCCAAGGGAGTGGGAACGCGGAGGGGGGAAGGGGAGAAAGAACGAAAAGAAAAAAAGGGAAGCGGAAACGGAAACGGAAGGGGGAGGAGCTTGAGCCTTGAAGGAAAGAGAAAGAAAAAAAAGCTGGGGAAGCCAGCCAAATGGGGAGCGAGTGTTAAGGGCTGTGCCGGGCCCTGATTGCGCGAGAAGTGGGAGTCGCGTAAGCTACTAAACTCTAGTGCAAGCGATATGTATGACACTCAGTATCGGTGGTGACTCGAACTCCGTCAAGCTCTATCACTCACTCCGTCTCTGCAGGGAGCTCGGACTCGGGATAGAGGAAAAATAAAAAAACAAGCTCAGCAGCATAAACAAGCAACAGCACCACCGTACCAGATAGCCCCCCCCCCCCCCCAAACCAACGAAACCTGGGTGTAGTTGCTCGAAAAACGACACCCACTACCAAGACGTTCCAGAAGAAAGCCATGGAAACAAAATTGATGAACGACAATTCTGCCGACAAAAGGAGGCTCTTCTTCCAGGATCTTCGACGAATGTTTACGTACTTGGTGGATCATGACAGTGTGGCAATATTAATAGTCGCGAAATTATTATTGCATCTCCCAATCAGTAGGTAGCACTGCTGCACTGGTGGTGGTGTCAATGTCAACCGGTTAGTACCAGCTTGGTACTGTACCACATCCAACGTGTAACTCCATGTATGTAGGTACACTTCAAATGTCAGTGTCATTAAGAAAAACTTAAATTGGCTCTTTTTTTTTTGCTTTTCAATTTCATTTCATTTCTTTTCTCCCCCGGCCCACCAGCTCGCCTCCACGAAACTCTTAAATGATGATCTGTGTGAAATTTGGCTACCTCATCAAAGCAGGCTGCGCGTCACGCTCTCCCCCCCAGGGTCTCACCCCTGCACGCCCGTCCCATTTGGGATGCAGCTTCCAGAAACAGGCCTGCATCTTTCCAGCGCATTGACCCCGGTCCGCACCGAAAATAGAACACCCCAAATCCCTTACAACCCTAACCCTAACCCCTCTCCCCATAAACATATGATGTGATGTACCAATGTGAACAGCCTCACATAGGCACATAAAAGCTGGCTGGCCACCGCGTCTATCGCTTAACCCTTACCGAGATCCGAAGTGGAGGGGTTAGAGCAGATATCTTAGTTTGATTCGAAATCGACCAAACATGCCCGGCCCGCTGGCCTGGCCAGTTTCTCTTGGGCCTTTTTTTTTTTTAGGTTACAGCTTAAGCTTTTAATTTCAGCCGCGATACGATACATGACGACACGCGACAACACTTCACGCGTGAGGTGACAGTTGATAGGGCTAAAAATATATGGAGCCCTGTGGTTGGGCTGAGCTAGGTGAGGTGACGTAGTTAGGGCACATTTCTTTGGTACCACCGCCACCGCCGCCGCCAGTCATGGCTATCACTCGGCCGTGGCGGGTGTGGTGCTTAGTTAGACGTCGGTGAATTATGAGGGTTTGGAGTTTTATGGTTACTTCCTAGGTGAGATGTTATATATTTGAAACTCCCTACCCCCCAAAGGATGATCTTTCGATAGTCTGTACTAGGGCCCTATGTCACGGTAAGGATCATGTCTATTAAACCTAATTCTTCGCCGGAAAGTACATATAAACGGCCACTAGGCGAGGCACGTAATTCCCCACATGTGCCGATCATGAAACACCGACGATGCCGAATCTGAGCACCCTGTCTTGGACTTCCTAGTTGTAGATCACACTACTGCGTAACAGAACCTCGGGATTGTCTAATTCCCAACCATCGAGTCTTCAGAGCCCCCATTGTTGTATTTGTAGTAAACAACTGCCTAGTTCAAACCAACCAGCAGGTCATCTACTACGAATAGAACCATCGGTTTTGAAGACGCGGCCGGATATTCTCTAGGCTACATATCGTTGACAATAGCCGATAGTTGGTAGGCATTTACTTTGTCTTGAACCTGCCACGAAATTTAGCCCATTATCTTTTTTGTAAAAAAAAAAAAAAAAAAAAAAAAAAAACATGCTTCGAACCATCGACCCAGAAGGTGTTTTTGACAAATTAAACAATCGACCCCGAAGATACCGCCAGACATTCCCCCAAGTTTGCCGAACACCAAAGTCAGTAGAAGCACCTATTAAGAAACACCCTCAAGTAATTGGGGGACGCAAATTTAACAAAAACCAGCACCAAAAACCCCGCCGGAGAAATCGCGGACATGAGTTGCAGACTAGATTTATCTTTGCGAGCATTTCCCATACCCATTGACACTGCTCAATCCAATTATGAGCCTCTCGGCATGCAGTTGATCGTATGAGCGGCTTCAGACTGACGCCCATGCCCTAACGCTAGCTTGGAATCAAGATGGAGGGTGGTTAAGGAGGGGGGCATTCAGCGTAGCACGGGGGGGGGGGGTTGGGGGGTCTAAGAAGAATTCTCTCCGGTTGGGTAAGGTCTGATAACGAAGGGGTTCCGTCCGGGGTTATTGGAAAGGCATGGAAGTAAGGACGAAAGGGAGGGGAAGTTGTATAGTAAAGGCAGTCATCTTGTTCGTTTCCCCGCCGTTGCTAAGTTTAGGGGGAAACAAATGAAGATAAAGCGAGCGACGGTTTGGACGAGGAAAAAGGAAAATGGGGATTGTGTGGGGGGATCAATTGAAAATGACGAAAGTTGGGGGGGGGGGGGAGGTACGCCAGGGTAAAGAAAAGAAACGTAACAAAGAAGAACCTCCGAGTGTCGAGTAAGAATATCAATGAAAGAAAAGATATAAAAGAAGAGAGGGGCAACAAACGAAGGAGGACTCGCAACGAACCCACAGGTCACGTCATGTCACAGCACAACACATCAAAATCACATGCTCAGGCACAAACAGGCACAAACAGGCACTTAACGTAGGGCTTAACATCTCAGCGGCACTATCTCCCGAAACCTTAATTCCCACGTCATCCCGCCCCACCTCCACAGGACCCCCACGCCCACACCCTAGCCGCGGCAATCTAACGCCTAGATGGCCAAGATTAGGGTCACAACACCATTTGCACCGATAGATGGGAGCGAGTGATAATCTATGATTAACACACCCACTGCTTACCTACTCATCTTGCCCAACAATGGACTGAAAAAAGCGGCTTATTTTATTCAGGGAGAAAGATGAACGTGGGTTTTGGCCAGATGATCTGCGTTAATAAAACAACCTGTTCTATGCAGCGACTGCTGTACGATGTAGATCGACCCTCCCCGCGGCCCGGCCCCTGTACTCGTATTTTTTGTGACGTTTGTGAAAGGGACCACTATTGCATACCATAAAAATACGCGCCAAGTTCCACAATTTAGTATGGTATGCAATAGCGGTTCCCTTCACAACTGTCACGAAAATACGAGTATATACTCTCCAAACTACGAGGACTGCAAAGCCTCTCGCACGCTCTTAGTCCAGTCTAGCAATTGGTACATATACCGTTGCAAGCTAGGGCCAAAGCTATAGCGAACCTTCCATACACCATATATATCCGGTATACAACTCTGGCGACCAATGGGGGGGTGCCCTGGCTCACAAACTTTCGTGAATAGTTCTATAACGGGCAGAGTTTCTAGTCACTCAACACTGGGAGAGTTTAATCGATAATTATAACACTATATGAGCTCATGGGTGTCCATCGTTGGCCCCTTATACCTGGAATGATGTCTAGGTGCTATATATGACTGGTATGCTACAACAACTGCCGTTATGGATAGTGTGTACTTCGGTATCAGGGGTAAGTGAGAAGACACCAACTGCCAAGATTGCGTGGGGGGTGTCTTCTCACTTACCCCTACCCCCGAAGTACATCAATGCCATTGCTCCTAAATAGCATCGTTGCATCCTAGCAGCTGGTGCTACGGTGCGTTGTGGTTATTGGAGTTCGTGTCCGGGAGTCATGTAATGAGATTGGGATTGATATGAGCACTCTACAAGATTAGAAAGGCGTACAAATCCCTACAATGTAAAAATAAAGGCCCTCTGAGACCAATCTAGTGTCCTAGACATCGAGAAAGAAACCCCCCCGCCCCCAAGAACATTGCTTACAAGGCCAGGAACACGAGAAAGAGGGTAATTATTCTCCCACAAAACTACAGAACAAAACGAGCCCGAACGCCATCCAGAAGTAGAAACATCGACAAGAAAGGGGACAACGGCAGTCTATTTCCTCCTCTTCACCAGCACCCCATCCTTCACCATCCCAAAGCTCACCCCGCCCTCGCCCGTCATCCACCCCGGCATCCTCACGCCATCAAACACCATCCCGGCCTCCACCAGGCTCCTCACCCCCGCAAACACATGTGCGCCCTCCAGCTTCACCCCCACGCTCGGCCTCCACTCCTCCTCCTCCTCCTCCTCCCCACCCCCGCCCTGTAACTGGAGCGGCGGAAACACATCCTCCACCACAAACTCCACGCTCTCCAACCCCCTCCCATCCCCCACCTTCGCCTCGCGCCCAAACCGCCCCTCAGCAATCCTCCTCCTCTTCCCCTCCTCGCCCCCTTCTCCCCCACCCCCACCCCCCAAAACCCCCACCCCGCGCTTCACCCCATCACACCCAACGCCCCCGCCTCCCCCCCCCCCCCCGCATAGACACTCCACACCCCCACCATGCCCCCCTCCCCGCCACCGCCGCCCCTATAAAAACACAGCGCCTCCAGCGTCCTCGCGCACATTGCGCTCGCGCGCAGCTCAAACCTCCCATGCTCCCTAGACACCGCAGCCGCAACACTCTCGCGCACCACGTCGCGCAGCCCGTCGCCCGCGCCCGCCGGGATGTTGTGGTACACGTAGCCGGGGGCGGCGGTCGGGAAGGCGAGCCAGAAGATACGCTTCGGCGGGGGCAGGGCCAGCGGCGGGGTTGGCGGGTGGGGGTGCAGCTGCAGGCGCAGCAGGAGCAGGGGGAGGGTGGGGTGGCGGGCGAGGAAGGTGTGCGTGCTGACGAGGGGGCGCAGGGTGGCCGCGAGGGTGTGGGTGAAGGTGGGGGCGTGGAAGCGGGGGGTTGGCGGCGGGGAGTGTGGTGTGGGGCGGTTGAGCGGGTGCAGGGTCGAGGCGGTCCATTTGTGTGTTGTGGGGTGGGAGAGGAGGTCTATTGCTGTTAGTACTGGCTGAGGAGTAGGAGGAGAAGGAGGGGGGGGGGGGGGAGGCGTACAGGAGTAGTCCAGCTCCGCAATCTGCAGCAGGTTCAGCCCATCCCTCCACTCGCGCTCCACCACGCGCTCCACAACCTCTTTCCCCTTCACGGCGCGGCGCTTCATGGCCTCATACGCCTCTCTCGCTGCCTCAATACCTCTTCCCTCCTCTTCATCCTCGTTTTCCTCTTCATCATCGTCTTCGTCCTCGACGGGCGCAAAGTTCGGCCGGTAAGTCTCGGTCTTTGTCGGGTCCAGCCACGAGGCCAGCACGAGCTCTAGGAGGAGGTCTTTTGTGAGGCGTGACAGCAGCCGGCGCGTCGAGGGCGTGTGTGGTATTATGGCGGTTTTGGAGAGCGGGGCGCCGGGTTTGGGCGGCATTGTTTCTGTGGTTGCTGCGTGGTTGTGGTGGGTGGTGGTGGTGGTTGTGTTTGGTGAGGTTGAGAAGTCGCGACGCGCACGGGCCTGTTGGTGCCGGGGACCGGGGTAGGGGTGGTGGGGGGCAATGATCGCTGGGGCAGGTTAACTAACACAGCTGTACTTGGGGATTAATTGAGTGACTTATCGCAGGAAGTACTACGGCGATGCAACTCCATCTTTTCACTAATGCTACTACTACTACTACTACTACTACTACTACTACATGTACGTAGCCCTCCGTGCCACCCCCAAAAGCCAAACACCACCCACCCACTCCGCATATGTATGTACCAGTTTATCATTTGCAAAGCCACACTCAGAACTTTTATATATATTCACTCGCGACCAAACAAAAAACAAAACAAAAAGCCCATAAGCCCATAAGCCCGCAAGTAGTGTAAAACACAATGTATGCAAGTAATCCCCAAACAATCCCCAAACAGCTATCAAAGAA
This sequence comes from Morchella sp. 2016-41, assembly GCA_024713855.1. Lineage (NCBI taxonomy): Eukaryota > Fungi > Ascomycota > Pezizomycetes > Pezizales > Morchellaceae > Morchella > Morchella sp. 2016-41. Next base: position 549,370 of record JAMGZD010000005.1, read on the forward strand.
AGAGAAAAAACCTAATAACAAAAACTCCAATTCCCCTCAAGTCTCCTAAGTCCTCATCCACCTCCCGCGAACACTATCTTATCCCCGTCCCATGCTCCCTGCAATAATCTTTCAACATCTCACACCCCCGACACCCGGGCACGGCCACAAAATACTTCTTCGGGCCATGATCCGGGCAGCGGTCTCCCCACTTCTGGCACGTCGGGCAGTCAGGCTGCAGCTGGTAGTCTCTGTACGGCTGCTGCTGCCCCTGGTATCCTCCTCCTCCTCCTCCTCCTCCTCCTTCTCCTCCTCCGTACTGCTGCTGTGGCGGTGGTTGTTGCCCATATGGTGGTTGCTGGCCGTACTGAGGCTGGCCGTACGGCGGTTGTGGTGGCTGGCCGTATTGCCCGGGACCGGGGGAGCCGTACGGTGGCTGCTGCTGGTTGTATTGATTGTAGGGGGATTGCTGGCCATAGGGGCTTTGTGGGTTGGGGGGCTGGCCGTAGGGGGATTGCGGGTTGGGGGGCTGGCCGTAAGGGGATTGTGAGTTGGGGGGCTGGCCGTAGGGGGATTGTGGGTTGGGGGGCTGGCCATAGGGGGATTGCTGGTGCTGTGGTGGTTGCTGCCCGTACTGCCCTGGCGGTTGTTGGCCATACTGGCCTTGTGGCGGTTGCTGCCCGTATTGCCCTGGCGGTTGTTGGCCATACTGGCCTTGTGGCGGTTGCCCGTACTGCCCTTGTGGCGGTTGCCCGTACTGCCCTCCTTGCTGCTGTTGTCCATACTGTCCCGGTGGTGGTTGTTGTCCATACTGCCCCGGTGGTGGTTGCCCATACTGCCCTTGCCCTTGCCCCTGCCCCTGCCCAGGCGCCCCCCATTGCTGCTGCTGCGGCGGCGACTGCGGCGACTGCCCATACCGCCCCTGCTGTGGCGCCCCATACCCCTGCTGCGCGAACGACCCGTTCGGAGTCCCATACGCGCCCTGCTGCTGCGGCGGCCCACCACCCTGCGTCTCGTACCCCCCCTGCCCCGAAAAGCTCCCTGGATGCTGCCCATACCCGCCCTGCTGCCCCGTAGGCCCCGAGAAGCTCCCCGGATTGCTAGAGAAGCTCCCAGGACCTGCCTGCTGCCCTGCGGGGCCAGAGAAGCTTCCATTCGGCGGCCCCGGCGTTGTAGACTGGCCATACGGCCTCGGCGGTAAAGCCGGTGGCGCTCCCGGCGGCGTGTGTATGTTCTGGCCGGGGCCGTATGTGCCGTACGGCGATGGCTGCTGGGGGTATGGCTGCTGGGGGTACGACCCGTGGCGGCCTTGGTCTTGGTATCCGCCTACAACGCCCCCTACCCCACCACCAACACTGCCAGCACCAGTGCTGGCGGGCGGGCGCGACGGGTCCGTAAACGGGTGCCCCTGCTTCATGGCCGTGCCGAGGGGGTCCAGATAGCTCATTGATGCAACGGTTCCTGACGATGAAACGAGTGCTCCGGGAGAGAATTCCTCACTGATTGTTTTGGGGCTGATGCCGCTTGTGACGGAGGGAGCGGGGGAGGGGGTGGGTTTTGGACGGGCAGATGTGGTGGCCGCGGGGGTGGGTATGGGCGTGGAGGAGGGGGGTGTGGAGGGGCGAGTGGACCTGTGCGGTTGGTAGGGGATGTAGCTGGTTTTTTTGCTGGAGGTGGTATATTTTGAGGTGGACATTATTGGTGGTGGTGGTGGTGGTGGTGGTGGTGGTGAGAGGGAGGAGAGGAGAGGAGGGGTGAGATGAGGTGGGATCAAAGGGGGGGAGGGGGGAGGGGGGGGGGATTGAGGCTACACAGGCGCAGAGGAGGGGGGGTCACGAATGTTGTCTCTCTGTCTAAGCCTCTCTGCCTCAGGTTCAGCTGCTTCTCTCTCTCAGCGTGTCTCTCTTCACACGACAGGGCTCCATTACCAACAGCCCTGCATTGGCCCGTCCTTGCCAGCTGGTCAGTCCGATGCGGTCTGGTGCATGCCGAGTGTAACATACACGCCGAGCCAAGTGGCATGGCACTTTGCAATTACATGTCGTACCGATCATTACCCCCCCACGGAACAGTTACAAGAAATCCTTTTATGATGTAATTGCAGGTGGTCTCTTTATTACATGTAGCCTGATATTAACCGTCGAGTGATGGCCTGTGTTGTGGAACCCTGTCGCGGGAATAACTTACCAGGCCCTGAGCAACGCTAGCAGTGATAGTGGGTACATGTACTTCACAGGTGGATCGTATCATTGACTCTGTGTGACGGCGAGACTACAGTGGATAGGACTTTGTTTGGTCATGTATTCAGGTCGCGGTTTCACAAGAGGCTGAAGAGAACCGAATTGTATGACTGGATCAATTATTGACGAGAACAGACTCCTTTTATATATATAGTGAATAAATAAACATACATCATCAAGACACTAGACACAGTATAGTATTATATGTAATAACAGATAGCAAAGACTGCAAAAACAACAGGTTATATACCAGTTAGGGTGGGGTAGTGTAAGCATGCACCGTGCAGGGTACTCGCGGGTTCGAATTGCTTGTATGTGGGTCAAACGCTGCGTTTGTGGATATCCAGGCTATATCTTTCGAGCATACCTATCGACACATGTCAGGTGTAGGTACAATAACGGGCACCTCCATCCCGCGTATCAATTGGGGCGGCCTAAACTGAAAGTGGATAGCCCACAGTATCCCCATCACAAGTGCTGCGAAACACGCACACAAGCCACAATATCGCGATATCTGCAGGCAAACACCCACGGTTCCTAGATCTAAATCGACAAACCGTATTCCCAGCACAAGCAGCCAAATTTACCCTTCCCAACTGTCCCAGAAACACGCCCCCCCAGCTCAAACATCAAGTGCAACTTCGCCCCTCCCGCACCCATGCCATCCCACCTGGATATGGTACATATATGCGCCAAGCAAGCATCAGCAGCATCACATACAGCCGGCCGGGGAAGATTTCGATATGTGAGATGAACCCATCCTGTCGATCTCTGTTTATGCTTTTCGTGTTTCCCTCCAACCCCAACCTCCAGGGTTCATGTGTGTATACCTACCTGCTCTACATTTCCATGGGCGCACAAGCCATCTGAACCCGCCACTCAGGATACCTATGTACCATGGAACTGTAGGTATGTAGGTACATGTCCGGCTAGATGTAGGTACATGTAGGTACGTAGAGTACTCTAGAGTAGGTACATACACACATGTATGCATTATAGGGTAGGTACATACATGTACTCTACGCAGCTTCTCCATCCAACTGACTCATGTGTCGTCGGCTTGGCGCCACACCCACCCCTGCTGCTCCTCCCTCCAGTCAAACCAGCTCTTGTCCAGGCATCCAAAAGAAAGAATGTGAAATCTCTCTCTCAACGCGCTCACCATCCATCCATCCATCGTCGCGTCTATCATCGCCCACCCATCCATCCATCCGTCCCATCCATCCAACCCCACCCTTTCCACCCCATTCCACCACATCAAAATACAATCTCACATCACCCACACCACCTACCACCCCCGGGAAGGTCAGATCTAAAACACCTCTCCATCCACTCCCACACAATCAGCAATATGGTCCGCACCGTCCGCATCCAGGAAGACGCCTCCTCCCCCAGCGATGAGGACGACTCACGTACGTCACGCGCTTCCCGTACCACCACTACTACTGCTGCTAACGCTTCGACATCGTCAGCCTTGACATCTCCGTCGTCAGATAAAGAGAACGCTCGCACTGCTAGGAAATCTATCGCTGCCACAGCCTCGAGGACAAATGCAAAGGGGAAGGGAGCGGCCAATGGGAAGGGGAAAGGAAAAGAGGTGGCTCGTAGACGCGGCGGAGGGCTGGCGGAGATTGGGGAGCAGAATGCGAGATTAGAGGAGGAAGTGTCTGGAGAGGAGTCTGAATCTGAAGAGGGGGGGTCAGAGGAGGACCAAGGGGAGGATGGGGAAGAAGAGGAGGGGGAGGAGGAGGTGGAGGAGGACGGAGAAGAGCAAGATGGAGAAGGAGAAGAGGAGGAGGAGGAGGAGGAGGTTGAGCAGGAGGATACGGATATGTACGACCCTGACCAGGACCCGGAGGAGCGCAGGCAAATGCGGATGCAGTATCGGGAGCTGTGGAGAAAACTTAATGGTAATTACCACACCCTCTTATCCTTCCCCACCATATTGCTACTTCTATTGAAGTTTCCCCCCACTCCTACCTTTCACCTTCTGTAATTGGTAGACAAGGCTGAACTTCCCCCCCACCCCCCCTCCCCCCACAGACAACAAAAACGAATACCTCCAACCCCACTCGGACGGCATCCGCCGTACCTTCGAACAAGCCGAGCAGCTCTTCAAAAAAGTAAAACAAACCTCCGATGCCACCATCGACTCCCGCCTGCTCGTCCAAGCCACCGACCTCGCACTCAAAAAGGCCACAAATCTCACTTATGGCAACTCGGGTGCCACTATCGACGCCGACGAGTTCGTCGGCCAATGCATCGCCTTCATGCGCAGCAACACCCACCCCCGCCGCCCCGACGCTCCCGACGAAGACGACGATGCAGCGGCAGACGACGCCATGGACTGGGCGTACCTAGGCCGCATGGCCGCGTTTAAGGGCAACAAGCGCCCTCCGACGACAGACTTTCTCTTGGGTCCCCTGTCGGTCACGAAGAAGATCCGCATCATGAAGGCGCGGCGGCAGGGGCTACGGCGCGACAACGCGAACCTGGTGAGGCCCGTCGAGGTGACGCAGGAGCCCGGGGAGAAGGCGGAGTCGGGCAGCAGCGCGATGAGTGCGCTCGTGCAGAAGATATATCTGGACCTAAAGGCGTGGTTTAGGCGCAACCCGGGGCGGACGGAGAAGGGGCTGAATCTGTTCCGGTTTGTGGTCAATCCTAACTCGTTTGGGCAGACGGTGGAGAATATGTTTTATCTGTCGTTTTTGGTGAAGGATGGATTTATTGCGATTTCATATGATGAGGAGAATGGGTTGCCGGTGATCCGTATGTGCCTTCTCCCCCTCTCTTGGTGAGGTGAAGTGGTGATTGATACTGATTGTGGGTGTGTGAGGATAGATTGTACGGACCCCGCCACCCAGGAAGACCATAAGGAGTTCGACATCACCAGGAACCAGGTCATCTTCTCAATAACAATGTGGGAGTGGCAGGAAATGAAGAGTATCTTTGATATCACGGAGAGCATGATACCTACGCGCGCGCAGGAGCAGGTGTTGACGAGCGCGACGGGGTGGTATTCATAGATGGCGGGGGAGGAGGGGGGATGGGGGGGGGGGGATGGCTCTTATATTCAATCGTTGGCGTCATTGGTGTCGTTGCGGGAGTCATAGAGATATAGTAAGCGTACCTGCCTGTCTTGTGTTCTTCCCTGTTCTGCTCTGCTCGGGTTTGTTTGGGCTGGTTGGCCTGGTCCGGTCTGGCGGGGAGAGCCTCCTGACCGTGAATGTGTAATGTGGTAATCATGTATTTCCTTCCCGCTCTTTTCCTATTTCTCTGTCTCTCTGTCTGTCTGTCTGTCTGTCTGTCTGCCTGGGTGCATTCATGGACTATTATGTTGGGAGGCTATCTGTCTGTTTGTTTCTTGTGTATTTTCTTATCATCATAAGGGAGGAAGGGGCTTTTCATATATTTTTATCTACTTATTTTTTTTTCACAATGGCGTTTCCCCGGTTTCCCGGTTTTCTTTTTTTTTCTTCTTTTTAATTATCCTTTTTATTACTTTTTGCCCGTGTATTTGGATTTGGAACTTGGAATTTGGAACTTAAAAGGACGTATGGAAGTGTTAGTACTGTGTAGACAGACACACACATCGTTGTTGTTTTTTTCGAGTGTGTGTGCTTTTTGTGTACTGGCTTGTAAATAGATAGCAGTTTTTTTTTTTTGTAACGTCGTTATGTTCTTTTTTCTTCTTTTTTTTTTTGTGTTGCTTGTTGTCTAATGATGGGTGAGTTTTTCCACTTTTTTCTTTTCTTTGTGGTTGTGGGTGGTCATTATGGTAGGCGGTAGTAGGTTTGAGCAAGCAACTTTGCGACATACATGCTGTATATAGACTTCTATTATAGCATTAGATCCCCAGACTCCATTTCAAAAAGTGAAAGGGGTTAAGGTGCTGCCAGTTACAACCCGCAGCCCCAACTATCACCAAGTGGTCATTATATTAGAGTTAGGTAGTTTTGGGTAGTTGAGGAAGTGAAAAAAAGAGAAGCTCCCTCCGACCAGAGTCGAACTGGTGACCAACCGGTAAGCAAGCAATTACAGCCGGGTGTGATACCAACTACACCACAGAGGGATTGGGGTACAAGCTTGATAAATTTTATAAATTCAAATTTTAATAGGACGAGAGAGTACGGGGGGGGGGGTGAGGAGGTTAGCTATTTTGGGTTTGGGGGGATTACTCATTCGGTTTGGAGTGGGCATGGGGGGTTGGTCGTAGGTGGTTAAATGGTAATTGTAGGAGACATATCGGTATTAGATATTTAGATATTTGTATCACTTCCGCAAACTACATGTAGAAATGGTTACCTCAGAGTCTCAGACTGTTGCTGGTCTATTAGGCAGATGTTGGGATGTATATATAGGTAGAGTCTAGACTCATACTATGTATGTGCATCTTACAGCGTGAGCCTGCCTCGATTACTATAGGTACTATTTAATGGAATTGACTTCGGTGATTATCTGTACGGGTACATGTTCGATCCTCGGGTGCAGAGTAGGTGACATCAATGATCAAACAGCAATATTCCTCGGGCAGATCATTGACACACACCGGTTTAAGCGCGCGCGGCTCTGTTCAGCTGCAGCACGGCTTAGTCACAACCTTTCCTTCCATCATCAAATTGCTTGTCTGTCTCTCTCGCTCTCTCTTGGAATCTGTCTTCTCTCTGTCAGTCCGCGTGAAGTCAACTCCCGCTCTCTCTCTCTCGACATCCAGTTTGTTGAATAGACATATTACCACTTACAGACCTCCAGTAGATATCTTCCCCTTCTCAAACTTCACAATGCCACCCCCAGATCGCGCTCCCACTGGCAAGATCGTCTTCGTGGGCAACATCCCCTACGGTACCCCCCCCCCCCCTCCCCAACCTCGCCCCTACCACAATACTAACACCCCCCAGGCCTCACCGAAGAGCAAATCACCGAGATTTTCTCCTCCGCTGGCCGCGTCCTCTCCTTCCGTCTCGTCTACGACCGCGAAACCGGCCGCCCCAAAGGCTTCGGCTTCGCCGAATACAGCGACCAAGAGACCGCCGCCAGCGCCGTCCGCAACCTCGACAACCACGAGATCATGGGCCGCAAGCTCCGCGTCGACTTCTCCCACGAGGGCAATGCCCCCGATGACATGGACACAATGTCCATGTCCATGTCCGGCGGGCCCACGCCGCTCCCCCCGCTCCCCCCCGGCGTCGAGATGCCCGCGGGCCTCAGCGCCCCCGACGCCATCAGCCGCACCCTCAGCGCCCTCAGCCCCCCGCAGCTGCTCGAGATCCTCGGGCAGATGAAGTCGCTCATTGCCACGGAGCCCCAGAAGGCTATGGAGCTGCTGCGACAGGCCCCCCAGCTCAGCTACGCAATCTTCCAGGCCCTGCTACTCATGAATCTCGTTGACACGAGCGTGTTGACGCAGGTCATTGAGAATGCTGCTGCCCCTGCGCCGGCGGTTGTGCCGCCGCCGCCTCCGCCGGTGGTGGCCGCGAGTGCGACCCCTGTCCAAGTGCCAGTGGTGCCGGTGGTGCCCCCCGCGCAGGCGTACGGTGGATATCATGCGCCGACACCGCCCCAGGGGTATGTTCCGCCGCCGCCGCCACCGCCGCCGCAGCAGGCGCAGGACCCGGCAAAGGCTGCGTTGATACAACAGGTGTTGAGCTTGACGCCGGAGCAGATTGGCGCGTTGCCAGCGGACCAGCAGAGTCAGATTATGATGTTGAAGCATCAGATTCTTGCTGGTGGCGGGTTTTAGATATAGGTTTTCTTTCTCTTTTATTTTTTTTTTCCTTCTCATTTTTGGTTATGATGGTGACGCAGAGGAAGGGAATGGGGTGGGGGGTAATATTTGTGCTTGTTGCTTTAAACGGCGCTCAGCTGGAATAGTGGGTGGATTGGATTGAAAGGGACCTTTTTTTGTTTGCATTGTTTTTTACTCCCGTGTCGGTGGGGTCTTTATTCTTTTTTACTGTTGTTTTAACATTGGGCATCATCCTAGCTAGCTAGCCAGTACCTACCTAGCTTTGGACCTTTATGGACTTTATGGTTTTGTTTCAATTGGTTTGTTCCGTTTCTGTTTTCCTTTTATCAACTCAAAATTGCAACAGGGAGAGTGTAGCAGAGGAAAGAGAGTATGAGAGAGGAAGCATCCCGGACTGAGGGATGGGCCTTGTAATTCTAGAAGAAAGAGTACATCACAGAAAGCAAGTAGCGCCAATTCCAAAAAAAAACAGCAGTTAACCCGAATGAATAAACAGCTGTTAACCCCAATGAACAATCAAAAGCCCGTATCTAATTCTCTCTCTGTGGCCCGTTTGATCCCAATCAGTGGGCTGATCAAGCCTTCAATAATCCACTGGGCCATTGAGCCTACGATTTCAGTTAGGTCAGCGCAGACAAAAGGGTCCATTATCGTAAGAAACACTTACCCTAGGGTTCCTCCAGCTTGTGAGCCACTCCTCGACGGGAGGGTCATTCTCCGGGTTCCCAGTGGGCTAGTGCCAAAAAAAAGTCAGCATAAATATCATTGAACCTAACTGTGGGGGCTTGGCAAGCTTACAGGCCCAATCAACCTGTGCCTCAAGGCTGCCAGGAAGCTCACTGTACTTACTTTTGCATCCCCATTTGTATCGTCCGTAGGATCAGGAAGCTCCTCGGTAGTCTCATACTCCGCAGTTCTAGAGCCCACGGCTGTAGAGTAGGGAGTTGCAGAGTCTGCAGTTACAGTGCCGGCCCCCGCAAACTCTAGCATATGGGTCCCGCAAGAGGACATTACGGCCCCGCGGGAAGACTCTCCAGCAGTAGGTGCCTCAACGTTCCTTACTTTCGACACTAAATTCCTAAAAAGCAGGTCTGCACTCGCCCTCAGCCGGACGAGTGTCTCCTCCGCCTCTTCAAGCGTTCTCGGAGGGCCCGGCAATCTCGGGGGTGCAGAAACCGGTGTTCTGGTCCTTCTTCGTCGTGAAGTGCTTTCCATGCATCCATCCACGACTCCAGCACAAGCTTCGGCCAGTGAGCCGCCGGCTTCCAGCACACTTTCAGCGCCGTCTATCTGCTGCAAGATGAGGCTATCGGCAAGATTCTCAGAATCCAGCTCTCTGTCGACGGGGTACCATCCCTCTTTATTTCCGTACCTGCCAAAATACCGGTCAAAGGTCCGTGCTGCAGGTGCGCTCACTTCGGGGAAGATTTCGTCCCGGCACTCGTACACGTTCATGATCTGCTTCAGCACTGCCCATTGGTGCCGCCGCTTGTGGGACTCAATGGCTGGGCTCCAGTTCAGAGTTTTCGTACTGTACTTTTGAACAAGCCTTGTGGGGCGGCGGTTCTGCTTATTGATTAACTTCTGCACCCACTGCCGTAGCTTACTGGAAGCTTTGAAAAAGTTCCAATGCCTCTCGCTCCACTCCCACATCTGCTGGAACTCTAACCCAATCTTTGCTGACTCCCTCGCCGTCTCCTGCCTTCTGTAGAAGTCCTGTACCGCCCACGCTACACTCGGTCCCGGGTACGCACCAAAGAACGTCCTGATACTCGAGAACTCTGTATCCAGTCCCTGCTTCTTGAAGTCCATAATCACCGTATGAAACTCGTCATCCTGCAGGGCCTGTGGCCCTTCCGCAACCTCATCCGCTCTCTGCTGCCCATACTCGTTATCCAGAAACTCCGCCGGCCTCAGCAGTAGCGGACTACTCTCCTGTCCCCACTGCAGCTTCTCCATGAACTCTGCGTGGAACCGCGCCGCCTCCTCCCGCTCATACATGGCCCTCAGAGACGGTTGTAGGTTCGTCTCAATATCATGGCGTCTCTTAAGGTCTTGCAAGTCGCTCTCCAGGGCCGACTTGAGGATCTTGTACCAGTACTTGTGCTCCCGGCCCAGGAACTTGCCCTGTTCTTCGAGCTTGGCATACTCGGAGAGACTGGTGGGGGAGCGGAAGATCCGCAGAGGTACGCCGTTCCAGTTGAAGGGGGGGCTGGAGAGGGCACTGCGGATGGCGTTGGGGGTGGGCGGCTGGCAGAAGAGGGGGGGCGGGAATTCGGGGGCGCAGACGGGGGCGGGGAAAGGGCCGAGGAAGCTGTTTGGGCTGCCCACGCGAGACATCTCGGCCGATAAGAGCTGGAAGCTGGTGGTAATGTCTCTTGATAATTGAAGAAGCAGTGAGGTATAAGAATAAGTGATAAGATAAAGCTTTTTCAGTGGTGATGATACAAGTGGGCGAAGAGCAAGCTGTGATTGTATCAAGATGAGAGGTGAAACTCTCTCGGTAGCTTATAACAGTAACTACATGTAGTCTTTAGGTGAGGTTAAGGACACATCAGGCACAGATGATTGGCTATTTAAACTTTAATGGATTGTTGTTCATTGAAGAACGCACGCGTAGATTTGCGGACATTCTCTAGAGACATATCTATGGTTTAGAGCCCGATAATCTATTCTTTCTCCCTCAATTCTAATAAGCAGTACGATGCGCACAAAACCTATCTCTTCTATAGCTAGAAGCTTTCAAGAAGGATGCAATCTTCCTAGTACACAGGTTATACGATTGTGCTCGTGTCACTTAAGCATGCTCAAGAGCTCAAAACTTGCAAGAGAGAGAGAGATTAACAGCCACAGTAGCCACTTCATGGGAAATCATGCATTTTACGGATAAATTGTTTATTTTTTTCTTCTTTCTTTAGTTAGGCAGTGGCGGCGGATGAGTGCGAGCTTGCTGAATGCCCTTCACTGGGTGTGGCCAGGAGTTAGCAGGGTAGTTCCGGGGTTGTGGTATTGCCATAGACTACGGTCTGCATGCAATTAATGAGTTAAACAAAACAAAAAAAAAAAACTTCATGGGAAATCACTCGTCACCGCCATTAGTCACTACTGCACGCAGGCTTGGTTAATTGATTGGCCGACAGCGACATCATCGGATCAGTTTATTCTTTATCACCAACCTCATGCAAACTCGCTCCACGATGATGACGAGGGTAAGTGTTGATGGTTGGTGGAAGCTAGGGGAAGAGGAGGGCGTGGAGCCCTACACACGTCGACGACCCTGTTAAAATAACATCTCACGAGGCGGATCAGCAGCGCCTTCCATAACTCTACTATAGTGGAAAGGGATCGAATCGAAAGAGAAAAAGAATTATGGGCGCGTCGGCGAGCCTCGAACCTGCAGAACTGCGAAACTGCATATTGGTGCAATTGCAAGACTAGTTGCTCTAGTGAGCATTTGGGGTTGTCGGCTTGGTGGTCGCTTAGTGCAGGGGGGGGGGGGGTGCCTATGTACCGGGTGTTCACCATAAATACCGAGAACCCCCCCTGCTCGCAATATAAGCCACCAGTGGCGGGTAGGAGCCAACCAATTATAGCTGTGCAATTTGTGTGAGGAAAAAAATAACGAGAACCCCTTGCACTTTCCGCCGCCCATGAACACCAGTTCCGTTGAACTTTATGTGGCTGACCCATCACGACTGGTTCTTCGTACTTACCCTCAACCCCTGGTACATGTAGTTATGGTGGCTCTTGTTTCCCGACCACCCCTATTCTTGTATTAGTAATCATATAACAATGCAGTGCTTTCTGTCTCTCTCTGAACAGCAGCTTTCACCCGGATCTTCTTGCCCCCCGCTGAAGAAAGTGCAGATTCCTGTAGGTCATTTGGGTCCGTCCCAGGGACCTGGAAGGTGGGGGTCGGGGGGGTCTAACCATCATATATCCCTCCCTACCCGCAGCTACTGAACCCCCATCTATGAAGCATTACCACATATCTACCGGGCGTCCCCAGCCCTGGGAGCCAGTGGAAGTGACCACCGTAGCTTTAGAATTCCTGCCGCTGGGGGGGGTTGGGGGTCACAGGTGATCACTCGCACCAAACCACTAGCGTCTTTTTTTTTTTTTTTTTTTTTTGTTTAACACATTAATTACATGCAGACAGCAGTCTAAGGTAATATCACACTTCCCCGAGCTACCCGTCCGCCTCCGCCGCCTCATGATCACACAAAAACTCATACCTACAAAGCAAGACAGAACCTAACCACTAGCGTCTTCTCCTCAGAGCTCTACACAGTAATGTATTATTTCCATTCCCGGCATAAGACTTAAGGCTTGCATGGCTTTTTAAACTATGACGATCGCGCGCAAGGGACCACCCTCAAGGGACCACCCTCAAGCGGCCGGGCCCAGTCGAAGCCCAAGAGATATTGCACCTCAAGCCTGCGGCATTGTCTTGCCTGGTCACGCCGTGGAGAGCCAACTAAAGAGCCGGTTTTACATACACGTACGCTCTCCAATTGCAGCAAGTATATTACCGCCAGGCCGGCCCCCCGTATCACATAACGTTATCACGTACACTACATGACAAAAAAACCAACTCGTTGCATCTCCCGGGTGGGGGCTGAACCAGAACGCAAGTGGGGGCATGAGCTGAGGACTCCGTATTAATGCATATCATGAAGAAGGGGGGGGGGGGGGGACGCCCTCTTTTATATTACCGGCGGCCGCCATACTGGTCGTAAGAACACGTGTCTCCCACGTTTCCTGGGACCGAGGCGTCCCGACGACATTCCTACAGTGCAGTGCTTGACATGTTCAACCATTATACCGTCAATTTTCAGATAATCCACTATCCCCGTGTTTGTATGTAGTAAGTCCGAACCAAGGCGGATTGGCGAATCAAACTTGACGGCCTCGTGCAGTACCGTACTTTTTCTCACCCGGAATTAAGATTTAGCGAAGCGGGGATAGTGGATTTCTTGAGAATTGACGGTAATCTACTATTATCTACTAATAGCTATATGGTGGGGGGAGCCTTATGCAAAAGGTACACTACATATGTACTTTTCGGTAACCTGATTGGTGCAAGTGCTCGCTCATCAGCCAATCGGATAATTGGTGGTATCAGCTGAGCCCTCGTTAGTAGTCGATCATGTTTCAGGTTTGTTTCTATAGGTAGGGCGTTCGGCCTCAAGTGAAAGGGCAGCCCATCCATCATTGATATATAAAGTCTCTCTTTTTGTGCCACTACTCGAGTCTTGATTCTGCCGCACCCAAGATATATACAGCATACAGAAAATCTCCTCTCCCTCTCTCCTTTCAATCCGTTTCTTTGCAGAGACTCGCACACCATCCACTCATACAATCAACACCTCCACACCTCATCTCCAATCTCCATCTCCAAACCTTCCCGCAACACCTCCACACACCCCACACACACACCCCACACACACCCCACACACACACACCCCACCCCCCCCAATGCCTCACAACCTCACCATAACCCACAACCGCACCCAAATCCCCATAACCTCAACCCACCCCCAAATCAACCTCCCCCGAGTCCACACCACCACCACAGCAGACAACCAAGGGCGGCGAACCGAGGACCCCACCCCCCCCGAAACCAGCCGCCCCACCCACCGTCCAGCGCCCGCCCTCCCCTCCCCTCCTCCCCAGCCCAGACTACCACCAGCCCATAGCCAGCAAAGCCACATTTGCAAGAGAGCCCCCGAGACAACCGCCTACGTGTGCCACAACAGCAGCCAACCACCACCACTAGATAGCCACGACGCCATATCCGGCCGCTACGAACCCCCGCCGCACCAAGCAGCCCGCGATGCGCCGGCCGCCCTCGGAGACACCTACTACTCGCCCGACCCCGGCCCCGACCCCGACCCCGACCCCGGCCCCGGGTGTATCGCGAGACCCAGGGCCCCCCCACGACCAGCCCCCGGCGCTACCCCAGCCCGTGCATCTCCATCACGCCCCCGACCCCCAACCCCGACGCACCCCGCACCCCGCGGCCAGGGAGCAGTGGTGGCTGCGCGCGGCGGTGGGATGGTGCTTTGCGGGTACGGGTACGATGATGGCGGGGTGGTCTGATGCCGAGGTTGGGTTTGGCGGGGAGGCGGCATGTGTGGCTATAGGTGATGCCACTGGCTAGGCAGCTGCGGGTATGGGCGATAAGGGATTGCGGTTGCTGCTTTGTGTTGGGTTTTTTGTGTGTACATATGGATGGAAGCTTGCTAGTCATCACGTATGGAAAAGTTTTTTTCTTTTTCTTTTTTTTTTTTTTTTTTTTCTCGATCTCGATCTCGATCTCGATGCACCCGGTTCGGTCATGGTACATCACTCGGCCCGCCCGCCTGCCAAGATATATGTAATTAGCTATCGCATTTCTCTAAAACCAAACCAAACAAACCAAACAACTCAAACAACTTGCTAGCGTGCCCCTCCCCCCCCCCCATCCACATTGTGGTCTCCAGCACTCACACCGCACACTGGTATATTATATTCTCCCACATCTATCCACACACACACACACACACACATAAACCCCCCCCCCCCCAACATATCCCAAAAACACAACCCCCTCCGCGGGCCGGCCCGGGAGGGTGGGTGGGGGGTGCCCAACCAGCAAAGATGTAGAGTAGAGTAACTGATGAACGTACCACCTGTGGACCGGGGGAGGGGGGGGTGGTCGACTCCGCTCAGCGCCCGTCCCGACAGACTACATATCTGCGGCCGCTACACGTATCGTATCGGTCTTTCTCGTGTTGACATTACTACTACTACCCCCCTCCTCCCTCCCGCCGCAACCAACCAACCCACCCCCCCCTCGCGCCCATCCACAAAAGAAAGAAAAACACCCGCCCCGTCCGGGCACAACACGTAGACTCCATTATACACAGCGCCCCCACCCACCCACCCACCGGCTGCTACTACCACTACACACACACACAGTACAAGACCAGCCTGCCCCCTCTTCCTCCACGCCACAGAGCAAGCCAAACCAAACCAAACCAAACCAAAACCACGCACACCCAAAAACCAGAACAAAAGTAACGTAGAGCCAGACAGACCAGAACCTGCCCCCCCCCCCCCGTCTCCTAAAAGAATGACAAAAATGTGAATGAGACGAACGCCTATGAAACCACCGTCACAACCCCCAACAAACAAACGACGAAACCGCGGGTGAGGGTGGGGGGGAGAGGGAGGGAGAGGGGGTGGGGATGGGGGTACTAGGGGGAGGAGGGCTAAAATACAGATAGGTATACATATATATGCAAGACATCACATGTAGCAAGTAGTAAATAGCAAATAGTAGAGCAGTAAGTAGTACGTAGTTAGGGGGGGGGGGGTTGAAATACGAAATAGGTAGCTGTAGTTGTATGTGTAGGTTGTAGGTAGATAGGGATGCAGGCAGATAGGGATGTAGACAGGCAATGCAGGTAGACAGGCAATGCAGGTAGACAGGCAATGCAGGTAGACAGGCAATGCAGGCAGGTAGGTAGGTACACATAGGTACCATACCGACCACCAGCAAACACCGAAAGAAAGAAAAAGAAGAAAGAAAACCGAAACGGGGAGGGGGGGGGGGGCGGGTATATATAAAATCCCAAATCCCAAATCCCAAATCCCAAATCCCAATCCCAATCGCAAATCCCAAATCCCAAACCCCAAAAGTCCAAACCCCCAAAAGTCCAAAGATCCCAAAATCCAACCCCCCCCTCAAAGCCAAAGCCAAAGCCAAAAAAACAAAAACAAAAACAAAAACCCAGTACCGAAAACGCGGGGTTGTTGCGAGCAGAGCAGAGCAGAGAAGGGCCAGCCCATCCCCCAATCCCCAACCCCCCACCATCCCATCATCCGCGAAAGACCTTGATCCGATCCAGCACCTCCGCCCTGCACACAGGGCACTGCACCATCCTCGGCGAGAACTCTGTTCCCTTACTCACGCCCATCTGGTTCGCGCACCACTACAAAACAATTCCATTAGCAAACCCGCACCACCACCACCGCACAACCCCCCTCCCCCCCCCCCAAAAGGGCAGCACATACCCCACAAAGCACCAAATGACTACACGGCAACAGCAGCGTATCCGCCACCTGCCCAAAGCAAATCTTACACTCGCAATCCAGCCTCAACTGCGCCTCCTCCACCGGCGGCGGCCTCGTCTCGTCGTCGTCCAGCCCCTTTGGCTGCTCCCAATGCGTCCTTCCACCCATCCCAACGCCCATCCCACCCATCCCGCCGCCACCCCCCCTCGCGGCCCCTCGCGGCCGCAGCCGCCGCAGCCCCTCCCGCCGCCGCATCTCCCCGCGCAGCTGCACAAGCACCTCCACGGCCCTGTCCACCGGCCCCGCCTGGTCCCCGCCCAGGCTCTCCCTAAAGTTCCGCAGCAGCGCCACAACCTCGCTGACCGACCCCGCGAGCGGGTCCAGCGACGCATCCCCCCCGCCACCGTCGTGTGTGGCAGAAGCGGGTGCGGGGTCGAACCATGTCGACACGGGGTCGTGGCGCCGCCCCGCCACCGCCTCCTGCTCTAGCTGTTGGCGGCGTGTATATGCCTCCCACGATCTTTGGAACCTTGCACATGCCGTTAGTCATCCACCACTTTTTTCCCTACATTTCTTTTTTTTTTTTGGGGGGGGGGATGTTGCTTACAGCGCCGACACAGGCGAAATATACTCCTCATCCTCGCCATTCACACTCCCACTCCCATTCCCCCACACGCCGACGGCACGGCGCGCCGCCAGCAGCAGCTCCTGCGGGGGGTCGCCGCCGCCGCCGCCGCCGTCTCCTAGCTCCCGGCGCTCCCGCAGCTCCCGCAGCCGCCGGAGGCCCTCGCTTGCGCGCCCGAGAATGTCCGGGTCGCGGTTGCCCACTTCGGCCGCATACTGGCGCGTCTGGTGCTCGAGCTGCTGCGAGAGCGAGGCAAGCTCTGCGGAGCGCCGCGCGGTGCCCTCCGAGAGGTGGGCGAGCTCCGTCTCAATGTCCTGGACGCTGTTGGCGAGGGACCAGAGCGGCTGGCTTGCCGGCGAGCTCGTTGTGGTGCTGCTTGCCTCGCTCTGCGGGGCGGCGGCGGTGGCAGTGGCGGCGGGGGTGGAGCTGGAGGCGGAGGTGGACTCGGCCTCGCTCTGCTGCGAGGAGTGTTCGATGAGGGTGCGGGAGGGTGGGGGGAGGAGGGGGTCCGGTGTGCGCGAGACGTGCACCTCGAGCGAGTTGTCGGTGGTGGCGGATGTGACGGATGCGACGGAGGACCAGGTGCGGTCTGTCTCGTCGAGTGCCGAGAAGGTTTCGCGGCGGCTGGGCCGCTGCGGCACGGCCTGGTGCTGCAGACGGGTGTATGACCGGGGCGTGGCCTGGCGGACCCCGCTGGCGCGGTAGTCGCGCGGCACTTCGCGGTGCCGGGTGCCCATCATCATGCGCGCGTGCAGCCTGTCCAGCTGGTTCTCGATATCGGTGATCTGTGCGCGGGACTCGACAAACGAGAGCAGCCCCCGTGAATGGGGCGGGATCTCATTGATATCGTCAGCTACGGGGCCGCTCGTGGTACTTGCCTGGGCGTCCATGGATCCCATACTGGAGGTATCGCTGTAGGTACGCGGTATAGGCGGGGCAACATGCCGCAGCACGTCCAGCCGCTGCGGCGGCTGCTGCAGCTGCAGCTGCTGATGTCGCCTCATGATGTCATTCTGGCCAAGGTGATTCAACGACGGCGGGGGCTCCTCGGGGCTCACCGGCGACGGCGGCGTGTCCACTCCCCCGACTCTGCTTATTAGTATGCTTTGCGGGCGCTGTATGACGCGCGAAGCCCGTGTCTCTGAGCCTGGGGATGTTGGCACGCTCCTGACCCCGCTGCTGTTGTTGTTGTTGTGGTGGTGGTGGTTGTGGTTGTGGTGGTTGTGGTTGTGGTTGTGGTTGTGGTTGTGGTTGTGGTTGTCCCGCTGCAATCGCGGCGATGGCGGCGGTGGCGAGCCCTCGACGCTCTGCAAGGCCTCCTCCCGCCGCATGTTCCCGGGCCTGGCGTAGGCCGCGGGCCGCGCGGGGCCGCTCGGGGGGTAGTGCTCCATCTGCGAGAAGGCGCTCGCAAACGTGCGGCGCGGGGAGCGGGAGCCGTCAAAGCCGCTGATGGAGCGCGGGAGGTCGTGTATGCGGGACAGGGAGGCGGGTGTGCCGGCGCGGCGGGTTCGGCGCTCCCAGTAAGCTGTGTGTGTGGATAGTTTTAATTATCAAGCGCGACTGTGTGCGAGAGAGTGGTTTTAGGCGGCAGCCATTATGAGGGGGGGGGGGGGGGAAGCAAAAAAAAGTGGGAAGATGGGGGGGGGCGATCTCTTTTTTGTATTTCTCTTTGCTTGGCCGTGATGTGCGACAGCTTTGTTTATAGGGTACATGTATGGTAGATGGACTGGAGGCGCGGTGTGGGCAGGAGGCAAAAGGGGGCGGGAAGGAGGAAGGAGGAAGGAGGAAGGAGGAAGAAGAGGTAGAGAAAAGGAGAGAGAGAGATGGGATGTGTACCTTTACAATGATGGCAGTACGAGCTGTAGACACAACCGAAACCAGATCAGCTCACTCACATGCAAAGGGGGTGAGTGAGGGGGAGTATTGGGTATGCAGCGTAAGGGGAGGGGGGGGGGGGAGGAGGGGTAAAGCAGAGCAAGCAAGCAAGCAAGCAAGCAAAGCATATAGATGTCAATCAGTCAGTCAATCAGTCACACTCACTTCCATCTGGTTCCCTGCGGCACGCTGCCAACACCGTCGACAAAGACAAAGTAACTCGGCGCATGCGGGCGCAGGTCTGAGCACGCACAGCACCCAGGCAGCGTGAGAACACACCTGGCCGTGTTTTTGTGCGTGCACACCAGCGTCGTCGTCGTCGCCCCCGGCCTCGGGCTGGGCGGCGTCGAGGAGAAGGACATGTCTGTCTGTGTGTGTCTCTGTGCTGTGTGTCTGTGGATGGTTTGTAGTAGCTAGCTGTGCTGTGTGCTGTTGGCTGTCTGGCGTGAGGAGAGAGTTGTCGAGGGCGAGGCGAATCGGGACGGTCCGTGTGGGATTTGTTTTTTGTTGTTTTTTAGGGGCAGAGGGAGTGTGAGAGCGATGGTTTATCGGGAGGTGGTGAGTGGTGGGTGGTGGGAGGTGGCTTGGTTGGCTGGGCTGGGATCCGTTGGGCGGTGGGTGGTGGTGGTGGTCGGCCGTGGAGGTTTCGACTGTTTCTTCGGTAAGCAGGCAGGCAGGCAGGCAGGCAGGCAGGCAGGCGGGCGGGCGGGCAGGTAAGGAGCTCTCGTGGATGTCGTGCAGTTATGCATGCACTGCAGGAGCTGCATACAGGGGGGGTTGTGGTGGTGGTGGTGGTTGTAGTTGTGGTGGTTGTGTGGTTGTGGTTGTGGTGTTGGTGTCACTGGCACTGGCACTGGCACTGTGGTCGGGGGAGAGGCCCTTATCGATAGGTCTGGAAGGGGACTAGCCGGGGTTGGCCGCATGCACTCGAATATTCTCTGCCCCACCGTAAACATCACCACACCGCTGTGGCGAGGGAGGGCGGGTGGGTGAGAGGAGATGTGATGTGATGTGATGTGATGTGATGGCATGGGATGGGATGGGATGGCATGGGATGGCAGGCATGGCATGGGATGGATGGATGGGATGGATGGATGGGAGCCTTTCGTTCAATTGCAGGATGGCATGCAGGGAACAGCAGGACGATCCCCTTCCAGCGGTGGCTGTGATTGTCGCGATGGGCAGATTATCATTCACATCCAGTGGATGGCTGTGGTTCCTCTTCTTCTCTGCGGTGCACACAGCTCGGGACGGGCACTCGATCTCGGGCGAGGAGAGTGAATGTGCATGTCTCACGCCCGGGACACACAGCACGGCCGAGGCTGGCAAGGGGAGGAAGTGTAGGCACAGCACAGACAGCCACAGACAGCGCAGACAGCGCAGACAGCGCAGACAGCGCAGACAGCGCAGACAGCCACAGACAGCCACAGACCTAACAGACACCCACAGCTATCTCTAGGCCGTACCCTCCAACAGACACCCACAGGCACCTCGACACCCACAGGCACCTCAACACCCCCCCTCAACACCCCCCCTCAACACCCCCCCTCAACACCCCCTCAACACCCCTCCAGCACCACCCCAAACCCCCTCCACAGTCCCCTCCACAGTCCCTCCAGACACCCTCCATCCCCTCTATCCCCTCTATCCCCCTCTATCCCCCTACAGACACCCACCGTCACCCACCGTCACCCAACTCCACCCCCCAAATCCCCTCCCAAACCCCCGCTGCCCGACGAGTGACGGGCCATGACGCCCTCCCACATCCGGACTAGCGCGCACCCGACCGCGTAAAACGAATTCCCGCCGACGCGTCAACCCCAACACCAGTCCACGATCCAGCCACAACCACAGACAGCAGACAACACCAGACACAACGCCAGACACAGACACAACACCAGACACAACACCAGACACAGACACAACACCGCACACCAGATATGGCTTCGTCCTCAGGAGCCTCCCAGGGCGCAATTGACGCTCTGATGCGTGCCCCCGAGTATGTACATGTGCACCCCGCTCCTGTCTCCACAGCACACCCAGCTAACCTCACCCCCCCGCAGCTCCGCAACGCCCCACCCCACACACACCCGCCTCCAGAGCTCCCACGCCCCGCACCCGCGCTTCCACATCCCCACACGCACCTACCAGCAGCAGTTCTCCACAACCTACTTCCTGCGCCTCACCGCGCTCAAACCGCACGTCGACGCCGCCGCCCACGCCGCCTGGTCCGCCGCCGGCGAGCGCGTCCACCACTGCGAGCGCGTGCTCGACGTGCGCCCCCGCGAGCTCTGCTGGGTCTCGGGCACCGTCTACAAGGACATGGCCCTGAAGCCAAACATCCTCGACGACATCACAAAGGACCACTGGATTGCCGCCCCGCCGCCCCGCGAAAAGTACACCGACCCCGCCCACGACCGCGTCATGCTCGAGGACGAGAGCGGCCGCCTGCGCCTGGTGGGCGCCATCCTGCGCGACCACGGCCTCGTCACGGGCTGTGTCGTTGCCGTGATGGGCAGCGAGACCAAGGACGGCGACTTTGAGGTCCTGGACCTCCTCATCCCGGACCTGCCGCCGCAGTCACCGCCACAAGACCCGCCGCGCAACGACAACGACAAGGGCAAGCTCGTCCTCTGCAGCGGCCTCTCCTTCCGCGGCGGCCTCAAGGAACCCTTCACCACCGACCTCCTCAGCGAATGGCTCCTCGGCGAGCTCGGCACCCCCGCCGACCAGGCCGCCTCCCGCGCCGTCGTGCGCCTCGTGCTCGCCGGGAACTCGTTCGGCGCGCCGCTCGCCGTGCCCGCCGCCCCCGCCGGCACCGCCGAGAAGGCCAAAAAGTACGGCTACGACGCGTCCACGTACGACCCGGCGCCCGCGCGCGCGCTCGACGACTTTCTCGCGCAGCTGCTGCCGTCGCTGCACGTCACGGTCATGCCCGGCGCCGCAGACCCGGCAAACGTGTCGTTGCCGCAGCAGCCGCTGCACCCCGCGCTGTTTGGCGCCGCAAAGGCGTACGGCGGGAGCACGTTTGAGCGCGCGACGAACCCGTGGGCGGCGCGCGTTGGGGGCGGGGAGGGGGACGGGGACGGGGACGGGGACGGGGAGGGGGGGGTGGTGCTGCTGGGCACGAGCGGGCAGGCGCTGGACGACGTGTACAAGTACGTTGAGGGCGACGACCGGCTTGCGATGGCGGAGCGGCTGCTGAGGTGGCGGGTGGTGGCGCCGACGGCGCCAGACACGCTGTGTAGGTTTCTCCTTCTGTCTGTGTGTGTGGTGGGGGGGGGCTGATGCTGATGGTGTGCAGGGGCGTATCCGTTCAACGAGCAGGACCCGTTCGTGCTCGACGAGTGCCCGCACGTGTTCTTTATCGGCAACCAGGACCGGTTCGAGACCAGCCTTGTCGAGGGCGCCGAGGGCCAGCGGTGCCGCGTCGTGCTGGTGCCGCGCTTTGCAGAGACGGGGGAGGTGGTGGTGGTGGATCTGGGGACGCTGGAGGTGGAGGTGGTGAGGTTCCAGCTGAGGGAGTAGAGTGGTGGGCCTGCCGTGGGGCGTGGGGGGTTGGACTAATGGTGTGCGCGCGGGGGGGGGCCTAATGGTGCGCGCGGATGGATGGACTAATGGCGCGCGCGGATGGATGGACTAATGGTGTGCGCGCGGAGAGGGCGAAGAGCATAAAATTGATGATTTGGAGTTTAAGGCTGGGTTTAGAGGAGACTGTGCATTTTTTTCCTTCTTCTTCTTCTTCTTCCTTTCTTTCTCTATTCTGCTGTCTGTTTTCCCAACGATTCACGAGAGAAAAAAGGGTCTATAAACAATTAGATGGTCTATCTGTCTATCTGTCTATCTGTCTATCTGTCTGTCTGTCTGCAAGAGCGCCCGCCATCTATGTACCCGCCGGCGCGGCATAGCATCCATTTGCGTCGAATGTGCTGTGTGTCGCTGTACTGACACTGCTGTAAACATACCACCATCCACCCAGGCCAGGCCTGCACATGTGCCTACAAACCAAGTAGATAGATAGATACATGTAGGCACCAACCCCCCCCCCGTCTCCTCATCCGCCCCATGCTGTAGCTTCCTAGCACACGCAGCTGTCAGAAGGCGGCCAGCCAGCCAGCTACCGGCTACCTGGGTGTGTATGTATGTATGTATGTACATGTAGCTAGCACCCCACACCCTCCCCCCGCTTGGTAAAAAAGCCCTGGGCGAGTGATAGTCCATGACGCCCCGCCTACCTGTTCCGGCGCTATCCCGGTTTTACTCTAGCACTGCGCTCCCCCACACACACACCCCACGCTGGATGGATGGATGGATGGATGGATGGATGGATGGGGTGGCTATTAATACAGATCGGCCCCGTATTGCTGGGGGAGGGGGGGGGGCTTGTCGATCAGGCGGGCTACAGAATGGTCTGGGGATCTGGCATTGACCTTCACAAAGTAGAGTACATACAGTCTGGCTCTGGTACATACAGTCTGGCTCTGGCACATACACGTCTGGCACTTGGGCATCAGACACTACAGAGGCTTTACGCGGTAGTTCTTTTTTTGTTAAGCACACCACACCCCCCTCCCCCCTCCCCCTTGGTTACACCCTATGAGGGGAGGGTCGAAAGTTGTATTTGTGTTCGGAGTCTGTTGTGTACGAGGAACCAGATGAATCCGACAGCATCACCGGCAGACGACTTGGAAGGATTACATTTAGCGGTTCCGTCGTTGCCGGGCTGCTTGATAGATCTTGGATTGCGCCAGATGTGTGTGGCTGATGGCCGGACGTAAAGTTGCTGGAGCCCGTATCCATCCGTCTACATACATGTATGTAGTTCACCGTCGATCAGGTAGACCCTTTGCGCAGATAGAGCTGGCTCTAAATTCTACTTGTATGATTGGTTGATAAGAGGATCGACGCCAATCAGGTTACCAGAATTTGGAGCTGGAGTCTTTTGCGCAAAGGGTCTAATGCATGCATCTACGGGCCCCCTCACCCCTCCTAGCGATGATCTTCGGCAGCTGAAATCTCCGATGCGGCTTCTGAGGGAATTTCCAAATCCCCAAGCCCCACGATGGCATTCACTCATTCCTGGAGCGATTGACCGCTCATGACCTGCGTGTTAGTAATCCAACGCATGCGGGCAACCGATCGCCACCGTCAACCACTTCCAGCCACGATCGATGGTGATGGCCAGGCCCGCGGCGGCGCATCAAGGTGGTAGCTGCAGTACTGGCTGGCTGGCAGGTTAGGAAACCCCCCACGACCTCAACACCACGCCCACACCCACACACCCACCCACACACACACACACACACACTCCATACCTGAGACAATCCCCATCGACCCCCCCCCCCCCCCCCAATTGCATCAGAGAATGGCCTCCCGAATACCCCTCAAGCAGCTTGCCAGGACCACCACCTTCCCAAGCACCTTCTTCTCGCCGCGCATCGCCGTCCCCGCAGCCCGCAGCCTAGCCACCGCAACCACCCCGCCACCAGCACACACCAGGTCCAATGACGGCACTGCAATAGTCCTCCTCAACATGGGCGGCCCCAGCACCGTCCCCGAAGTCCACGACTTTCTCTCCCGCCTCTTTGTACGTCTCCCCCAATCCCCCCCCCCCCCAACACACACACACCGCTAACACATCCCCCCACCAGGCCGACGGCGACCTCATCCCCCTCGGCCCCCTGCAGAAATACCTCGGCCCCCTCATCGCGCGCCGCCGCACCCCCAAGATCGAAGCCCAATACTCCGTCATCGGCGGCGGCTCCCCCATCCGCCGCTGGTCCGAGCTGCAAGCCACCGAGGCCTGCAAGCTCCTCGACAAGCTGCACCCCACCACCGCCCCGCACAAGCCCTACGTCGCCTTCCGCTACGCCGCCCCCCTCACCGAAGACACCTTCCTGCAGCTGCAAGCCGACGGCATCCGCCGCGCCGTCGCCTTCACGCAGTACCCGCAGTACTCGTGCTCCACCACCGGCAGCTCCCTCAACGAGCTGTGGCGCCTCGCCAAGAAGCACGACCCCGCCGGCCGCATCGAGTGGAGCGTCATCGACCGCTGGCCGACGCACAGCGGCCTAGTCGACACCGTGGCCCGCCACATTGAGGACTCGCTGGCCACGTACCCCGCGGCCGAGCGCGCCGCCGTCGTGCTGCTCTTCTCGGCCCACAGCCTGCCCATGTCGGTCGTCAACCGCGGCGACCCGTATCCGGCCGAGGTTGCGGCGACCGTGTATGCCGTGATGCAGCGCCTCGGCTTCAAGAACCCGTACCGCCTCGTGTGGCAGTCGCAGGTGGGGCCCAGGCCGTGGCTGGGCGCGCAGACGAGCGCCACTGTCGAGGAGTATGTCAAGAAGGGGCAGACAAACCTCCTGCTCATCCCTATCGCCTTCACCTGTAAGCCCCCGGTACCAACCCAAACCTAACCTAGCCTAACCTCACTAACCACCCCCGCGCATAGCCGACCACATCGAAACCCTGCACGAACTCGACCTCGAGATCATCGCCGAGTCCAAGCAGCCCGGCATCAAGCGCGCAGCCTCGCTCAACGGCGACCCCATGTTCATCAAGGCGCTGGCCGACATTGCGCACGAGCACCTCAGCGGCGGCGCCCGCACGAGCGCGCAGCTGGCGCTGCGCTGCCCAATGTGCGTCAGCGAGAAGTGCAAGGAGCAGAAGAAGTTCTTTGCGGGGGGCGGAGTAGAGTAGAGTGGGTTGGTGGGTTGGTGGGGTGAGTGGGTGGGGGCAGACATGGCGTGTCACTCGGCGCCGGGCTGAAGGGGCGGGGGGGCGCTTTTTCGGCGTGCATGTAGATAAAAGTTTTTTCTTTTTTCTTTCTTTCGTTCTTTCTTTCATTTTAATGAGATGTTGATAGCTGGCCGGCGCTGGGGGTACTTGATAACTGGACTGGATACTGGGAGAGTTTTTATTCCTGGCGGTTTTTGGCCCAGCGGGTACGCGGGGTGGGTTGCCTGAACACGTTATGTAGTCTGCCTGAATAAGTAGTCTGCCTAGATCCCATCCCTAGCAGTTTTTTTTTTCTTTCCGGCGGCTGCGGGAAGCCGCATCTCAAATTGCTGAGGCACCACAGCGCGCGGACATACACCACCGACAGTGCGCAAAGGGTCCAACGCCGCAACCACCATCATCACGGGAAAAAAAAAAGGGTGGGAGGGGGTTTCCACAATCCGTTTTGGTAGAGCTACCGGGGGGGGGGGAGAAGGGGTATCAGGTTGGTCTTTATGCAAAGGTACACTGCCGAAATCGGCCAGAGGGAGAATAGGGGTTTTTTTGATGGTTCTGGGGGACTGCTGGCCTGCCTGCCTGCCTGTTGGTTCATTCATTCGCCTGGTGTATGTACCCATACATCATACATCAAATCCCAGTTCGCATGGTCACTTTGGGTGGGTGGGCACACCTCAAGGAGAAGAAGAAGAAGAAGAAGAAGAAGAAGCTCTACCATCAACACCCCCACCCCCCAATTGGCACTACTAGTAGATCACAAAGTAATCAACCTCACCTGGTAGGCAGGCAGGTTGAAAGTACGCCTACCCAGCTGTAAGATAACGGCCATCACAAAGGCACGGCAAGGGGGGGGGGGGTACACACAAGATAACAAAACGTCTCTTTATACACTACCCAACCACCAGCATCAACTGCGGTTGCTATACCCGCGGCCCAGCTAGCGGGTTGTGGGTCGACCCCCTTTCCCCCATCAACGGCGCCGAGTGACGCCCCATGACGCTGGGCACGCGGTATCGATCGACGCTGCTGGGCTTTTTTTTTTTGTTATATCTACAATCAAGTACCCACCGGCGGCATCTTCACCAGCCACGGGCGAACTGCAACACGGCCGCTGGGGGGGCATGGACAGCTTTTTGGCCCCCAGAGAAGTGGAGGGGGGGGTGGTGCAATCTGCAATGGCAATGGCCTTCGGGTCTGTGTGTGTATGAGAACAATGCTCAATAACTAGCCTAGGAAGGGCTGCTCATGTAGCTACAGAGTAGTATGTCTAGCAACATTAAAGTGCCACCAATTAACCAACCACGGCCAGTAAGCTCATGAGTTCAACAAACAAAAAAGAAAACGGCCAGTAAGCTCCCCCTCACAAACAGGTACACAAGTAAAGAAGAAAAAAGAAGACAAAAGCACGATCGCCGTCCGATACCTCCCTCCTTCCGCACCTCCCCTCCCACCACCACTTTACCCCCACCTCACTCCACCGCGCAACAGCTCGAAAGCACCGCACAGCACAGCCAGTTAAAAAAAATCATCATCATAGCCCCGGCCCTAGCTCAGCCTTCATTAAATTAGAATTACAACTTCATCTCCATCTAAAAAAAAAAAAAGGCGCTTTACCAACAACAGCAAAAAAAAAAAAAAAAACCAAAAGCTCAAAAAGAAAAGAAGGAAAAAAAGGTCTATAATACAAGAAAGAAAACCTCCCTCTCCCCTGTGCCCCCCCATCTCCCGCTTCCCCGCTTCTATCCCGAGCCCGCCTACTAAGATCTAATCTCCGAAAAGATATACGGCATCAACACCACACACGCCTTATACAGCACTCCAAAGCTCTTCACAAACGCCAGCGGCCATGCGGCCACGGCGCTGTTCGCAAACATGACCCACATGCTATAGAAGGCGACCGCAAAGAAGTGGTAGAACAAAACCATAGGCTGCCTGATGATGCCAGCAAGGAGCCCGACGGGCCCGTCGATGCATTGGCCGCCGACGCGGAAGTATTCGAAGCAGCCTTTTTGGAGCGTTCTGAGGCGGTCGTCTGTTGGTTTGTTAGTAGGGCTTATATATGTGAGGGAGGAAAGGGGAGACGAACCGTTAGCGGCAAAGAGCGAGTAGAGTGCCTGCGCAAGGATATTGATCACACTCGTCAATGACTTCCGCTGCCAATGGAACTTTGACATCTGCCTCAACACGAGGTCCGTATCCTCCAGATCCGGCACTGTCGTCGGGCTCAACAGCTCCGTGACCAAAACCACATCATTAAACGCCACCGTCATGCCGCCGCCCGTCAGCGGATGCCTCATATTCATCGCATCTCCCAGCAGCACCATCCCCGGCGTCGTATTCGTCGTCGCCGGCAAGAACGAGTTCGGCATGCTCGGAAACCTATCTGCCTCGAGCGCAGCTCTAAACGACGGCCTGATGCACTCGGGCAGGTCCGGCAGCACCACGTCCTTGAGGTGCGCCTTCACGCCGCCGTCCTTTGCGCTCGGCATTTTCGGCATGTCGATGAGCATGCGAGTCTCGTGCGTGCCAATCTGGTACACCAGCACCGGCGGGTTGTTACCCATGATCACATGGCCGTGGTTCGGCGACGGGAGCACGGCGTCCTTGAGCTCCAGCCCGACAAAGTTAGACCGTACCTGCGGCTTTCTGTTGATGCACTTCTTTCTGAAGTTCGACGCATAGCCGTCCGCGGAGACGGTGAGCGCGCCAAAGTAGTGCTCCTCGAGGGCATCGGCACCCTTGCGCTTGCAAATAACGCCGAGGACCTGGTCCGTGGCATTGTTCTTGATGACGTCGCGGACGGTGGTTTCAATGATCGTGACGCTATTGTTGTTTCAATTGACCCGCCGGTTAGCACACGCACGCGTATACCGCACCCGCACCCACCCCGCCCGCACACCCGTAGACTTACTTCGGAGCTCTCCTCGCCGCCTCGCGCAGTTTCATGATGAATCTTCCGTGATGGAACGCCCTCCCCTCCGGCGCCTTTCCGTCGGGGCCCTTCGGATACGGGATTGTGACCCTCTCGCCGTGGTAGATACACTCATAGCCATATGTCGGGATCGCATCAATGCCCTCCAAGCAATCTATCATCACCCACGCCCATCATCAGCATCAATCCCATCAATCTCCATCATCAATCCACCTCCCCATCCAAAAACCAAAACACAAAGAAACAATAAAAACTCACCCCTCATCCCCAACTTCACCAACGCATCCACACCCCCCGGCTGCAACAGCTCACCCACAATCCTATCAGGCTCCGAGAGATCACGCTCCAAGAGCAGGACCTGGCGGCCCTGCTTCCCGAACGCAGCGGCGAGAGCGCAGCCAATGACGCCGGCGCCGACGATGACGACGTCGTATGAGTTTTCACGCCTCTTTGGTTTCGTTTGGGTTGCCATTGGGTGTTGTTGTTTGGGGGGGGGGGGGGTTGTATTAAGCTTTACGGGTAGATAGGCCGGTGATAGCGGTAGATATATGTAGCAGTAAAGATAAGGTAAGGCAAGAGTCGTGCAGCACCTTCGTACACAAAAGAATTTGAAAAGGGAAAGAAAAAAAGAAAAGAAACCGTCGAGGAGGGGAGGGGGGTCTTTATGTGGCTGACTGAAGTCTGGTGAGAGCTCTCTGTCGAGTCGATGAAAGGTTATTGTAGTTGGGTTGGGTTCCAATTCAAGGGGTAATGGTAATGGTCTGACACGTGAAGAGGAAAAAGAAAAGAAAAGTGAAAAAGCACTCCCCAGCAACAAATAGAAAAAACAGACCATAATTCGAACCATGACACGCCCAACCTCGAACCATTCCTTAACACGCATTCACATGTCGTGATGACCCCCCCCCCTTTTTCTTTCTTCTTCAAATTCTACAACTCACATGTATGTATCTACGTCGGTATCACCAATTCTCACTCCCCTCTGTAAGCAACGCACGGGGTATCATTCACTCCATTGCACGTGAAGAAGGGAGCAACTATCTGAAATTACGGCACTACGAACACACATCTACCAGGGAGGGCCAAAGGTTTTTAGCCTCGCCAGGGTCTATGCCCGGAACTATGCTTTTAAGCTTGCAATTGGGTTACCCCGATGCTTGTAAATCAATGCTTGATGACCGGCAAGAAATGAGCCAATGGAATTATCGTCTAGATATTAAGTATATATATCAAGTCGCCAGCCGGCCAGCCTCAGCTTGCACAGAAAGCTGGGACGAAAACAAAACGAGAATGAACAAATGCAATGGGACCGGCCGTACCCGCACCCGCGCCTGCGGCCACCCGCCTGCCTGCCTAGCTAGTAGGTACATGTGGTTTAGGGGGAGTTCGAGAATAAAGAGATAGGCACCGGCCACAATGTTAACCACAATCACAACGACGACCACGACGACAGAGAGAGATACAGCGACAGTTGCACGAATATATCTGCTACTTATGACATAACACAATGAGGAGTAGGTACATGTATATAGCAAAGTATATATACCTATATCCCGAACATCTCCCTAGTACAGCTACCTCACAAAGCCACAACCCCCACCTCTCTCCCTCCCTGTATTACCTTTACCCACTCGCTCTCCCCTAGAATCTAACTCTCCTCTCTACCACACTCCACTCCTCTTCCCCCCCTCACACAAGCTATAAACATCCTCCATTTTACATATAAAAAAATCGCAAAACGCAAGCCCGCTGGTCAAGGAAAGAAGAAAAAAATAAAGATAAAGATCCGGACCTGGAATATTCCAATTCCAATAAAAAAAACATTAAGAATATAACGGGAAAGGCGCTATAATCACACACGTAATCGAGAACATGATGAGTGAGCTAGGCCTGTACATTGATTGTATAATAGTAGAAATATCCAAATAGTAACAAAAAGAAAGACAGAAAATAATGGTCATATAAAACATCCCGATCGATCGGTCGGAAAGTGAGTGTAAGTGAGCGAGAAAGTGAGAGAAGGTGGTGGTGATGATGCATATGTGTTGCAAGTGACAGCATTATATTAAGAATATGTATGCACGAACATAGACACAGTTAGCGGGACATGTTGAATTTGGGGGCCGTTTTAAATCTTTCGGTTCTTTTTGTTGGAGTCGTCCATCGGGTGAAAAAAGGGTACTTTCAATAACCAATTATTATTTTTTCTTCGTAAAAGTAATGCCACCTTCGGGCGAATATTATTAAGGTCGAACGAAGCTGGCCTCAAGCAGTACTGGAACCCGAGTCCCGATTTTTCCCATCATAATACGAGTCATAGACGTCCGATAGAGACCCAGACGAAACCCGGTTGTTGTAGTCTCCATTATCCACACCCAGCATCATCTTCCCACCGCCATTTCCCTCTCGATCTCCCGCACTGACACCCGCACCCGAACCCGCACCGCCACTGCTACTATCCGCCCCTACTCCAGTGCCCGCACCCCTCATCGTCGCGATGGAAACCTCTCGTTCTGGTTCTGCTCATCACCTATAATAAGCGCCTGTAAGTCACACAGGACGCACTCCGACAACCAAACAGGCCTAGAACCTACCATCATCTACAGGTCCATCAATCTTAATCTGCGGCTTAGGTGGCGACGGTGGAGGGGGACGACTAAAATTTGTTCCCGCAGGGGAGCTAGGTGGCGAGTCTTCATCGACCACAGAGCCCGCGTCAGAAAAAATGGTCATGCCTCTCGTTGGCTCTTTCACCTTATGGATCGGGGTCATATTACTCTTTATTTTCGGCCCTCCATTGGAGGACGAGTAGTTACTCAAGCCAAGCCCACTATTTGGGATATCCGACTCGAGCTGTGGTGAGCTTCCTCTCGACAACGGGCTAGGCGATCTCGGGAACTTTGGGGACTCGGGAGAGCGCGGGTGCTTCGGGGAGTCGGGAACATTGAGTTGCATATCAACCGCGACCTTTGAGGTCGGGAGTTGTGCGGGGCCTTTGGGGTTTCCGACGTCAATGGTGATGACGCTGCTGGTGGCGCTGCCCTGACCAAAGGGAACGTTTCCAGATTGTACGAGAGTGCTGGCAGACATGCTGGCAGGTGTGGGCGTCGTAGGGCGGGACTGCGCGACGCCGCCGTAGAAACCCCGTTCGAGGGCGCGGATACCAAAAAGATCGCCTTCGCCTTCTTCGCGCTGGTTGAGCGCAATTTGTTCTACTTTTCCTTCCTCGTTGGCGGCTTTGGCTTTAGCTTCCTATAGAGTTTATTAGATTTCATGGGTCTATTAATGTTTTTCTTTCTGAGTTGGGTAATTATATACCGCCATGAGCTTTCTCGTCCTGTGCCACGGAGGTGAATGTTAGTAGCCGCCTACAACCGGTAACGATATTACGGGTACCTACTTCTGCCTGACATAGAACAATTTCATAAACCCAGCAATAAATACCAGGAAAATCAATGATCCAAGAACAATGCTGTCGATACCCACTCCGTTAGATATTGATGTAATGTAATGAAAAAATATAAAAAAACCAGCACTGTAGAAGAGCAAAACTTACGCATATTTCAGCCCAAGATTGAGATCTCCAAACCAATTACCCATTGTAGTAGTAGTAGTAGTAGTAGTAGTAGATTTTAGTAAACGGACTAGTTAATGAACGACGATTTTTTTGGAAATAAAAACGAGTGATATATCTCCAAAGGTATATGATAATAGGGTCGGATTTTATAACTTGAACGACAGTCCCAAAGAATGACAGAAAAGTAATAGACTCTTCAGAATGACCGAATGAAGAAGAAAGAAGAAAAGAAAGAAAGTAGTAGTAGGCCGTAGTAGGAGTCAAGCCCTAGCAACTGTAGAGATAAAAGTGGGAACTGAAGAAAGTAAATATGGGAAAGGGGGGTATGGGTGCCCTTTTAGATTTAGATTTTGTTGGAAGACAGGATAGGCTGGTAGGAAAAATCCTGGAAGGTTGAACACTGGCCCTGCAGATGCTACAACCCGGTTTTTATTGGAGGTGATCCTAAATGGCAAATATCCAAATAAGGGAAAGGTTTAGTATTTCAAGATAAGCGAGCGTAGACAGTGCAGCGAATAGAAGAGTGAAAGGAGAGACAGAATATAAACAAGGACTTGCTGTCCGGTGTCCACTCTGATACTATCGTCGTGGGCGGTAAGGTAAAGAGTGTGCGTTGGAACAAGAATAAAGAGGGAGATGGGCAGCGAAGACAACTAGGTGGGTAAAGGCTGTGAGTACCTACACAGAGAAGGAAAAAAAATAGAGTGTGAATTAAATGTCGAATCAGCGAAAACTAGAAATTGTGTACCTAAAGATAGAGATTTTAATTTTTGTTTATACGCTTGATAGAGAAGAGGAAAGACGCCCGTGACGACGAAACACGCGAATAGAAAGGGGGGCAGGGTCTAGGAATCGCACCTCTACCCTACCACTACCCCTACCAGGTGCTTGACTGAGACACCAGACACGAACCTCACCAGCCAGCCGGTTCACACAGTGGTGGCAAGGAGAGCGGCAACCTATCCGTTCCTAAACTCCAATAGGTGGCGAGCCAAATAATAGGGAATGCTCAAGATCTCATCATCGAATCAATTGCTCGATCCTCACATTGAATATCAGAAACCTACTGCGCCTATGTACTCTAAGATTCAAAGACACATCTAACCTCGCGCAGTAGGTACAACGTAGGTACATACAGTCAAATAGAATGTATAGCCGCATGCCAAGAGATCTATACTTACCAACTGTGCCTACACATAACGCAGTTTTTTGCAGACGCCCTATGTATGTTCCTGAAGTCGTGAGTTTCAGTTTCGGTCAGTCGATTTCAAGTCTTTTCTGTTTGGTTCGGTTTCTCCACTCTTTGTGCAGGGGCGGTTTCTTCCTCGTTGGGTGGGTGCTCTAGAGAAGAAGTGCTTTCTGCGTGCGCCAGGCAGGCGCGCGACGCACCGTTTCGGTGTCACAGCAGCGATCCGAGCACAGGTATTACAGGGTCTATGCCGCTAAAGAAGGTTACATGCACTTTAGCAACAGGCAATAGTAGCCCCACCAATATGGGGGTGGGCTGGAAATCCTACAGCAGAGAAATCGCATCATACATAAGGCTCATGACCGAAAAGTGTATATAGAGCAGAATTAGATGACATATGCTCAACTACTATATATATGGACGTCACCTAAGGTACACTCTTTGTAGAAACACGATTCCACGGTGCATTGGTTAACCATCACGGATATTGGAAGTGCGTGGGAAGGAGGAAGATGGTGGTCTTCGGAGGGCTGATTACAATTACTTCAGAGGCATCACCCCTCTTACTCACGCCTGTCCCACCGTCCCGTCATGGCATGGCACTAGGGAACAACAGCACTTGTTGTTTCATTTGATAACACATCTGTACATCTGCATTAGCGACTTTCACGATAGCTATGTACATGTATTTAAGATAGTGATATAACCGCAGTGGCTTCTTTTTCTTATTTCCCTAGTAGGAGTACCAGAAGACCCACAATTTCAGGCTTTCCTTTCCTCGTGCTTCGTCGTTCTTTCCTTCGTTCCTTACATCCACAGGGAACAAATTCAGTACCTGCAGCTGTCACCCATGATCTCCAACGAAAGCTTGTAGGTACATACGTGCAAACATTCCGCATGGGAAGGCGTAGAACACACTCTCCTTTTACGATGTTTGGAATACGCGCGTCCCAATTAGGAAAACTCAGGGGATGGGAAGAATGTAGTCGGCAAGCGAGCCGGGACAGACGGGATGATCGATGAGAAGCGCTACCTAACCCTATTAAGATATGCACTAACTTTACACGGATGAACCATTTTGGTTGCCAAGCTCCAAGGGTCTTTAGAATACGGGCAAGGAGACCCTTTATTCTTTATTCCACTGAAGAACTTAATTTTCATCGCTTCGGATACCTACCTACCTATGAAAGGGTGCAAGATGGGCCAATTATAGAAATCGTACTGGAAGGAAGGTATGTACCCAGAGCTAGAGTACGAGGGGCACACACCCTCAGCGAGCTGAACAAAGGTTAGCTACATATGGTGAATGAATATAAAGCTGTCTCGGGTAGTAAACTTACCATGACCCAGAAATCTACTCTCTGTGGTACGCCGCACAGATAATCAGACTATTACGCCATAATTACAAGCTGAGCAATTCCAGGTGTTGCATTCATCGTCGGATTAACGGGGTTCTCGTTCAAAGACCGACCTAGGGCGAGTGCTTTTCGATGACGCGGGATGTAGTTGATTCAGCTGCAGCGCAAAGCCTTGAAGACATTATAATATTTTCCAATTCTAAGCCGTCTTTGCGGCCGGCTCCACCAGGAGGTTTCATAGCCGATTGACTCGGAATCTATAATGATTAGGGCTGGCTGTACCTGCGTTATGCTTTTTTTCTTTCTGTAACTGACTGTATGCATATATCAACGTTGTGATATTTTGGAAAAATATAGGTAATCAGAAAGAAAGCCCCCACAGGACATAACGCGTCTCCCCACGATCTATGTGAGAGCATAGACTAGGGTAAATAGAATCTGCATGAGGGGAAAAAAAACATGGCTTTGCGCCCACTGTTCCTCATACGTGAGGTGGCTTGCGTGATAGGTGCGACAAACAGGAAGAAATGGACGGATCATGGGGTTAAATGACTCCAACAAAGCAACTTTGCTTCCAAATATTATTGAGCATTTGAGAATTCTGATAAGAGGCACGTGGGTTGGGGGGGGGGGGGCTCATAATTTTTGTCTTATCATGACTGTTTAAGGCTGTTTTCACAGATTGCTATGGAACGTATTCTAGAGCGCGTGTAGATATAGTTTAGCGCAAATCGGCGTGACAAGTTACTGGATGTCCCTTAAACGTTTATTATTCGATCCTCGAGACCTATTGGCGAGTAAAAATTGGCACATTGGCACGTCAGCATTGGAAGTGTACCCACTATTAATTTTATGACGTTCCCGACTGCTATTGCATACCATACAGAGGGGAACGAAATCCATCTTTTTGTGTGGCATGCAATATTGGTAGTGCTCGCAAACGCTATGAAATTAGGAATAGATAAACTAGACATTCGCGGCCAGACTCGCAGTGTTTCCATGTATGTAGGTAGAGTAGTTGCCCCTTGCAGTACTGCAGTGCTGATGATTCTGGCACAACGTGGCTTACTGGCTGATATTACAGACTTACACTGATTGGCCAACCAAGCGAGTCGTGCAGGGCCTTTTAATGAGCACTGAGGCTGAACCGGCTGAGGGTGTTCAGGTGAAGGTTTCTGGGAGCATCGCCTCGATGTATGCAGGTACAAAAGGAGCTCTTGACTGGTTGGCGCAGGCTACAAAGATGTAGGTAATCAAATCTCCTGCTTGTGTTGTTGCGTTTCTCCGAATGAACCAAATGCACCAATCGAACCAACCAAAGAAATATAGTTCCGCTTGAATCGGTTGTTAGACCCCTTATCCTTATGCCATCGGGGGTCTTTATTTAAATTTCAGCGTGCACAATTATGAGAGCTTAAAATCTCTAAGTCTGCGTACTCTATCGCTATAGCCACTGGTGCGCCCTAGGTACTCTACTGGGACACGCAATAAGAACCTGAAAATGCAAACTGCAAGCAGGGGCTCAATTTGGTGTAGCTTTTCGCCAGGCGCGAACCAGAGGTAGTTACCATCAAAAGTCATTTTCAGGTTCTTACCTGTCCCGAGTACAAGATGTGAGACCCGGGCCTTGGGTAGAGATGGAGCGCAGAGTAGAGTTAAGGTTTAAACACTTCTCCTAGAGCTCGTGCGCTCCATTAAACACATGTATTGTGGAGGACCAAGGGACGGGACGAGACGAGACTGAGAGCACGGAGTACGAATCGGGTGGAACAAGACCATATCTTATACGAGCCAAGGGAGACATTGTAAAAATTTTCCCGGCACCATTGTACGGGACCGCCGACCCAAGACCGGTCGACCGTGATAGCACGTTGACGGGGTTGACGGGATTGACGGATTAGGTTGATGAATATCTGTTTAGTAGAGCTGTTAGTCATATCATCTCCACCAACACACGTGTTTTAAGATGAGAGAAATTGTATAAGAGGTGCCGAAATACCCGTAAGGTTTGTATTTATGAACTCTCGATGCGGCATCAGATCGAAGGATTCATACTATTCTTTAATTTGTGACGTTTCCGGACCGACGTTTAACTACATAGATTCTTGGTATACTCGCCTTTTTCCCCAATAATTTTCACCTGACTCCAATCGCGAGGCCTTTATTATGAATTTTGTGGGTGAAGCCTCAGAGAGCGGGACCGCATGGGGGTTCTTGGCAAGGAAAGACGAGTAGACCGACCAAGCTGACCGGAAGTGTCATGGATTATTATTCTATAGAGAATGAACGAAGAGAGCGGGGAGAGATGAGCAGAAAAGATCTGATAGGTTGCTAGATTGGTGGAAGACTTGAAAGTCTATTAGCTTGCTGTCGAGGTTACATATATGCGTAACACCAACTGACGATGAGATGTTCTCTATTCTATGTAGATACAGGTATGCTCGTGCGCGGCATATAGGGCTACATGACGCTCTCCCGCTCTCGCTCTCATCCGATCTAGAAGCCACACATCGGCAAGGGAGCTTTCAAAAGGGATGAGTTCACTGCAGGGTCAACAGTACTGCACGATCAAAAACCATACTCTACTTCTGCAAGAGTTCTGCAGAAGTTATCCCAGCAGTTCCGGGGCTGGGACGCACAGAAATCTAGCTGGCCTTTCTCCTCCGCGGCTTGCCACTAATATCACTTTAGTTATGGGTTGAATGCTCGAAGCACCGAGTGCTTACATTACAGCTGCTTGAGAGTTCCCTATGA
The DNA here is from genome assembly GCA_024713855.1 of Morchella sp. 2016-41. Lineage (NCBI taxonomy): Eukaryota > Fungi > Ascomycota > Pezizomycetes > Pezizales > Morchellaceae > Morchella > Morchella sp. 2016-41. The sequence continues at coordinate 586,444 of JAMGZD010000005.1, forward strand.
GACCAACAAAGCTAATACACCACCAATAACATACTACTCCCATACCAAACTCGTCTAACGAACACACTATTACTAGGGATGGATTCATCACGAGTGATATCTCGTGATCATAGGCCCAAACTCCTTGTGTAACGTCGATCCAACCATGCGTACAAGCCGCGCCACCAACAACGACGAATCAAAGATTGACCACTATCTGCTACAAAAATTCCAATCCCATGATCTCGGGATGATATGGAACTACTCTAATTAATTAATTCTCGAAGTTGCTATGCACATTTGACAGCCTTCTGGAATTATACCTATATTACAGCACCCTTACGTCACTCCACATATGTTCGATATGCATGTGCAGAACCTAATAGTATCGCTCTTGGTTCCAATCCTCCTACTTCTCTGCCCCTCGCCGCTGTCTCTGGTATCTCCATACTCCTCCATGAATAGCCTCTTCAGCTCCTTCCGCCCAATCGCCCGTTCACGCCTCACACTCCCCAATACCAGCCTTCTCGGCCGCAGCACAATGACAACCTTCACCCTCCCCTCCATGTCCACCACCGTCCACCTTACCCCCGACCTCACCCAATCCCAACTGCTCGAGTTTCGCCCCTTCAACGACTGGCTCTCGAAGCTCCAGCACTCCCTCTCCCTGCAGTCTCAGAACACCAAGCACCCCTTCCACGCTGACCCGTACTTCCTGCACTCAATCACCATCCAATCCGTCGATTTCTTCGGTGGCTCCCGCATCGGCTTCCTCAAGCTCAAAGCCGACATCAAATCCGCCTCCGGCGCCTCCCTCCCCGGTTCCGTCTTCCTCCGCGGCGGCAGCGTCGCAATCCTGCTCGTTCTCGAGACCAAGAGCAAAGGGCAGAACGAGCGCTGGGCCGTGCTCACCGTACAGCCGCGGATCCCCGCGGGCTCGCTCGAGATGGTGGAGCTGCCCGCGGGTATGATTGACGACTCTGGAACGTTTGCCGGCGCCGCGGCAAAGGAGATACAGGAGGAGTGTGGGATCGAGATTGCGGAGGATAAGTTGATTGATTTGACGTCGAAGGCGCTGGGGAGCTTGGCAGCGGCGGAGGACGAGAGGCTGGAGGAGGCGGTGTATCCGAGTCCAGGTGGGAGTGACGAATTTATGAAGATTTATGCATATGTGCATCGGGTTGAGGAGGGGACGTTGGACGAATGGAAGGGGAAGCTGACGGGGTTGAGGGATGAGGGGGAGAAGATTACGTTGAAGCTTGTGAGGCTTGAGGATCTGTGGAGGGAGACGAGAGATTCGAAGGCACTGAGCGCAATGGCGTTGTGGACAGGGTTAAAGATGTAGAGTAGATATAGATCTATATTATAATTATAATTATCAGTGCAGTGCTGTTGGTTGTTATGAAGATTTAATATCATGTTGTAGGTTAGTATAAATTCATCAGCTATAGTATATCACAACTAATAAATACTCTATAAAGACTCATCAGCCCCTTCCTAACTACCTCGAAAACACCTGTTAAAACCAAATTCAAGCACCCGCTCATACGCATCAAAAGAACAATCCGCCTGAGGATAAGTACGTAATCAGATGACCGTTCATAACGGCTCACTCGGGGCGGATGATAGATTATGTCGATGCACCACACTCTAGATATTTACGAGGTGAGAAGATTGCTATAGCTAGCTCTAATAGGGAGACTAAGTCGTCTATTCCTGGGTGTTTTTGATGAGACTATCTATGAGTATTAGGCGCTCCGCTTACCCTCAAATCTTCAAAGAAAATGCTGGCCTTTTAATTATTAACTACTAACCAACACTCAGCATTCCCAAGTCAAATACTAATAGAGCAACAGTATCACAAAAAAGCAGCAAGAATAACACAGCAGGGCACCATTGATATCGCTGTTTGCCCCACCTACAATCTTAGTTCCGGGCTCTACAAGAACTTCCACCTCCTTGCCACCTCAAACCCCTCCGCTAAACTGCCCACCCTCGCATCAATCGCTAGTCCTTCCGCCTCCAAGCGTCTACACTCCTTATATAGCGACTTCAACGGCACCATAAAGCACTCAATGAACTCATTCTCCTCGAGCTGCTGCTTCGGATTCTCATTTCTCGGGTCCGTTAGGTCGATCTTAACATGCACGAAATGGAGATTGGTGTTGCACATGCCGGGGTCATTAAACATGAGGCAGCTGCGCTCGCCAGCGTCGCCGGCCGGCACGACCACGCCGTGATAGCCAGTTTCTTCATAGAGCTCGCGGATGGCGCATTCTTCCGGGGTCTCGTTGGCGTCAATGAGGCCGGCGGGGATCTCGACGGTTACCTGCATTGGCGGCAGGTTAGTAGGTTGGCGAGGGAAGGGGAGGGAAGGGGAGGGAGCTCACTTTGCCAATTGGGGGTCGGTACTGCTTTTGTAGGAGGATGGTCGGCTCGAAACCGGGCAGCTCGAGGATGGCGATGATGCCGACGCCGTCAAAGTCGATGCCGGGTGGGCGGGTGCAGCGCTCACTAGACTCCCAGGTGCGTTCGGTCCCGTTGGGGTCTGTGTAGGTTGTCCTGGAGCTGTTATTAGTACAGGGGAGCTAGGGGAGGGATACGGGGGAGTGGAACTTGACGAGTTTGACCCATTTTGCGTCTTGGGTGGAGAGTGGCTCTTGCGATATTATTTTGCTAGCGGAGATGGACATAATAACTATTTGTGGGGATGGTGGTGGGTTGTTTACTGTGATCTGATGGTGACGATGGTGGTGATAGTGGTGGTGGGGGTGTGATAGGGATGGCGGGGTTGAGGCTCTGGTGATGTAAAGTGATGGTGGGGGGGCAATTGAATTACAGGCTTGGCTGGGATAAGCTTTTTAGTGTAGATCTCGGACGGGAATTGGTGGCCAGATTAGCGAGACGGTACCCGGGGGTTTTGCTTATGTCCATGTAGTTATGTCGAAGTAAGCTCAAGGCTTACGGGTGAGTGCGCAAGTGTGTGTGAGGCACGAGCTAGCTAGGTAGGTTTGATATTACATACACCGTATATAACTATATGTAGAAGTATATCTTGAGCCTCTAATTAAGTGAAAGATGATATTCCTTACTTTACTGCTATACAGCTACATACATGTAGCTACAAGTACTATTACACGCCCCTCATTACGCCACCGCCGGTATATACGGCCTCACATACCTCTTTACCCACCTCTCGGGGATCTCGCACGCATCCTTTAACCCGTTATTAATCCTCGTTATATACTCCTCCTTCACCACACCCTCCTCCACAACCGGGTCGATATACACCGCGCATGGCAGCACCCTACTATCATCCAGCATCTGCACGTCGCGCATCACACGCTTGTATATATATGGCGTGCCCTCGTAGTGGTCTAGCAGCGCCATGTCCGTGTCGGTGATGCTGTAAACGATTCCGTAGCAGTCGTCCGCGTCCGAGGGTTGGATGTTGGCATAGCCTCGCGAGTAGATGAACCAGCGGTGGGAGGGGAGGAGGCCGGTCCCAACGATGGTGCTCTGCGGGCAACGTTGAGTCATTTGGGTGTGCCAGAGGTTGGATCCGTAGGCAAAGTAGTAGGTTCGGGGTGGAGAGGGCATTTTGGCAACTGGTAGTGGTATATCTGTATGTGAGGGGGGTGGCAACGGTATTTATAAGTATTCATTTCAGGGGAAGTTGAGTGTTGGCCTTAAGCGCAGTGGCTTAACTACCTGTGGCTTTCAAGAAGACACACGAGCGGGGTCGACATAAATAAATTTTGTAAACCTACATGTACCGAGGATTAAGTTTTTGTAGACAAGTACATGTATGTATCTTCCTCTCGATTTTTTTAATAGTAGATACTACTTTTCTGGAGATGAAAATGTAACTGTAAGAGTTGTGTTTTCTGCTCTTTTATTTATGCAGATCCATATTCTGCATATTTGGTATGTTGTTCACCGGCAGGTGGATTACCAACTCACTTACCTACTACCTCTCACTTTCTCCTGCGCCCAAACACATACGCCCCCATAATCTATGACTTCCCAAGGGAAAGAATCGCCTGGCCGCCTCTCTTTCTTTCTTTGTTCTCCCGGTCACCACATATCACTCGGGACGAAATTCGGGCAAGGTCTTTTGCTTTTTTTTTTTTTTGTTTAACTCATAATTCGGGCAAGGTCGGGCCTGGATTTGATTTTGCGAGTGGCGGTGGAGGCGACAGGTCTGGGGAGTGCGATGTTACTGGTACTGTGAGTGGCGGCGGAGGCAGACGGGTAGTTCAGGGGGTGCGATATTACCATAGACTACGGTCTGCATGTAATTAATGAGTTAAACAAAAAAAAAAAAAAGGTCGGGCCTGGAACTCTTTTCTGGAACTCTTTTCTTTTGTGAAACGCTATTTGATTGGCTGGGCCTTAGATACGAAGCCAAGAAAAGGCCATGAACCTGCCCTCCACTTACAATCACGCCGCTCGTTGAAGAGTAATATTGAACCTCTTTCGCGGTGTGCAAATATATTCAGCCGCCCAAGCACCAGATAGTATTGAGATATAAAAGCTTGATAGTGCCTATTGCGTATTCGATATCATAGGCTTGTAATACCATGCCAGGTTGGACACTCGCCGCCACCCGTTAAGGCACATGTACAAGTATATGTAGCTAACGACTTTTATATCCAGAGTGTATCCTTTCGGTGCTTCTTGTGCATACTAGCAGCTGCATAGATTAAAACCCATAATGCGGCACTATGCACCATATATGGCCGCACCCAGATGGGGGTGGTAGGTCTCTATACAGCCTGGTACTTGTAGGAACATAGGTGGTAATTCTTCATTATCAGAAGCTTGCATTTAGTAGCTCACCAAACCGACAAGAGACTCTTTTTAGGGTGTTATCTGTTATTGTTTCTGCCTGGCCGGTACTCCTACCATCCATCGTGTTCCGGGCATAGTTACTTGTTTCCTGATGGTCTAGTACAGACCCAGATAAGCCACTTTGGGGGAAGCACGGTACCGGTCATGTCTTTAAGGGCCTAGGTGGGGTTTCTTGTTTGTAGTTGGATGTATTTGACCCCTTTACTAGTGATTTTCTGAGCTAGGCTTTTCTTATTTTTCTGCCTGTGTTTAGCGGCAGCCCACGGATCGTCTATCATCTACCACTCCGTCATGGATCTAGATTGCAAGGCTAAGGGTATTTAGTTGAGGCTCTGCTACCAGTACTAGTGCTACACGGTGAGATGAGGTCGCGAGAGCTGGACTGGGCTGTGCTGTTGTGGTGGTGGTGGTGCTGAATATTGTGAGTATTTAGTTATGTTTGTACATGCATATATGTAGTGTCATAAATTTTGTTACCCTCCTTTTATAGTTTGAACCGCCGGGCTTTCATTTAATTCTTCTCTGCGTCATCGATCGGCTTCTCACGCCACGTGCACACCTACTATACTATATCCGGATCAAAGACGTTTGCTTGATTCTGATAGGGCTGAGATGTAATTACGTACGTACATGTAGTTCCTCGATGTTTTTATGGTTAATTGAAAGCCTTCTTAATTTGCGCGAATAAACAGCAGCTGCAGAGCAAGAAATTACGCTGCATATAGAGTATTCCACTACCAATATTACCCCCCCCCCCATCACCATGCACCACCTTACACCACCATGCACCATATACCACATACCACATGGCCCAAAAAGAGCCCCAGCTAAGTGAGGAACGACTACGGGCGATTTAGTTGTAGGACAAAAAAATATTCTACTACTGTTCACAGAGTATCACTCGAGACTTGGCAATTCTGAGTTCTTGCTTGGCGGATGTGGGCCTTTGGTTGGAAGACCTGCGATGTTAGATTTATGTCTATGGTGTGATTTATACGCAGAAGTATCACTTAACTGGGATATGATTTTAAAAGATGCGGGGTGATTAATAACATGAAGCAGATATAGGAAGAGAAGCAGCAGATGAAGAAGAAACCGCAACCTTTCCACTAGTAGTAATCGCTAAAACAATTTACAAAAAGAAGCATTCTGATCAAAGAAAACTAGTGAACTAACGGTGGCTTTTCATCCGTGAGAATTCTCCTCCAATTGCATAAACCGAGTGATAATTACTAGTTAGCAGGGCAGTTCTGGGGTTGTGGTATTGCCATAGGCTACGGTCTGCATGTAATTAATGAAGTAAACAAAAAAAAAAAAAGAGTGATAATTACTTGTGCATCATAAACTGTCACTCGGTGAATATCAACCGTATGTGTAGTTTTTTTTTGTTTAATTCATACTCGCGTGCAGACCGCAGTCTATGGCGGCGTACTATCCTCTCTAAGCTTCACCTGGAGGGTTTGATCCGATCCATGATGGACCTAATGGAATACCCCAACCGAGCACTTAAGCCCGCCTTATTTCTTTCTTTTAGTTAGGTAGTGGCGGCGGATGAATGCGAGCTTGCTGAATGCCCTTCACTGGGTGTGGCCAGGAGCTAGCAGGGTAGTTTTGAGTATTTCCTGATTATAAATAAGATTTATGAGAAATTCATATGGATAGGCCGAAGGGGGTGGGCATGGATTGATAAAGCTGAAGGGCTCGGCGAGCAGTGTTCGCGAGTTGGGTTTTATCTGCAAAATGACAAGTATATGTACGTAATTAAGTTCTTTCTGGCTACATTTGCATGATATTTACGTTTCTTTGTCTTAGATGGTCCTTTATTTATTCCCAGAAGCTCCAAATTTGATGTAAACATATGATCTACAATACAACAGGTGTCCGAACCCCCAACCAAGCTTGAAAATCAAACGATTCCACGCTTGGGTATCAAGGGTAGATATTCCTCTCAAAAAAAGTAAAAGAAAGAGGAAAAACTCCCCAATTCTTTACTCCCTCTGCACCAGAACTAGTAACCCCATAATTGCCAACAACGCAGTCTTCATCCAAGGATGCTCACTGAGCATGATGGTAACGTAACCTACGAATGGGATATACCCAACAACACTCCCAATGACCTCCTTCTCGCGGTTCAGATACCACTGTCCACGGGGATACAGCTCGATATCGTCGGCATTGTTATTGTCGCCCTTTGTGAGAAGGTTAAGGGGAGTTTTCCTACAAACGGTGTCAGCGCCTTACTCACTTGTAGCACCAGTAGAAACAAGGGGAATACTCACTCTCCCTGGTGTTTCCTGACAACCCTGTGCACAATCGGGATCGCAGTGCCCACATTGTACACCACAATCTCGCCGACCTGCGTTCCACCGAACGAGGCAGGATCCTTATGTAAATCTAGATTTCTATTCCACAGGAACAGAAGATCTCCGCGCTGGAACGCAGGCTCCATGGAACCACTCAACACGACCACAATGGGGGAGGGTGAGTTTGTTGCGACCGAGAGTCCCTTCCATAGCATGAACGCCGTTGAGAGGATTAGTGCGATATTGAGGACCTGAGAGAGAATCTGGCGCGGGTTAAGGCGCTTGAGTTCGGATAGGCCGAGAAGGTCGAGCAAAGACATTTTGTTGTGGTATTTTCGTGGGGTCGGTGTTGGATTGGAGAGCTTTTGGCGTGTTGCGGGAGCTGTCCGGAGGTGTGTTTGTGGAGGTGGTTGAGATGTTGAAAGGTGTCGGGATTGGAAGAAAGCTTGGCACAAACATGCAGGTCACATTATGGCGCCGGCTACGGTCACACGCCAAGGTGAGCCTCAACGATAGTGATAAGTACATGTAACTGACTTCACTCGTTCTAAGAACGGCGCTAGCTTCGACATCTCCATCTGAAGCTTTTGAAATTCTACTATCCTGGCAAGGAAACACCCATCGTCACTATGGCACTCCCCGTCATGGAACCGTTTACATTCGCGAGCTCCCGTTCCCTCAAGATGGAGGTGAGCGTTAGGATGTAAAACACCTCCCCCACCCCTCAGCTTCCCGTAGAGCTAAACATGAGCTATAGCGACTCGCTCGAAGGAACTCGCACCCCACTACCATACACAACCCTGCTGGCCGATCCGGGTCTAAAGCATGTAGGCTCAAACACTAGGTACACATACCACCTCGCCTCGTATTTCTACAGTCGCTAACTTACCGCGAGACAGCAACTCCTCCGACCTCTACCTCACTGTGCAGTTGTTTGCAGATAGTAAACCTTTAACGGTACCTGTACAAACATCTTATAAATCTTTTAGATCGAATCGAACGTCGGTTACTCACCCAATTATTGTGGGGCCTGAACTAACAAGAGGGTGCTGATAGATGGATGGAATGGCTCACGGTGCCGGTAAAGTACTGCAACTTGCCGTTATCCTCGCAACTTGCGGTCACAGTATGGGACCTTGCTGGCCCAGGGAAAGCGGTACCATTTGGGGGAACGACAGTGAGCATGTTTGAGAAAGACAAGTGGGTGGTGGCCTTGTTCTCGCCTAGCACTAGTATTAGCACAAGCTTACACTTTCTAGTAACCTCAAGAAGGGCCGCCAGAAGTGCAAGCTCTGGCCTGGGGTTGAAGCCGATGGTTTAAGCGACTCAGCTACCCCATCAACCGTTTCATCGAACAGCGAAACGGACCGTCTTGAGAAGCTCCTTAAGAAACATGAGTTGGGGGAGATCCCCCGGCTTGACTGGCTGGATAATCTTGCATTCCGGCAGATCGAGCGAATCAATAAACAGGCATCTTCAGAGCGGAAGAATGATCATTACCTGTTTATTGAGTTTCCGCGATTTGATTTCCCAGTCGTGTATAACGACTATGACTACAAGACTGAAGCTGTAATTGAGGGAGATGTAACTGGCAATAGTGTTTCTCCGACAGCATCCTCTGCTCCAACAGCGCCAAACCGGAATACCCCCGTTCCTGGTGTCGAGGGCCCTGCGAAGAAAACCCTTGGATTCACGATGAGGGTTTATGACCCTGAAATGAATCGTGATAATCCAGCTGAAAGTAAACATCGCCGACTTGTTCGTTCACACCGCAATGGCCCACTAGATCGTGATTTAAAACCGAACGCCAAGATAAGAGACGAACTAAACGAGATCCTCAACTACTCCCCAACGCAAGACTTAACTAGCGAGGAGAAAGATCTGCTATGGAAATTTAGGTACTCGCTAGCAAGGGATAAGAGAGGCCTCACGAAATTTCTTAAGAGCGTATCTTGGAGCGACGCGGCAGAGAGTAAGCAAGCAGTGCAACTACTACCAAAATGGACAGAAATCGACGTCGATGATGCCCTTGAGCTATTGGGTCCAGGATTCGACAATATGGCAGTTAGAGCTTACGCTGTCGATCGGCTTCGCAAAGCCGACGACGAGGAATTGCAATTATATCTTCTTCAGCTCGTTCAGGCGCTCAAGTTTGAACGTATCAAGCCCTCAACAACTACTGATGCATCTCGCGATAGTTCACTGGCGAACTTTTTAATTTCCAGGGCATGTATGAATATCACACTGGGAAACTTCTTCTATTGGTACTTGATGGTCGAAACGGAGGATACGAACCAAGAGTATAAGCGGCTGTTTAGTAAGGTGGCTTGGGAGTTTCAGGTTGCATTGGGCAAGATGGAAGATGGTGATAAGAGGAGGGCGGTCATCAAGCGACAGGCAGACTTTGTATTTATGATCGGGGAGATCTCTAAAGAGATTCAAGGGCTACGGGAGAGTAGGCCGAAGAAAGTCGAGAGGCTAAGGCAAGTCCTAGCAGATACAAAGAATGAGTTGGTTAGTTTTGAGGCGGTCCCGTTACCGTTGGATCCTGGGGTTAATGTAGTTGGATGCTTCCCTGGTTTGTTTTTCCTTCATTATGATGGTATCACGATACTAACGAGTAGCTTCAAGAGGCTTCAAATGTTTTCAAGTCGTCCCTCTTCCCTCTTCTCATTCACCTTAAAACAGATACTGGAGCACGGTATCCAATCATCTTTAAAACTGGCGATGATCTCCGGCAAGATCAACTCGTAATACAGATTGTAACATTAATGGACAAGCTCCTACGTAAGGAGAACCTTGACCTTAAACTTACGCCATACCACATTCTTGCTACGTCTGCATATACCGGTGTTGTGCAGTTTGTCGACTCCCTCTCACTCGCAAGCATCGAGGAGGGTAAACATGCCCCCGCCGCTGGAGTCCTTCCATACCTCCGGAACAACTATCCAGATGAGACTACAGATACTGGAGTGAAGGCAGAGGTTATGGACACATACGTCAAATCCTGCGCCGGCTACTGCGTAATAACCTACCTTCTCGGTGTTGGTGACCGACATCTCGATAACCTTTTACTTACACCCGACGGCCATTTTTTCCACGCAGATTTTGGCTTCATACTTGGCCGAGACCCCAAGCCATTCGCGCCAGCAATGAAGCTGTGCAAGGAGATGGTCGATGGCATGGGGGGGGCGAACTCGGTAAACTACGCAAACTTTAAAAGTTACTGTTACACCGCATACACAACTCTGCGCAAGTCCGCAAACCTAATTTTGAACTTATTCGCGCTCATGGTAGACGCCAACATCCCAGACATCAGACTGGAGCCTGATAAGGCCGTGCTAAAAGTGAAAGAGAGGTTCAATCTCGAGATGAGTGAGGAGGAAGCGGTCAAGTTCTTCCGAAACCTGATTGAGGAGAGCGTTAATAGCGTGTTCCCAGTGCTGATGGATCGGATGCACGGTTTTGCGCAGAGATGGAGGAAATAGTATTATGGAGAAATAGGTTGAGTATTCGAAGGTCTTGTTGTACCACTGTTTGGAATATTTATTATGACCTGGTCTTTGTACTGGCAGGCTCTGACAGAGTAGAATTATACATATATTTGGAATGAAGGCGTTTTGAACTGTAATTTAAGTATGTAAGATGATTTTGTGTGACTATGAGCTGAGAGGATCCATAGAGTTCTTTCCCAGACAGATTGTCAAACTCTACCTATATTACATCTAGACAACCTGGGCTGAATTAACCATGGATATTCTAGCTGGCCTCCCTGCGAGATGAAAATGAAAAAGGCCCGGAGTTCCGTGAGCACGGTATCGCTTGGCTTAGCGAGCGAAATTTGCTAGCCAAGCATTATCTAGAAAGATATCGGGAAATGGGGCCAGGAAACTATCCGTCGGGCTCCGTATGGGTTCGCAGATCGTCCTGTACCTACATGTGCGGAATAGAATTTCCCCGACTCATACTGGATATTTGTCCTTCCATATCTCCCTAGCCTTGTAGTGGCTCAGAGTCTTCTGAATCGCTCATGAAATATCACTCGAGCATTAAGCCTCCGGTAATTATTTTATTGATCTACTCGTAATTTCACAGCGTTTGTGAACACGAGCACTATTGCATGCCATACAAAAAAGGTTGTCTTTGAGGTTTTTTGTATGCAATAGAGGTCGTGTTCAGAAATACTGTGAAATTACGAGTATTCACTCTGTCAAAATTAAATTGCTGCTTAATTAATATTTTACCACCAAATCATACTTAATTGGGGTTGATCGGCGGCATTTTAATTCTGGTACCACGAGTATATGTAATCCATTAAAAAAAGAAAATAATTGAACCCCAAGAGTAGATGGAAGAGAAGTGGAAACTCATGTGTACATATTACGGAATTATTCTAGTTAGTAACAACTTCCTCATCGTCACCATTCGTACCTCCCTTCCCATCGCCCCAATACACGCCCTCCTTTAGAAACCAGGAACAAGCGAATGCAAATGCAAATGTCGACCCGAGGCATACAAATACTGTCTGCGGGAAGGTTCCAACTGTGTATGCATACACTAGGTTAAAAACTGTTGGGGCCACAACTCTTGCTAGGGAATGAAGCAGGGCTGTCGCTCCCAGCAATTGACCGGTTTTCTCATCAGGGACATGCTTAGTGAGTGATGACTGGAGAGTGGGGGAGCCGATTCCGCCTAAAGCAGTGCAAACACCTGCTGCAGTAAAGGTGTTTGATGTGGCCGCAACAGAGTAGAATAGATAGCCTGCTGTCTCAATGACGATGCTAAAACGAATAAGGAGAATGTCGAGTTTATCGGCACCTTTTTGGTGGGAGGAGGGATGATGATTGCGGCGGACGTAACTAACTACTGCGGGGAGGATCACGAATAGCATAGTTACGCGGGCTACATTGACGATTGATAGGTATATTGACGACTAATAATAGTGATTGATCAATATTTGCGTGAATAGCTTTTTGAACTGAGGGACCATACCTCATAGTTTCCCCATCCAAATTTCAGCTCTGCAAACAAGATGATGACAATCATACCACCAATACCGACACTAAAAAGAATGGTGTCTGTGGCGGCAAGTAGCATGAGGTTGAGCCTGAGTCGGGGGCTGGAGCCGGGACCGGTAGGGAAGAGGACAGAAAGAGGCCTAACCAGGTTGATGGGGTTCATGGTGTACAGCCATGTTTTTAGTGTACCACCATACATTTGGACTTCTTGTGTATGCTTTTCTTGGGCGATCTTCTTACGGCGATCTGACAACGACTCCGGGAGGATGAAGAATAGGTAGAGAATGAAAAATACGTGTGCCCCCTAATCCAGTCAGCCAGAGTAAATGTCAAGCACATAAATGAAGAGGGCCAAACCAGAGCGACGTAGAAGATGGAAAGAATATTTCCAGTAGCCTCAATCAGCCACCCTCCTATTGCTGGCCCGACTGCGATGCCCAAAAAAAGACAGCCTTGAAAATAGCCAAATGCCGTAGCGCGTTTTGCGGGAGACGTGCAATCAGCCCCATACGAGTATGAAAGAGCCATGCCTAATAAGAAGCTCCCACAGATGCCATCGACTGCTGAGCCAAGGAGAAGGATATTGACACTGAAAGTTTCTGGAAATTTTGTGGCGAGAATGGTCGTAATTTCGCTGGCCAGTAGCCCAAAAGACGAACATGCCATGAAGGCCCGACGTCCATAGCGATCTGATAATGATCCTATGCGTGGTGATGTAAACGCACCTATGATAATAAGCACATGTATTGCAGATTGTGGGGAAGCCACAAACCTATTATTCCGCTAATCAGACTCATATAAAGTGTGAATTTCGATACAAGAGCTGCCACCTGCGATATTGCGCAACGTTAGGCATTTTACTTCAACATAGCCAAATACTGCAGCTACCTCTGGATTTCGACATTGCTCATTTGGGGCGCCGATGAGAATAGGCATAACCGGTGTCATGCCCCCAGGCAGATATTGTTTCTCCGCAAAAAATTCCCTGCAGACAAGAGCCAGGATGATGTTCAACCGTGGTACAGCGACACTTCATGCAGTCAGTACGGAGCTCGGCTTGCCGAAATTGATGTCATCATACCCTCCAAAAGCTATCGTGAATAAACAAAACGGCGGCAACAACCAGAAAATCTGAAAGTGTAGCCGTCAATTTTCTGCATGCGAGGCCGCACAGAGTAGGTATCTTACCGATGGCTTTCGGTGCCATGGAAGACTCGCAAAATCGTCTATATCTACTCCATCTCTTTCACCAGCTCCTAAAAGTGGCGAGTTCTCGTCTCCAGAGATAGAATTAGCCTTCGATGATAGTACCGGTTTGCCTCCCTCACCATCAACACCAGTGCTCCCATCCCGATGCGCTTGTATTTCTGACTCTTGTGCAATTAAGGGGCTACGTTCCATGTTGACGAGCTATAGATAATAATGTGGTCAACGCAGTGTACGTTTGTGATTAGGCTGCGCGCGATGGTTTGACTGGTGAAGCCAAACTTTGAGTCGACAAAGATGAAGTTTTGAGACGAAATTAAAATGCGAAAACTATAAACGAGGTTAAGGAGAAAAATCTAAAGAAAGCTTTGTCAATGATCGAGCCCGGATATATCTATACCGGGCACCGGGCCCCGGGCTTGCTTACTGATGCACGATGAAATCAAGATGGGCCTTAGAGTAGGTTACCTGGGATCTGGCATACACATCCAAACACGCTAACTTTCTGCGGGGGTAGAGATAAGTGAAGCTGATAAAGATACCTACCTACATGCGGGCTTCTAACGACGAGATCCCTCGCAGGAGCTCTTCATCTATTTATTCTCTCCGCCTGTTTCCTGAGTCAGTTTACATGGGGCCTGTCCTCCTGCTTGACGGCGATAATGGTGCCAACTCGCGAAGAAGAGTCGGGACAGGAATCGGCCGAGAAGAATAAATTTGGTTCAGCTATTGGTGACGGAGGAACCCCAGCGAATAAGGTACCACGATGTACGTGTGGTATCCCACGAGTCACAATCATCTTATCTACGGTTCAAGTTCCCATTTGCTAGTCAAACATCAGTTTGTTTGGGCTGCTTACAAACACGGCCCACACAGGCTTCGTGAAAAAGCATTTTTTGAGACGACGTAACTGTTTGAGATATCGAGAATATCGATAACTCTTAAGATTATGACCCCTGCAGAGTTATCGTTTCTGCTCCTCGGAGGCACTTTACCCCCCGGTAAATGGCAGGACCACGTTAATCAATGTTCAAAAAAACACTGGTACCTTTTTTATCAAAGACTCAAGTTAAACTGCCATATGCTAATGGGGTTTTTACGGGGGGAACATCTATGGCTCGATTTTCGATAGTGGGTGGGTGTGTAAACTTGAGTGGCAATTGATTTTGTAGGAAGAGCTTCAAGTAAAGACCCTAATCTACGCTTATTTCGAGCTAAAGGTCGGTTTCTGCACCTACCCTCTCTCAAGCCGGCGGAAGCATCTATAGTGCGATTCTCGAATATCGTTATGGAAGCCTTGGCATATATTTATCGTACCAGGTACCCAAAAGCCCTGTTTCGTACTCTGACCATGTTATTTGCCATCATAATCATCCAGTAAGGTGTGCCAAGTGTTCTATAAACATAACTACACGTACCCTTATTCAGAGTAGTAAAAGTGTAGTAAAGCTCTACTCGTAATTTCACAGCGTTCCCGGACTGGACTGGGTCCGCATACCACCAAAATAATGTTCTTATGCACGATTTACGCCCATATGCAGACCCAGTCCAGTCTAGAAACGCTGTGAAATTACGAGTAGGCAAAGTAAGAAACCACATGAGTGCATTAGTTTCACAAGGTTTAGTATGTATGTAACAGTGCCCTCTCAAAAGTCATTGACCGGCAACCAAATCACGCCAAAAATGCCATTTTTCAACCCGGTCCTCAACCTGAGAATTGGAGGACTATATGTTTTTTATGGTGCGCACTCTCTTAAAGGTGATATGGTGGCACACGGAAGTGGAACAATTGTGGCTTCAATAGGGTCTCATAGCCAATAAAAGGGCCCATTTCAAGGCATTCTACTCACTGCCACGGATCAGTCAGGTTTGCTTTTGGGGGTATAAATGGGTATAATACTGTTCCACTTTTTTCAGATATCAAACTTCATCACGTAGAACTAGAGTTCTAGCATTACACTTTTTTCTAACAGTTTTCGTTGCAAAGTTATCAGCCATTAACATTTCGTCACGATCCGACACCTTTAAGAGTGGGCGCACCATATATGGATAATAGCTCTATCAGCTGGAAATTACAATATTACATTTCTAGCATGAGTACTTTCTTCCACGAGAGTGCCCTTTTAGTAGTCTCGTGCCCAGCCTGTGTTTACTTCGATTCTTTGCAACACAAAACAGTCTCAGAACGAGACTACCCTTTTAGATATATTAAATTCGATAGCAAATATTTCATCCCCTAAAGCTTTATTGGGGGTGGTGGTTGCATTTGGACCAAATTTTTTTGGTGTGGTTTGGTCGCCGGTCAATGACTTTTGAGAGGGCGCTGCGCTGTACCTACACCCGCAGGAAAAAAAAGTGAAGAAACAGAAACCCGTCCGAACCCCAATGCAAAATCGAAAATAAAAATGAAAAGAGGTAGTATAACGAAATAATAAAATACAGAATGGATACTATGACTTCTAAACTATATTTACCACTTTTTATGAACTCCCTAGTCCTTTATTATTACTACAATTCTCTTTAGCATACTATCAATGGTTTTATGTACCCCTGATCTAGTCTTTCCTACTCTTCCCTAGCTTGGGCTTCAATAACCTTTATATTTTCATTTAGAGTAGCCTCTACCCACCTTCCAGCCTTGTCAAAAGGCATGGCTACGGAATACTCGTGGGGATGTCAAGTTGGAGGCACCCGTTGTCACGCTACTCGCTGTGTCCCTCCTATGCTTTGCTGAGGGATAGTGCCAGGTCAGCAAAGCCTAATCTTTGATTGTTAGCAGATAGCGTCTATCTAGTTTTTAGAGAGCCAGCCTTGTAATATCAAGTCCAAAGCGCTAGCACTATAACTTGTGCCACTGGTTGCAGTGGAGACTAACAAAATCATGTTCTTGGGCACATTGCCTGAGAGTGGAGGGGGCAGCCTGCATTGGCTAACATGGGATTAATGTTTCATAGGAGAGAGAGTAGTCTCATGCCTAGCCTGGGTTGAAGACGGGTCTCACTATAAGATGCGATAACAAAACAACCTGGGGGGTAAGATTAGATAGAGGGGATTAACGAATTATTAAGAAAATATGAAATGGACATTGTGGAAGGCGAGGAATCGAATGAATCTTTAAGAAATCAGTATAGGACTGGTATTTAAGAGACACAGAGTAGTAGCATGAATATAATGGTGGTGCTATCCCTTAGACGAATGAAATATTGGAAAATCTCTCTCATGCATACATGTATATATCATGTGATCCCTATATTTCGGTGAGAAAACGTCAGGGTAAGTCTTTATAATTATATTACGCCGGTATGCCATATATTCGTAACATGCTGACTTAGGTTCAGTCAACCGCTTCCTTTATGGAACACACTAGTGCACGAGAGAAATCCTCCAATATCTCATTCGTCCAAGGGATAAGGCCAGTGTCTTTCATTTCACTCGCTACTGGGAGCTACAGTACGTTACGTAGGCTTGTGGTTATCAAAGAGTCATACCCGAGACCCATCACATCTTTTGAGATAGGTGTACTTAAGTCCCTGTCCACCAGTGCCAGACATAAATACATGTACATAGTCTACAGGTGGTTTCCGGCCTTCGGCCGGTACTACACACATATCAATCAGTCAAATATACAGGCAAGCCGCCTCGACCCCTCCTAGCAGGCAAAGCCCATCGCTATATCTAGCTTGTCGATCTTATATGTGCCTTTTCTGATATCCTCCATATACCAGTGAATAGGTCAGAAATTTCTCCAGTTCAAGCTGCAAGTATAACTCTTTAACAGCAACCAAGCCTCTAGAATCCAACTATTAATCGCTTCCAAGAACCAGTAGAAACCCTTTTAACAATCTAACACCACTGAGCACAATACCCTATGTTAATACCTAACACAACATGTTTTAAGTGAAACAAAACCTCTCTCAATGAGCCAATCAGAAGATTATAAAAGTACATTACATATGCAGGTTATAATTATATAGAGTACTTATTAGATAGCAACCACATAACCGCCACATAAATAAAAATCGAAGCAAAGTTCTAAATATAGTGGTCAAAACACACATTATGATAGAGAGTTACAGACAGATGGTTCCTTAACCCACTACCCCTAGCGATGTAAGACAAGAATGACAAGTTTGTGCGGTAGGCCAGCTGTTATGGCCGCCTGGCAGGTGGATCAAGCAGTCCGCAGAAAGGGTGGGGCACTTGCTAGGATCAACATTAGTTTGCGAAATAGGGCTGTTAGAGTGTATCAAAGAAGTCCACGAGCGGATATAATCAACGTTAAAGCTTACACATTGCTAAAAAAAAAAAAGATCCCACACGCCTAAAAGGTATGCACGGAGACTTCCGCTCAACCCGGATCTAATTGACTACAATCTTATTTGGGTCAGAAAATTGAGCTACATGTAGTTGCAGGTACACAAAGTAGTGCTCTTCGAAAATTAGGTGCCATGTATTCTAAGAACCCAATCATGATAGACGAAACCACACAAATGAATTAGAGTTAAAGAGGCTATAATAATAGACCTAAGAATAAGCAGAATCGTAAAGCATATCTAACGTTTTCGCTCCCCAAATATCTTCGCTATCACTCAAGAACTGAAATGCAGCCACAATCATATTATAAATACCGATATAAAAAAAAAACCCACGGGAAAGTGAGAGAAGACCCGAATTTCATGTTACCCTAATGATAATAGAAAGAAAGAAACAAGAAAACAATAAATGATGACCATTCCCAACTATGCCCCCTCATGTGTCTCTCCAACGGCCAATTTCCCACCCCCAATTGCTCCGGTAGCTGTAAAAAAAAGATAAATAAAAGTGAGTACACCCTTCCCATGTTCGCCATAATAAAAACATAAATAAACTAAAAACATAGAAGATAAAGGCAGTGGAGTGCAGTAAGTATGAATCGGGTATAAGTAAAATGGTGTTTTGCTATACGGCAATGCAATAAGTAACCAGAGGGCGAGAGCATAAAGCAAGACATAATAAAGCAATCAACACAGCTGTCCTATCCAAACTGAAAAAGAAAACCCAGAAAATTTTATATAAAGAACAAAAGAGAGTAAAGAGGGCACCAAATAACGTGGAAAAAGCCAAACAGCAATTTCTTTTTTTGCGAGTAAAGAGGAAAGAATAAAAACTATTGCAAACATTTTAAAAGAGAATGAGAGGGGAACCCAAGATAAGGAATTTGTAAAATACACAAAAGAAAGTTAAATAATGAATGTAGCGGTTCACCGCAAGAAAGTAGAAGATATGCTCAGCAATAAAGAAATAATAGCTTAAACATGTGAATGGGCGCGTTCGGAAGCAGCGTCTGCGTGATGATGATGATGATGGGAATCTGTGCTTCTACCACCACGTATGCTTTGTGCCTTCCGGCCCCCACGCCTTGGAAGTGTGCCGACATCATGTTTACCTATAATAATGTTAGTGAAGGCCCACCCATTATAAGAGCTATATAACCATACCATCACAACAAGCTCTGACATTCTCCAATTTTTCCGAATCCTCGTTCTCAATTTGTTCTCTCAGATCCTCCGCTGAATCATTCAACTCATTCTGATCATATATACTAGGGTTGTGCCTGCTGCTCTTGGTACTGAAAGTACCGAAACCAGAGGAAGGCCTGAACAGGTTACTGAGTCTGGATCTGCTACCCTGACGTGCAACCTTATCTGAAGGGCGGCTATTTGAAAGCGACGAGTGGTTTCTGGCGGGTGATGATGCCCGCGTTGTTCGTGTATTGTAAGATGAAAGACTCTCAGCAGCAGCACCACGGACTGAGCCGGGTGCACCATTTCCATTACCGAGGGTTGTGTGAAACTCCTCGGGATGATTAACAGGCTCGCCCGCACCCTCCTCCCCAAGTTCTCCTCCGGTCCTCAAAAGCAGGTATGATAAAGCCTAGAAGCAATTAGAATCAATCGCCACATCACAGCGCATAACAGAGATCTACTTACATTGAACCAGGTTTCATGGCGTTGCCCTGTAGGTGCCGTGAATTTCAACGATCTTCCAGGTGTGATGACAACCAAACTCTTCCTGTGCAATCCGGGGGGCATTGGGTTGTCATCTGTCACAACCCTAACCGCCTCAATGGCAACACTCTTCGCTCTCAGCTCAGCTCTGCCAGCCGTGGTCGGATCCCGTTCACTCCAGTAAAGAGTCCTTGTGTATGGGTGGACCCAGAAGAAACGCTTGTGTCGGCTGTGCGATAATGATCCGCGCCCAGCGTTCCTTGTGTACTTCCAAAGGTATTCACCGATCATGGTTTGAGTGATGGCTTGGATCATTCTTGGATCTGTCTGAGCTTCTCCTGCAACAGCCTCGGGCATGATGTTGAACCTTGTATCAATCTCAGAGGCGAATGATGATATCGATGATCTACGAGATGTGGGTGAAGAAACCTCACTTCTAGTGGCGGAGAATCGGGGAGTGGCATTAGGCCTTGGTGTTGTGCCGGCCTTGGAATTTGGTGTTTCAGGAGCAATTGCCTTGATAGTGTCGGAGTTGACCGGGGTCTTTGGCCTGAAGGAAACGTTGTTCCGCGAAGATGAAGGAAGTGGTGGGGGTCCCATGGAGCCAGCAGCGCCTCTCAGACTTCCAGAGCTTCCAGGACGCTTGATGGCGCCTCTACGTACTTCATTGAGACCAAAACTGTCGCGCGATTCGTGAGATCGAAGACTGGGCGACCTAGCACGGGACCTATCCCCTCCGAGATACATTGAATCTGGATTGTTGACTGCGAATGCTGGTCGCTTGCCCTTGTCGACAGTTTTAGCAACAGCCATGTTATCAAAGAATTCATGTGTGATGTCTGTTTGTGCCTCTTGATCTACAGCCGGTGCTTTGATGATCGGGATGTCCTTCATGCCATTGCCAAAAGTGCCAGCTGAGAATGTTCGTTCGTTAGCACCATTAAGGCCTTCAGGTTCCTGTGCCGGAGTCCCAGGTCGCTTCCATCCGCCAAACATCGAGCCAAAAATTGAGCCGGCTTTCTGGGGGCTAGGCGTAGTCGGGCGTTGTTGCTGTTCCTCCACAGTCTCGGAAACTTTCTTGGGAGTTCCCTCATCTGAAGCTACAGATGCATCTCTTGCGGTAGAAGTAGGAATAGGAACTGGGATTGGTAAAGCCGATTTCTGGATGGGCTCGATCGGCGTTGTGTCTTGTATTGAGATCGCCGAGAACTCCAATGGCACTTCGGGCACAGGCTCAAACTCAGCGACCTTGTCGAACACAACCGAGTACCTCTCAACTTCAGGCTCAGTCTGCGTTCCCGCAAAAGATATGGGTTCAGGATCGGACTGCACTCCAGTGTCTCTCATGTCCAAGACTGGGATGGCAGATACAGTTTCTTGTAAGACATCGCGCTCCTCCCTCAGGGCCGCAACCTCTCCCTTGAGGGTTCCAACCTCTTTCTCGAGTTTTGCAACGAATGGCTTGAGAGTAAACACCTCCTGGAGGTTCATCTGAGCCATCTGCTGTGCGGCTGGGAGGGCAGTGTTCTGTAAGTCGTCACGTTCAGCCTTAAGAATCACAATGTCCTCCTCGAGTTTCTCAATGACTGGTTTGAGTGTTCCAACTTCTTCCTCAAGCTGGAAAATGATCGGCTTTAAGGTATCTACTTCACCACGGGCCTTAATGAAGTCGGCCTCGCTCTGCTCTGCCAACTGTTGAGCAGCCGGGAGAGTCTCCTTCAGACTATCTCGCTCCTGCTGCACAGTTGCTAATTCTTCCTCTAGCTTGGCGATAATCGGCTTGAGCGTATTGACCTCTTCAAGAGCCATGACGAAGTTATCTTGGTTCTTCTGTGCCATCTCTTTGACCACTGGAACAGTCTCCTTTAGGTCATCTCGCTCCATGGTAAGAGTCTTGACATCCTGCTCGAGCTTAATGATGATCGGCTTGAGGGAGTTGACTTCAGCCTCATTCTTTTGCGCCATCTCTTTCGCAACTGGAAGAGCTTCCTGTAGACCGTCCCGCTCTTGTTTAAGATTTGCAAGCTCTCCTTCAAGCTTGGTGATGATAGGCTTAAGGGCGTTTACTTCCTCGAGAGTCTTGACAAAATCGGCCTCGCTCTTTTCCGCAATCTGCTTCATCGCCGGCAAGGCATTCTCCTGGAGATCGTCGCGCTCTTCGGTTAGAGACCTGACCTCTTCTTCGAGATTGACAATGATGGGTTTGAGAGTCACGATCTCCTGCTCAAGCTGGGCGATAATTGGCTTGAGGGAGTTGACCTCGGCCTCCTTCTGTTGGGCCTCTTCCTTCGCCGCTGGGAGGGCGGATGCAACTTTCTGAAGGCCATCACGTTCGATTTTAAGAGCACCGACCTCCTCCTCGAGTCTAGCGACGATGGGCTTGAGTGTGTTGACCTCCTCAAGATTCTTCTGTGCCATCTGTTGCGCCGCCGGGAGAGCAGTTCCTTGCAGCTCGTCTCGCTCCACAGTCAAGGTTTTGACTTCCCCTTCAAGCCTGGCAATGATGGGCTTGAGCGTGTTAACCTCCCCAAGAGTCTTGACAAAATCGGCCTCATTCCTCTGAGCCAATTCCTTAACAGTCGGGAGGACGTTCTCTTTCAAGTCGTCTCGTTCCACCTTGACAATTGACAACTCTTCTTCAAGGTTAACAAGGATGGGCTTGAGGGTCTTGACCTCTTTCTCGAGCTGAGCGATAATCGGTTTGAGGTTATTGATTTCTGCCTCTTTCTTCTCTGTCAACTCCTTCGCTGCTGGTAGGGCAGACGCTGTCACTTGGAAAAAGTCTCTCTCCACCTTCACGGTCTCTACATCCTCCTCAAGCTTTGAAATAATGGGCTTGAGAGCATTGATCTCGTGCTCCCTCTTCTGTGCAAGCTCTTGAGCGGCGGGAAGGGCAGATGCGGTCACTTGGAAGCCGTCGCGCTCCACCTTCAGGATCTCCACATCCTCTTCGAGCTTGACGATGATGGGCTTGAGGGTATTTATCTCGTCCTCCCTCTTCTGTGCAAGCTCTTGAGCGGCGGGAAGGGCAGATGCAGTCACTTGGAAGCCGTCGCGCTCTACCTTCAGGATCTCCACATCCTCTTCGAGCTTGACGATGATGGGCTTGAGGGTATTTATCTCGTCCTCCCTCTTCTGTGCAAGCTCTTGAGCGGCGGGAAGGGCAGATGCAGTCACTTGGAAGTCGTCGCGCTCCACCTTCAGGATCTCCACATCCTCTTCGAGCTTGACGATGATGGGCTTGAGGGTATTTATCTCGGCCTCCTTCCTTTGCGCAAGCTCTTGAGCAGCAGGGAGAGCAGATGCAGTCTCCTGGAAACCGTCGCGTTCCACCTTCAAGATCTCTAGATCTTCTTTAAGTTTGGCAATGATGGGCTTGAGGGTGTTTATCTCGGCTTCTTTCATTTGTGCAAGCTCTTGAGCAGCGGGGAGGGCGGATGCGGTTTCTTGGAAACCGTCACGTTCCACCTTCAAGTTATCGATATCCTTCTCGAGCTGGGCGATGATGGGCTTGAGAGTGTTAATCTCTGCTTCCTTCTTTTGTGCCAATTCTTGGGCAGCCGGGAGGGCATTTTCCTGTAGGTCATCACGCTCCATCTCCAGGGCCACAATATCCTCTTCAAGCTTAATAATGATGGGCTTGAGTGTGTTGACCTCCTCGAGGTTCTTCTGGGCCATTTCCTTCGCAGCAGGGAGAGCATTTTCCTGTAGGTCATCACGTTCCTCCTTCAAGGTCTTAACCTCCTCCTCGAGCTGGGCAATGATTGGTTTGAGTGCGTTAACTTCCCGAAGAGCATTGGCAAAATTCTCCTCATTCTTCCTAGCCATCTCCTTTGCAGCCGGGATAGTAGATGCGGTTTCCTGCAGACTTTGACGCTCCACCTTGAGAACCACGATCTCCTCCTCGAGCTTGACGATTGTGGGTTTGAGAGTATTGATTTCTTCCCGAGCTCTGACAAAGTTGGCTTCGTTCTTTTGTGCCATGGCCTTTGCTGCTGGTAGTTCGTTTTCCTGCAAGTTGTCGCGCTCGATCTTGAGATTCTTGAGCTGCTCCTCGAGAGAGATGATGATCGGTTTGAGTGTGTTGATTTCCTCTTGTGCCTTGATAAAGCTAGCCTCGTTCCTCTGTGCGAGTTCCTGGGCAGCAGGAAGGGCAGATGCTGTCTCCTTGAAGCCATCACGCTCAGCCTTCAGGGATGTGATTTCCCCCTCGAGCTTGACAATTATGGGCTTGAGAGTGTTGATTTCTCCCATAGCTTTGGTGAAATCCTGCTCATTCTTCTGCGCCAGCTCCTTGGCCTTCCTTGCATCCTCCTCAGCCGCTCTGAGCTTTCTCTCTGTTTCCTCACCATTATTCTGTGCTGCCCGAAGCCTATCCGCCGTCAGCGCACCCGCTGCCGCTGCCGCAACCAATTTAGCGGCTGATATCCTGCCATCTTCCTCGGCTGCCGCCAGTTTCGCTCCTACTGTTCTTAGCTCCTCTTCTGACTCTGCTAATTTTGCAGCCGTATTCCTAGCCTCCTCTTCAGACGCGGCCAACCTGGCAGCCGTGGCCCTGACCTCTTCCTCCGATGCGGCCAACTTAACAACCGTGTTCTTGACCTCTTCCTCGGATGCCGCAAGCCGTTCAGCCGTGATACAGGTCTCTTCCTCAGATGCAGCCAACCGCTCGGCAGTGACCCTCGCCTCTCCCTCTGCCGCTGCCAGTCTCTCGGCGGTAGCCCTCATTTCATCTTCAGATGCGGCCAACCTCTCGGCTGTGGTTCGGACCTCTTCCTCTGATTCTATCAATCTCTGAGCTGTAGCCCGTGACTCTTCCTCTGCCGCAGCCAACCTCTCAGCGGTTGCCCTTGACTCCTCTTCCGCCGCAGCCAATCTCTCAGCGGTGGCTCTCGCCTCGTCCTGTGACACCGCTAATCTTTCCTCAGTGGCCCTTGCTTCTTCCTGTGACGCCACCAACCTTTCTGCTGTGGATCTTGCCTCTTCTTGTGACGCCGCTAACCTTTCTGCTGTGGATCTTGCCTCTTCCTGTGACGCCGCCAACCTTTCTGCTGTGGATCTTGTCTCTTCCTGTGACGCCGCCAGCCTTTCTGTGGTGGCTCTAGCTCCCTCTTCGGAATCAGCCAACCTCGCTGCGGTGGCCTTCATCTCTTCTTCCGCAAGCCTCAACTTCTCCGCAGTCGCCTGTCCACTCTCTTCGGACTCTGCCAGTTTTGCCGCTGTCGCTCTGCCACTCTCCTCTTCCTGGGCGAGTTTTGCTGCTGTTGACCTGACATTTTCTTCTTCTTGAGTAAGCTTGGCCGCTGTCACTCTCATATTTTCTTCTTCTTGAGCAAGCTTGGCCGCTGTCACCCTCATGTTCTCCTCTTCCTGAGCAAGCTTGGCTACTGTTACTCTCACATTCTCCTCTTCCTGGGCAAGCTTAGCCGATATGGCCCTCGAGCTTTCCTCCTCCTGGGCAAGCTTAGCCGATATGGCCCTGGAGTTCTCCTCTTCCTGAACAAGCTTGGCCGCTGTCACCCTCATGTTCTCCTGTTCTTGGGCCAACTTCGCCGCTGTAACTCTGACGTTCTCCTCCTCTTGTGCAAGCCTCTCCGCAATACTCCTACTATTCTCCTCTTCCCTTGCAAGCCTCTCCACAGCCAATCTCGCCTCCTCCTCAACCTGCCTTAACCTCTCCTCTGTCGCCTTGCCGCTATCCCGCGCCGCGCGTAGTTCCTCCGCCGCAACCGCGCTTGCCGCTGCTGCCGCAACTAGTTTCGCCGCTGACACCCACCCGTCCTCTTCTGATGCCGCCAATTTCTTTTCCGCTGCTGCCAGGTCCTTCTCTGATGCTACCAATCTCGCGGCTGTGGCACGAGACAACTCCTCAGATGCTGCCAGTTGATGAGCGGTAGCCATTGCTTTCTCCTCTGATGCAGCCAGTCTGGCGGCAATATTTCGTGCTTCTTCTTCTACTGCAAGAAGCTTCGCTGCGGCGACCTTTTCGCTCTCCTCGAACTGCAGGAGCTTCTCGGCCGCTAGCTTCGCCTCTTCGCCCGCCTTGATTAGTTTCTCCGCCGCCACCTTTCCGGCCTCGTCGGACTCGAGAAGCTTTGCGGCTGCTACTTTGCTGGCCTCATCTGCTTCGAGCAATTTGGCAGCTGCAGCTGCGGCAGCGCCTTCAACTACGAGTAGCTTCACTGAGGTTGCCTTGAGCTCCTCTTCAGTCTCGTGGAGTTCCTTGCTAAGGTCAGGGTGGGTGGGATAAGGTACGTCGGATTGTGTGCCCATCTCAATTATTGGGGTTGGGTCGAATTGAGTTCCAATGTTAGTGACCGGAGTGGCCTCGGACTGGATGCCAACCTCTGAAACCGGGGCTGGGTCAGATTGGGTTCCCATCTCTATAACCTCCGCATCTTCGGATTGAACGCCCATGTCGTTAAATTTTTCCACCTCCTCGATTGTGTGCATTGATGATATTGTAGAGAACGCTGTTCGGGGCCTGTCCAAATCATTGATACCCAAGAAATTGCGAGAACGGTCAAGCACAGGGTAGTCCAGGAGATCATCGGTCATGATACCGCAATCGACCATGGCACCCTTGGTAACGTATGGCATGCTAGTCCTGGTGGGAGTAGTCGGTGCCTCGTCCTCCTCTGCAGTATCCTCGTCGTCCTCGCCATTAAACATACCATCACCCAATTCGGCAAACAGGCTCTTGCGCTCACCGGCGCCTGAGGGTCTATGACGTACACTGCTGGGGGACCCGTTGCGGAACTGGAAGGTACCTGCGTCGCTGGAGCTCGCTGAGAACGCTCTATCCCTGTTGCTCGAGCCGGTCGAAAATGCGCGCTCACGGTTTCGGAACATGCTGCTCTGGCTAGGCATTCTGGTTCCCCTGCTCTGAGGTCTACCCATTTTGCTCCTGAGGCGTTGGCCTGAACCGGGGACGGGGGTCATGAAGTCGTCGTGACGGTTTCGGCGGTCATCGTATGCGCCATCTGAATCCTCTTCGGTAGATGCAGAGGAGGCAACGCTATCCCTGTGGCGGATTCTGTTGAGGCCGGGGCGTCTAGAACCACCAAATGAGGAGGCGCGGGATGTCTTCTTCTTGATGATCTTTAGGTGGGGGCCGGACTCGGTTTCGGTGAGTTCGTCGGCTGATGTTGGGTGATCGTACACAGGGCTCTCATTGCCAGTCCTATAAGCTTCCGTCTCAGTAGCAGTGCTGTCGTGCTCATTGGCGGTCTCAAAAGCATCTGTAGTCATGCCAGCGGCCTCGTTTGCGGTCTCAAACGCGGACTCGTCTGCTTCACCGCCACTAGGTGGGCTGAGGGAGTAGTCGCGGAGGAGAACTGAGTTTGATGGCAACTTGGATCTGGTGGGTGACGTAGGTTCATCTTCGGGTGCCTCCTCCCATTCTTCGTCTACCTGAGTGTTCTTGACTACTTCATCTTTGGTGCGGCGTGCACCGCCAAGAAGAGCTGTGTTGAAGATGGGCCGTGGAGCTCCGGACTTGATGAATGAGGCCTTGCCCTTCCGTCTCTTGTCAGCGCTACTTGGTGGGCCACCGATAGAATCTCTTCTCAGCCGTGAATTCTCAAGGTCGTCTCTGGCCTCCTGTAATAGGCGTCTAAGCTCAGCCTTCTCAGTCTTTTCTCGGTTCATGTTTGACTTGAGATTGGTAATCATTCTGTGGGCATGTTGCAGACTTGATTTCAGGGTCTCGGCTTCCAAGTGGGTATTTCTCGGCGTTGGCTTTGAGGGAGATGTAGGAGGAGAGTTTTCTGGTGTGGTTTGAGCGGGCTCCATCACGAACGGATCCTCATTTTGTTCAAGGTCCTCTCTGTGCTCGAGGGAGGCCCGTAATCGGCTGCTCTGATTATGACTATCTTCTAGCTCCTGCTTCAAGTCCTCCACCTTCTTCTCTAGCCCAACGCGTTCATTTTCATTTGTGGCCAGATTCCTCCGCATGGTGGCAAACTCGACTTCATGATGCTTATGCTCCGCTTCGAGGTCCTCAAATAGCTTCTCGTTCTGGTGTTTCCACTCATCGAGCTCCTTGATGATATCCTCTTTCTCGTGACACAGCCGCTGGATTTCTGCGTGTAGTCGGTCTTCAATCTCCTGCTGGTCTCTGGCCTGGGCTAGTAAATCCTGATTGAGCAATTCTAGATTCCAGTTCTCCTCTTTGTACTTCTGCTCGCTCTCATCAAAAGCTCGGACCCGGTTCTCTAAATGCTCGGCCTGCTGCTCCAATCTGGCTTTCTCAATTTGTATAACCCGGAGTGCCTCCTCGCGCTCGGACAGCAATGCTTGGAGCCGTCTAACCTCAACGAGAAGTCCCTGGCCAAGCTCAGCCGCAAATTCGAGATCGTGTTGTCGGGATGGCTGATTTCGCTGGCGACGTGATGTAGGTTTTGAAGGGGAGTTTGTGCCTTGAGCCTGTAGATTTGCTGCGGTCGATGGGGTAAGCTGTAGTGAACAAAAGCTGATTAGCTTAATCTTGAAACCCCCACAGAGATCTGCAGATCTACCCGAAGAAGGGGGAGAGGGCAGAAAATAAGATTAAACACCGTACATTTGCAGCCGCGTACGGTGACGTTCCACCGCCACCGCCCATGATCTTGTTCGTCAATACCGCCCTTGCACTCTCTCTGCCGACTTCATTGTACTCCTTCTCCAGGTCCTGCAGCTTCTTCTTCAACTCTGGGTCGACCGTGTCGCCGGCTTCGTCCAGCTCCTTGATCCTCGCTTCATATTCTTGTTGTTGCTTCAGAAGCGCCCGTCCCAGGTTCCCTGCGGTCTCGATACGTTTGCTGACTTCCGCTAGATGTGCCTCCAGCGTCCGTTTGATCTGTGATGGTGATGATGTGGGTAGAGCAATGAGATGACTGTTGTTGTCCTGAACCGATGTCCGCTGCGGAGTCGTAAACGGGTCGTCCATCTCGGCAGACAACCTCTCCAACCGTAGTTAGGGGTTCGTCGACGGGGCGGTCCAGAATTGCCCACAGTAAATTGGACCGGTGCTAGTTTAGTAAATTGCAGCAGGATTGGGGGAGAGAGATTATTAGGTTGTTATATAATGGTTCGTGGGTGGGTTCAGGAAAACGAGCGACGAAGGTCGGACAGCCGTGGTAGAAGAGGGAGGGGGGGGGTGAGATTAATAGCTGTGAGTAGGCTGGCCTGGACCAGGCACGGCTATGAGGAACAAGCGTGACTGAAAGTTTGCAGCACGCTCCGTTCCTGAACGAGGAAGCTAATCGTCAAGGGTCTGAGCTAGCGGACTTGCCGAGAGAGATGAACGACAAATTTAAACAACAACCGTACTAACCTAGGTACTGTAACTGGGGTGAACCTTTTTGCCCTTAATTCCTTTTCTCGAAGAAGGATGAAATTATTATGAAGAGGGATACAAGAGAATGCGACCGTCAAAAAAAAAAAATTGGTGATACAAGAGAACAAAGTGATGATGTCAGGACTAGGAAGAAGTACCGAGCACCAAATGGGACGTGGGGAGTAGGGGCCGCTTTTTGGTTCACGTTGATTGAATACTGTATTCTAAGAGACACGGCCAAGTTCTCTTTTTCAAAACTGCTGCTGACGTCGCTGCTTGCGGTATCTGCTTCGCGGAGTTGTGAAGGAAAGAGAGAAAGAGAAGAGAGGGTGAGAGAAGGAGAGGAAAGGGCTGGCTGGGAAAAAAGGAACAGCAAGTAGAGGTACAAATGTGATTCTATTTCCTTCCTCTAGACCGACAATGACCTGTCCACCTGAGAAAGATCCGATTGTCTGACTGACTGGCAGATTGTTCTGCTGGCCGGTGTTCACTAGCCAGTGGTTGGACTAAGTATGTAATGTAGAGATGGGTAGCCGCCCAGGATTCAGGTTAGATTCACCAATGCAGACCTGTCGATGAATGGATTAGATTCGAATATGTATGTATGTATGTAGTTCGTTTCTGGCTGTGGCAAGCAGGAGCAGCAACAGCAGCAGCAGCAGCGATGGATGAACGGAATGGGCTGCTTACTCTGCCTCTTCCTATGGGGTGGGTGGGGGGAAATGATGAAGAGGAAGAATAGAGGCGCTGGTTCACCCGTGGTCTCGATCAGTTGTTCGTTGACGCGCTCCAGCGAATAGCAACAGCGGCAGTACGAGGCTAAGGCTGCCGCGGGTTCAGTTATATGTTTCGATCACCCACAAGTCAACAGCAACGCGAGCCCCAGCACAGCGATGATCCACGTGTACGCAATACTGCTGCACGCGTTTTTAGCTGTCGAATTGAATTGGCGGGGCTGTGGGGAATACGTGAGAAAGTGTGGAAAGGAAACTCGTAATAATAAGAAAAGAAAAGAACAAAACACGCGAGGGGCAAGTCTGTGCAAAGTGGGATACTAATAATAATATTGAAAATTGAACTTTATGTAGTTGGTAGGACTGTTGGATGTGGATTGGTAGTACCAGCGGCCAGTTGGTGGGGAGCGGGCTGGAGAATTTGTGAAGTGGGGGGGGCATAAACCTGAGATGTGAGAGAGGAGGGCGGCTACAGCCAAACACTACTCTGAAATTGAAATTAATAGAGGGAGTGCAATTGAAGGGAAACCTTCAGTTTGTTTGTTGGACGTACAAAAAGGAAACAATTAAGGAAAGTGACAAGTGAGGGACACGATATGATATGTATCACGAAATTGATATGAGGGGAGGGGTGGGGCAGCTCACTGAGGCGAGGCGACCTAAAGGTAGGGAAGAAAAGGAACTCATCCGGGAGGCGAGCAAATGATCTCTGATATACCTTACTCGGGGATACTTTCATGTATTTGCTCGGGTTGTTTTGATCTCTTTTACAAAACGGGATGAGTCCCCATCTCACCCCTGTTCAGAACCAAACAACAGGAGGTTCCCAGTCGTTCCTACATGTAGGTAGCCAACACCTTTGCGCTAGCTCGGAAGCTAATTCAACGACTGAACTGGGACATTAACCCGATAGGTGTTGTGTTGTGGCTCTGATGATGTCTCGGTAATGACCAATTAGCCACAGCTTGTGGCAGTACACCACTCAACACCACCGATCTGTGGTAGGACCAACATCATCCTCGCTCCCGAAGCCACCTCTTACGCGTTGTACCGTGCAGATTACTTACGAGGATCTCCCAGAACATCTTGGAAGCTCCCAAATATCCGTCATCACAATCAAACCTGAATTTCAAACATCTCCAGATCGCAATTATTGATATTAGACCAAACATCATCTGAAAACAACCCCCCCCCCCCCAAAGCCAACTCCAACTCCAGCACCAGCACCAGCACCAGCACCAGCCAGTCATGCCATCACCACCCCCTTCAGTTCCCCTCTCGGCCCCAGACGCGCCAGTCCCCTTCTTCAAACGCGCCCCCAAGTCTAAATCAATTCGGAAACGGCCCGCCACGCCCCCCTCTGACGACTCCTCCGACTACAGCTCCTCCGACGAAACAAAGCCCATCAAGAAGCGGCGCAACCTCAACCAAAAGTCGAATGCCGTCACCACCACCTCTGTCTCCAAGCCCAGCAGCACCCCCACAGACTCTGTCCCAGTCGCCCCCACCTATGCCCCCGATGCATCGCGCACACTAACTTCGGCCAACGACGCCACGGCCACAAACTGGCACAACGAGATCACCGGCTACACCTCACCGCCGCGGAAACCCTTCGGTAGTAGCACCTCCGCCGTCAGCGACGAGCCGCCCGTCGCTGACGGGACCTACAAGGGCGCATCCAGCTACGGCAACTTCATCAAGAAGTCCAAGGACGCGCCCGCGCGCACCGTGGGGCCCATGAAGGCGCCGAGCAACATCCGCTCCATCACGGTGACCGACTATGCGCCCGACGTGTGTAAGGACTACAAACAGACCGGATTCTGCGGTTTCGGCGATACGTGCAAGTTCTTGCACGCGCGTGAAGACTATGCGCAGGGCTGGAAGCTGGATAGGGACTGGGAGATACAGCAGAAGTCTGGCGGGAAGGCGAAGAAGCAGGAGGATGCCGAGGACGATGATGAGTGGAAGGAACTGAAGGACATTCCCTTTGCCTGCGTCATCTGTAAGAAGGACTACAAGGAACCGATTGTAACGAAGTGTTCACACTACTTTTGCGAGAGCTGTGCAATCGGACGGTACAGGAAGAACCCCGGGTGCGCAATCTGCGGCAAGCGGACAGACGGCGTCTTCAATGTTGCAAAGGGTCTCCGGAAAAAGCTACAGCGAAAAAAGGAGAGGGAAGACGAGAAGAAGAAGGAAGAGGAGGAGGCGAACGAAGACAAATAAGGTGCTGCTACTACTATTATTTAGCTTGTACTTATGATTTTTTCTACTTCATGTATCTGTATTATAAGACTTTCATCTGGGAAAATATCACGGCGTATTTGGCATCTAACTCACCCCCCACTCGTGACACCGCTATATCTGCCTATGCCCAGAACCAAATTAGTATAGGCACTCCGCAAAAGTCACTTGGAGTAGTAAACCCCACTGTCTTAGACATGCTCCAGCTCCAGCTCCTGATCCTGCCATGTTCCACCTCTCCGAGAGCGTTTACTGCACCCCACAAGACGGCCCAGAGCTCGACTCTTTCCCGGGCAGCAACATATTGTGACTGCAATACCCATAGCTGCAGCTGGCCCATGCATGATATATCGATAATGCAGCTCTTATCCAACCCCAACCCCAGTCCTTATCCTTATCCAGATACATGCAGGTACGATTAAGTAAAGTATGTAGGTACAATTTTACCGTCGCGATCATGTTTGTGCCACTCTTCAGCTCCTCCCTTGAAACCCCCGCAAATTTCGCTGCCTAAACGGCCAATATCCTTCTTGATCTGGCCAAATTTCTCCACTGCATTAAATACGGTAGTTAGTGCAAACCGGGGTTGAATCGTCGTTTCATCTAGACTAAGCACGGTAGGGAAAGGAAGGTGTGGTAACCCCTGCAGACTCTGCAGCCAATTGTTTCCGGATTCAGTTGCAACAGTGAATTAGGCGAGTGATATCCTGTGAGGAGCATGTAATAGCTCCAAAACTTTATACAGAGCAAATAATAGCCTACGAAATAATATAATTATATTAGTGGGTCATTTTTTCCAGTCTAGCCGGATCTGATAACAGTTGTAGACAAAACCAACACGGGTTTCTTTATTATTATTAACTCCATCTTCCTCTTCCTCTTGTCCTATGCGAAACCTTCTAAGCAATAAAGTCTATCATGAGCAAAAAAAGCAGAAAAACACCGAACGAGAAAACAAGCCAACCCTCTAACCACAACAATAGTACTTGCAGCAGTGCAAGAACTCCACCACGCTATACGTATATACCACAACCGAAGTGATAACCATTACAACTAATACCTCCCTTTCGCTCCCCAGCCCACCCAGTAACCTCCAGTCCATCTCCTCTCCCCTCCGTCCACAATACCACATACCAACCCTCGTCCAAACCGTTGAATACAGTATTGCATATACAGCCACATACAATGCCTGCTCAAAGTGTCTTCCACAGAACCGCCCTGGTACAGGGGTAATAGAGTTCAGAACAAAGATCTCTATGAATGAAATAACAGATGCGCCGACGGCAATGGTAAACTCGGGCACTATCCATGGATAATACGGGGTGTTGATATTGGGCAGGAGGATAAGGAGATAGAAGCACGACGATGCAAATGGAATCGCGGTGACAGTAGTGTAAAGGCAACGGAATCCTGTACGGAGAAAGCGAGACCGCATGAGACATGAGAGTAGGCGGGTACGAAGATTGGTCTGTGCATGTAGAGGGGGTCTAGGGAAAGGGAGACTCCTCTCGGCACATCTATTCATCACGGCCCAGATCTAGAAAGGTCAGACAGTGCCCCGCTTCCCCAGAAAGCCTTTATTTAAAACTTACAGTAATAAGCCACATGTAAAAACACTGTGTAGCCCATACGATATTAATCAGTCTGAAGAAAAAGATCATCCCGTTGCCAAGACACCTCTCCCTATAATAATAGAAACCCAGCAGTCCTGTCATGCAGAGGGCAATAACGATGCGTATAACGATGACCATGTCATCAGAGATCCATTCGAACGGGGACTGGATTATCTCTGTGAAGATATACCCTTCTGGAGGAAACGCAAGATCGAGCTCATCCTCTAATTTTCATGTCCATGGTAAGCATTCATCAACCAAGAACAGCACGGGAGCTACTAACCATCAAGACTATCAGTATCAAAGTCTTCTCCCGGGTCACGACCTGAGTGTTGCTCCTGCTGGACCTGTTGCAACAGCGGTGTGTGTTCATTTACCCTTCTCTCGGAATTAAGTTCTCCTCCTCTCGAGCACGAAGGGCCATGTTCATGCCCCTTCGAACCCTTCGATCCTTTCGACTTTGAGTCTTTAGAGCAAGAACCAGTAGTACATTCACTCTCCCGCGGATGGGAGTTCTTTGGAGACATTCAAACAAGCAGCGGCGGCGGAAATGGATTGTATGATATCAACTTGTAGTGTGTGTATCGAAGAACCAAGAAGACGAGCACTCAAAAATAGAATAAATAAGAGCGGGGGGATATCAAGCCACCTTCCAAACTACAAACAACTCCAAAAGACAGTTCTGCAAAATAACAACGAGTGATCTAACGTGAAGCGTGGCTCCACAGAAACAGAGCTGACTAATGCCAAACAGAGGACCAGACGAAAGAGAGCTAGCAGAGCTCGGACAGAGAGCTCGGACGCTAAAACACGGCCCTGACGTTCTGGAAGCTGTCTTTCTGTTGATCCCCCTGAAGCTCCTTCTCGAGCTGCCCGGTAGTAATGAGAAAAAGAGGTAACAATCTACGGGCGAATGAGGGAGGGCCGCACTCTCTTAGCTATATAACTAGTAAGCCCTCCCTTCCCCCCGCCCCTCTATCTCATGGGGGCGTAAATAACATCAAACCGCGAATTCATCACACGAGCAGTATATAATAGCGGGGAGTGGAACATTCGTCATCGTATATCTCTACACCGCGCGCACCGGACACACACGAGCTTGCGAGAATGAGATAACAAGCACCCATGGCTATTTCCCTTCCTTGCGTTACACAGATCCCCTCCACCTCCTCTCTCCCCGAACAATCCGGGGGGACCTACATATATAGAATGTAGGTACGAACATGATCCCGTGGAACCCCATTCTCCAGCTTTGGCCCTCCCCTATCGCCCGTAGGTTTCGGAGCAGAGAACTCAATTTGCCCCATCCCAGGCGCTCAGTGCCGGGTCGGGCGGCAGGGATGCGAGGTGGTGGTGATTGTGTTGGTGGTAGGTAAGGTTAAGAACAATGGGGATGGGCCACATTTGGTAATCTGTCACGCGAGCTCTTATCGTGGGTACATGAATGTATGTAGACCGGAAAAATAAATGCAACACACCACGCGAAGCCCTCTAGTTTAGAGCTTGATTCCACATATCCTGCTTTTTATGCCGAGTAGACAAAAATGACCACACTGCAAGGGTCCTCGGAATCCGGAGAGGGGGGGTTTCCCCGCGAGTGAGGTTCCATGATGTTGGGCTGCTGCTGCTGCCGCCGCCGTTGCTGTTGCTGCATGCAGCCAAGGTGACTAAGCTCTGGTTTAGGGCTAGACACATTTCTTGTGACGGTCTTTTTGCGCGCGCTAGGACCCGGTCAACGCACACACAGGGAGGGAGCTCTGCCCTCCACAATCAAAGTCCACGATTGCCATCCAGAAACTTTTCCAACCTCCCGCCGCCGACAATTCCACGCCCATCGCAAACGACCAAATTAAACACCCCCAAAAAAAATAAACACCCTCCCGTCAATCCTTCATCCTAAATAGTGAGTAGTCTAAAAAATGCCACAAAAAATAATGAATTCCTGATGGGTTCTTGCGAGCGAGATTCACGATTTTTCTCTACCCCACGATGATAAATCGCTGAGCTCTCCAAACACCCCCCATCAATCCGCCAAGAGCCACAAAACACATAATTACTAACACCCAACCCCCCCCCCCCTAGATCAGCCCATTATGCCAGGTGTTTCCGTCCGCGATGTCGATGCCCAGAAGTTCATCGAGTCCTACGCTGCCTTCCTCAAGCGTCAGGGTAAGCTCGCCATCCCCGGCTGGGTCGACACCGTAAAGACCGGTCACTTCAAGGAGCTCCCCCCCCAGTCCCCCGACTGGTTCTATGTGCGCGCCGCCGCCGTCGCGCGCCACGTCTACCTGCGCAAATCCGTCGGTGTTGGCCGTCTCCGCAAGGTCCACGGTGGACAGAAGAACCGTGGCTCGCGCCCCTCCCACCACGTCGATGCCTCCGGCTCTGTCGACCGCAAGGTGCTCCAGGCCCTCGAGAAGATTGGTGTTGTTGAGCTCAACCCCAAGGGTGGGCGCAGGATCTCCCAGACTGGCCAGCGTGATTTGGACCGTAAGTGGATGTCGTTCCTGGTGTTTTGTGGATGTGGATGTGGTGGTGGTGGTGTTTTTGCTCCCGTCCCCCCTCTAGCCGCTGGGAATATGAGCGGTGTTGGACGAGGGGCTGGTGTCGGGGTTGTGCTAATGTTTGTTGTTGCGGGTGGACAGGTATTGCCCAGACCACCATTGAGGCCGAGGAGGAGGAGGGAGAGGAGGAGTAAATGGGTGTTTTCTAGTACGGATACAATCAATAAAAGTTTTTTTGTGCCGGTTCTCTTCTTTTTCTTGTATCAACTACATTTTCACATGGCGCATCTTGGGGATACCAGGGGAAATTTCATTGGGTGTTAACATTGTCCTCCGAATCTTTCCCCCGTTCCGATCTAGAAAGGTGATAACAGATTGATGGTAATCATGAATTTGAGTTGAATTGAGAGGACCATAATCACTTGCGTCCGGGTTTGCTCGTAATATGCTTAAAAGTGACGTAGAACATCGTTTTATCACTCGTCCCACCGTTTTTGATAAAGCCAATGATAGCATAGCACATTAATCAGATGCTTCGGCTCCCCGCAGCCCAAACCCCACATTCTCATGATCGAGTCACCTGACCCCCACCACCACCAACCCTTACCCTGCCCTACTGCAAAAACCTTCAAAATATACCTCACATCCAACCCGCACCATACAAAAACCCACCACACACGCAATGGCCGCCCTCCGCACGCCGCTTCTCCGCCTCCGCCTCCCCCTCACCCGCGGCCCCGCGGCCCTCCCGCGCATCTTCCACCGCCTCAACAGCAGCGACGCCCCCACGCCCCCACCACCCACACCCACACCCGCCCAGCAGCCCCGCACCCTTGAAGGCTTCCTCAGCAACATTAGCACGCTCTCCCGCACACGCATCCAGCGCGCGGCGGCCGCCGCCGAGACGCCCGAGTTCCCCACCTTCACGGGCACCGACATGTTTGGCGGCGGCGGCGGCGGGGGCGGCATGGGCATCGAGGAGAACATGTACCACCTCAACGTGTACGCCACCAAGCACAACACGCACATCACGTTGACGAAGCCGAACAAGGACGTAATCCTGACGCTGTCGTGCGGGAACGTGGGCTTCAAGAAGGCGAACCGCGGGACGTTCGAGGCCGCGTACCAGCTGGCCAGTGTCATGTTTAGCCGCATGGAGGAGAGGGGGCTGCGCCCGAAGCACCTCGAGGTGGTGTATCGCGACTTTGGGCCCGGGAGGGAGGCGTTCACGAAGGTGCTGCTGGGGAAGGAGGGGAAGAGTATCAGGGAGAGCGTGGTGAGGGTTACGGATGCGTCGAGGCTGAAGTTTGGAGGGACGAGGAGCAGGGCGATTAGACGGTTGTAGATGGGGTTGTGGGGTGTGCGGGGTTGTGGGGTGTGGGGGTGTGGGGTGTACAGTTCTTTGCCTGTATCATATTATTTTAGTTTGGGGAGCTTAGAGGGCACTAATTACAAGCATTGCTGTGTCTAGAGGTTTGGGTGTTCAATTGTAGTCTGTGATGTGCATACATGTATTTCCTATATATGTCTAGCTGTAGTAATTGAGAAGCCTCCGAATGCATTTCCCAGCCAACTGCATGTACATGTAACTCCAGCACAGCAATTATTGGGCTGTCTGCCGTGTTCTGCCGCACTACCGCTCACTCGCCCGAGTGACAGCGCATGCGCCACACCGCGCACCCTCCAGCACCACCGCCAACCTGTCAATGATCAGCATCCCCGGATCCCCACCACCGCCAACGCTTCCCTCCACTGAAGTCTGTCTTTTCTTCTTTTCTCTCCCACACAGATCTCGCCCTTACCTCAATCCCAGTTACCCGGCCCATGCATCATACCCACAACCTCTGACTGTCTCACCTCGATAACGATAAGGCAGCGCAGGCCGCCCGGCGCACAATATATGTATATAAAACTCTGCCAAACCACCATCCCCCCGATAGCCTAATTGTAAATACTCGCAACAGCATCCATGGCATTCCCCCCACAGCACATCCCGCATAGCAGCCGCCACGGCCCGCCCTGCCCGTGGATCCCAATCCCGGACCAGCGCATCATCTGCATCGAGCACCCGGCCATCATCCAGAACATCGACAAAGGCATCGCAACCCTCGGCGGTGAAAAGGCGCTCGTCAAGGTACCTACTTCCGCTTTTCAGCCCCACACACACACACACACACACTTCCGGTAAAACTAACAGAACCCGTCTATAATCCAGCTTGCATCGACGAACGGCAACTCAGGCCTAATGCTGCGCTTCCGCCCGGACGACCCCATGCAGCCGCCGATCCAGTCGCGCACAGTCCCGAGTAACAGCGTGCTCGTCAAGATCACTGTCCCCCGGCGGCGGCGCAAGAAGCGGCGGGATGCGGAGGGGCGAGTGGTGGTGGATCCGCGCCCAGTGGGGGAGCTGCCGCTGCTGGAGAAGCTGAGAAAGTCAAACGGAAAGTACAAGGTTGAGACAGTGGGCATGATTGAGCGGACAGTGCGGTTTCGAGGTACGTATCTCAAGCTACTTTGTGAGTCTCTGTGTGAAGACCAACCGACTGACCTGGCTGCAGATATGGCGAATTACCAGTTCAACACCTCGCGCTCGCCCTTCGTCGCAAAGATAAAGTCCACCGTGCTCGACTGCTCCTACCCTTCCCTACAGAAGTTCGCCCTCTCCCCCGGCAAAGGGCACCAACTCATCCTCGAGATCCTGCCTCCTCCCTCCTTCTCAAACACCGTCATGCAGCATACCTACTACTACCGCCAAAACCCCG
Source organism: Morchella sp. 2016-41 (assembly GCA_024713855.1). Taxonomy (NCBI): domain Eukaryota; kingdom Fungi; phylum Ascomycota; class Pezizomycetes; order Pezizales; family Morchellaceae; genus Morchella; species Morchella sp. 2016-41. The sequence goes on from JAMGZD010000005.1 coordinate 624,967, forward strand.
CCATCAAAAAGGCGCTCATCGCCGGCAAACCCGCGCTCCTCAACCTGCAGGCCGCGCCCAAAACCCTCACGCCCATGGTGCACATCAGCAGCCCACACCTCCCCTCCAAACCGCTCGACATCCGCCCCTACGACACCCTCGACGCCGCCGGCAAGAAGTGCGTCGACCACCTGCGCGCGCTCTTTGCGCAGCGCCCCATCTGGACCCGCCGCGCCCTCTTCAACCACTTCCCCAAGAACCTGCAGAGCCTCGTGCGCTTCTCCATGGTGCACGTCGCCTACATGTGGCGGGCGGGGCCGTGGCGCGACACCTGCGTCATCTACGGGCTGGACCCGCGGTCGAGCCCCGAGTACCGCAAGTACCAGAGCGTGTTCTTCCAGGTCGAGACGGAGAAGAGCCAGAAGGGCAAGGACGACGCGCGCAAGCGCAACAGCCACATCTTTGACGGCAAGCAGCTGGTGCGCGATGGGCGCTGCTTCCAGCTGTGCGATGTGACGGACCCGCTGCTGTGCAGCCTGATAGAGACGGGTAAGGTGCGGCGCGTGTGCGATATGGGGGATGGCTGGTATCGCGCGAGCACAATGGCGAAGATCAAGGCCATCATGAGGGGGAAGATACGCAGTCTGGCCGAGGGTACGGTGCCGGCGGATAGTGAGTTTGTGGATGTGCTGGAGCAGGAGAGCGAGAGTGAGAGTGAGGAGAAAGAGAGGAAGGAACGCGAGGTGGCGGAGCGCGCGGCGAGGAAGAAGAGGAGGCTGGGGAGGGAGGCGGCGGCGGAGGCGGCGGAGGCAGAGGGAGTGGAGGCGGAGGCGGAGGCGGAGGCGGAGGCTGAGGTTGAGGAGGTGGCGGATAATGACGGGGAGTGGGAGGAGGAGCTGACGGAGGAGCAGAGGGTCGATGGGAGGGTGGAGGAGCTGATGATGGAGCTGCTGAAGCAGGGCGGTGAGCATGCGGGGTATGAGGGGTATCTGGAGGAGGTTGGAGAGGAGGGTGACTTTGACGTGTTGGAGGGTGAGGAGGATGAGGATTAATTATATAACTACATGTAGTTAGCTTTTTTTGTATATAATAATAGTTAGTAGTCGATTGATCATTGACACTAGGAGTAGGTAATAATGCGAGTGATGCGCTATGATCGAAATTAACTCTTTCGAACCGTTCCTTGGGAAAACTTATCCAATAGAACAGATCCTACGTTCTATCCGAGTCATAAAAGCGTCCTATTCACCAGAAATCCTGATTCGGACGCCCTATCCACCAGGTACTTGTTCTATCGGAATACTCCTAAATAGTCACCCAACCCAAAAGTGATTTCACGTCCCATCCAGCAGCGACCATGAGTATAGTACTTTCCCATCTGGGGTCCTTTATCACCGGGAGCTTTGATAGGCTTGCGGAAATATTACTAGGCTGTCTCTTGTAATTATGAGTGGTTTCTATAGTCCGAAACAGCTAACATCAACTCTGATTTGTTTGAAAAAACCACCCTGCCTCCCACTTGGCCCGTCTAAATCGCAGTGACCACTTAGTGCTAGGGGGGTAAACGAAACATTTATGTGTCCGTCAAATACTGATCGTTCAGCAGATAATAGTTTCTTAAATTTCCATGACCCTGAATTAGTGTTCTATAGTATCAATATCGTTTATTAATAGAGTGCGACTGACTATATGTATCTAGCTGACTTATATGAACGGGGGGAGAAAATATCTTACAAAGGGAACAGTCTCTTACCGGTGGGACAGTTTCTTACCATTGGGATGATATTTTCAATCAAATACGGTAGAGCAATTTCCTGGCGGATAGGATGGCTTTTGGGTCGGTTAGAACAGCAACAGCCCCCAGACTAACCACAGTCATGCCATGCACACCACTGATGCCAGCCGACAGGGAATTAATGGGCTGTACGGGGGTGTGCAATCGGTTTAATAATTTGTAAAGGTTTTGTGCATGGAATGGTTTCCAGCCCTAAAAACTATGTATAGCTACTTAGTAAAAGTATTAGTGATTGAGTTTAATTTCAGTGCACCGTGTGACGCACCTATAATGTTGATGTTATTAATGTTGAGTTTTAAGATGAAAGTGTATAATGGGTGGCTTCCTGTGGGAATATAGGGGGCGTTTAGGAATTAGATTTTTGAATCTGGGTGCGAATGCCTTCCCATGGCGAACAATACTTTCTAGATTTCTAAGTATTACTTTGGTTTTAGTGCGTAGTATCAGGACCCACCCGGAACCCTTCTTAACCAAGCATATTTTGCCCTTTCAAATTTTAAAGATTTAGAAATTTGAACGTACACCCCTCCACCCTAATTCAGATCCTGAATTTAAAGCGTTGTAATCCAAATCCTATTACTAGTACACTAAATTTCATTCAAGCCGCTTCTAAACACCTTCTAAACGTCCACGGGAACTCATCCAATATATATACTGGTTCGTGGCTATATAAAAGAAGTTAGGTCACTGATCTTGTTATTCTTCATTGATTCCGGGCATCAGTAGGAGATTCTTCCCCCGAGGGGTTTGTTTTTGATGGCTGGCTACGGGAAAAATGTCTCACTCCGAACTCGGAATCACGAACACCTTTGTAGAGCGGCTGTAGCGATTGAGAACTTATCTACCCGGCTATTAAGCCTATGGACTGGCGGTGGACGGTTTCCATGTTCTAGGAGTCAGGAATCGGACATAAAAGATAAGTGAATACATGTAGGCTTATTCGTCCTCAACACAACCTTTGTACACCCGTGTGTAGAAAGTTCCTGGATTTCGCACTATAGCAACCAGACCATGGCTAAACACCACCATGAAATCTATGGCATGGGGTTTTCTTAAACCTAAGTTGAGCAAAAGTTGGAACAAGAGGTAGAGAAGGCCTCATAGTGTAACTGAGTAATGGAGAGCTGCCGTTGAGGAGTGGGGATAATATCACCCAGGAAACCTTTGATGTGTCTTGAGTTTATAGTATGCCAAGGTAAATTAGAGTTAATATAATTTCAACTCCATGTCTATTCAACTGAGATATTCGGTGGGTCGTGGTTTTGTTGCTATGCAGTGGGATCCGGGAATTTTCTAGACACGGGTGTACATTGATACAAGTGTTTTCCGGCCTTCGGCCGGTACTATACGTATATCAATCAGTCTAATGTACAGACAGGCCGCCTTGCGGCTTATTTCTCTATTTGCCTGCCAGTCCATCGCTATATCTGCTCTGGTCGATCCTATATGTGTCTTCTCTGATATCCCCCATATGTCAGTGAATAGGTCATAAAATTCTCCAGCTCAATCTGCAAGTATCCTTTTATATAACAGCCACAAAGCCGCTAAAATTTAACTACTAATCGATTCCCAGAACCAGTTGAAAACCTATTAACAATCTAACACTACTCAGCACAATCACCCCATGTTCAAATCCAACACAGCATGTTTCAAGTGAAACAAAACATCTCTCAATGAGAAAATCAAAAGATTATAAAAGTACATTGCATATATCGTATTTCAGAACTCTCGGAGTATGAATATATCGTAGGTTCATCCCAGCCGCTGCTAATGCTGTCTTGACAAGAACAAATTCCCCATGGCCTGGTGAGGTACACCGATCTATCTCAACATATATAACTGACGATGTCCGGATTCTGAATTTCATCGAGACAAATAACAAAATCGATATATATGTGAGTGCTGAGGCCGAGTGTTTGGGGTAATACCGGGCTTAAGGGTTGGAGATATGTTTTTTTAAGTCTAATAATGATCAATGGTAGGGCCTCTTGGGTTAGCCATTTGATCTTATCATGTCCAATGGCAGCCTCTGTCACGGGAGTCTGGTGGGCTGGACCAACCCACAAGATCCAATAAAATCCTCTCAATCTTTATAACCAGATTCATCCAAAAACAACCCCAGGAGGGGTCGGGAAGGTCATTTATAGTTCCCTATTCCTGCATAGTTCTAGACCAAGCTCTATGATCGGGCTTGGTGTTGGCTTCCATGGGTTGGCTGAGCTGACCCCCGATTCCTGATAAGCCTCTGAAGGCTTCTGTAATTCTATCGCGATTTCAACTAATTGGTTCCCGGATTGTGCCATCTTGAATCTTAGCTGTGCATGTAGGCGGTATGCAATATGGTGTTGGGTAGGCGGGGCACGCCCGTACCATCACTCCACATGCTCGATAGACACAGATCACTGGAAAGCATGTAGCATTTTAGTAGTACTATCTTGCCACAGGCTCGAGCAAGATATTTGAACGATACCTACATATATGTACCTTTAGGGTTAGGGCTACTCGGCGAAGCTAGCCATCGGGTGACAAAATCAGACGACAACCAGAAAAAATTCGCCCCTCTACCGAATTGTATCCCGTCGTCGGCCACCCCCCCACCAACGCCCCCCCCCCTCCCCCCCGCATAATGCGCGACATCAACCCGTAACGATTCCGCGTACACGATGATGACGGACCACGATGAGAGCTTCATTGCACGCCAAAGCGCCCTCCCAGAGCGCCCTCCGTTATTTACGTCAAATCCTATTCCCCAGGCCCTACGACTACCGCCCCACCATGGCGGCCAATTGTGCTCGAATCCATCATCATCACCCCTGGGGAGGAAGGGGGCTCTTCAGACCGCAACGAGGCTTGCACGGCGGGGCATTCGGGGCTGCCGGAGAAGCGAGAGGACCAGAGAATACCGTGGTGATTTCTCACCAGTATCCACCAGTGCCTCCGGTTGAGCGGGTTGTTCCGCAGGATCCGGCATCGGCCCCGAACCAGACAAAATGGTGGAGAGCGAGATGGAAGAAAATGAGATGGAAGAAGGCGAGGATCAAGTTTAGGAGAAAGAAAAGAATGTATAGCCATAAGGCATGGGTCTTCGAAAGCTCTCGGCTCATCAGCCAGAAGCGATTGAGCGAGGTTGTGGACAAATGGATTGATGCGAAGAAGAGGCACGCGGATGAGAAAGACATACAAAAACTGGGGATATCGTTGATGAAGGCCTTCAATCGGAACCGACGATCACGAGGAACACCCCATATATTCAATATAATGGCTGCTACGGACCCGAAATCAATCGATACCACTTGTTTGAACCTTTGCATGGAGGCGTATCTATTAACTAATCGACCGAGCAAGTTAATTGAGGTATATAGGAAATACCAAGTCAAGGCTAACTATATGACGATTAACATCATCCTAAGAAACTTTATTGCCATGGGGCAATTGAGCGAAGCGGAGAATCTATTGAAGGTTGTCATGGAGTCGCGTGGGCTTGTTACGCGCTATTCGTTTCAGATTCTGATGTACGGGGTGAGAGCAATCACCGAGAGTTTGCCGGAGATGACGAGGGTATTTGAGTGGATAAAAACTACCAACCTAAGCCCACACCCCCCAATCTATAATACCATGATCAAGATGGCATTGGATTGTAGCCAGTACGACCTTGCAAAGAAGTACGCGGACGAGATGGTAGAAAAAGGGCTGGGATACAATCTCGAAACCTTTATCCTGTTTCTCAGTACGCAATCCAAGGCCGGAGACTGGGATGCCGTTGCGAAGACGATGCAGCGGATGAAGGACTATAATATAAAGCTGACGGTCAAAGGCTTCAACACACTTTTACACTCATATGCCCGTGCAGCTGATTTGGCTTTGGTTGAGCGTTTTTTCGAATCAATGCTATCATCCTTCGACATAGTCCCAGATCGGTATTCATACAACATCTTGATTCATGCCTCCTGCCGCGCCAAAGATGAAGAAGCCAAGCGTCGATGGTTCAAGCGTATGAGATCAGCCGGGTACCTACCAGATGCAGTTACCTTCAATATTCTATTTCATGATCTTCGAAAAACCGCACCTCAACCATATGTTCTTCGCCGTATCTATAACGCCGTCCTCGACGTAAACCCAGATCTCGTCAACACTATGACCAAGACGATGCTCCTTGACTCCATGTTTAAAGATTCCCTCGCCTACGAGCGCCGAGCAAACCTCCGTCGTACACCCCCACGGTTAGATGACGACATCTTCTTGCCAGAAATTAAGGAAATGGAGTCAGCAATCAACGCAGGCCGCCCATATGATGCAATCTGTATCTTCACCGACGTATTAGCCCAGGGCTCAAACCCCACAAATTTCCTCACTACTTCCGCCATCCGTGCCGCGTTTCGACTTCCACCATCCGAACATGATAACGTCTCCCGCCTTCTATATATTGCTCATAGGCGCGGTGCTCGTATCAATGATATTGTATTAGACATACTATCATCAGACAGTTTCCGTTCCTCCTCTCCCTTTTCCTCACCAGAACAATTGAATACCGTCTTGCAGCAACTCCATAACTCTTACAGTTTCCTAGACTCACACTGTCTACCAATCAGCCACTATATGTTTGTCAAGACCGCATGGAGACTTGCAATATCCGGCGATCCCCACGGCGCTATATTCCTGATGAACAAAATTAGCACTTCGCACTGGGGCTCAAAGTGGAATGTTGTAGGACTGACCACATTGTTGTACGCATACACCCTGATCAAAGATCTCAAGGGGATGAAATGGGTTGTGGAAACGATGGAGGCACAGGAGGAAATGCCCGATAGGCTCTTCATGCGATATCTCCGGCGAGCTAAAGAAGTTTCCGAAAGCCAACAAGACGAAGCCTTCATCTCATGGCTCGTTGTGCGATGTATAAAGCTTCGGGAGGCGCTGAAGGGGCGCGAGGCATACGACAAGGCACGAGAGATTCTGCAGTACTTTGAAGGGCTAGAAGGGAAGCCGAATATCGTATTGAAGAAGGAGGATGGGCAGGGGCGAAGGCGTCGTCAATACTACAGGTAGCGGAAAACATTGGATTGGTTGCTGTGCCGCTCTTTATTTGATGTTTATACCTATTAGCTGGGGCTGGAGGATTGTCTTTATGGGTTTTTTCTTACTGTTTTCGTTTGATTTATATATGTTGTACATTGTAGTGGTTTTGTCCTGTGCACGAGTAGTGAGTGGTGTGTATGTATGTAAATATGGCATATTGGGTGAGCGGAGTATATCATTTTCTTTTGCATGTATGCATATACCGGGTTAGATTGGTGGGTAAAGGTGCATTATAGATATAAGGCCGGCCGGTGCTGGGGTTTTAAACTTCAATTGCTCTTGTATAAATAAAATAGGTTGAAAGCAAATCCTTTATCTTATTGTCAAGATAGTGTTTCACGGTTTATCACTCGCTGACATAGTCGTGAACTTGTAAGATTGATTGATTGATTGATTGAATGATTGCTCCATTAACTTGCAGTAAGGAAGATGATTGGCTGTGAGTAACACTGCTAAATCTACATGTAGTTCAACAGCTGGGGTTAGATCCGGAGAATGGGACCCAAAAACATGTAGATACATGTTCTTGCTGCTTCAAACTACGCCTATGTAGGTGCATACGTGATGATAAATCAAAGCAAAACGTTCAATTCCGCATACAATTTGGTTCAACGTGAGGATTACTACTAATCAATACAGATTGAGTGGCTGGATGTAAGAAGAGGCTATCAAGACGCTATAATAGAATAAAGTATGAATATGGTTAACAGCATGCAGTCTCGCTCTCATGCCCTCCTCTATTATTCATTATTCCTCATAGGAATTAGCCACCATTTTCTATTAATAACGTTTTGGAGAGGTTATTACGGACCCGATAGTGATATTATCGTACCCGAACAAGAAGTGGCCCGAAAATGCGCCAAGCAGCATACAAACAATAAAATAACCTATATATATCGAAGTCATTCTATTAGTCATAGCTATGTATTGAGAGATGCAGGTAACAGTACCGTTATAGTACATGGCCAATAACATTATCTACCGTATAATTATCAGCACATTACAATGAATAATGTCAATTGGAAGGGGTGCAAAATACAAAGTAGCTATACAACCAGTCAGTAAAAGAAAGTAGTAGGAATAAGTAAGATTACGACTCACGCAAGGCCGAATTGAAGCATATAAATTCCCGCCCTAATTGCCTGCTGAAATATTGTTGGCCTATAATTATAACTCAGTGGCGTAATGTAGCCTAATGTCCCCTCCAATGGTACACTCGATATATTAGAGGTTCCTAAGCGGACAATGTAGCGGTCATATCTGCGCTGAGTGCGGCGGAGAAATTCTAGGATTAATACAAGGAGGAAAACCTAGAATAGTGGTCATAAACTTAGCTAGTGATAAGCGAGTCCCGTGGTTGACCATTTACTTACACCGATGCAGGAGCCGGCAAACATGGCAGTACTTCTGATGTGCCATGAACGGGAAATAAAGCAGGAATCAATTGTGTACCAGTTCCAAAACATCTGGAGAAGCCTTGATTAGTTCTGTTTACGAGGTACGGGAGGGAATATCATACGGTTATCTTGCAAGTTGGTGGTGTGGACGTTGAGGCTGAATTTGAGCTCATGGAATGAGTACTCATGGAGCTGTGGTCCATCGTAAAGGAGCTTGGGGAGTAGGAAGTGGATAAGTATATGGGATTGTGGGGATGGTGATGTTCTGAGGGATTCCTTGGAAGATAGTATACAATATCAAGGGCCAGGAAGCTAGGGTATATATAGTCTTTATCTCGATTATGTATGCTATACTGAAGTTCGGATACTGGGTTGGGCTAGATTTTGATGAGAAGGTTAATTATGTTGTGCGTGGTTCTTCTTGCGTTAATCCTAGCCACTTTAATTATCACGAGAATATGTGACCTACATCTATGTCTCCTGTACTATATTCCCGGTAATCACAACATTTTAGGCCCATGGCGGCGCCCTAATGGTCAGAGCTAGAGATCTAGATGCAAACTTATACGCCGGCAGAGGAGGAATCACAGGCTGTGGCTTCACAGCGAAAGGAGTTTTACTGAAAAGACCAAGTACTTGCCTTCCAAATGATACCCGGCCCCGAAAACGTGCAGAGGGGGGAATTCAGCCTTAAGATACATATATATGCACACGTATATATGTGTCTGCTGGTCTGTTTCAAATCTGCTGGCCCTAATCTTGACTTCAATGATATGTTTCAGCCGGGACTCGGGCCATCTTTCTTTGCAATTACGGTTGTGACTCTATAGAAATAACTTGCGCAAATATTTGCTCATGCACGCGTATGGGCTTTAAAAAAGAAAAAAATTGAGGTGGTTTTATTCTGCGCACAGCGAAGTGAGAACGAGACTAATGTGCCGGTTTCTTGGATTAGAAGCTAACCATTCTGCTAGGAGGTTCTTGGCAGGGAGATCTTCTGTATACTGGCCGCTAATATATGTATAGAGTATAGAGTACATGCGTACATGTATGTCTTAAGTGTTCATTCCCATATGCAATATGGCTGACTATGGGGTCAACAAGCCACAGAAAATGCTGGCGAGTAATTGGTGGGAGATTGACTCATGCAGAATAAGAATTTGTTAGCAAAGCCACACTTTGAGCCCCACAAAAAAGCTTAAGGGATATACGTGTACTACGTATCCAACAACCGCTGCTAGATCAGTAATCACACTCTAAGACCTTTTGCGCATAGTTTGTTGATCCAGGATCAGTGTGTGGCTTATTAGACCCTTTGCGCAGATAGAGCTGGCTCTAAATTCTACTTGAATGATTGGTTGATAAGAGGATCGACGCCAATCAGGTTACCAGAATTTGGAGCTGGAGTCTTTTGCGCAAAGGGTCTATTATTATATGGTACATTTACCTCATGATATATAAACAACCATAATAACTTAATTAAGTAAACAATGACTCTTCAGCCCGTTTATATCCGCACTAATGGCCTGAAAAACCTGTAGCAAAACAATCTCCGAGGTGGAGATTAGCTACATTGGCTTATCAGTTTCAGCTACATTTGCAGTGCATTTGATTCTCCCACACCCAATTAATCACATAAGCCAGCCAACCCAAGTTATGGCAATTAAAAGACAACCTTTTGTATGAGGTTGACTGATTCCTATGGCTATGCCAAGTGAAAAACAAACTGCATCCGCTAATTCCTTTTTGAGCGGAAGCTAGGTTTTTTATTTTTTATTTTTTTATTTAACTCATTAATTACATACGGAAGGTAGGATTAAATATCAGGTTAGAGTTCTGAAGCCCATGAAATGGGCCTTTAGTCTCATCAAACATCGTAGTTTCATATCGCTGCTAAATAATGTAAATAAAATCTGGTACAATAACTCCTTATATTTAATCTGGCATGAACGGAGTCACCACCTGCCTCGCACCCGGCCTTCTTCTGATCGGTTAGTAATCAAGTGTGCACTTGGAGATATGGAGTCTAGATACATGTATCTACACTATACTTAAAGAGATAAATAACTCTCCTCGCGGTTTAATAGGGATCCGGAGGTGAATAAATACATGTATGTAGTCAGATGCTGGATACTTTCTACTTGGCCAGCTAGGCTGCTAATAATCTGGGGCTTTCATACGTTCTATCCTATCGCTTGCATGTACTTAGATCATTATAATTAGATCAGGTTTTCGCACGTCATAAAGTTTACCAATCATGGACCATCACTCCCACAGCTGTATGGGTTAGGGTTTGTGTTGCTACATAATCTCTGCCAAGCCCAAAGCAGAAAGGTCCCCGCGAGCTTCAAGTTGCTTGAACCCCAACAACCACAGCCTACCCTAGACCGTCAACCCATCCATCATCATTCATCCATCACCATCATCGAGCTCTTGCCCATACTCTCTTTGAGCTATATATACCGGTGCTAACTCCTCACAACACCTACAATGAATCACCTTCCCGAAGTCTGGGGTAGAGTACGCTTATCCCTCACCACTTCCGCCGCAACACCCTAACTGACATATCCAACTTCAAGCCCAGAAACGATGTCTACGGTGCCTATGATCACTCCTACCTGCAGGGTGCTCACCCGATGCAGCACACTCAACAGCCGATCGTCACCGGTACTAGTGTCATCGCACTCAAGTTCAATGGCGGGGTCGTAATCGCTGCTGATAATCTCGGTATTCCCCACTCCTATCCGGTTATCAGCTATTCTTCTCCCATACTAATCTACCCCGTTTGTAGCGTCCTATGGCTCCCTCGCACGTTTCACCGACGTTGAGCGTCTGAAGCAGGTCGGGACACATACAGTGGTCGGTGCCGGCGGCGACATGTCGGACATGCAGCACCTGTACGAGAAGCTTTTAGACTCGCTGATCATCAAGGAGGAGTACCAGAATGATGGGCACAGCCTTCGTGCAAGCCACATATACAGGTACCTCAGTCGGGTATTATACCATCGCCGTTGCAAATTTGATCCCCTCTGGAACACGATCCTTGTGGCTGGGTGGGATGATGGGAAACCGTGAGTTTACCCCGCGCTGTTCGAAGTGTGGAGAGATTTTTTTTTGCTAACCGTGGTTAGGTTCCTCGCATCTGCTGATCTTCTCGGTACTACCTTCTCTTCTCCCGCGCTTGCTACCGGGTTTGGTGCGCATCTTGCGGTTCCACTTCTTCGCCGTGTCTGCCCCGACGAAAACGCTGTTGAGAGTCTCACGAAGGAGAAAGCGATCGAAACTATTGAGGAGTGCATGAAGGTATTGTTCTACCGTGATGCCAGGTCATTGAACAAATACTCGATGGCTGTCATCACCGGAGAGGGTGTGGAGCAGGTTCCTTTGAGCGGTGAAGGGAAGGAGAAGGTGCATGTCGAGTGGAAGAAAGATATCACTTTGGAGAACCAGAGCTGGAAGTTTGCCGAGGGTATCAGGGGCTACGGAGCGCAGACTGTTTAGGTGATACTGCATGGTTTGATTTACCAGGTTCCTTATCAATAAATCAAGCGCTTGTTGAGGGCTCACTATGACATTCCACTCCACTATGAATTTATCTATCATTAACATAAGTGAATTTGGTGAATCTCTTTGAGTTGCCCAACTACTGGATATACGCAGCATACCTGGTCAATGGATAAAAAACATCTATCGCAAAATATTCATGAAACAATGATGTTCAAGGGTGATCACGTGAATCGAGCTTACTATAAAGCTTTACCTAAACTAAAGAGCTCTATAAATCCTTCTCAGCGTCCAATTTAGTGTCTTGATCTCTGCAGCGCTCTTGTGATCAAGGGTTGCCCGGCTTTTGACCAATTCCACAACTAGTGGATATATAATATAGGTACCAATAATCTCAAGTACATACCTAAATGTAGAGGTCTCAAATCCACTGTTCCTGGCTCCGAAGGATACTATGCGAATAGTCACCTTACTTCTAGGGCAACTATTCAGCTACCGCCTCTAAATATATAACTATACGGTACTGTAGTTAGGTCAGTTGGGTCTAGTACATGTATGTATGTACATCCCTTCTTTCGTCAGAGACATATAAGCCCGCGACGGTGTGGTGATATTAGAGACTTTGCGCAAAAGACTCCAGCTCTAAATTCTGGTAACCTGATTGGCGCCGACCCCCCCGTCAACCAATCATACTCGTGGAATTTAGAGCTAGCTCTATCTGCGCAAAGGGTCTATTCAAAAAAAATCTAGCTACCTACAGACTGTGGAGACACCTGAAAAACGTTTAAGAGAGACTTTACAGCTAGGTTTATTACAGAGTAAAACTGCCTATTAGCGCCTGGTCGTGAAAACACACGAAGGGATATTCACTGGAGTGCGCGGGAGAGTTTGTGATGATCCAGGATAATGTTTGGAGAAGGTTTATGTAATGGCAGTTCGGGAGAACGTTTATCCGTCTTATGAAGGCTGAACCACCTAACCATCTTCCATGCTCAACGTCTCAGTAACATGCAATCAGGCACGTGTATGCTTGGCTGAATTCAACAGTGGCATCTTCGAATTGTGCCTGTTCTCTCACCCATCACATTACCAAGGATCGTCACCGAGACCACTCTCAAGCAGCTCAGGTGCTCAGCACAATGCCATATAAAGCTCTGGCCCTAAGTCCCCAACCCTCTCGGCGTAATTCTAATCGATGAGGGAATTAGTCTTGTCAATTGTTCACGATAGCCTCAAGTCATCATACATCGTAAGGCCTGACACTGATAGAGGGGCCGTCCCCCGCTTTCCCAACAAGGTGCTAGCCTTCTGATATGCACGTACCCCCACTTCGGCATAGCTTCCTTAAAAAAAGAGATGAGCAATGGGATGGAATAAAAGAAACTCGCCGCCTTCAAGCACTATATCTACTCCAATCGTGTACGAAACAGTAAGTAACCCGCAGCAGTATGTGAGACACCGCGGGAATCCCGGAGAATAGCTCACCTACAATTGCATGATAATGAGGAGAAGAATGTTCCTTTCTGCCTGATCTGTCAGAAGCTGGTCCAGGTCAAGCAATGCAAATGATCTTACCCGGACCTCGTCTCTCGGTGAAATAAAGAATTCCGCAATGTTCGATGCCGACAGCCCGCCTGGTGCGGAATTGTGATTCAAGATCAGGCTAAATTCCCTGTCCACCTCCGGCGCCAAACCTCCGAGGAATTGCGGAAAAGTAAACAAACTCGTTATCGATATGCCCGAGTACCGGGATTTTTTTTTGTAGAGGCGGCGGCAGCGGGCAAAGGCATTACGTAGTTAGGCGCACGTTATGAAAGAATTTTGTTTTGTTGCCTATGGTTGGGGCGTGAAAGACGTTCACGATATTTTTTAACCTACTCTAGGTTTTCACGGGCAGACCATGACGAAACGTGGGTGTGGCTGCTTGTTCGAGAAGGCGGCGAGGAAGAAAGCAGGGAAAGGAAACCTGGCCGTCCGCGGCCGTGGCGATCAATTAATTCTCCTCTCCGGAAGGGTTTGCTTTCTAGGGCAGTAGAGCATAAGGTACATGTAGTAAGCTACATGTAGGTATACATCATGGAGGCACATAACATGTAGCCAGTAGGTAAAGAGTAAAAGGTTAACCCCTCACTGCAAGTAAAGTAATACCCGCCCCACCATGAGCTCCCCCACCTCAACTAAGTTTGGGGTGGTAAATTTCGCTGCTCCGCCACGACTAAAACCTAGAACCTAGCGACAGCGGCATCTACGTAAAAAGCATTGCCCATCCCCCTCTCTCCTCTTCTCCTTCTTTCTACTTTCTCATCAGCTTTCTCCGCCATCGTCATCATTATTTGCTACTGATTTCTACCTGATACCTTCACAATTCAGAATACATCGCATAATGACTTCCGCTCTCGATCAGCTCAAGGCGTCCGGCACTGTATGTTACTACTATAGTTCTAAACCTTATTGCGTTGGAACTTACATGACTAACCGCAAAAATTTCTTTAGACTGTCGTTTGCGATTCTGGTATGCCAATGATATTGAGACTATCGTTGTTGTGGGATTGATACTAACCAATTGCTCAAGGTGACTTCGCCAGTATTGCCAAGTACAAGCCTCAAGATGTAAGTTCCCAGCCTAGATATACCCCCAAGCCTGCTCATACCCTAATTGTCGAATTTATAGGCTACTACCAACCCCTCTCTTATTCTCGCCGCCGCAAAGAAGCCTGAATACTCCAAACTGATCGATGCCGCCGTCGAGTACGGTAAGGCCAAGGTACCTACGTGATCAAACCCTACTCTAACCCACTCTCATCTAATATACCCCCTAGGGCAACTCCATCGACGAGAAGGTCGACGCTACCCTTGACCGTCTCTTGGTTGAGTTCGGCAAGGAGATCCTTGCCATTGTTCCCGGAAAGGTTTCCACTGAGGTCGATGCTCGCCTCTCATTCGACAAACAGGCCTCCATCGATAAGGCCCTCCACATCATTGATCTGTACAAGTCAGTTGGTATTCCCAAGGAACGTGTCCTCATCAAGCTCGCCTCAACCTGGGAGGGTATTCAGGCTGCCAGGGTTCTCCAGAGCAAGCATGGCATCAACTGTAACTTGACTCTTATGTTCTCCCTTGTCCAAGCCATTGCTGCCGCTGAGGCTGGCGCCTTCCTGATCTCGCCCTTCGTTGGACGTATCTTGGACTGGCACAAGGCCGCTACTGGAAAGACTTACACTGCGGAAGAAGACCCTGGTGTCAAGTCTGTCCAGGGCATCTTTAACTACTACAAGAAGCACGGCTACAGCACCATTGGTTCGTATCGAGTGACTTCCTTTTAGTGATTTAATTGTTCTAGTTGCTTATTTAGTGAATCAGTCATGGGTGCCTCTTTCCGTAACACTGGCGAGATCACCGAGCTCTCCGGATGCGACTACCTTACCATCTCCCCCAGCCTTCTTGAGGAGCTCTACAACAGCCAAGCGACAGTGCCAAAGAAGCTCTCTTCAGAGGATGCCGTTAACCTCGATATTAAGAAGGAGTCTTACATTGACAACGAGCCTGAGTTCAGGTTCTTCTTGAACGAAGACCAGATGGCCACTGAGAAGCTGAGCCATGGTATCAGGGCATTTGCCGGTGAGTAGAAATCCACCTATCTTGAATCGTCATAGGATTGTGATTGATAATTGGTTACGCAGCCGATGCCGTTACCTTGAGGAAAATCCTCGCCGAAAAGATCAATGCCTCATCGTAGTTGATCTTGCTTATATGTACGAAAACATGATAGAAATGAGTCTTCCTGGTGAAGGGAATTTCGAAGGAACAAAAAAAATTATAAATATATGCTTGTTCTTGATTTTTCGTCATCATTGTTATTGCTTTCGCTATGCGTTCTGCGTCTGCGTGCACACATCGAATTTAAGCAAATATAGTGACTTTTGATTGATAATTTGATTGGTGTTAACCTGTCTTGGAGTTTTTATATGTCATTCACTGGGATTGTGCGTTGTTATATTGTGTTCTTGACACTTTGAATTAGTGATTCGGTGCGGTTGTAGCGACTTACTGTTATAAATTTTACCCTTGATACGTAACTATATGCGCGTTGGACATGAGAAGTTCTAATACGATAAAACCTACATGACCTTTTTATACCAAGACCTTACTGAGTGTGATGTCAATCATTGGCCCATTCCAGCAAGGGTCTATTAAGCCCCTTACTTAAAACCCCTAAACGGACGATCCCGCCGCGACGTCATCTGTCACGTATGTAAATTTCAACGTCAGTCAAACCTCGAAAACCTCAAGCACTCACAATGCCACCTCCACCTCCTCCGCAACTCCACATGCCTTCACCGACAGCAGTGCACCGTCCCTCTCCGCCGCCTCTTCTCACAACCCCACCCGCCCAACCCTGGCCCCCTACCCAGCCAAGCAGCCAACCCGCTCGTCACCCCTCCCCTAACCCGCGCAGAAGCACTTCCCGCAAGCGAAAGCCCTGGCGCAAGCTCCTCTGGGTCAAGCAAGACTATCCCGACAACTGGGTGGATCCTACCTTTCTCTCTCAGTTACAGCGAAACATCAACGTCCACCCTTACGACTTTTACTCCCTCGTCGCCGATTCCACAGTGATCGTGCAGCACCTCTCCTCTGTCGTCATCTTCGTTACATCCTTCATCGCCATATCGGCAGAGCGTGTATCCCCGGTTGCGGTAGCAGTTGCGTCCTCGGCGCTGACCGTCGCGGGATGGGCAATATGGGATATGGGCTACGAGAAGAGGGAGGCCGCGACGGATATGCGCCAGCTAGCTGGGCTGGGCGCGGCGCCACACTCGAGAACTCCATCCGGGAACCTAGTTGGAGGCACGGCGGGTGGACTCCATTCGCGCACGCCGTCGGGTAATGGTGTGTCAGGCGCGGCGGGAAGCTATTTCCCGCCATACCCGTCCAGCACCAGCGGCGAGAGCGGATCCCCGATCAAAAAGGTACCTTCAGAAGTGAATCCTGAGATCGACAAAGCACATATGAAGCATGCGCAGCGGGCTCGACGACTCACAACTGCGAAATCGGCCGCCTTAATATATTGTAAGTTTCCAAGTAAGCCCCAAATATTCTAGATACTGACTCAAAATAGTTACGTTACTCGGCCTCTCCCCCATACTCCGCAGTTTGACAACCACTATAAGCGTCGACAGCATCTGGGCTATCGCGACATGGCTCTTCCTCGCAAACTGTCTCGGATTCGATTACGGGTCCGGTGTTGAAGTCAAATTTCCGGCATCATTACCCACTAATGCTGCTATTACGAGCTCTGTAGTGCTTGCATCGCGCCTTCCGGACACCACACACGTGTTCTCACTAATCCTATTCAGCATACAGGTGTTTGGGCTATTCCCCGTATTCAGACGGTATCTAAAGCATGTGAGCTGGAATCTCCATGTGTTACTGACAGTCGTGCTTGTTCTGGGCGCGGCGGGAGGGCTCGGTGCTGTTGTAGGGTGGGGATGGTCGGTGGTTTGGGTGTGTGGTGTTATTGGCGGAATGGGTGGGTGCGGGTGGTGGCTGATTGGGCTGCAGAAGTACAAGAAGTATGAATCTTATGACTGCGCTTTAGATAAACTATAATATGCTGACTTGTTGTGTGTTAGTGAAATCCATGGACCGTGGGATCCGGCGAGACCGGTTATCAGACGGCAATGGGAATAGTTGTGGTTTGGACTTATACGTATGACTATGTTTACAGTCCCTAATACTATAAGGTGTCTCTCCCAGCATTTTCTCTCTCTTTTTAATACTTTTATATTGGGGTTTCAGGTGTTGCAGGTGTTTTGACATTATATGGATCTAGCGTTGACTATGACGCTTTCCAATATCCAAGCTTTATGTATAATGCTCTCTTGAGGTGTCGTCATTTTATGTATGATAAAACATCGGCCTACAATCGAGATTAATAGACCATAAGATCTACGATTTCAAGAGATGACAGGCATTGCAACCGTTCTGAACCTTGAATTATATCAGACTTTAAAGCCATATCACACGATACTCACTCGTTAATTAAAAGGTCGGAAGTCGTTGCCCACACCTTTGAATGAACGTGCGAGTAGACTCCACTAATAATCGCCTTTGGAAAGTTTTCTATAGAACACCAATTATGATTGCTATAATGCACCCCTCAGACAAATCCTTGCATGGGCGACTGAGGGTTTCTGCCTAATGATACCGTAAAGGCTCGATACGTGAGCCCGGGCCTAAAGCCAAAAGATACAAGACGAATAACAGTGGAGAAACATAAAGCAACCAATCAGAGAGCTCGAATTCGATAGATGAGCCTGGGCTCACATATCGAGTGTTTTACGGTACCTTGAGAGTTTAAAACCCCCGAGACAGAGCTAACCTCTAGAACCGCGACTTTCCAACCGGGACTCGGATGTAAACCATGATTGTGTATTCGCAGGGCCCGAGTGATTTTTTATGATTAAAAATAGGCCCCATGCCCTTGGAAGGGTTCACTTGTTCGCCCTATACCCATCTTTCCTGATATATTTAGAATGGGCTAGATCTAGCATATCCAGATATCACACCCAGTTAATTTTAAAATAAAAATAAAAATAAAGACGAAATTGCTCCTGACAGCCAGCGCCAACTACGAAAGCCTTGACTTTTTTTCCGTGCTAGCTTATTCCGATGACGGGAACAACCAAAAACAACCTCATTTGACATATGTATCATTATTACTGTAAATATTAAACTTGAATAGTGAGCATGGTTCTTCTACCGGTTTTCCGGTCTCCATTTTTGACGAGTATATGTACAGCGGGTAATAAGTCATCGGACGGAACGCCACCAAAACGCGCGTTTGTAGGCAAAATTGTGGCTAGGTCATCGGACGGAACACCATCAAAACACGTGTTTGCAGGCAAAATTGTGGCTAGGTCATCCGATGACTTATTTATTACCCACCGCTGTACGGTTGGAATGATCCATGGTGGGTTAGGGTTTTCTTCTGTAGATTTCCTTTTTATATGAAAAGTATATTTATAAACCAAGTAATTACATGTAACCTAAAATCTATTCTCCAGAAGGCTCGTTCAAGCTCGTGGAAAGAGCATCCGGTGACCCAAAATTTGGAGAGCCGTCAGAATTCCAGTTAACCGGTTGAGCCATTGTGTATCTATTCCCATCACACGCACCAGTTGAAATCGAGGTTGAGTGGTACACGTTCCAAATCTCCGCATCATCGGGGCTAGTGAAAAATCTATCAATCATGAAGTGTTAGTCAAAAGAATCCTATCCCAGATCTAAAAGTCAATATCTGGTTGAGCTTACCCGTTGTGGCCAGGCCCAAGGTTGCCATTCGCACTGCTAAATACCGGTCCACTCTTCGTCCATGAACTCGATAGCAATGGGTCACTACTACCATCCCAAGTGAGAAGTCCCAATTGGTAGCTAGTAGTCCAGCAGTACGAGGCCGAGAAGGTCAAGTAAGTCTTTCCACCATGGTAAAGCGCAGCTGGACCCTCGTTGACGGCACCTCCTACGGTCTCCCATGAGTTCGTGGGCTCGGAGAGCAGATATGGCGTTCCGATGGTATATGCATTGCTCATCTCGGCAATGTACAAGCTCTGCAAGCTATTTGGGCTGAAGCGGGACCATACAAAGTAGTTCCGTGAGGTGGTGCGGAGGACGGTGCCGTCAATGCCCCACTCAGAGCTGAGTTGGGACTTGTAGGTGTAAGTTCCGAGAATGTCCGTACCGCCTATAGTTAGTTGATGTTAGAGATAGCTGCGTATAAACAAGACATCGATGAGAAATGAGCATTTAGGTTTGTCTTGTTTTTCTTGCTCTGTTTTCCTCTATAAGAATGGGAGTTACCTTGCAGTGCGTGTAGACGTTGGCCATCACAACATGTCTCAGTTCCAGCAGTATCTATAGAGAATTGTTAGAATTAAGTGAAGAGAAATCGATAGGTATAAGTAGCTGTATAATGTACATACAATAAATCCACCAAGTATTATCAATCCAGTGAACCTCTGAACTCGAAGCAGTTATTAGTAAACATCATAGCTACATATTTAGTAATACTACAATAAAGGGTCGGGTCATAAGCTACTAACCAGGTGCCCAGAAATTACCAGCCCGGGATGAGGTTGTGTCTATCCACACAATGGTTGGTGTTGCTGTCTTCAATCCTTCTAAAGTAGTTGCTCGAGTGATCTCGATATTGGTCCATGTTGTAGTCAAAAGATGGTAATAACCAGCAGTATATACCATGAAGGGGTCACTGCCATTGGTTTCTTTGAGTGGGTTTGTGAACGTTGCCCCGGTTGCAAGTTGAGCAACAAAGATAAAAAGACATGATACCGCGAAGCCGCGAAGACCGACAGAGAAAAGCATGTTGGGATATAGATAATCACAATTTAAATTGCCTGGCAAGAAATGGTGCTGGATTTTAAAGAAAGGATCAGAGCTGTAGAGCTTAATATATACTCATCCTACCCTAAGGGATGGTGACATGCATATACCGAGTGAGCGCCGATATTCCCGTAGTTTACAGTTATAAAACCTCATGGTTAATCATACACGATATTTTCTACATACGGCTAGCTTATTCGCTTGTTCGGCCTACCCTTCATTGCACCACACGTTTACTATTAGTTTCACTTTTATGCAGCATATATCTTTGTCTTGCGGCCTTGTCCATGCTAGATGTAGAAAAGAAATGGAATATTCGAATAGGGCTGGTTCGGTGCATCTTCCTCGGAATAATCCGAGGTACTAACGCCAGCGTTACTCTGTAAAGCTTGCTTATATTAGTGCAGGTACATATGTCCCGGTAATTTTGAAACACGAATAAATACAAGTACTACTCTAGTCTCGGTATCACTTGGCGCGCGAGATCTACCGACCTTTGCACCACCCATCACTCGATCTTTATATCATCATCATACAGATCTGTGTTATGTGAGATCAGGTACTCTACACCATACAGGATGTGCACAATGTGCCATTAAACAAAATTCGTTAACCCGGCAATAGCGGAACAAATTCCCAGGATCGACATCACTAGGCAAAAGCTTTGGTGCATATCATTGGCTCTAAGAACCTCAGTCCATCAAACGTATACTAACATGCGAACCTCGACACAGCAGGCTGAGGCTTGAAGTTAAAAACTTCCTTGGCAATCTTCAATATTTAAGGACTTGGTTATCATCGCATTCTCATGTATCATCTTTCGTCACAAATAGAGAAAAGGAAGGATGTTGAGTTTGTACATCGTACGTGCGGTGGAGCACATACAGGGTATATGGCCTCATCTCAAAAATCCCATCTATCCGGTGTTTGGAGAGATCGAGAGGGTCTCACCTAAAAAAATCTGTCCTTTTACCGGCTGGGAGCCCGTGAAATATATTATGAAGGTTCGTGGTTGACAGGATCGAGAGCAGTGTGCGAGATCTGCAGCCCTAATTCAAAGAAATATGTGCTCTCCGAAGGGATCGCTATAAGTCCATAGGATTGACGGCAGAAGCTTAGCGATATTTACATAAAAGTGCCGGTGCTGCAGTCTACGTAACCTGGCGTCTTCCTTTAAGTTGTGGTTTTTTTTTTTTTTTTTAGGGGGAGCGTTCAACACCACATACATGTACGTAGACATAGTTTTAGTAAACGCTCCAACTCTTATAATTATAGTTTTCCCGTTATTTTTTGGCGTCGTCAGCTCGTTTATTGAGATCGCTTTTAGGCAGTTGGCAAGCTAAGGATTCAGTACTGGGCTTACCCCGGGCTGTAGCGTTTGGAGGCCGAGGTTGGGATCAAAAGAAGCGGAGAAGTGGGGAATCCTTGCAGGTACTATGCTATGTATCCGCACCCCATTGTGATACTCCGGACAAAACCTCCCGTCTCTTATTCGCGGCACAACGCTTATTGGCCAGAAAAATAAGTACCTAATATATGAATTATCCCTTCCGTTCGGTTTGGAAATGATTTGCCCAAATATTGCTCATGTGCCTTCCCCAAAATCCTATCCCTGGGGATTAATCGATGCCGGCCGGTCATCTGTAATCTGCAATCTGTCATTCTATGCAAGTACACACCTAGTACCCCGAGTTCTTCCTGAGTGTGTCTAGCATCTTTTAGTGTTAGATCGAACGCTTGTATTGCTCTGATGCCTTGCGTTTACTATACGTGAGGAATTTTTGAATAAATATGCCCTCCGTGATGCCTGCCCTTCTCCAGCGCGGGCCTTCAATCAAAGTACCCCATGTGTTCGCTGCTGTTCGTCTATGGTCATCCAAATGACCCAGCCCGGTTTTCATAGGAAATCGCACCACTATCAACATCAACATGGACCACTGGTACTCGTACACTCTTTATGCTTCAAACACACCAAGAGCATTTGTTTATACGAAAAGTGAACAGTTATCTTCTATTAATGAGCTTGCTTCATCGTTACGTCGAGGCCCTGGAAGCCAGAGAAGCTCGGGCTCAAGCGATACAGACTCGAGACCTGGATCGTCGTCGCCGAGGTCGGAAAAGTTCCGGAGATTCACATTTTCTAGTAGGAAGAAGAAGCAACTAAATAGGCCTGAGGCTTCTTCCTTCGACAGCCCAAAGGATGTGGCGCAAGTATTCAAAGCAATAGCGTATTCCTCATACCGTAAGTTTTATAATCCAGACAATCCCTCGTAAAGACAGTACTAATCTCAATTTATACCCTTGTAGAACAACCAATGAGCAACTTCTCCCAAACTGTTGACTCCCGGAACTCACAACACCATGAATGGGAACTCGGCCGGCAACTGCGGAGACATAGTGACAGTTCCTTCAAAAGCACCCACACTTATACGCGAGAGCAGTTCCAAGCCCATGTAGTGCCGTCACAAAGGCTAGAGCAATGTCATTCCTCCCAGTCATTAAAGAAGTCCCTGTTCTTACATACATCTTCTGATGGTAGGATCCTCTCCCCTTACATTTGTATCATCATGACTAACCTGGTAGAATAGCACTCACAAGTAATGTTGAGCCCGCTCCCCCCTACGAGTGGTGCAGAGAAACTCCTAAACCCTCTTCTATACTAGTAGAGAAAACACCACTCAGAGCAAATAGATTTAGTCCTACTCCAAGACCCCTCAGCTCAGGATCGAGTACTCTTGGCGAGGTGGAACATATCCGTATGGAGAAAAGATTCCCATCTGGGTTCTTAATTAATCCATTCCGCACGAAGCACAGTCGATCGAGGAGTGACCAAGACGAATTTGAATCGTGGGAGGAGGCGGTGGATTGGTGGTATGAATACGGTGAAGACGAAAGTATGTGAAAATGGAGTTTGCACTTATAGGTGCGACGTTAACGCTTTGACGCTTTTCTTTGGTGTTATTTGGGAGTTTGGGTATTTGAATATTGGGCTGGATGTGTTCTTTAGTTTTTCCCATGGGACTATTATTTTTTAACGACTGTATACATGTATCATATCATGACAAAAGGTCGAAATACCACGTATTTCTTGAATTCAATTCAAAATTAAACTCCCGGTTTTCTCCTCTGGTCCCTTTAGATGGGCCCAAAATTCCGTATCCGGAGAGCACCAGTGACCGAGACCACATATAGGACTGGGCTGCAATTGGGAGAGCCATGCTTCACCTAATTTGATAATGATTAGACCTGAATAATGCATGATGGTACTGCCGCTGGGTTTTGATATGGTTGTCTTCAAACAAAATCTCGTGTTTAACCAATTAGTGGTTACTTTCCTGTAAGCTTTAGAGTTAATGATCTCTAAAATGTAACGTATATTACGGCATAACCGCCTAGTACCAGGATACTGCCCAAGTAAGACATTGGCCATGCACGAATCAACTTGTATGAGGGAAAAAGTTATATAATAAATTAATTGATAACGTGCATTAACAGGAGAGTGTATAAGAGTATTTTGAAAAGTGCATGTAGTGACTTCTATAATATGTGTTTTGATACCTGTTATAGGGTTCCCTAACCGGCCGGTGGGAATAATTTTCAGGGCCTAATATTTTTAAATTCGACAATATTATACAACCCATATACACCAGAATTATTCCAATGGTAATATCGATCTTTTCCTTTATATATGAAGACATTTGGCATAGGTTTCAATCCCTTGAGATATACATGTATATACATACATGTATACATGTATTATATACAGTTACTACTGGAAATTGCCTCCATTGACCGCTTTGGGGATACTCCAATTACAACTACAGTGAGTATTATGGAGCGGTAAGTGTGTCAGAGTGATTTTACCACCGGTGGTATAAGCGTTGAAGTTCAGCCCTTGTGCCAGTATCAACACTGAGTTTCAGTCTTTATACTGCACTATACTACATAAGCAAATGTTCAAAAAACTTATGAAAAGTTCCCACTGGTGTGAAATTCCCCACCGGTGGACAACGCCCATATATAGTGGCATTATATGGTCCCTTCTGGCCATATATTAGCATTCTATGGCCCCTTTTGGCCAAAAGGTCTGTGCTTTTATCATAAAGGTTTGTATTATTTTCACCACCGGTGAAAAAATAATTTACTACCGTTGGCAAAATCACTTTTGACACATTTACTGCGCCATAGAGTATATCAGTCTTGTTAGTAGCGGAAATAGCTTATAAAAAGTAATAAATAAGTTTAGAACCTTGCTAGCTAGTACATGTACTTGTTCTATATTTTTATTATTTATCTTATACCTCGAACTCAGCGTTGAGTGGTTATGTATTTAAGATGATCAATACTACAAATCCCTAATTATAAACTACATATACCTACATCTAACATCTAACAATATATAACTTCCAAAATTCACATCCTATTTCCCTGCTCAGCGGGACCCTACCGGCCGGGGCTTATGGTCCCCCGCAGTGGTTATGCCGAATGTGCCGGGGAATTCATTTTTTGGTATGCTCCCTCATCTCATTTCCAGCTTATCGGGTTTAAGAGCTTCAAGATTTGGACATAAGTACTTAAATAGCTTCGAAGATATGCACCGCATAAGACCTTGTGTCGAATTCTAACTTGATCCCTGACCCCCAAGTGTCACGAAACCGAATCATTTCTCATGGTTTCCGCCAAGGCCCACTCCACCTAGCTCAGTAAAACACGCCCTTGGGCGTGCAGCCTTTAACAACATCCCTCAAACAACAATCACTACAACTGCTACCCGCCAACTACCAACGAACCGAAAGCCCCACTCATCCCGCCATCACCTCAAAAACAACACCTCCAACTACCAAGGATACAAATGGCATCTCGAGGCGGCGGCGGCGGTGGTGGTAGAAGGGTGCTCCTTCCCCCCATCAACTTCATCTTCAAGCTCTTGCAACAACACTCGACTGTGCAGATTTGGCTCTACGAGCAGCTTGGCATTCGTATCGAGGGCAAGATCAGAGTATGTTTTTTTCTTTGTCAATCGCTGTCGTGTTATCGCCCCGCGCGCTATCTTACGCTCGAACTGCTAATCTCATGTTTAACGATATAGGGCTTCGACGAGTTCATGAATCTTGTAATCGACGACGCGGTCGAGGTTAAGATAGCGACGAAAGAGGAAGCAGAAAGTAGAAGGGAGCTCGGTATGTATCCGTTGCCGGATCCTAGGGGGACACCTATACGAGGATTACCTACTTCCAGGCTAACACAATCTCTAGGTCAAATACTCCTAAAAGGCGACAATGTATCATTGATACAAAGTTTACAGTAATCGGGGCAGTTAGTGGGTGAGATCGGGGCAAGAAATCTTGGGTTGTAAAATTGGGTGTGTCGTAGATTGACAAAAAGTTATGGATCAATCGAATAGAAGCTTCTAAGCTGGCGCATTCTATTTTAGAATAACTTCTGCGAATACTTTATTCTTTAAACTTTGACACATGACGAAACAGATTATACAAGCTTGGGTCTCACCAAAAACTCCATATATATTCGATACTTTACCGTGTGAATAGAAAAGATGTAGGTATCAAGGGTATAGCCAAATTGGCCACATGTAGTTATTTAAAATAAAACAAAAACAAAGGTATTTAATTCGGTCAAAATCTATAAACCGAGCATGACTTTAGTGCATGGTGACTGATCATGAATATGCATTTTTATCTACCTCGATATAGAAATTTACTTTTACTCCAAGACCATCCATCCCTTTTCATGCTTAGGGCTCTATCGTCTTGGCATGCCCCTTCCTCTTCCTCTCATGGCCCGCTGGGCTGCACCACGGGGCATCTTTGAAGGTGAATATCTTATTAGCAATCGAAACCTCAAGTAAGAACAATACTACTCACGGGAGGACCGCCTTGCGGCTGTTCAGATTCCTTATTCTTTACAGTTTCATCGACTGATAAGATCAAACAAGCTGCTTCAGTAGCAGCCTGAATAGCGTTGATCTTCACGGCAGTAGGCTCCCACACAAACTTCTCCAAGTTGTTTGCAATGCCCTCATTGACGATGTCGACACCAGCCCAAGTCTCACCGTTATGGTGACGCATACGAAGTTTGTTCAAGATATCAGTGGCGTCGAAACCAGCGTTATCGCACAATTGTCGGGGAATGATTTCAAGCGCCTTTGCAAAAGCAGCGATAATGAGCTGCTGCTTACCAGCAATGGTACGGGAGTACTCGCGGAGGTACTTCGAGATTTCCATCTCAAGGGCACCACCACCAGCGACAATGTAGTCGTTTTTAACAGCCTTCTTAACAATCATAATAGCATCGTGGAGGGAACGTTCAACTTCAGCGATAAATTGCTCGGCACCACCACGAAGAACCAGAGTGCAAGTCTTTGCTGCAGGACAGCCCTCGAAGAAGTTAAAACGTTCACCACCAATTTGGCGTTCCTCAAAGCTTTCACAAGTTCCCAAATGCTTCTCGTGGATGTCTGAGCAGGTGGATTGGACGCTGCCTCCAACGGCCTTGACAACGCGATCCATATCATCCGCAGTAACACGACCAGCGCAGAAGATGTCTCTATCGGCGAAATACCTACACACCATTTAGCATTGTGTAAGCGTTGAGTCGGGACTACTACATACTGTGTGGCAAGATCTCCGATTGGCAGTTTTGAGAGAACGACCTTTGCCCCAGTATTCGCCAGCGCCTCAAGTTTTTGGAAAATGATTTGCCATTCGGCGTCTACTATAGCTTGGTATTCCTATAAGTCTTTGTTAATATGTAAAGGCTTATGAGAGATGGTTACTACTTACCGAAACCTGCTCTACTCGAACCTCGGCGTTATCCTTTTCACTCTCTACAACTTGTATTAGTACAGTTGTTCAATTTATATTGAATATAGACCCACTCAGTTCCAACTCAACGTTTAGGCACACGATCTTAGGGCTCTTGAAGGATTTGGGTTGTTGTTCGAAACCGGCATAAGAGAACTAAGCATTCAAATCAGTTAAAATTCCGAGATAATAGAAGACTCCCATAAATGAAACTTAAAACTTACGGTTTTCTTGAAAGCCACACCGTTGACAAATAGTGAGTCTTGCAGACCACCTCCAGGTACTTTCTTCATTCCGATAAGCCTTTCATTGAGCTCCTCTTGGTCCAATGACATGACTGCATCCACGCACACTGGGATTGAATATTAGTACTTTGTTGCTTCGCGATCAGAAAGCACAGCTCAACGTACTCTTAGCAAAGAAGGTAGAATTCCTCTTGATAAGTTTTGAGCTCATAGCGGTTGTTGCCAACTTCAATAAAGTATCTCTCCTGTCCCCCTTTTCAATTCTAACCGCAATTTCCTTGATCTTATTCTCGGCCAATCTAGCAGCAGTTCTATATCCTTTGATTATGACCTGTGAGCTAACTCCTTCCTCCACAAACTGCTTACTCTCTTTCAAAATCTCTCCAGCTAAGACGACAACCGAGGTAGTTCCATCGCCGACTTCAGCATCTTGGGAGCGAGCAATATCTGTCAATATACGGGCAGCAGGATGCACAATATCCAGAAGCTGTAGAAGCATAGCTATGTCTTAACAAATTTGGGTCTTAACGTAGTAGGTCTCGGTTAGGTAGACATACCTTCATGACTGTAGCACCATCATTCGTAATGGTCTGCCGTCCGTTCGCGTCTACGAGGAGCAAGTCTCCACCATAGGGTCCCAATGTAGACTTTATGGTATCCTGAACCGCCAGACATGCGTTGATGTTGGAGATGATTTGACCACGGCCCTGGGAGGCATCGGTTCCTGCATAAGGGCCACCACCGAATCAGCTTTCTAGACCTTTCTTTACCTTAGGCGGGCCAGGTTAAGAATTAGTATGAAAAGGGGGATTAAGTACCCTCTTTCAGCACGATAATCGTGGGAGTTTGCCCATTAAATGCCATGGCTGCTTGTGAAGCAAATAGAGGTGGGGTTGGAAACGAAGGATCGAGGGCAGAAAGAGAAAGGAGCTATCCATTATGATTGTTAGCAACCTACTTCACTGATTATTTTTAGGAAGCTTTAGTGAGGATATGTGGATTTAGTTACCTTTCGTGATTGATAGGTGACAATAAATTGGCGTTGTGGGGTTGAACTGTTGAGGTGGAGGGGTGTCGTGGATAACACAGGAGCCGCGAACTTTTTTGAACTGTGGCGGTGGCTAAGAAATGTACTAAATGGCCCGTGCGCCGCCTCAATCCCAAAATCTTAGGCTCTGTTCGGACGGATGCCAATACCATGGTATTTACTCCGAGTAGGAAGGTATATATATCAGTGTAGTATTTGAGTGTTTGGATGGCCCAAATCATTGGTTTTGATCCCATGAATATGCCACAAAATACCGAGGTATTTATTTCCCCTTGTCTTTGTATCTTTGTGCCTCTGCCCAACAATACATGTATCTAAACCCCACCCAAACGCTTTTTTCTTTGGTTTTATCTTAGAGCATGATACCATACATTCGAATTTACCACAGCATTGAGTCTTATGCCGTTTGTATGGACCAATGATTTGATGACATTAGAAATTGGACTCATAGCTAAGATTTTTCTGCTAGGACACTTCAACCTACAATATGAGTGATGGCCGATCTAGATCATCACAACTCCATGATAGTACTATGTTGGTAAATAGACTCATTTCGTTATAAAAGAAATTTCAGGACCTGTTATTAAATCGGGCTACAGGAAATAATGAAGAGTATACTCATTATTTTTATTGGTGTAGTCATAATCCTTTCATTTGAGCTTAATATCCCAATATCCCTATGGGAAATGCTATTTACCATGGGAGAAATATCACCACACGTATGACAGAAATGGCCTAAAGGATAATAGATACCCCCCAGAGTAACAACGCCTTAGATCAGTGGAGAGAATGTGATGGAAGGTATGTATGTGATATGGAAGAGGCAATCGAGGTTAAAAAGACAAGAATGCAGTCAGGTAATTAAAGTGTATGAATAGAACACAGGCGCCTCATGATGTGCTCAACGTTTTAGATGGGACTAAAATGATTCATCCAAATAACAGCGAGCAGCAGTAGCAATTGTAGAATTTTAAGTAAAGCGAGGGTATTGTGAAAGGGGAGGTAAATGAAACCAATTCCAACTGCAGACAAGAAAACAAGGAAAACAGACCAGTATAATAAACCACTGGATGTCATGGCTTATTTTCTCGCTCCCATCGAAAAGTAGACCGAATTAAACACACACAAAAAGCAACCTACGACCAAGCCAACCAAAGAACCAGGAAAACAAATACTACAAAGACGAGGCACCACCACTATTAACGCCTGCAACACTTCCAATACCCCCGGCACTAACTCCGCCCCTTGTCCCGCCTCCGCCCCCAGCGCCCCTGCCAGTGCTCACATGGTTATTTCTTTCCTCCATATAGGATTCAGTCTGCACCTGTTGACTATGTCGTTGCGGCCTCAACGCTGGAGTTTGGGACGCGCTGGCAAGGGGTGTATTGTCACTCTGAGTTCCTTGTGAGTCCGTTGTGCTGGGCGGAGGTGGAGGAGGAGGAGCCGTAGAAATTGAATTGTTATGATGAGTATTACCGCCCCCCTTCTTTCCAGAATTCTTTCCAGGATGCTTCTTTCCCTTTTGCTTAGCTTTCTCAAGAAGGCGTCGTTTTTCTGCCATCTTTCGCCGTTCTTTACGATCTTTAATCTCATATTGTCTTATGAGTGCCTCCGGAGCTTCACCAAATATCATTTCATACTCGCAAAATTCGCAGACCCAATTTTCCCCATTATTATTTCCACTTCCTCCCATTGTTTCCTGTCTGCGCCGTCGCTGTTGCTGAAAGACATATTCACGTCTAGGATTTGGGGCTCGACCGCCAGGTTTCTTCCTTGTCTGTTGGGGTATAGAAGGATAGGCAGTGTGATTTGAAATAGGGGATGTTTGTGTCCCAATTGTATGCATTGATTTTTGATATCCAGAACCGACAATAACCGTTTCTCTGACAGCAGATGTAGAGCTATGGAGAGAAGATGTGGAAAACGCTAAGGTTGTAGAAACTGGTGACTCACAAACAAAAGTGAATTGAGTTTGTTTCGGGGGTGGTGGTAATACAGCTAAATTGCCACTATCTTCAGCCCGACGCCTTGTTTTTGAGGGAATCACAGGTTCATCCCCAGATGATTTTGTTGCCTTTTTAACGAACACATCAGTTGACGGCGATGATGAGTATCTCCGGCAATTCCTCCGCAAAGATGCGTGGTTTGCTGAAGAAATAGTAGATAACGGCGATCTCTGCGCAGAACCACCCGATTTCCAACGGCTCCGAGGTGTAGAGATTGGGGTAAGTGAAAACCCGGAAGAAGACTGAGATCCGCCCCCGCCGGCACCATTTCCTCCAACATTACATGTAGCCCCCGAATTTGCAGGTGTTGGGATCTTCCGCTTCTTCTTATTATTGGTATTCTCGGACCACTCATAGGAATCTGTCGGACCAGCAGCACCCTCCGTTACACTAAGACCATCATTCCCGACACCACGAGAAACCGATGCATTAGAGTTATCCTCCTCATCCGACGAGTCCTGCAGGCTATCCCCTATATTATGATTTCCCGTACCGGAGCCAATAGATGTACCGGCACCACCTAGAGCAGTGTCTCCAGCGTAATTGTTGTATGGAAAGTAAAATAGTGGGGTAGTTGGTTGCTGCGAAGGACCGAACAGAGCAGCACTGGCATCCTCGGACAGTCGTGAACGGAGTCGACGTTTCGGGAGGGGCCTAATGGGGCGTCCGTGCACCAAACTATAGCTACTACCTGCTGTTCCTCACAATCTTTTATTGAGTCCTGATTTCCTCATGCATTGAATATAGGACTGTTGTAGACGGTGATCTAGGGCAAAGAGTGGGGGATACGTGTGTAGGGTTCCCAAGGATAGAGGGGATGGGGTGGGATGGGGAGATCCATACCCACAGCGGCAGACATCGTGGCTGGTAAAAAGGAGCTTCCCGGAAAGATTTAACTGGAGATGCCTCTGGATGGTGCGTTTTAGGTTGGTGGGGGTAAGTGGAGTAATCGTAGTCGAGCGTATGGGATTGTCAATATTACTGGAGGAAATCACTCTGCAGGTAATAAAAACAGTCAGGTAAGAGAATGGTGACGAAGGTCCAGGGACAATGGGGGTATATTTATGTATGGAAATTGACTGCCCCACACAGCACATGGCCCTCCTTTTGCCCACACAAAGAAGCAACGAGGGACACTTGCCTTGCAGAATAGACCGAATATATCAGCACAGGAGATGGGCGATTCTGGGTACAGACACACAATAGTAGCTAAATCTTAGAAACCGATGGCAAAAACGACGATGGTATCTGGGCGAGGTGTGGATGAAAGTGTGTAAGAGAGTGTGAGAGTGAGGTGGGACTTGCTGGTTGGAGTCCTTGCGCTACATCTCGGCACTCACTGAAAGGCTCGATAGGGCAAGCTGGTCCCACACCCCGTCCAATGGGTCTGGGTCCCCGCCGATATCCAATGTCGACTGCCCTGATCGTCACCTTATCTACATTCCCCAAAGCTTGGGTTGCTTTGATTCATAATGTCGTAAAGTCGTCCAAGTCTAAATCGATGGTCTTTCCAGGTTGTACGCACGTCCATACATGTAATAAACGTCTAGACGTAAAACAGCACATCCTAATGACTCGATACTTTACATTGTTTGCTTTTTAAGAAATTATTGATTCCTCTGTATAATACATGTATACATGTATGTATGTACCTACATGTTATGTACCTACATGTATAATGGAGTAGTTGTACATACATGTATGATGTCCCGATAAGTGCTTATCGATATCCCCGCGCCCAGTCGATTCTCCTCAAAGATGCAACTACTCTCTACTCGTAGTTTTTTACAACTACTATTGCATACACAGAAAAAAACCCGCCAAGGCTATTTTTTATATGGCATGCAATAGCAGTTACGTCCAGAAACGCCAGAAAACTATGAGTACTGTAAGCACAAATTCAGGATACAGGTTCGTACCTGATCTCTTCTCATCCTCGGGAACCAGAACGGCTAAAACTGGCCGTTTCTCGCGGGCCGTTATACGGCCAACAATGCTACAATTGACGCCCTGAAAATGGCGGTTGCGGGAGGCAAAGTTGACAGTTACCCTCAGTCGCCTAAGTAACCACACCAGAAAGGTATAATAGGAGAAACCCCATTATAGTTCTTCACACTTACTGTGAAATACGCTGACAGGATATGAACTGCACACAGTATAGTAAAAATCTCTGGAGAAAGTTGGTCAAAATTGACTGTAAATTGTCGGTTTTGGCACTTGGTAAATACTCTCTACTGTCAAACGCTTCGGGGCCTGATAGCAGTCACGATTTCCAACAGACAAGAGAAGCTGAGCGGTTCTGTACATTTAGACGGTTCTGCTGTTAGTGCCTGGGATATGGTGCGGGATACTACTTTACAGCCAATGGGGAAAGGCAAAAGCACAAGCTGCCCTCTAAAGTACAGGCGGCTCTATAGATCTACTCCACAGCAAGAACACCACCATATTCTAGTTCGGAGTTCATAAGTACATGTATATAAGCATACTTAAGTATGTATTCAAATTTAAAGTGTGACTTTGATACCCCGCACTTTAAATCGGCCACTTCGCAAAACCAGAAATCATAGAAGAATAATAGCAGATAGGATATAAAACGTGACGAATAGGAGCCGGTGAAGTCTACCCAACGCAGTCTGCAGCTTGTGCATTACTGCAATTACGATCAGATGCTCCTGGACCGGGTATCAGATCATAGCGGTACTGGGTGCAATAGTACTTAAATGCACTCGGATGTAGCTTATTTCGAAGCCTTAGGATGCTATGACTACATGTACCTACATACCTACATATACCTACTTGCACACCTGTATGTAGCTTTGGCTAGGCTGTCCGGATTTTGTGGCAAATGGTTCTGGGAGCATCTCTTCTTTCCACCACTCTTCTCCCATCGTATTAGCTGTCAAAGCGGAGCCATCTGGATGAATGGATTCAACATACACAACGCTAGTATCTCTAGCTTTGTGCACTACGCATAGGTTTTACGCATAGGTTTTACTCACCATTCTGGAAATCTGGAGACGAACCCTCTCATCTATGATGCGCGTCAGTTCCAGGGAGTGCCGAATCTTATCCCATCTTTTTTGTAAGCAACTTGCACTTGTTTTGAATATGTACCTACATGTTTGTTGTGCTGTGGCCTGTATGGGGACCTGATGTCGCACTTTGTAATTCTCATAACAGCGTCACCGCCAAGACTTGATGCACGCCGCATCGTGGTTCCAGCGTTTCCTTCCCTTCCCGACAACATCTAAGGAGCCGCCTTCTCAGCAATAGATTCTCTTATAACACATCCATCCAGGTCCCTTATTCTTCGTCCTCCTTTAATCTATGCAAATCGTCTACTACCATTACTTCAACGATTTCACCACCAAGTTGAATATATGTTTATTTTTACACTCTCGAGATGCCGGGCCCTCAGTAGCCGATCCTGCGCCGGGAGAAAACAACGGTTGATGATGCGGCGATATTACTAACTAACCTTTCCTTTCCTTTCCGTTTGCATCCCGCAAGCCAACAACATAGGATAGGTAGTATGGTAACAATAACCACGATGGCAGTTATCAGGGGAACAGTGAGTTTGTCTCTGGGGATATAAATGAAGATTTTATTTTACAAAATTGACATTCGATACCTAGAGCGGGGGAGGGGGTAGTAAGCAGCGGGCAGCGGGCACAACAAGCAGTGCACCACACAAGGAGCGTCACTTTGTCTTGATTGGCAGTGGCTGCAGGTAGCTCAAACCGGCTTAGCCTGTCCAGCACTTTTCCACTCGCAGGCCCAGCCCACTTTGGCTCTCGGCCGCAGTTCTAGTCTAGTTCCTTTTTGTGTCCTATTATGGGAGTATTATGGCTGTCGGTCGTTTCCCGTCGCTCGCGCTGCTGAGAAGAAGAGAAACTCTGAGTCTCTCCGTTACTGGGCTCGTCACTCAACGCACACACGCCCTTACCACCCGCTCTCCGTTTCCCACTGGTCCATCTTCCTGTCACTCACGCTCGCCCTCCCTTACACTTAGGCACGCACACACTCGCTCAGTTTCCTCTTCCTACTCCTCCTCCATCCTCCCATGCACAAGCTGTTGTTTCTCCCCCTCCTCCTTCGCCGCTGTCGTCCTAGTCTCCTCTACCATTCTTAAGACGCTTCCTAACCTTTTCTCGTCCCCTCCCCATTGCACTTAATCACTCTCTGGCTCGATTGTATCTACTTCCCAACACCCCTCACCCCTCGGGTTTTCCTCCTCTACTCTCACCCTCCCCTCAATCCTTTATTCTGCTCTACCCCATCCTTCTCCTTATCCTTTCCACGCTACTCACATCACTACTACTCCTTACCACACATCGCAGCAAATCCACTATTCACCATGGTCTCTCCCCGCCGCTCTTCGCGAGCGCGCTCTACAGCAAATCCAGCGCCAGTGTCCCATTCTTCATCCTCCTCGGGATCGTCTACATCCAACCGTGGCCGCCTGCAGAAGCATCTGGAGAACGAATCCCACCCCGAAATTGAAACTACCTACTCTCGACGTGGAGATCACCCAGAGCCCGCGTTTGAATCGCTTCCTGAAGCACCCACAGAAACCAACGGTAACGGTGAGGAGGAAGTCGATGAGACTTCACAAGAGGATGAGATTACCAGATGCATCTGTGGCCATCAGGAATACCAGGGCAGTGACGATGAACAAGCCGATTCTGCGGATGGTCTCTTCATTCAGTGTGATCAGTGCCATGTTTGGCAACACGGGTTCTGTGTAGGCATCACAGACCAGGCGTCCACCCCAGAAAATTACTACTGTGAAAGGTGTAAGCCAGAATTGCATAAGCTCGGACACAGTAAATCTGGGTGAGTTTCATCCCTCGACCCATTTCATTCATCTGGCTTGCCATGAGCTTGATTAGATGACCTGACGACCGAATTCTAACGTGTCTTCCTACTTCAGAATGCGGACCTCCCTTTATCTCCCCACACAATCTGAGCCTACTTCACCGATCAATAGCAAGGAGCAACCTCACAAACGGCGGACTACTATGAACTCCCGTGATGCCGAATATGATGATGCCCTTCTGAAGAAGGTGCTCGAAGAAAGCAAACACGACAAAGCATCCGGAAGTTCTACGCGAGGAACGAGCTCGAGAGGCCGCAAACGAGGCACCAGCGAAGGATCCGACGAGTGAGTTTTCGCTGTCACATCTAAACAGTAACATTTCAAAGGCAGGATGGGATGGCTGATGCTGGGGTGGTAGACCAAAGCAAGATTCGAAACGAATGAGAACTTCCGATTCACCGGATTCGCCCACCAACGGACCCGTCTCTTCGGGAGATGAAAAGCACGGAAAGACGGCTGCTGCACCATGCTCGACTAAAAAATCACGCGGTGCGGCCGCCCGTAACTCCACCACTACTGGCTCTTCTGTGACTGGAAAACGGACCTCCACTAGAAACAGAGGTGGAGAAAAGAATAAGGAAGTGAGAAAAGAAGGTATGTCTTGGTATCTCCTGATTCTTCTTCCTCCTAAATCCCTTATACCTCTCAAATGGCATATCTAACGGTATGCTTTATAAACAGATTCCGAGCACTCAGACGAATATCCGCCACCTCGTTCTAATAACCGCAATCTCCAAAAGCCTTCAATAGAAGAAGCGATCAATCCGCCGCCGCCTATCGAGGCTGTTCCAGACACCCCACAACAACCAGCTAAGCGCGGTGGACGCAACGGACAGACAAACGGCGGCACTTCTCGACGTCGTGGAGCCTATCGCCATCGCCAATCCGAGGACCCCAATGATGCCAGCATCACATCTCCTCATGTTATGACGCGAGACCATTCATCCACTGGAGGGGGCCAGGTCCAGAAGGCTGACCCCAGCACCACCATCCTCGATAAACCAACAAAGCCCAGAATACCTCAGGCTAGGATGAGCATAAACGAAATGAAGAGGCGAGTAAACGGAATCTCGGATTTCATCACACGTACACAGATTGAGATGGCCAACTCGAGGCAAAGCGATATCTACGCATATCTATCTTGGATGGAGGAGAAGGGTACCCCCGTTAGCAATTTCAGCACACCACAAGACACATCAAAGGCAGTCACACCAACATCAGGCACTGCCCCTGATGACAAAGATCTACCCCAAATTCAAATAAATGGTAACAATGGAACGGTTAAGGTACTTGAGAAAGCAACCGAGATGTTAGTTGGCGATATGCAGCCGGGAGCGTTAGAGATGATGGAAATGTTATCGAGTAAAATAAATCGATGGCAACAACACTATGGGGAAAAGATATGAATGTTTTTTTTTTCTTTCTGACGAGTCTCTTTTCTACTCTCTTCTTGTATATGGGTTCCATGGATGTCGGCTGGTGTTTTTGCTTTCCCCCAAAAGATTAATTGTAGTCTTCCCCTTTCATTCCTTTCCATTCATTTCTTTTGTCTTTTGTTTTTGGGCGGCGACCTGGAATTGGGGCCGGAGTACTTGTTTTATTTCTGGTGCTTTTATTGTTATTATTATCTCAAGGGATTGTGTTTTCTTCCATCAGTTCAGTGCCCATTGGAGTTTCTGTTGTCCATGTTCCTTTACGCCCTGCCCATATCTACAATGCCTGCTTTTATGTGATCCGAGGAGTAGTACCCCATAGTAAATGCTTAGGGCCAAGAATATATGCGTATCTTGAAACGAGCTGGACGGCCAAAACACAACCTTTTTTCCTCCTTTTTTTTCTGTATATTTATCAACTTTTTTTTTTCCTTCTTCGGAAAATCTCCGCCCGAAATGTTCAATCTCTGGGATCTTGGCCCAAGTCCACGAATTCCTGGGACCAGAACTTTTTTTTCCTTCTTTTGGCCAATTCTTTTTATGTTATTCTTGGTTTCTTATTTAGTAGGTGTGTAAGCGGGTACAATCTTTTGTTAGACCACCTCAAAACAAAGGTACACACTGGTCCTTAGCATTCGGGAATGCGGGCCCGGAGCAAGTAGGGTTGATTAACATTTAGGCCATTGATGGAAAGCGGGCCAAAAGTTGCTCCCAAGTGAGGGGAAAATACATGGTGGGGTGGCATGATCCAGGATATCATGGGCCGTTGTAGGTACAGTACTCTACTTTAGAATATAGTAGAGTATCCGAATCGGGACTGTACCTATACCACCTATCTTCTCAGCTTCATTCCAGCTCTCTGAAAAAGGAAATGCACTTTATGCTGTACTTCGGGGGTGGGGATAAGTGAGAAAACAACCTTCACGCAACCTTGGCAGCGCGGTGTCTTCCACACCCCTAATACCGAGCGAACCTATCTCTGTCCGCCCGCCTCGCCTGGCTTATGGCCGCTATTCAGCGATTGGTGGCCACGGGGATGGGTTCTTTATTTTACCCCGCTCACTTTTCCCTTCCCGAGACAACCACTTTCTTATTTTTTCTTTGCATGTATTTATCGCATGGGGTATGTGTTACTGCATGCACTTGGCTTCTTGGCGGTATCCTATGACGTCAGGGGACCTGGGACTGGGTTTGTTCCAACCAGCACGACACCTGTCATGCCAGCTAAAGTCTCTTTTTCGGAATCCGGATGCAGGGATTGAATGTGTGGATGAGGATGCGATGTGGTGGGTGAGGGGCCGTGATCTGCAGCGCAGGTTAAGTGATGATGGTCGCCAGCTTTAAAGATATTTGCTGATATTGAGTTAGAAAAGGTGGTAAATGGTGCCGGGCTGGGTCTTCCCCAGGTTTCCGTTTCGTTTTCGGGTCAAGCCGTGAGGCTTAGAGCTGGTAATGAAGTTAGGAAGGGCTGGGCAGACACCCAATGTCGCAACCGGTTCTAGGACGTGTTTTGACTACTACATGTAGTTTGGGGTTTTTTAAAGGACATTGAGTATTATGAGAAGGTGCCATGAAAGACCAAGGCTAGTGTCGATTAATCTAACCGTCATGAACCACTCATTTATAAAAATGGTTGGGACTACTACGAACTTTAATATGATGGCGGACCAGAGTATTAAACGCTGTCTACATATATGTATTCAATAACGCTCACAATACTTACAGATTTTGTAGAAAAGTCTCGGAAAACATTCTAAGAAACGCAACATGTCGCTATTTACATCTGTGGGTCGCTAATAAATCGGATTTTCTAATGATGGTGAATATTGCCTCTAATACATATCTTCAATTTCAATTTGAGTCCTATTTTCGCCCTGAGAGAACCTGCAGGAGGCCAGCCGGGCATACGTGTAAGATCTACTGCAACCACGGCGCCTTGAAGTCCCTAGATCAATACCCCAAATGCGTTGTATACGTACATTTCTGACTACTGTTAGGGTGCTTTGCGACTAAGTCTTGACGGCTTGATATGTGCAACACGTTTGGGTGAAACATAACTTTGTCATCGAGGCCATAAACATTTACAACCATCAGCCATATCAGTCCTACAAGTGATATTAGGGAATATATGAAACCCGTGAAGGCTTTAAAACAAGACTTCCGGCGGCTGATTGGTGACAAAAAAGCCCTTGTAAGGCTCATGAGGTTTGGTATGACAACGGCAAAGTAAGCTTTATCCCCACACAACCGGCCGTGAGCAGAAAAAATAAGCTCCCGCTCAGACATTATTACTTGCATAGTTAGAAGTGACGCAAACTGATCTTCAACACCCATCGAGGTGTCGAGTGATATTTCCTGATCAAACACGCTAGTTCACAAAGTTTAGAAACCAAGTATAGTTCTCTCTAGCCATATATATATATAGCTATACTACCTGGGGTGAAAATTAAAATCAAAGCTCCCCATCTCACTATTTACC
Organism: Morchella sp. 2016-41; assembly: GCA_024713855.1. Lineage (NCBI taxonomy): Eukaryota > Fungi > Ascomycota > Pezizomycetes > Pezizales > Morchellaceae > Morchella > Morchella sp. 2016-41. Next base: position 664,026 of record JAMGZD010000005.1, read on the forward strand.
CTTGTTCCAACAGTTAGAACCTTTGCCTTCAACCGCCTCAGTTCCAAACTTTCTGTTTCAACTAGATAGACTGCCTGCACCACCAGACTGAGCCTTTTGGAGGCAAGAAAATTTGGAGAATCAAGATAACAAAAATTAATTTCAAAAGCCTGATCCATCGCACCGTGCTGTCCCTCCCTCTGTGCTTCATCAGCTGCAGGGGCGGGGGAGGAAAGAATAAAAGAGAAAAAACCAAGCTCCTAAGCCAAGAGGGTATAAGTAGACTGTAAACGCCTTTTGTCTGAAGGTAGCGATAAATGCAAGTAAAGTGAACGACAGGGATAATTAATGTTGGGGGGACTACAAGGTGGGCAAACAAAAAGGGGCATAACCAGAAGAGTAATCCAGTCAAGTAAAAAACCAAACCTTACACCACAAATATAAACAATGACACGACGAGAATGCATACTTACATGTATGCATCTGAAAGGAGAAAAAGTGACCAAGATATAAAATCAATTCCACTCCAACCCAATGACACCCATACAAACAAAGACAAAAAAGATGAATCGTAAAAGTAAGAAAAAAAGACCCATATCCTTTCATATAGAAAATTCACCAATTGCACCTAGCCCGTTCTTTGATACCAACGTTTTTTTTGTTTCGTGCTTCGCCGTGATAGCCCAGTTTGATGCGGGAATGCCGAAGATAAGATTGCCGTGTCCGGATGAACACTGAGCGCAGGTAATCCCAGCGAAGCCGACTTTGAAGGAGAGAAAAAGAAAAAAACGAAAGAAAGAGGAAAAAAAGAGGAAAAAAAACAGACCCAACCCCACAACCATGCCACATTTTGTACGTGCGATATTTTGCCCCCAACCAACCCCAAATCCAATATACCCCATCTTTTGCGAACAACCCAAACCCCAATTGCTTGTACCCAGTAGAGTTCTTCCTCCCAGAAACTCTTGCTCTTCACCGGAAGGAAGATACAAAGGAAATAACAGGAAAAAAACAACCCCTTTTTAAATGCCTTCGCCATTTGATTGAAACCCCTCTGCCCACCTGTAGGTATCCATACCCCGACCCGAGAGAGGAAAAATAAATAAAAAAAACAATGAACAATTACAAGACTTAAAACACTCAACAAAAAGCAAGTTTAAACAGGTCCTCCCAAGACACAGCGCCCCGAAGTATCAAGAATAAACACCCCAAACAAAAGAGAACCCAACTATAAAACATAAAAAGATTTAACCCCAAACGCTAGCGACAGTTCCAAGGCTCTTGTTGCTAGGGCCCCAAACCTTGCTCCAGCCAAGTCCATCGGAACCTTGACCGTTGGGAGTGGAATTATTAGAAGGCGCAGGCGAAGACCTCTCCTTTGAAATATTATTGAACGGGTCGCTCTCCTGTGCAAAGCCGTAGCTCAAAGGTGAAGGCAGAGGTGTTGTTGACCTTTTGCTGTTTTGCACTGCAGGGTTTTGACCTTGTGTCGGGCGTGTCCCGATGGGAGCGACTCCTGATGAAGTCACGGGTGTTGTAGGTGCACGCTGTGCACGTGGTGGAGAACCACCAGGAGACGAGGCGGAAGTCCGGCTGGACTGTGCTTGAGCACCTGCATTCTCAAATAAGCTAAATGATGCAGACTTCGACGATGGCGAAGACGCACTGTTTGTGCGTGAACGCGTCGGCGAAGCGACGGCAGATTGTCCAGCATGCTGACCTTGCTCAGTGGCGGGGGTTTGAACTGGAGTAGTATCAATGTTGCCATTCTGTTGATTCCCAAAAGGGTCAAACGCGGACGAAGGAGACGGACCACGTGTACCACCAGCATTAGATCCTGGTGCCGATGGGCCATTGGAGTGGATGTTAGAGCCTCGTGAGACAGTATTTTCATCCAAATGGCCATCCTCGGATGTATGGCCATCGGGGCCTCCGGCATAAAGAGCACGGTGCTGGCGAGCAATAAGATCACGTCGCTCGTCCTCGGTCATAGCGCTAGGACTCATGACACGATCCTTTCCGTAGGTGGAAATTTCGGCCAACAATGCTAAAGGGCCTTTATAAGTTGGGTCTCTCCCAAGATTTGGAGTGTTCGAAGACATACTCCTATTATACTGCTGCTCCTGATGATAGTTGCGCAGATCACGCTCCCTTTGAGCTGCCAACCTTCGCTTTGCCTGCATCATCTGTTCTGCCTCTGTTTGACGCGGCTGGAAGCGCTGAGTGGCGTAAAAGTTCTGGAGATTCGCAGCAGATTGAGAACGCATTACATCAAAATCCTGAACAGAGTAATGACGGGTCGGTAAAGCGTTTCCCATGCGCGTTTCTGAACCTACTGGATGATTAATTTCAGTCCCAAAAGGGCATGGAAATACTATATCCAGAAATACTTACCATGTTCAGGGAAACCACGGGGGCTCAACACTGGCAAGGAATCACGGCGCTGAGGAGCAAACATCTTTCCACTCTTGACAAGATTATCAACAGCTCGGTCAACCTCTATATATGATGTTAATACTTTGTAATACAAAACCAAATTAATCCTGCTTATAAACCGCTTACCATCAATCTGGGCGCCAAAGGCAGCGGGGTCTTCAGACTTCATTTGAGCTGTGTACCGTGCGGTCAGATCCGAGGGATCCGAGGCATGAGAACGTGGAAAATGCGTCTGAACAGGAGTCGTACCAGCCCGACCTTCCCAGTTAGGGCGAGAGCTTTGCCAGGTTGACGCCTGGGTTTGGGCTTGATTTTCGTAGTATGACATGATTGTATCTGCAAAATATGAAGCGAAGGGAGTTGTATCAATAAGACGGATAGTGATTGCTAGGGCGAAAAAAATGCCTAGATGGCTATTCCACACTGTAATCGAAAGAGGGGATTGGGGAGGGGATGGGTTGGGTCCTGTCTAAATGGTGGCGAAGTGGATTAGTTAGAGGCCAATAAATAGTGTGAAGGGTTTTCTTGATTTTTGACTGGCCAATAGCATTGTGAGGAATCGAGGGATAAGAGGATGAACAGCGGAGATAGAAGCAGGGCTTTTTTTTTTTTCGGTACATAAAAAGTGCAGCTAAAATGGGGTACAACAACAACGTATGCAAGACAACGGCAACAGCTGAGGGAAATTGACATACCACTAGCACAGCGGGTGAATAGCAGACACAAAAGGAGTTGTCCACAGGATTCCACTGGAGTATGTTGAAGAGGAGGAGTAGGAGGGAGAGAGGAGTAGAAGAGTGAGAAGAAGGAGAAGAAAGAAGGAGTTCTTGTGTCGAAGAAGCAAAGAGGGGGATATGAGAGGTTGGGTGTGGAAGTCCTCGGGGTTGGGGGTTAGCCTTTTGGGGTTAAACTGATGATGACGGGGTTGTGCGGGAAAAGGGAAAGGGAAAGGGCCCGTGTGCAAAAGCCAGCAAAGGAGGAGGAAGAGGAAGAGAGGGAAGGGAGGAAGAAAAAATCGAAAGAAAGGGAAGGGAAAATGTATATAAATATCCCTAGTATTTAGAAAGAGGATAAATACTGTTTAACTGGAAAATTTGAGACCTCTCGTTCACTCAGCGCCGACTCCACAAACGCCGAAAGAAGATATCCCGGCAACCACGACAGGCAACAGTTTGGACAGAAAGGGACCGCAAGTAAGGAGGCCAAGTCTGGTCGAGCGATGTGCGGGATGGGGGAAGATATCGCTCCACGCTTCCCAGTCTTCCAGTCCAGCGTTGGGGCCGCTGCAGTGCCAGTCTGTCCATTGGCTACCTGTGGAGTAGAGCATATGCTGTGACCGACCCTTACTCGCTGCTGGATTGGGCAGGTTCGGTGGTGGTTCTTCACTTCCTCACTTTCTTGGTGTAATGTGCATCGTTCGGTAGTCACCCTTTTTCTCGTGTCTTTCTCAAGGTTCCGCAGCCGCGAACGTGTCCTGTCCACGACTTGAAACCCCAGATAATGATCCTCCTTTCAAGCTGCGATGTGTAACAGGACATAATTTTTGCAAGGTCGAAAATCAATTGCATAAAGCGGCCTCTAGGGTTTGATTCCGCCGTACCCTGGTGGCTCCGAAAACCCAAACTGGTCTGCAGTTAAGACTTTTTGATACTGCGGCGTACACGAGGACGTCTGTATGGAATGTTCTTAAACAATCACACTAGGAAACATAAAAACGGACGAAAAATCCCACATCGAAGGAAGGTCCGTAATTCCCTTTTTGGAACATCCACCACATCATGGCCTAAAATGGATGACCTTTACGTCTTATTGCGTTTAAGAGGCCCATTGGCATGGACCCAATAACTTGTATGACATACAGTACTTATCGGCGGCAGACATGTGCCCTCCGGTGGAACACCACCGAAGCTGTGTACATGCCTCAACTGGAAATACAGTATCTATGCTCTATCTAGAATACTTTCCAGGGCTTAAGCCTAGGCCATGGAACACAGTCTTAAATCCATAAGATAGTGAGAAAAAGCAAAAGCAAAAGATAAATCACACAATAATACATGTACCTATAATCTTAGCTTGGTATCAAAGCTCTTCAGGTTTTGGCATTGAGAACACCTGCTTTATCAAACTGGTTGAAGGATTACCATGGTAAATTAAAACGAAGAGATTCCGTATTTTACAAAGGCGTGTGCATTTCCCACCGATCTCTTCCGTGTATGAGGGCGATCATGTCTATCTTTCGCTTCGACGCCCTTTCCAGAATAATAACCCCGTGATGCACCCTGCGCAACTGATTACGGCATCCAATACTTTGCGCCCCAATTGCCAGACATAGGGAGACCAACGCCCGATTTCAACCGCCACCACCAGCAAAGAACACTGGATGGAAGGTCTCTATCTTCAAAGATAAAAAATAAAATCTAAAAGTGACCACAAAATCAAAACCGCCGATCCCTTTTGTGGCTCTTGGAATCAGATTAGTGACGCCATGGCCATTCAAGGAATTCTCGAGAGGGAAGAAAAAAAAAGGGTGTGCGGTGAAAGCCTATGTCTACGCATCGTCACATCTCACACGGGCTCTCATCCGGCACGTTCGCCTTCAGGATCAGTCGATCTTCTTTTTCTACCTCTCCACGCTTTAGAAAATATTGATTTCCGAGAGCACCCAGTTTACTCATCCCCGCTCACTGGTCTCGGAATAGTCCTCGCTCGGGATATCGGGAAAGACAGAATTCCCGCCGACTCCTTGCAACCGAGACCACAAAAATACATAAGAAACATGTAATTATAGGTACCTGTCTGTATTTGCGCTCGCCAGCGATGCCCCAGTAGCGTATGACTTGTGGTCAATCTAACAGTGCAGACATATCATCACCAACAGCACAGCTCCTAGTCAATTTCCTTTATTGTTTTTATCATACATGCCAAATAAAAACTACTGCGCCTATGGGTATGTAAAAATGGATAGACTATCTATGAGTAGAGAATAGTAGATCATGTGTCTTTCTTTCGGTCCGCACGGGTCCTTGAACATGTGGGCCGATAACATTTCCCGGCCCAGCAGGAGAGCACAATATTGCTTGCAGCGCCAGGCATCTTGGTGGGCCCGGAGAACAGCGCAAAAAAAACTGGGTGGGCAGGGTGGAGGCTGAAAACCCCTGAAACAGAAAAGGTAACTACTTACTCAGCTGCTGCGTGCGAACCCGGAATCAGTCGGACAATAAAATTGGCAAATGAAATACCAAACTTGCCAGAGCCTCGTTCGTTTACGCAACTCTGCAATGAGACACTTCCAAGTATTTAACCACCCAGCGCAGAGAGTCTACCTATAGGCGCTTAGAATTAGAAGAATAAATGGGCTTGAGTACTTAAACATTCAGCAAAATTAAAAGTTCGTAATTAATTGACGGCAAGTTACTGTACTGCGTCTAGTTCAATTAGGCATCCTCACGTGGTATCGCACAAACGGTCTTGGTAGAAATACGTCCAGGGTCAGGGTTAGCAATCCACAAATAAAGAAAGTAGTTACTATACTTAAAACAAAGAGTCGAAGCGATATAAACCTAAACATTATGAAAAGTGACTCTCGACAACCTATTCTTCCCCTTCTTCGTTCCTTAATCCGCCCCATCCTAATCTAGGCGAGTGCTTGATAAGACGTTAAAAATTAATTTGCGGGTGAGGATAATGGTGCCTAGGCATTAACAGGCCTCTTTTTGACATCTATCTTGGGTTTAGGGTAAACTTTTGGGACAGGTACTTGCATATACACATACACTTCGATATTGAAGTGGGGAACTACATACCGGCAAACGACACCAGAACTATTGATTGAAACCTGAAGCATCACATTCTTCCACGTGAGCAGAGTGGGGGAGAGGTATTATATAGGCCGGTGAATCAATTTTAAGCTTGGTAAGTGGTCATATGTTGCTAAAATTTCAGCGAGTGATAAGCTATGAATGTTCGGACAGACTTCGAGTGATTTTCTATGCTCAAACAGTTTTCAAATATTATCAGATTTATTTAGAATCAACCATAGGTAACACGGTTCTTACATATTTAAGCATTTCTCAGATTTCCGCTATATTGTCAAAAAAGAAATAAGAAAAAGCAGAAGAAAATAATTACGTTCGTAACAAGATTTTATTCCGCCCACATTTAGAAATAAATCTCCTGAAGTCTTTCTAACTTAACCTAGATCAAAACCGATTATTTTTAAATAGCTTTGGCAATTCCTTCGCCGCCTCTGAAATCTTTGGAGAATAGTGTTTTCTCAGTAAAACCGTTTCCCAGATCGTCGCAGCATATGGGTTACTAATCTCTGGTTCGTCGATATCCATTTTATATGTTCCATCACCGACCCTCTCCTCCGTCGAGAATAACCCGTGAAGTCTACGTTGGTGCTTCTTTGCCATTTTGTTCAGCATCCCTAGTGTTGCTAATGCTGATTTTTCTGGCATATTCAAACTAGAAGTCATCAGCCGCTTTGTGAACGCTGCGATACGTATCGGCGTGTTTGATTTGTTCGCGTTCTGCTGGAAAAAGATTGTGTTGAGGGCGCGGATCAGCATCTCGATCTCGGTAGATACGTTGATCCGTTTTGAGGGCGGGGTGGCATCATTCGGATCGGGAAGACGCATAGACTTTGTGGAGAGTTCGAGGTCAGGGGACATGGAGAGATGTAGTAATGTAGCATAGAGATGTGTAGTGAAAAAGGTTAAATCAATGCTCATTGCTTCGCCTATGTGCGGGTCAGTAATCTCCACCTGAGGGATCTGACTGGTAGAAAAGCATACCTTGACCGGATAACAGGGCAAATGCTGTTATGACACAGAGAAGCGCTTCCCGGGTGGCGTTGCGCTGCGTTGAGGTTTCGATGTCATCATCCTCTTCCTCGTCTTCCAGTGCTGCTCCAATGAGCTCCTTCAAGGCCACAAGAAGATCCCCGAAAAAGTCCAAGTTTATTAAATGTGCGTACCTGCATATCTAGTTATTAGTCATGGTAGCCCATTATCAAGAGGACGGGGAAAGCCTCACTTTGCTAATCCTTCTAATGTCCCACCCATAAGTCCCGGTGGCCTTTCTTTCAAGATCCTGAAGTAAGTTCCAAAGACCAATTTAAGTGTCTCAGACTGACGTTCTTCTCTCTCCTCGTGCGAGACTGTTGCGTCTGCCTCATCCATCTCCTTCTCCGAGATCTTCCTCTCCTTCTCTGATTTCCTGGCTTTCTTAGTCCTGAATTGGCGATCCTTCTTCTTGCGTTTTCTTGGATTCTCAACTGTTTCTAGAGAAGCCTTCACGTCGAGCTCTGAGAGTAAACGCAGCGATAGGAAAGTATTTAGTACGGACTCGTCAACCATGAAGCCTTTGGCTTTGAACATCTTTGTAAGCAGTTGGACTGCTTCAAAGGAGGCTGCGCCATCGTCATCATTACGGAAAAGATCCTCCAGCGTTGTACGACACTTGACAAATACCTCATCCAAGGTCTTGACACTAACACGCTCAACAATGATCTTGAGAAGTTGGCTGCGGAAGTTGAAATGCGGAACCGTGGAGATAAGTCCGCAGGCGCAGCTCACAGCAATCTTCCCGACAGCAACAACTTTGGGTGAATGATCATTTCGAGAAGCTATTTTAGTTTAGAAATTAATTCCGAGAGACTTCAAGGAGACAGGAAATCTATACCTCTAGACAAGTCCGCCAAGTTTTCAACATATGCTTGATAATTTGTGACCAGGGACTGCTCAAAGCCTCTGAGCTTCTTCACCTCTTTCGTAACCTTTGACTTCTGCTCCTCTTCTGTCAGAGGTCTTATCCGATACCCAGGGATTATATCCTTATATATAGCTAATTGTGTCGCCAACGCCAGCTTCTGTATCGTAGGATTTTTATCCTCCGATATTTCGCGTAGTCTCTTGAGTAGCCCAACCTAAACCACACATTCGATGAGCGAGATGTCCGAGCAAACATCTTCTTCTTATAAATCAACATACATTTTCTTCTGGATCCTCGTTCAGAAGGATTGCAGCATTTGACAGTTCCTCCTTCGCATTTATCACCCTTTGGCGCTCTGAAACTTTCGGGCGGACTTCCAATTCCTTCACCACAGGTTGAGATTTTTTTTCCTCTTCAACTCCCGCCCATTCTTCTTCTTTATCCTCTTCCTCGCTGTCGTCTGTCCTTTCCGGAAGCACAGATTGTAGCACTGCTCCACCGGGAGTCTTGATCGGAAGCCGGGTGCTTTCCTTCTCGGCTTTCCGTTTCTTGAGCGCTCGCGGTCGGCGTTCGTAATCTTGTTCTAGGTCCCATTGCGCCGCTGCGGCGAACTGGTGTGCAGTCTCGGCGGAGGGGCCGGACGACTTCTTTTTGGCCATTGCGTGTAGTCTTGGGGTGATCTTTTTAATCTGGGGGTTGTGGTAGGTTGGGTTGTCTAAGCATTTTTTTCTGCGGTTGGCAGAGCCGCTATGCAGCTAGAGCAGGCGATCACGTGGTGGCTGTACTGGGTTGGGTACCCGCACTAGCAATATCTTGCTATCTTGATCATTGATGCATTCGATTATGCGTGTTTCACAGGGATGAATTTAATGATAAACATTAATTCCGATAACTTTGTTACTAACTTAATAGTATAGGGGTTTCAGCTACCTAAACAAATCTAGATAAGGATACTAGTTGGATTATAAAATGCGATTGAATTAGATTTAGTCGCTTGGGATTGTGTGTTTCGTAGATTTTAGTAGAGCTACTTTTGATTGGATTTTACTTTATCACAATCTTCTGAAGTTTAGCGCTGGTAATAGAGGGGCTGATGCACATTTTGCTAACCACTAAACATTCAAATGATTCTTTGGGGGACCAATGGCGCTTATATTTGTGGTTTCTAATGGACGATCGAGAGGACCTCAGGCTCCCCGAGAAAGTATGTATTGATTTAACTAAGGGTCTGAAGACAATTTTTGAAAATTAAGTAATTATAACAATGTAGTTATGGAGAGATTTCAACTGCTCGTGCTTGAGAACTAAAATAGAAATAGTTATTCTCTCTCTGGACTCCTTATCACGGTACTGATCGCACATTTACAGGAGTGTTACAATTTCGCACATTCGGTTTTTATATCGATATTGGAGGAATGAAATGAGTTATCAAGCCTCTTTGCAAGAGTTTGGTGTTCATCTAGGACATAGGTCAATTGTACCAGGATGGTTTACTAGTATGAGAAAGGGTATCCGGGCCGAAAAGAGGACCAGGGCAAGGTTTGTTGGGCCGAAAAGGTGGATGGATATCACCCAAGCCAGGGCTTGTCACTATCCCATGGCCTGGGAGACATGCTCAGAATCTGGTGCACTCCATATTATACAAACCTGGCGCTTAGGTTACCATATATAGTAATAATTAAAACAAAATATCCCACAAAGCAACAAACATTGGTGCCAAGACACCGAATCTGCAGTGCACCAGATTCTGAGCATTTCTCGCCAGGCCATGGGATAATACGAAACAACGGGGAAGTATACGAAATTATTATCCGCACTTCAGATTAGAGGGACACAGAAATGGTTCAGTACGTATACCGTTACAGTTTCCGTACCCGATTCGCCGCCCCTTTTCATGTTGAATGTAGAGTAGGTACATGTAGGTACATACTTACACAAGTCATTATGCAAATATCCCAGTGATAAGTAATCACGAGCTGCACTCATTGCTATTGGCCCCTTAAAATTGCCAAGGCTTCTTACATATCGGTAGCTGCAGGTATTGGGCATTTCCAGGGTTAGGTATTTCGACGAAATTCATAATTCATGAAGGTACTTCGGGGTGGGGATAAGTGAGAAGACACCCCTCACGCAATCTTGAAAGCGTTGTCTCTTCTCATTTACCCCTCCCTCAAAGTACTCTCGGCTCCTTAGCAAACAAGACAGAAGAAACACTCCCAGTAATTAGGTACATACAATTCTACACAGGTACATGTATTCTGAGCATTATCGAGGTCATCAGTAGTTACATGTATTTAGACGCCACAGCGTCATTCCGAATATCTTCGCCTTAAGTGGTTTGTTCCAGTAAACTCTCAACGTACTATATACATGTTTATATCTGTATACATCCAACTCTGCAGGGCCGCGTATCATGATCACAAGGTATCACTCGTGGCACTATTTGTTTAGAAACCGGTTTGAAATTTTCGGCCCGGAACCTGTTCAACTACCGTGAAAGCTGAGATCTAGAAACGACTTATGACTATATATGCTATTCTGGTGGAGCACCAGATTAGTGATGCTTCACCGAATGTTGGGGGCTTCGTTCTTTAAGAAACGCCGTGCAGGATACTAAATGCCCCGCATACCGCATCTTCCTTTGATTAAACCCGGGGTATCCAACGAGAGCGTGTTTGTCGCTTCTGTAAAGGAAGAGAAAAATAAAAACATAAACCTTGGGCATATCTATCGTGGACGTCATATTGCACTAAATGTACTTTACAGTCATTCACGGGCTCGTAAGGGCGAACACTGGGTGTAGACAGACGGGGATTTTTGGACAAATAAGAAAGGGTTGGAAAGATCGCTTTTGCAGCTTGTCATATCTGTCAAAAATCCCTGTTCGTCTTCACAGTCCTCACCGTGTAATGGGGTTCCGAGTCCAGTGCTTGGGCGTGTGTGTGGTGGGCGTTATAGGAGTGCAGATCACTCACGGCAACGAAGGCGCCCCAGACGCTAAGACATTTAGCGAGACCTCTTGAGATTGTCGAGATCTGGAATCAAAGACAACATCGGTTTCGGGGGTGTGATGCATTTGAGTACAGAAAAAAATAAAAGTATAAACTAAAGAGGGAACTGCGGCTCCGACAATATTACCATCCGGACGCACAAATAGTTATTTACAGTTTTTTTTAGGAAATTCGTCAATCATTAATCAGATGCTCGTAGATTGCTTGCATGTAAATCAATCAGTAGCACTAAAAAAAAACGTAAAATCGTCTCAGGTCAACGGGCTTTTTCAAGTTGATGTAAAGCCTTTCCCGCCCTCCCAAATTGATCGTTTGCACTCCCTTCCTCCAAGTCTGCATTATCCAAAGGTATGTAACCATCCTCAGTCTTCCACAATGACATCGCATAGTGTCTCACCATTATGGCGAAAAACATCTGCACCAGCATTGAGGTGAAGAGCCCGATCCACCCAACCATGATAGAAATTTGCATCATCTCCGAACAGCCCCATGCATCCGATTTAGGAACCGGAGCCCCAAGGCCGACCCCATCTGCCCCTGCAGCTTCGATAATATCGCTGATATGGTTGAAAGCGGGTGTGTGAAAAGTTCCGTGGGGTAATGTTAAAGAAAGCAGCCCTGATCTAGGAGATTCTGCATCGCAGAGGTGGTCGCAGAAGGTCGAAAATATAAAAAGCAAGACAAAACGCGAAAATACTGAAACAACGGTGTCTAAAATGAAAAAATTTGCGAATATTGATAATGTGTAGGCGTGTTGCTGCAGGAGTTAGTGGAATGGCAGGAGGGAAGAAAGGAACATGTTTGCACTTACTCTTATGGAGCCATATACACCCAATCCGCTAATAAATGCAGCAAAATATGTATACAATGCGAGGCTATCCGAAGTTCGGTAGGTGGTATCGCTCGATAATTTGTGAAAAAGGCAAGCCGAAAGCCCATTTGAAACTAACGCCAAAACGCTAACAGCAATAGTAAATCCACTATGAAATCATTAGCATATTAATATTCCACTTATTATAAAGGCAAGGATAGAAGAATGCTGTCGGATGCGCGTACCGAAGTCGTTTCAATATCATCCTGGTCAGATCGTAATTAAATAGACGGCCGTTGGATAATTTCCGGTTCCGAGAAATGAAGTGCGGTGTTCCCTTAAAATTCAATCCTGCAATAAAAAGAAAAAGAAAGGAAATATTTAAATGTCGTATGTACTAAAGACTCTCTACTTGTAAAGAAGGAAAGAAAAAAAGAGGAAGAAGAAAGCTTAATCCAGTCTAATGAGGATTAGCGTCGATGATGTCGATGTGCTCGCCGTGTCCGTGGTGGTGGTGATGATGATGATGGCCGTGGCCGTTCTCAGGTTCTGCTTCAACAACTTCTATTTCCTCGGCCTCGTAGTCTGAATGGTCCGACGGATGTCTTGCCGCCGTTTCCTAGGATACACTCTCATCAGCCTGATTCATATACAGATGTGGGAATATACCCGGATATCTTAAGAAAAGGAACGGAATATCTATGCACTTACAGTTGTTACGACAACTACCCTTCCACGAGGTGCTTTTTCGACGTCTTCGCTACTACTACCACTGTCGCTGCTGCTGTAGCTGTCTGAAGAATCGGTTGGCGATTTACTCCTTCGACCACCAAGGAAAAAGCTCGGTTTATAACAGTAGAAGCAAGTACAAATGACGACAGCACAGAGTATTATAGTAGCAAAGAAGATAGCGAGGAAGAGAGAAGTTTGGGCTTTTGTCATCCCCATCCTGAGAGAGTGCGGCGGTGGACCGTGGTTATGATGTAGCGATTTTTTTAGCCTGGCTCAGATTGACGTATTCCGGATGATCCGATCAAGCATTTCTCAGCAGCAACAACGCTGCAGTTTCACTTTCGGTAATCGCAAGGCCGTGGAATCCGGGAACGATTGGTCCGCGGAGGGGAAGGCCGGGGTCCAGCGACCAATAAATCTGGCTGGCAACGGTTTGGGGTAACAGAGGACTTGCTCGAGGAACTGACTGTTTGTAAATGTAGCTATTGAGTACTTGTAATCGACCAGTATCGCATGTGCAGTAAATCAAAGCCGAGTGGATGGGATGGATCTGTGACTGTAGGATTCTTACTGAGGAGCCCGAAGACGAGCAAAATCTAAGCTAGGGGGAAGGATCTAAGAACAAGGAGAACAGGCGGGCATGAGAAGAGTTTTGTAGGATCAGACACGTTGACCTCCGTTCACCCTTCCAAAAGGTGTTCGAGGGAAAATAAGAGGCGGATGTTCAGGGTTTGATTTCTCGGCCGCCCGTACAACTCTCATTGGGCGTAAGCGCCTGTCTGTGAAATCCCGTGGCCGGCCAACCTCCCTTCAAATTGCAACTTTTAAACGATATGTGATAAGTTAGTATGTAGGTGTACCTACTTGTAGTCTTTTTACGTTTCCGAACTTAACTGGGTCTGCATGTGGGCGTAAATCGCCAGATTTTGGTGGTATGCAGACCCAGTTCAGTTCGGAAACCTATCGGTCAAGTACCTAGCACAGTATATACGAGTAGTCATGTCTCCCATGTTGTACAACCTGCACAACCCCATGTCGTAGGTCTATGCTGAGGGCACAGTGAGGGGATCGCTAAGAGGCCTCTCTTTTGTTTGGCGTCTTTCCTTCCATGAGATAATCGTAACAGTATCCTTTGCATTGGTTCGCTATATGTAGTCCTTAAACCTCATAACCTCATTTTTTATCCGGCTGGGTAAATTTGGCTGTTTCCTCCGTTCCTGTTCCCATCATCGAGAGATCTCACCACGGCAGTTTCAGGCCCTACGCCTTCTTAAGATGGTCTTGTCAGCAGGAGTGCACTTCTCAGTTTCCGCGATTCTAAAATGTCATGGGAGAGCTACTTAGTTGTTCTTATTTACATAGCTTATGGTGCCAGCCCTGATTCGTTTTCTTATGAGTATAATTATAGTCCTTCTAGAATCAACTGTAAAGAGATGGAAGGTTCTGTCGAGGCCCAATGTGTTTCTGAACCACGAGGAGCACCGCACCAAAAGCCAGGATTTCTTCTGCAAACGGCAGACAAGAGACGCAAATAAGAATGCTATTTACTCCTGGGCTTGCATCCCCTGAATGGCCATTAACAGAACTCTAATCTGTAAGCATCAGTTGAACCTAGCTGAAAATCAGTGTTTCCTCATCAATCAGCCAGAATATTTTAAGACTGAAGCTAGAAATAAGACTACCACAAGATTGATGCTATTACGTTGTTTTTGGGATCTGGTTTTGTCTTCTGTGCACCTATTTCGGAATGCATTTTACACACACACTTCTCCACTTTTTTTGACTCTGCATAGTAACCACCAGGCCCTGCGTTCGACAGTCATTTGTTTTCGGAGTGTGCCTGACTGCAGGCCGGGGTGCAGCGATGCTCGGGAAAGTTGTCAACCTCAACCCATTGACCCGCCAGGGCCAGATACATGTCTATGGCCAGTGCCCGGGGATACGGAATCTTTTTTTTATACTCTTGGTTCTATCTTTCCTTCAGTTTAATTATTTCATTGGTTGTCTTGGTTTTTTTTTCCTATTGTGTGCATGCATGATCCTACTTCGGTCGGTTGTGACGTAAATGATCAGGTTATTCTAAGTAATTAAGCAGATATCGAAAGCACTTTTATATTTCTTCTAGAATATGGTGAACCTGCCTCCTAAATCCTGTAATTAACAAGGAAAGAGAGCACAGAGGGTGTTTATGACCTAGGCATCCCAGTGGGCAATGTGGAAAGTGTGGATAAGAAAAGGGGGAATAAAATAAATCAAGGTCGAAAATAAATTCCTAGGGAAAAAGAAAAAGGGACAAGTCGCAGGAACAGCAGGAACAGCAGGGTCAGAAACAGGAACACCGCAGAGGCTGCCAGACATCGATTTGCCAGCTACGTGTAGATACATGTACATGTACCACATGTATGTAGCTGATCCTGAATTCTTACTGTTCTGACAAAGATTGAAATATGTATAATATGTACATGTAGTATCAGATAGTTGAACACGATTCTATAGCACAGGCAGCTCTCTCTTGCTTCACTGCTGTCGGTGCACACCGTGCTACTTCGTTCAGGCGTTCAAGCAACTTCAGGCTTCAGGCTCTCTACTAACAACCTCCACTCACGCATACCCTCCCTCGCTCTTAGTTCCCACACCGCTCTCTAGGTCGCCCTACATCCCTCTCAAATAAACCCTCCGTCACTTCACTTAGGAGTTAGCCTGCAATCCGTTGTTCACCACACCAACGCTACCCTTTTGTCCCCCTCTCCCTTCTTACGCCCTATATCCTTCCACCTTCTCCTCCGTCCTCCTCCTGCCGCCCTCCCTCTCCCTCTTTACCCCCTGCCCTTACCTCCATCACACTTCTCCTATTACGGCACCCCGTTTTAACTACGTCAACTGTTTTTTTGAAGCTCTAAAATTTGTAGTCCCTTTCTGTTTCTACTGGTTTCTGGGTGCCCCTCCTCGCCTCTTCCCATCTCAATACGCCTACACCTTTGCCCCTCCTCGGCATTGATACAAGATACCTTGTCAAATCCCAGATCTTCGGTCTCTCTTCGCTGGCCGACTCCCCCTCTCTTTTCACTCTTGCTTCTCCCACTGAAGCTGGGCGTGAACTTTTGCTCCGTGATACCATATTCAACCGTTCCTACGCCACAGTCCAATATTCACTGCTGGCCTTAATACTATTCCCGAAGGGCTTATTGACTCTCTGTCCTCAAGGCAGTGCCCATACTAAGCCCTTACAACTCAAACCCCTTCAACTCCCTGAAGTTTTATGACGTTGAACGTTGGAACGGGTGCCCCCCCGTCTCTTCATCAGCAACAGACACACTCTCCTCAGATTCTTGAACCAAGCAGTCCCTTGAGACGGTATACAGTTGGCTCACCCAAACCCTCAACTCTCAAGTCTATTGACTCCCCCGCTTCAACATTTCCCTCGCAGCAATTTCTTCCTTTACTATCACCACATCAAGAGCTCACAATACAGCCCCGTAGCTTTTCAACAGAACAATCTCAACAGACTAGAGCTAATTCTCAATCTCGCAAAGCTTACCCTGCCGCTCGACGACGGCAAAGTTCAAAATCACCAGAGAGAAATCGAGGAACTGGGGGGACGGTACAAGGGAATGGGCGAAGGAGTTACCATAATCAAACAGCTGGTTCAAAACATAGCACACCGGCCATGCAAGGAAGGAGGAATGAAGGAGGACAGTCGATAGCAATTCAGAGGCCTTCATTGAAGTACAATCGATCAAATTCGTCAATTCAGTCAAACTCGTTGCCATCAACGCCCAATCATAATCCTCGCCCGTCAAACGGGCTTTCTCGGAGCCCTTCGCCATCATGCCCTCTTGATTCCCCGAGATCAGCACTATCAGAACCCGTCACAGTAACCCCATATAAACCGCCAGTTAGCGGATGTATGTATGAGACTGCATTGGTCAACGCACGCAGGCGGATGCCTTATGCTCTTGGTAATGATAAAATCGCTCCTGCGAGGCCAAAGTTGGAAAAGCTGGCTCCTGAGCAGGAGGCTAAGCTAACAAAGGATATGCTTGACTTGTTTGAAGTACTAAAACCGGATAGTGGGAGCAATGAGAGGCGGAGGCGTTTTTTGGTCAAGCTTGAAAGGCTTCTGAATGATGAATGGCCAGGCCATGACATAAAAGTGCACGCTTTTGGCTCAACAGAAAACCATCTCTGCATGAGCGATTCCGACGGTACCGAGCACATTTATACGCCTTATGTAAGAATATCTTGCTGACATCGTACAGTGGATGTGTGTATAACAACAACGTGGAAAGAATTCAACCACGTCTGTAGGCTGGCAAGAACACTTGCTAAACGTTTGTACTCACATGATCGAGACTAGTATTATTGTGTCTAACGATCCTGGTAGATGGCATGGAAAGAGTTATTTGTGTTCCTGGAGCAAAAGTTCCTATCGTAAAGGTATGGGATCCAGAATACGAAGTTGCCTGCGACATGAATATCAACAACACACTTGCCCTGGACAATACCAAAATGATCAAGACCTATGTTGAAATCGATGATCGAGTTCGCCCCCTGGCAATGATTATCAAACATTGGACAAAACAAAGATCGTTGAACGATGCTGGTAAGCAGGTTTTATTGAATTGAATATAAGCTTCGGAAATTGACATGTCATATTAGCTGGCGGTGGAACATTAAGTTCATACACGTGGATTTGCATGATCTTAAACTTTCTTCAGACTAGAGACCCGCCTATTCTCCCATCATTGCATCAAAGGCCTCACAAGAAAAGGCCGCCTATAAGTGGAGTCGACATCTCATTTGATGATGATATCGAAGCGTTGAGGGGGTTTGGCATGAACAATAAGGAAACCCTTGGTGAATTGATTTTTGCTTTTTTCAAGAAGTACGGGTATGACTTGGATTATGATACCAGTGTGATATCAGTAAGGCATGGAAAACTTTTGACAAAGGAAGAAAAAGAGTGGCAATTCAAGCAAAATAACCGACTCTGCGTTGAGGAACCATTCAACACCTCTCGGAATCTTGGAAACACTGCAGACGATTACTCGTGGAGAGGCCTACATCAAGAATTTAGAAAAGTGTATCAGATTTTAGCAGAAAAAGCTGATCTAGCTGCCTGCTTGGAACTCTTTGTATTCCCACCCGAGGAGCCGCATCTCCCCTTACCGTCACATCCGCCCCAACATCGTCCTATATCTATCGCTAGAAGTAACTCGAGCCATATAAAGCGACGTGAGTTTAATGGAAATGGTGGAAGGGGACGGGGGCCACAGTGGCATAATAACAATAATAACCACAACAACCACAACAACCACAACAACCACAACAACCACAATAATCACAATAACCACAATAACCACAATAACCACAACAATCATAATAGTCACAATCATAACAGCCATGGCAACCACAACAACAGGCCAAATCAAAATAAAAGGGCTTCTAATGGGACTTATGGCGCTCAGTTATCTCAACAATATCTACCACAAGATATCTTTGGGTACATCCATACACCACAAGACCAAATCCTTGCTTTACAAGCACAATTCCACCAAGCACACGTACGTGCCCAGGCGATTGCTCAAGCACAGGCCGTTCAGCATGCACAAGTCCACGCTCAGACGTACGGTCAACAGTCACAGTCATCTACAGCCTCCATTAATTCATTGGGCTCTGCGCAAAACCACCAAGACGCTCTTGCATTACATCCATTGGCATCTTATGCGTATTTTGCGCAGCTCTGGGGAATGAATCTCTATTATCCAAGTCCTTTACATTCCGAGGGCTCACCGACGCCAACGTCCCCGCATATCGCAAACGATACCAGGAGTGGGCATGGTCGAGGAAGGCGTCAAAATGGGTATAGTGCAGGCCCAAGATCGCAATCCCAACCGCCTCCTGATATGTACCCAAACCCAGGTTACGAAAATGGAACATCTACAGTTGGAGCGCCTGGATCGGAGGATGAGGATTTTGCCGATCATTCCTCAAACGGGAATCCCGTAACACCTCCAGCAGAGGAACAAGATGAGTATGTGGGCTACTATGACATTGGTGGCTCACTACAACATGTGCCTGCTGTTGTGGACTCAGTTGAAGAGGAGGAGGAGCCTTTTCTAGAACAAAAGAGCTTAGTAGACCGACAAAAGCGTTTGTCACAGGAGAGATTACCAACGCCACTATTAGGGACGTCACGAGATGCATCGGGTGCTCTTGGGTTGGAAAATGCCTCTCCCTCGTGTGATCGTTTTAATGACCATCGTGGTCCTGTGATCGTTAATGGGTCAATCCCAGTGTCATCATCGACTTACACAGATACTCCTTTCTCAAATCTCTCACCTTCATCGGAGACCCTTTATTCCTACGATGGATCACCTCCAAGTATAGATTGTCATGGATCAGATGGAACATCAGATGGAGCAGACACGGAATCAAAAGTGATTTCTAGACACACTCAATTATATGCCCAGAAGTTGTTGGAGGTGCATACACAAGCGGCTGGTGGTCGTCCTGAGAATCATTCGACGGCTTCTAATATCGCTCAGCAACAAACCGACACCTCGATATCCGACCCCGGTATTCTGTCATCGCCAAAAGCAGATTCTCGCCCTTTACAGTTGATTTCGGATGATGAAACAACTGAGGCTAGCAATTCCACACGATTATCCCCCAATCTTCGACAGCGTGCAGCTACTCAACAGTTACTTTGGAGTAACACTAGAGTCCCAGTAGTAGACGCCTTGAAGCCTAAAGGTTGCAGCTTGCCCCAAGAGGAACTCGATATACCACCTACACCTGTACCTGATGTCTTGGCGCCTTCACCGATGCCCAAAAGGGACGACAAGAATGATGTCCCTACAAAGCAGCACCATAAGGGTGGGCGCGGTCGTAAGCCAGTCCGATCTAACAATAGTTCGGAAAAACCTCCTCCAACTCCTACCGATAAATCGACTTTAAAAAATGGAGCTGGTCCAAAGCAAAGGAATGGAATGGTGAGTAATGGTACTAAAACAAATGCCGGCCCAAGGTCTGGCACAAAGAATGGCTCATGGGAGCGGATAGGAAATACCGGCAAGGGAAGAAAGCCAGTGGCTCAGAAAACCGTAGATTCCGTCCCATTGAATGAAATCGAACGAAAGGGTGGCTGAGCCAATGCCATTTCGGTTGCTCTCATTTCCTTTCGGAAGTGCGGCGTGTATAATGAACTTGTGAATACTTACGACAAAAGAAGGGATGAATCTGGCGCAGGAGAGGGATAGGCCATTTTTGTTTTTGTTTTCGGTTTTTCTTTTGACCCTTGTGATCAATTTTCTCCTTTTTCCTTTTTCTTGATTTTTCTATACCTGGGATTCACGGTGGCGGGGTTTTATCAGAATGCTTGTGTTTCTTTCTTTTTATTTCATTTTAAAACCACTAGTGTTCGTGTGTCTATGTGCGTGTTTTCTTGGTGTAACTTTTTCTTTTCATCTTTTTACTCATTAATACGGAAATAGAGCGATTCACGGCAAAAACGGCATTTTCCTTTTATCCCTTTATAACTCGTCTATTTCTTCAATTAGATATATCCGTCTCTCATGGCTGTCATCTTATCCGGTTACGCCCCTACATATGTTTGCACTTTCCACATGTCCTTATGAGAGTAAAATCTCTGGGAGGTAAGTAGCATCATCTAGGGATTGATGGACGAGCAAGATTCCGCCACTGCACCAATAAACGCATGGGAGTGGAGGTGGCCATGCAAGCATTAATAATGCGGAAAGACTACTGATGGAGAAATGTTGAACTTCTGGCGGGACTTTCTCTTCTATGGTTTATTATCTGCCTATTTTCTTTGTTAAATACTTTCCCCTCTAATGCGGGTGAGCTATAGGTTTGAATGGGGGGATAGGAAGATGCCCCATGATATTTACAAAACCTGGGTACTACACGTTTTTTTATTAACGCAGCGGAGCGTGTTTACACAATCGGGGAGAAATGTGGTAGGGGGTTGCACTGTTTATGGGTCCTTTTTTGCTTCCTGCTTTTTGATGGTATTTTCTCTTTCTTTTGTGTGGTCGGTGTGGGTAAGGTTCGGTGTGTGGTTTTGTTAGATTTGCGGATTTGGGATGTAGAGGTGGATTTAAAGCTTGCCATCATCTTTCGGGGTTCTATTTCAGTTTTTTTATTTTTTATTTTCATTACCTTTATATTTCCCTTCATCCTCCTTCGCCACGCCTTCATTTATACTAGCTAGGTAATAGTTTGATATGGTAATTGGCTATTGACCTATTGCTTTCCTTCTTTTCCTTTATACTCTTTATGAATACTCTCGTACGTTTATCCCGGGTGCTATGGCTTATAAAAGAATTTGAGGGTTGTTTTCCATTACTTCTCCAGCTTTATAAAATTACAGCTTTTTCATTTTATCATTATTTGCCTTATCCATCCCCCCTTCATTATACTGTATTATCATTGGGCGGTATTAGCAGCGCAGCATCCAATTTCCTTTTTCTGTTGAATTTTGTTCGCCTGGGTTGCATTTATATCGCTGGAAGTGATTCTGATTGGTACCATGTATAGATACATGTACATGTAGGTAAAGGGGTGTGAAGTCGAACCTTAATTCAGTTTCTCTGTGGGGCCTAGTGGTTATGTATATACATGTATACATGGATACATGCACTCACTATAGCTACATGTACAGCGACAGGTAATAAGTGATGGAACGCCCTGAGATAGGTTATACCGCAAACACCGTATATTGGAGGCGTTTTGCTCAAAACAGGTACCACTCTGTCTCAGCCCGTTCCGTGTGATCCGGTTAGAGGCTTCCCACGTAAGACTTACACTAGATTGTACATATACATGTGGAAGATCCGCAACCACACAATACCAAATAGGGGGATCACTACATGTAGTAGTACAGTAAGAACATGGTATTGGTACGGTATTCTTTAAGCTCCATACCCTTATGGTAGTGATTCCACCCCGTTTTTCCATACTGCAGATATGGACAGAATGAAATTTCTGTCTGCTACCAAACTTAGCTTCTCCAACCCCCTGGGAGTCTTAAGCCTAAAGAAAAGGTTTCTGATTGTTTAGTTTAGTATATAGGTATATTGTATGCACATACTCCGAGCGTTTATTAATAAGATAATGTTACTTTGTTCCTTGGAATTATAATATGTATATATACCTACATGTAGGAAAGCCGGGTT
The DNA here is from genome assembly GCA_024713855.1 of Morchella sp. 2016-41. Lineage (NCBI taxonomy): Eukaryota > Fungi > Ascomycota > Pezizomycetes > Pezizales > Morchellaceae > Morchella > Morchella sp. 2016-41. The sequence goes on from JAMGZD010000005.1 coordinate 685,910, forward strand.
GGTCGGCGGGCTATAATAATATAATTCTCAGTCACGCATGTTTGCGATGGGATTTACTGAAGAGTTTATATGGTCTCTCGGACTAGTGCTTTAATCCAGGTAAACCAATCCGTTTGTAGTACATACGTCGCTGCCAAATGTTGAAACACCCGTGGTCAGTTTGGAGAATCTTTGAAAAATACCGAATCGTAGATCTTCCGACTAGCTTGCTGACTAGGGGCGCTTCTTTACCAGTATTCACTGATAGTACTACTGAGACTAGCACCATACAAGACGACGAAGAGATTTGTACGTACAGAGCCAATCACATACTAATAGAATAAGACATATCACACCCATGTGCTACACGGCGGGAGTATATGGACGAGCCAAAAGAATTCAGTCATCAAATTTTTCGAGTGATATATTATGACTAAACAAGCCATGATACGATTTTCCTTTTTTCTTTTTCTTTATTTTTCTACTTAATTAAGTCTTGATAAGAGATATCTAAGCTAGGAAGGAGAGGGCACTTTGGTGTCACTATCATATCACTAAATAATGAAACCCACTCAGGCACACCGTTACGTAGTGTGGTCCAAGAGCCGGCATATCAGCTCGAGCTGGCTCACAGAGGCTTGAAAGGTTCGAGAATGAGTTATTTAAAGGATAATTCTAGTGGGTAAAAATCATCTTTTCGCTCCTGTTATAGCCTCTAGATCCTAGTTCAGAGCGAGTAAACTGAGCTTGAGATCTAGCTCGAGCCTAAGCTCGAGCCTTAGAGAAAACGGTTCAAACCGGCTCAGGCTCGCTGGAGAGAGAGAATCGCTGGAGAGAGAGGCTTACTGGGCTCGAGCCAAAAGCTCGAGCCTAAAGCTTAAGCCGGGTCGGCCCATGGACCACACTAGGCCGCACACGAGAAAGGGCTCTGGATTTCTTATACCGTTACAGAATTTACGTGGCGTCGTTTAATCTCTTATAGTCCAAATACAGGTACCCGGGCCCTCACTCTACACTAGCAAACCTTCGAGACTACCATGGGATTGATACCTTCTGGATTCGATTCAATGGTGCGGGCCAGGTGTAGGGTTAGGGCTTCCCGAAAGTTTTACCCGCTATATTCTTTTATGTTATAGTACATAGATGTATGGTTTGGCATGCATAGTCTCGTGCCCAGCCTGTTTACTTCGGTTGTCTGCACGAAGTGCAACACAAAACAGTCTGAGAACGAGACTACATGTAGTTTGGCACACTAAGTGACTACAGTATCTGTGGCCGATTCTGCTCCTTCTGACCTATAGCTAGCGCCGGTAGATACATGCACGCATACCATGCATGTAATTAATCGACTCTTTATCTATCCCGAGGCTCGATTGGGGTTCATATGGGTTAAATAATAGAACCCTTTCTATCTTATGAAGCTAGTTCGGAGACATTTGCTATCAAGTACAGCTAAAGTTCTCCATGTAGATACGATATTATAGTATGTCAGTACATGTACTTGTATATACATATGTATGCAACTATAGTCTCGGAAATAAGGGTAAAATTGCTACCGTGGGGCTACGAGTCAAGAATACTGGTATCAACCAGCATAGTAAGTAGAATACCATATCGATACCGTATCAAGACATGTATGTACATGTATGTACATGCAGCTAGTAGAATATAGTTGTATACATGTATACTAAGGCGTTTAGTAAAAGGTCGGCGATTTCCTAGGTACATGTATGTACAAAGCTCTGCGTGCAGTCTTATGCTTAAGTCACGTTATCTTAATGATAAGTCAGCAGCCCTGTGCCTGGGCACGGGCCACATGCACGGTCGGCTTTCGGCTGCGTCTCAGGTCAGAGCCGCATACAGGCGAACAAGCGACGTCGTGTATTTTGCTACGTAAACGTTTCGCGAATACCTTCTACTTCCTCTCGCCCGGCCTTCCCAACATGGTAGTTAGATTGCACATTTCGATCCAGGTTTCGAATATAGAGTATCGAAAAGCCAAAAGACATGATATGATACTCAGAAAAATGTCCCTCTGAGTGTAGTCGTTGAGCTCGTGATCATTGGCCTTTTATCATTGGCTCTGTCTAAAACAGGATTCCTCTCTCAATTCCCGCTTCTCCAACTTTCGGTGGTTTACGGGAGCCTAGGTTGCTGGATAAGGCTTGCCTCACAATATTTTGCCGATTCTAGGTCTAGCGTTGTGGCTTTATCTTCGCTTCTTTTTCCCAATATGTCTGTCACCTATCTCGGGTACTTTGTTCATCTTTTCAGATGTGCCTAGAAGGTTAGAATATCGAGGAGATGGGTATCCCTGGTAAGGGAGGCCTTTCTTTGACATTTTCACATCGCACCGTTTGGTTTCTTACCTCTAATCGGAGAGATTCTACACCCATATATCCACACAAGAAACTGAATTCGGGATCTATTTTATTTTGCGTTTGTTGATTTCACGGAGAAGCTGTCCGTTATTTAGTTATCTGCAGATCTGACATCATTTTCGGTCTTTTGAAAGTTAATTTCCATTATTAATTACCCGAACCCAAACGCTCCTCAGCTCTGAGGAGTATAAATATAATAAAGAATCGATACAGATAGCTATTGGAAACTTTTCTGTTCTCATAGTAGGCAAGAAGGATAAAACTGCATTCTATTAATCCAGACCTCAGAACATTAAGACGAATGCCTCGACAAGAATATATTCCTGTTGCAGCCAATGTACTCGGCACTATAGGCACTATCTTATGGTGTATACAGCTCGTCCCCCAGATATGGAGAAACTATCGATCGAAATCCACCGAAGGCCTTCCCGCATTGATGATGTTTATTTGGGCAACCTGTAAGTTTCCCACGGAACGCATATTGTCCCCAAAATATCTATTAAATGTTAAAAATATATAGCAGGAGTACCCTTTGGAACTTACGCAATTGTACAAAACCTCAACATCCCTATACAGGTGCAAGCTCAGGTTTTTGCGTCTCTATCCCTCATTTCATGGGCACAATGTCTCTGCTATGCACACGGGTGGAGAGCCTGGACCGCTTCCCTACTAGCCTTGGTGACGGGCATCGTATATAGTGGCGCTGAAGCTTCACTGATACTTACACTCAGACCATTATACGACAAGGGGATTGAGTGGCCTATGTTGGTTGTTGGGGTCGTTGCTTCTATCCTTCTTGCGGCGGGCTTGGTACCGCCGTACTTCGAGATCTGGAAAAGACATGGAAGGGTTGTTGGGATCGGTATGTGAATTATATTCTTGAATGATGTTGTTGGGTGATGTGCTAATGTGAATATGAGGGGAGTAGATTTCATATTTCTTTCTATTGATTGGGCAGGGGCATTTTTTTCGCTTATGAGTTTGGTGGCACAGACGACGTTTGACTATATGGGAGGGGTTCTTTATCTGGTGTGCCTGCTACTCGAGACTGGGATATTTTTCTCGCACTGGATCTGGCTATTCCGCACTAGGAAGCAAAGAGCGGCGGAGAGGGTGGCCGAGGGGGGGGTGGGGGTTGAGGGGGTGATCGATTCGGCAGAGGAGAAGGAAATGCAATCAAGTAGGAACAGTGTCAAAGAGGACACAGGAAGTAAGGTTTGATCATGAGAGTTGTAATTTTGGGCACTGTTTGAAGTTTTGGCTTCCACAGCAGCGATGTTAATGATGTAAAAGTATTTCGATTATATTAGGGTTCCGAGGCGTATAGAGTTATTTGTGAAAAGTCCTAGAGGATAGGACATAAGACTCTTCTAGGAATCAATGAGAATCAATGACCAACATTCTAGATCTGATGAGTTGCGACTGGTAGCACGTGAATCATTTGATATCACTCGCATCGAGATCAATATTTCAGACAAAGTACAAAACGAGAAGAGCGGGGTACAATAGAAATATGCCATCAAACAATACGGGACATAAAAATCCGATAATTTAGCTCGAACCAACTGGTATTTATCCCATTTCGCACTCCGTATAAGAGTTGTGAAACTTAATAGCTTACTGCTATTATAATACATGTACAAGGCTCTAGGATAAAGTGAGTGAACGAATCCTCACCTGTCAACACCCCATTTGGTTCGCTCACTTAATCCCAGAGCCTTGTACTATGCATGTATACAAATACTATTGCTGAATCAATGCAATAATGGTATTGGGATTGCGTGATCTTGGTAAAAGATTTTTAAGAAATTCGATGTTCAGGAAGCTTGCCGGACATTCCTCTCTAGCAACAGTAATGCCTCGTCGGCCTCTGTTAGGATAGTCAAGCCGGATCAGAGAAGCACTAACCCAATACCAAAAGGATAGTTACATGTATACAGCGACCGGAATGATCTATGGGAAAACAAGGGGGCCGTAATCGTATGGCAAAGCGTCTGTACCATTCACTCTGTTTTTCCATAGATCATTCCGGTCGCTGTATAGTCATTGGCCGTATGGCTCAACCAACTAACCTTGATATTACAAGCGGAGTGCGGCCTCCAGCCGCCCAGATGTAGTGACGAAATAAAAGTGCGGGCGGTACTACGATATATATATAGTATTTTCTTAAATTATTGTTGTCACTCTGGGGTATTGGGCCATCCCAACGTACATCTCTCCTTATAGATAACTTATTAGCTCTAGTATACACTCTAAGTCATTCAATGAGTAGCTTTAGTATGTACGTGTAGTTTATAATAAAATACTATCACGGAAATTCGACCTTGATATATAAGAATACAGCTGTAGTTCTGTTCTTTTGCAATAGCTACACGCCTTTTAATGCCAGTTCCCTCCCATCTCGGGAGTAGTTCTTTGTGTAATTATATGCAACAAATGTTAGAAATAGTAAGCAACCAATAGAAAACGTTCCTGGTGACGATGAGGAAGACTATATAGTTTAGACATGTATGTGACTCTATCCCAACACAATGCTTCTGGACGACCATCTCGAATCGTAAGAAGAGCGTAGCACAAACTGGCTGCCTGATCGGACACAAAAAGGTTTCGGCTACTATGACGCCTTCTGGGATTGCAAGGGCTGGGGGTGTTGATAAATAATCTGGGATTTGAGGGTGGATGAAAATTATAATAAAGTATTTGCCAGAATTGGGTCTTATAGTAGATTGGTATTGACACCTGCCATATTTTTTTTACGGAGATTTTCTAAATAGAGAATTTAGTATTAACTATTGCTAGGCCCAGGTACATATCGCATGCCATTTAACTATACCACAGCTTTATAATCAATCCCATTTAATATCCATAGACAAACAGCGGAGACACACCACGCTGTGATACCTGTATAAGAAAGAAATGTTCTAAAATACAGTGGAATCTATGCCCTGAGGAAAGAATATAATAAAGAAAAAACAATGAGTCTAGCAAAAAGTAAGAGCAAGAAGCAAAACAAGGATCTGTACTTTCTATCGCGTTAACATGTGTTCTCTTCCGGGGCCAACCCCAATATTCCCTACTGGAACACCGACAAACTTCTCAATGAAGTCAACGTATTTCTTCGCTTCATTTGGAAGTTCATCCCAGGAGGTAAGCTTAGTTGTTGGTGATGACCATCCAGGGAAAGTTTTGTAGATGGGCTCGCATTTTTCGAGAACCGTAAGATCAGCTGTATATGTGTTAGGTTATCATGTGCTGCTAGAGGGTGGGGATAAATCTACCAGGGAAAGACTCGAGCTCTTCGCCTTCAAACTTGTAGCCGATGGCGACCTTGATCTCAGAAAGACCATCGAGAATATCAAGTTTGGTCAGGTTGAGGGAGGTATAGTGGTTTACGGCAGTGGAGTACTTGACGATCACAAGATCAAGCCATCCGCAACGGCGCTTACGGCCTGTAGTGACACCAACTTCCTTTCCGATATTCTGGAGGTGCTCGCCAATCTCCTGTGTGAATGTCGTGAGTAAATGGTGTTCTTGCGGGCTACATGTGCAAACCTACATTTAATTGTTCAGTAGGGAATGGACCACCCCCAACACGGGTGGTGTAGGCCTTGACAACACCGATTATGTTCTTGATCTTGAAGGGTGAGATAGCCAGTCCAGTGATGACACCGCCAATTCCAGTGTTGGAGCTAGTGACATAAGGATATGTGCCGTAGTCGATATCCAACATAAGGGCATTTGCACCCTCAACCAAAATTCTCTTATTGGTGTCAAAAGCCCTCTGCATGAAAAGAACCGCGTCAACGACGTATGGCCTTAGTGTTTCATAGTAGACCTTGTACTGCGCCAATTCCTCATCAATATCGTAGACCAATAGATCCCCATGAAGCTTCTTGAATGACCTTGCAAGACCCCTTAACTTCTTCTCAAATGTATCCCAATGGAAGAGCTCGTAGACCCGAATGCCGCTACGGGCGGCCTTTGTAGAATAGGTTGGGCCGATACCCTTCCTGGTGGTACCAACTTGTGAGGAGCCAAGAGCACTCTCCTCAAGCCCATCAACTTTTTGATGAAGGTCGAAAACAAGATGGGCGCGATCGGAGATGAAGATACGATTAGTAGTGTCGAGCCCTTTCTTTTGTATGTTCTCAAGCTCATAAAAGAAGGATGGGACATGAACAACAACACCGGAGCCGATGAGGTTGAGGCAATTAGGATTCACAAGACCTGAAGTGGTAGTGAGATATTAGTAGTGGGACATGACAAGGTTTTGCATTAGCACATAGTAGGGTCTCCTTATTCAATTTGCAATTGTAGCAATATTGACAGAGATAGGTAATCCCTTTTCGACTGGAATGAGTCATAACTAACCTGAGGGCAGAAGGTGGAAATCATAAGTAATTCCCTTCACCACAATTGTATGTCCAGCATTGTTTCCTCCTGCGCTCCTTGCACACACATCTGCGTCGCTGCAGAGGATATCAACAAGTTTTCCCTTCCCCTCATCACCGAACTGACTGCCCAAAACTACAGTGGCCATGGTTTGGGCAGGTTGTGGGTTTTCCTTTCGTATGGTCGCCTAGCTGGGTCTTCGGGAAAGAAGCAGTCAACCAGCGAAGATGGCACGGTTAAGTAAAAATCAAAACGAGGCTCACCGCTTGGCGGTGTGAGGGGTGAAAAGAAAAGTGGGGTCTTTTTTGATGCAGGCCAGAAAGAAGTAAAGCTTGGCGGTGGGGCACGCAATCATTGCAAACTCGACCTGGTGTTAATTGTCACTACAACTACATACATGTACCTACATGTATCTACTATGGCTCGAGAAGTTATGGTGGGTAGGTCACCATAGGTGTGTAAACTTCGGCGTTTACAGCCAATCAATCTATGATAGAAATTTGGAGATCTACCCCCATATTTGCGTCACCACATCACACATACTATACACATACCCGGAGACAACCATAGACGTGTCGAGTGGGCATGGAATGATACTAGCGTCCAGCTTAACGGTGGAATTTTCTACAAAAAAAAAGTCCCTCTAAAGTTAGCACACCCACCCCCTACAGAGTCTGGCGAAAGTCAGCGCTAAAGGTGTGGATTTCTTGGTCTGTTCTCACAGTAGAAATTCCTATAAGAGCCAATAGGACTATCGGGTCCCGGAAACCCACTTTCGCAATAATGTTACCACCCTCTGGTAAAAACGTCAGCGATTGCAACAACCAAAATATTTTGATCCTCTTCCTCGAAAGATACAGTAGTCATAAAGTGTTGTGATATACAGCAGTATGCAAATATCTATCTATAAATTTCTCTTTGTAGCCATTCTTATCCTGTTGTTGATATCATGAGAGCTTCGAGACTGGGTGCCAAAATAAAACTTTGCAGATGCGGCTGTACAGGCTCTGGCATTAAGTGAGCGAACTACATGGGGTGCTGACAGGTGAGAATACGTTCATTCACTAAATGCCATGGCCTTGTACCGGACGTGAAGGTGAATGCAAAGAACCTGATAAGGGAATCTTGCTGTGAAATAGGTGTGTTCATCTTATCAGATTCTCAGTATTTATGGTTGCCCCCGATACTAGATTAGACCCTTTCTGGCAGCTGATTAGGTGTCGGGTGCAGGGGTGTTTAATAAGCACGACACATCAAAATTTGGTGCCGTTACCCTGCCTGCTTTGGTGCTAAGTCGAGAGCGTAGACCTTAACCCTGACTCAATGATACTGAGCAACGGAGCTCTATGTAATTAAACAACAAACAAAATCACCAAACAACCCAACCATGAGCGGTGTGGGTGAAAGGGGAAGGTGGAACAGCGGTGGAGGGGGAGGGGGAGGTCAGCACTGGAGTGGCATTAACTGGGGCTGGCATTAATTTGAAATTCACCATATGAACAAATTGGCATTGGAGCTGGCATTGGAGCCGACATCAGAGCTGGAAAGAACTAGGTCACTACCGGAGGCGGTAGGCATTTACGGGAGCCGTCAATGAGAGCTGGCCTGCATGAGATGGCTAAAGCAAATTAATTAACTACTGGAGGTGGTCAGGTAGTAAACAGAGGTGGGAGAGATCTCAGGTGGGAGAACTTTTCCATCTCCCTTGAAATTATGCGTTTCTATCAGACACCTATAAGGCTCTACAGACTACTTTTAGGCTATATCTACAAAGAACAAACCCTGAAGGTGGAATGTGTCTAAAAAGGTTCTTTTACTACTCGTTTTTTCACAGCGTTTGTGAACACGACCGCTATTGTATGCCATATAAAAAGGTTGTCTTGGCTATTTTTTATGTGTATGTAATAGCGGTTGTGTTCACAAACGCTGTGAAAGACGAGTACACCTTTAACAGTGTCTCAATTGGGCTAAGAATTTGAACCTTATTGAAATTATACTATACTTGGTCATTGATATTTTGGTATAAGTATGGGACTTTTTATAAGTTCTTGGGAAAATATTACTACTTACCAAAAATAATGATAGATGATAAGTTGACAAGCGGGTACATACATGTACTCGTATTTTCGTGACGTTTGTAAAAATGACCGCTATTGCATACCATACTAAATTGTAGACTTGGCGCGTATTTATATGGTATGCAATAGCGGTCATTTTTACAAACGTCAGTGTATGTACAGGGTATGCATCTTACCCAGAACATCGATTGATTGGAATGAAATTATATAGGCGCTATGCATTACTATTCCACTTTGCGCAGTCTTGGCGCATTTTACACACAAAAATCTACAATTTCAACTTGCTAAGGCTTTTCAACCCAGACAGATATCAAAAATCTGCAAAAATAGAACTAAACTTCATCTCTTTAACTAGAGTTCTATCTTTCTACCATTTCCCGTTGCAAAGCCTTAGGCTTCTGAGATTTCGTCGCGATCCACTACCTTTAAGCGTGGGCGCACCGTACCTACATACTCACTCGTTAATTAAAAGGTCGGAAGTCATTGCAACTAAATACCCACACAAAATTCCGACTTTTTAATTAACGCGCGAGTATACCCACCTTATTAATAGTATGTGTTTCTGCTGCGATCTCACGCTCGCCTTCTGTAGGACCGACTGGATTCCCTATCACAGCCCGCGGGGGAGATAGATCATGTCAGTGTTTACAATGACAGAAGATTCACCTAAATACGTATTTATATACATTACCGTCTAGACCGGGTTCTTCTACGGTTAAATATTGACTACTTATATTTGTATGCCATTCCAGGTTGTTGATGGAGTGCGACGAGTAACGCCTGATTATTACATGTAGCTTTTGAGGCCCTGAATCAAACTACTTCCCTTACCTGGTGAGATTTAAGAAAAGACAGCTCTATGATTTGATAAAAGAATATACGGAAACAACCCCACCTCAAATTAACCTGTAACACTACCTACATTAATCTTACTCCAGCCTGCTTGCTCTTTTTCGCAGCAGACTGAACTGCTGTCGCTGAAGTGCTATTAAGGCTTGAAGCTGCTTCCCTCTTCTTCTCATCTTCAATTTTTTTGAGTCTCTTCTCTGTTTTTGCTTTTCCGGAGCCTTTACCATGAAATTGATGTGATAGGTGTTTGAATGCCTATGTGTTTGTCAATTGTGTAATGATGATATATAGATTGCAGGAAAACTAGGTGGAGGCATACCTCCTTCTGAGTCATGTCTCGCCCAAACTCGTCCTTATAGCTTAAGTTAACATCCGGTTTGTACTCCTTAAACCTTTGCGCCATTTCCCTTGCTTCTTGTAGATCCCTCTGTCTATTCTCCCACCTAGCATGCTCCTCTCTCTCTCTGGCAGACATGCGATCAAACTTCCCGCTTTGTCTATCACGAAGTCTTTGCTGCTTGGCCTTCTCTTCTGCTTCAAGTTCACGTATCTTCTTTTCAATGCGGAACTTTTCACGATCACGGAGGAGATTGATTTTGTTATCTGCCTCCTCGTCCCGTTTGAGTAGACCGCGTTGATTGAGCATTGCTAATGTCGCACCTACGCCACGAGAGATGGTCATCTCCTCATCCAGACCAGTACTTGAGATCTCCGGCGGTGCAGAGGCAATTAAACCTAGATCTTTTTGATCCCCCTCCCCATCTTCCATCTTGGTATCACTATCATGCTCTTCAAACTCTGGAGAATTTGTCATAGCACTAGCTGTAGGAGTAGTAACAGGGGCAGATCTGGATTTCCTCCGTTCTGGAATAACAGGTGCCTTCAGTGCCGTTACAAACTCGGTCGTCTCATCAATGACGAGACCAACCCCATCATCGTCTTCACCTTTCATTTGGGTATCTTCTGTATTACTCTCTTCACGTAGTTGACGTGCTAAGTCGTCAGGTTTTAGAATCTTACGTTTCTTCAATGCTATTTTACGTTGCATAGCAAGTGAGCTTTGTAGATCGTCATCGTCCATGAAAGAAACGTCTTCATAAGTTCTCTTCGGTTTGTGAGTTGGTTTGTTATCAACCTCCATGGTTTCCCCATCCGCCTCTAGTCTCTCTTCTTTAATTGTCGGTGAGAGTGCAAGTGAATCCTCAATATCACCAGCCTTCTTTCTTGTGTTCTTCTTCTTCGGTTTCCTGATCTTTATGGTAGCTGGGTCCACATAATCCGGCATAATCCCTGGTTCTATATCAACCCCTCACATTTAGCTGTGCTTCTTCGTATCCAAGGATATGAGCGCATATATACTTACTTGGTATATCTAAGGTGATTGTTTTTGCCTTGAGTCCCTCAGCAATTTCTTTCCGGTGAACGTCGGACATGTCTTTGGTATTCCCACTGCCATCTAGCACAAACCTCTTTCTCTTCTTGCCGTTTATTTCATCATCATACTGAGCAAGTATAGATGTATCCCCAGCAGCAGCTTCATGGGGATTATAAACCGGTTTTTTCTTTTTGAGCTCAAGCCGCTCTTTGAGGCGTTCGCGTTCCGCGAGTGTCGTAGAAATAAGCTCGTCTCCGTCCTCCTCTAGCCACCCACCAAATAATCAGTGCAATTCTTATCTAAGTTATAACGATATATACTCACCTTCGTCCTCCCTGATTGTTGAATCTTTTAATATCAATACCATTCCCTCCTCTCCAATTACAAGTTCCTCCAAGTCATGACCCACCCTCATACCCTTCAAATCCCCCGCTGTATAGTCCTTAGTCTCCCTCGCTAACCTCTCCAGTTCTTCCTCCTTTTCTTTCGCTATCTTCTCTGCTAGCTTCTTTTGACGCTTTTTCATCTTCCGTACCCACGTTGTCGTGTCCTCCTCGTTCTCGTCCGCCTCCCCGAGTCCCTTACCTTCCAACACGGCAAATCGCTTCGCTGCATCGCGTGCCTTTTTGATGTTTTCAGCACGTGCACGGCGTACGGAGTTGGCTTCGAGAGTGGACTGGTGGGTTTTCCAGTTGTCGATAGCATGACGATCTTGAGACTCGGTCGAGCTGTCGAGAACAAGTGTGGTGTCCGTTGTGGCAGTGGTGTTTATAGGAGGGTCAGCTTTGAGAGGCTTGAGACCGAGTGATATTCGGAGCTTATTGGTTTCCTCAAGTGATAGTGATTCTTCCATTTTAGAGGGTCGGTGAGGGAGAATAACCTGAACATTGAGGATAATCGCGAATTCGATCGCAGTCATGATATAGGGCTTGGCGCCAAGTAACACTTACGAGGCAGGAGCCAGCTCCATTTGTTCTAATAAGGCGCCACCTCCAGTAGTTCCATTAAGGTTTAATAAAACACATGTACTCATGTATGCTTATTTTAATTTTCTGACGCCTTAGTTTACATTTACGCAGTTCAATAACTTGGTATACACAAGGAGGAGGTAAAAAAGAACTGGACAATGGAGGTTTTGATGGGCGCGTGAACTACTGCAAAAAAAAAAAAAAAAATGAGCCCAGAGACATACCTGTATGATACAAGCTCAGTATGACATCGATGTAATCACTAGGTTGGTCACGAGACAGATACTAAAGTATGTACTTTGGCAGGTACAGCCCCAAAATAAATATAAACTCCGGAGTTCTTGGAGCTCCTTCTCTAATGTTCCTGTAAGTCGAGATGAAGACTTTTATTCAGGAGTACAGATCTTATAGGGATATAGGCCCAACAATATACCGATAAAGTTGAAGGTGACCCTAGAACATTTAGGTACAAGTACAGCCACTCAGCAAAAGTGTTCGTGATTGAGTTTTAATGTCAGTGCGCGGTGTGGCGCACCCCAGATGTTAATGTTATTAATTTTGAGATCTAATACAACGGAAATATACAAAACATTAGTTCGTGACTATATATAAAAAACTCAAGCCATTGATCTTATTCTTCATTGATTCTGGGCGCCAGTCAGTGGGATAATCTACACTTGACGGGGTTTTAATGGTCCGCCACGTGTACGGTTACATATGGAGAAATGGCTCACTCTGGAATCGGAGTCACGAACACTTTTGCAGAGTGGCTGTATATATGGCTGATTCTCTGTAGAAAGTATAGTTTTCTGCTGCATGCCTTGAATTACTTGATTCCATCAATTTCTCCTTGCAATCGAGGAAAGCGTCGACTTATGTTCCAGTACCGAGGACATCCCGTGAAAATGTTTACCTAAAGGGGGTCAATTGCAAATCGTTTTCGTATTGCGGGTGGTGGATTTAATTGACTACATGAGTATATACCGTCTCTTGACGAATAATGCCACTTGACGACCAGGGGCCGCCCCAAGCGTGGGAAGAAACGGCCAAGCTACGAGATCTCCAGTCCTTTTAATTTCTATTGGTTCAAAGCCCTCTGTTCGTCACAGTATTTGTAAAGCGGCGGTGAACAACTGTATACAGTTGGGGATGCCTGGACCCAGTGTATAATAATAATAATCACGACATTCGCTTTCAGGTTCGATATATTTCCGTATTGGGTAATAATAAATGACCGATATTAGCCAAGGTATTAATTTTTTTTTGTTTAACTCATTAATTACATGCCAAGGTATTAATTCAATTACTTGTTCGGAAAATATTTAATTGAAACCACTGCCAAGGGATATTTATTAGACCCTAAACGCTACTTACTGGATCCATGGATCGAATCATGCGTATAGACGCTTTCATGGGGGTACGGTCAGCACGGGGGTACGGTCAATCTCAAACATACGCCGGAGTGAGGTATGATACGCAGGGAGTTGATCGACTACCTCTTTTGGTTTCCATACAAAATCTTGGAATTGACCATACCCCCGTGTTGACCGTACCCCCGTAAAGTCGTCTATGTCTAATCAGGGAGAAATCTGTTCAATAGGTGACATTCGTTGGGCCTCACACCAAAAACCCAACAGATTTGAGTCTCATTTGCTCCACCACTAATGAAGCTAGATTGATTATCTCTCTATTGGATTGTAGAGAGAAAAAGGAATAGAGGCGTTCCATAGAGTCGAAATTAATTTAGGGGTTGTGGTGGTGAAGTAGATAGGTCTCGAAGTGGGTCACTTTGGCCCCCCGGATATAGGTGCCCCCAACTATATCTCGATCGAGCTTGTTCAATTTTGTCTTGGCTACATGTAATTGGCCGTGGCCATGGCAATGCTGAGTGATATGCCATGACCCAAGTTGTATTTCATGTATGTATATAGGAGAAGCTACACAGTCAAGTGCCTATAGTATGAGAAGTAGGCTACTGATTATAGAGGGTAGAATCCTAAAATCAATAAGACTAATCAGGGATCTAGACTAGGTAGGACTTTCGACTATAATTATTCGAGAGTACATGTGTACTTTGCAAAATTCTTTTTTGTGTCCAGTTGTTTCTTCCTCCGATGAAACAGCCCTAAAACTTCATTGATTTGATAGCTACATGTATTTGGTGAGCTGAAGTCGTTGCGACTCTTCCATATTGGGGTTTGCTGGGCACAAGAAAGGATTCGGCAAGTTTGTGCCAATGCTTTTAATCCCTTCAAACATGTACAACTGTACATACATGTAGTTACATGTACATACATGGGCACTAAGAAATGAACACACCGAACGCGTATCTAAAAATTTGGATAGACTTACCACCACAAGTAATGTAACAGCCCAAACCCCCAATTCATTCGCCCATACATACAACTACAGGTAACTATCAAGGATGATTAAATAGGAAAAAAAAGGAGAAAAAAATGCATTGCCAGTAAAAAATATTAAAATCAACCCACTCAAGGTTGCATAATAATCTCATACCCTAGCAGTACCTCTGTGCTCGCGCCTTCCCACCCTCTATTACCCGCAGTTGAGATCATGTATTGGCAGGTCGTATCGACATCTACATAGATGTTATAACTTTGAGACCTCAGAGCGAAACGAGGGCCTATATTTATGATGCCAGACTTACATATTGATGATATAACACCTCCATGGTGCCCCGGAATAATCAAGAATGGGACGGTCGACTTAGTCCCTTGATCGCTCAGATCATATAAACGAAGATTGTCAAACGACGCACTAATTTTTCAGATCAATTACTACTCAAGTAAAGTTCTTGATTAAGAATACTAACCAAATCAGATGTCTGCCATTGGGCATTGCGGCCAGTGCGGAAACTGGCCCACTCCCCATAGGGAATCTCATTGTTCTTACAGGTTCTCCAACCCCTTTATGAACGTTGAATTCCTCTACTGTACCGTTTCGTCTCCCAACATAGACAAAGTTACCATCCGTGCTCCAGCATGCATCCATACACCAAGGCGGAACTCCTTTTGATGGAGTGCTTGTTGCGACAGGCGTGAGCTGCCGGCGATCCCAAATCCTGAATGTTCCATCCATAGATGATACTAGAAACACATTTTGGTCCGTCGTCGAAGCTGAAGATGATGCTGCTGTAGGAATATGATTGGTAGAAGAAACATCATGATGCACGCCGTTTGTACCCCCACTATTTTTTGTTCCACCGGAGCTGCTGTCACCCATAGTGATGTCCCCGTCATCATCACCTTTTTGACTTCCATTCCCGTTTTGAGAAAGCTTTGTATCACCATTAAGCCCGGATCCACTGGCAATGGCTTGGCTCATCTCGTCTACCTCACCACCTCCCATACCCATATCATCATCATCGTCACCGAACAAACTCCCATAACTCCTCGTGCTCTCTGCCGGGCTGCCGGGCGCATCCTCGTCACCTTCATCTTTACTTGCTCCATTGAGCCCGTTGGGAAGACCACCATCCCCCCTTCGTCCCCCAGATGCTCCATTTATAAGGCTGTCTTTTTTGATCTCTTGCCAATTATCTGAATTTGGTCTAAAAGCAATACTTGAAACCTGGCCTGCATTGGAAAGAAAATCCCGCGTTGTTTGCCCGGTGTTTAAGTCCCAATCGTAGACGTTCCTATCCCAACTCCCGGATAGAAGGGACCTTTCATCTGAAGAAAGCGTGAGTACACTAACTGCCGAAGTATGTTTTCGTAGTGTAGTGATAATCTTTCCCTCATCATGACGTACTGATTGAAGATTGATACCACCACTCTATAGGGGCGATGGTAAGCACGGATAATGCTAGAATTGAAGACTTTAAATACCTCTAAGCCACTCAACAGCCATAGACTTTGGTTTTGAACTGCCAAGCTGTATACGGGACTTAGCTTTAGATCATCCGTTGTTTCCGGTATATACAGATGTTCCGACTTGACTGCATAAGTGTCAGTTCAGAATAGAATTCCATTAAATGAGGTAGACGAACCAACTGGTTCTTCATTCTCCCAGTATGATAGTAATATACCAGCCTGTTCAATAGCGATCCTACGTTAAATATTGCCTACAATGCTGCATATTTCAAGAGGGCTTACCCTGGTAACGCTATCAACAAATGGATGCCGTTGAGCAACAGTCAAGGGGACCCTCCCGTTGATGCTTCCAAACCAATCGAAACGCCTTATATACCCGTCACTTCCTCCTGTAAATATCCACCGCATGCAAGGTGTTGCGCAAAAAGCGTTTATGCTTGTAGATTGGGGGGCTGCTACATAAGGTACGATATCGTATGTGGAAGCTGTTCCAGCACCTTCTCTCAGCTTTGGGCGTGGTCGGACATCCTTCGGCTCCTTTGAACTTGATCGCGAGCGATGAGGTCCCGGGGGGTGCTGCGAATCTAATACAAAGGTTAGTCGAAAGATATATGGTAGGAATGGCCGAAAGTTTACCGTCGCCGTCACCGTCTCCATCGCCTTCCTCATCGCCTTCATTTTGATCATCCCCATCAGGGTCAACGTCCCCATCCACATCGTCATCATCGTCAGAATTGTGATCGGACTCGTCTTCATTTTCCTGGTCGTGGTCATCCATGTGGTCGTCCTGCTCATTGTCCGAAGATCCGGCGTTGGAAGCTAGAACGAATCGTTGGTTCAGTATTGGTTCTCCAAAGCTACTGGCGATTACAGGTCAAAGAGACAAATAAATATACGGGGCTTGCTAGAAAGGCTTCAGTTACCATTATCATTATGGTTTCGTTCATCATCTGAATCCATCTCGCCGCGCATTCTAGTTCCCTACTTGCTTGATCCAATCGCGTTTTTCCCCTTCCGGATACTGTAATCAACGTGAGCCTACCTGATAGAATTTCGGGGGTTGCGGTAAGCGTGCGAGGGCTCCCAGTGGTATTTAGTGAAAAAGCAATGTGATAATCTACGTGCTCATTTGCATTCACGGTGTGGTATGTAGAAGTTAACGCGATCCAAATTCCTTACCCTGGTTGATACGCCCTGCCAAGATCCTGGAAGGTAGTAGTAGTACATGCAGTACATACATGTAGGTACATGTACACCAGTACATATTAGATACATGTAGTTAGGACAGAAGTTTTGGGTTGACGTTGCAACGCAAATTTGTATGGGAACACCATACAAAACCAGAAACACTCAAATCATCACTTTACAAATAGGAGTGCACACGACTGAAGAAGAGACACAAAATTCTAGAATTCTCTAAGCTCCATCTTGAGATAATTTCCAACTGTCCTTGAAGGGTTAAAATTTTTTTTGATGAGGTTGGGTGGTTGTTTCGGGCAGCCCAACATGGCTACTTTGGCTGTAAAAAGGGTAAATCGCCAAAACTTCTGTACCCCAGTGTACATAAGCACCATTAGGTACTGGTATTTAGTACGAAATCCTTCGGGAAGAAACAAAACCAAAAGACTTATGCTTGGTAGGGTGTGTGGTCCCTCTAATAGGGACATCTGACTCGACTTATCCCTTCAGCCTTAAAATTGGCCAAAAAGGTGGTGGTATACCATTTATCGTTAAACTTTGCGTATCTGGTAGGGAAGACACAGCCGGGCCCCTCTACTCTATTGTATTTATCACCACGCCCGCCTCCCCGGCATGAAAACAGTGACAATTGATACGCTTGCCTTCTACTCCAGATTGGTATAGAGACTACATGTAAGTACCCTTGTAAGAAGACTATGATAGCTACATGTAGCCTGTATCCTTAGAACAAGTCGAATATACATGTAGACGCACTCAAGAGGGTGAACTACTCAAATTCCATGTGCTATTTCGAATTCACTTGTTTTTGTCAATTTAGCTGTCCCGTGGAAAGAAACAAACCATAACTCCCCATACCCCCGTAGTCGCCACACCCCCGTGAGTGTGTCTAGCTATCAACGTCTCTAGTTGTGGAGTATGCCATGTATATTCTTCTCTTTTACCTTGGACGGATGAAACTGTCAAATTCACAGCCTGCATTTTTGAGCTAATACTAACCCAGGCAGGTACATGTATCTAACACTTATTTTTGATTGGCTCTATGGTTATTCTCAACCAACTCAGTGCGTGCACGGTCCAGGCTGCGAATATCCGTTCAAGGGATAGAAGCTGCTCATTAGTCCAGGGTGCCGGAAAGCGACGCAATGTTTGACCTATAGCAATACATACATGTAGAGTCGTTAACACCAAATTGAAATACCGCAAATACTCGATAAATTGGCTAGCGTTATTGCCCTTTATCACACCAAAAAACAGCACTTTGGTACTTTTTAGTGCAAACGGCGCTAGCCAATTTATCGAGTACATGTACAGTCGCACCTCGTTATGTTGTTAGCATATTCTGGGAGCTCAACCCATACGAGATAGCAAATATACCAAAATATACGAGACAGCAAATAGGTTTATGTGGAGGAAGGCAGTACCTGTCCCGCAAACCCGTACGAGACAGCAAGAGATCCGAGATATCGAATTACGAGAGGTGCGACTGTATGTACATGTATTTGCGGTACCCATAAAGGGGCCTTGGCCTACATGGTATGAGGAATAAATACTCTGAAAGGATAATTCTAAGGATTGGTATTCCAAGCACGACATTCAAAAAGTGATATGTCGGAATTTCAATTTTAACACGGCACAACGCTTGAACAATCATATATATGTACGTGATATATGAGTCTCTAGAATAGAGTCTGTATTTTTCAGGTCATTGATTTGGGTTTTTGGCCTGCAAAAAGATAACTTGCGACACGAGACAATAATAAAGAGAGAAGCAATAGCTACATACGTGCCGGAAATAAGTACCGTGTTCCAGTCAATACGCTAGTGGTGCTGTAAGAATACGGTATTGATACGGTATCGATATGGTATTCTACTTACTATGCTGGCTTATACCAGTATTCTTGACTCAATATCGTAGCCCCACGGTAGCAATTTTACCCTCATTTCCACAGTAGGGATCTCGCTGAGCAGGGACATGAAGCGTCCAAAATATAGTTACCAAGCACGATTTACGCCCATATGTAGATCTAGTCTAGTTCGGAGACGTAAAAAACTACGAGTACATTCAATGAACCTTGTGGATACATGTATGCAATCAGGCCTACTACATGTACATCTATGTCTTAGTTTTTACTTACAGTGGAGGCCTGAAAAAATGCCAAGACACCCCACCTACTCTTGAAGTTAATGACTGTATGTGCCATACATCTTGGATGCCTGGAAAGCCTTAATGATACAACAAGCAATTCTATCACTCATGATTTGACATATGTACTGCATCCTACCCGACTCTTCTTTTTTACTCTTCTCTTCACTCACCAATACATACTCAACATGTCTAGCAGCAGCAGCAGCAGGAATGGCCCAAGTGGGGGTAGCCGGAAAGACCAACGGAAAAAAAACCGCGAATCCAAGCTTACAAAGGGCAAATCTGCAGTTCCAAAGGAAGATGACCCAACAGAAACCACCGATCAAGCTTCTGTTGGGGCTCCCGAGGAGGTTAGGGATGATATAAGAGACACGCTTGGTGAAAGTAGTACGCAACAGGATGTCCGGGACTCTGAGAACAGTGAAGAACCATCACAAAAAGCTTACGATGGAGACAATTGGGGACCAGAAATCCCCTCTACGGGTATACCCAAGGTTCTTAAGAGGGGAAGAAGGAGGCAGGAAAATCATGGTCTCCCACCGCTTCAGATTGCCGGGATGGTCGCGCTGAGTAAGGACAAAATCATAAGAGATAGAGAAGCTTTAAACACCCAAGGAGAGTTACACACAGATATCCCTGAGAGAATACATAGAGGAGGAAGAGGGGGGGGGGGAGACATAGTTATAGTGAATCCAGGAGTACGGAGGAATGAAAAAGTTGCTCGGTAATAACTGTCTCGATACATCACTTGAGACTATGGTTTAACTCTAAAAATTTCTACCTATAGTTTCGAGAATGAAAGTACAGATCACCTCGAAGGAGCATGGCGTAAACGCCCGGACGTACCGACAATCGAGGAATTGCTGAGAGAAGTCATAGACCTTCCGACAAACATCATTGACGGAGCTTTTGAGAGTGTCAATGATTACCTCGAAACACACTATGAACTTCTGAGGGAGGATGCGTTTGCATGCCTTAGAAGTGCCGTTCAACTTATGAAAGAGAATCCGAGTGCCAATGATACACATGATGTCTCCATCTACGAGAATGTGAGTTCATCTATTTTACGGTGTAACTTCGTTTTACACTAAATACTAAGGCCTTTGTATATTATTTCTAGGTTCGTGTACTTGGCCTAACGTTCTCAAGAACTGGAATTGCAACTAAGGTATCATTTTCTACCAATCGCGCAGGGAAGAAAATTCCTTGGAGGAACTCAAAGCGACTGCTTCCTGGCACACTCGTATGCCTCTCACCCGATAACTTTCAAACAATCAAAATGGCTACTGTTGCAGCCAGGCCTTTGTCCGGAGTTGAAATGAACCCCCCTGAAGTTGATCTACTTTTCAATGAAACCGAACTTGAGATTGATACAGAAAAGGTCTTCCTCATGGTGGAATCACGCAATGGATATTATGAAGCATATAAGTGGACTCTCAGGGCGTTGCAGAGGATGACAGAGAAAAAGTAAGTTCACTAGTGTCTTTGCGCTAAAGCTATTATTACTATTACTATTACTGATGTCCGTTCTTGGCAGTTTTCCCTTACACGAACATATATGCTTCCTTGACAAAAACGTTCCACCGCCGCGTTATGTCACGCAAAAACCACATCTAAATATCTCCCCCATATTTCCAGATATACCGGATAAGGAACCCTTCGAAGATGTTGATATCATCAAGGCGTGGCATCAACTTCCCTCGAACGGCATGGACAGCACACAGATGAAGGCTTTACATTCTATTTTAACTAGGCGTGTTTCGATTGTCCAAGGACCCCCAGGTACAGGGAAAACACACGTTAGTGTCCAGGCGTTAAAGCTTTTGCTGCACAATATGGACGCAGGGGACCCACCTATCATTGTAGCCTGCCAAACAAATCACGCTCTAGGTAATCCTTAGACCCCCCCCCCCCCCTTACTACGGCTCATCTCAGCTTCTAATTTGTTTCTAATATAGATCAACTTCTAAATCACATCCTTAAATTTGAAGGTGAGGTCGTGCGTATGGGAAGTCGCACACAGGACAAAGACAAAATCAAGGATCATACGATGTTTGAACTGAGAGTTAAATCAAATATCAAAATACAGGGCTCCCAACATGGCCATGCGCTGGTAAATATAAAGAAAATTCGGGATAAGATGATGGAGCTTTTCGAATGCCTCAAACAAGAAGTCCTAACTGTGGATGACTTATACGACAATCGCCTCATCACTCCAGCTCAAGCCAAAAGCTTCAACGAGCGCTCGGCAGGTTGGATAGTACCTGAAGAAACCAATGCAAAGGGGGGTATCATTGGCCAATGGCTTGGCGAGTATTTTAATGAAATTAAGCTTCAGGAGACTATCGGCGATGATTTTGAAGAGGCCGATATCGAAGAGGAGAAGAGAAAGGAACTCGAGGTAGAATTCGGGACCCCTGACGATGGCCGGCTCAAGGGGGATTGGTTTACGATGTATCGCCAATACACTGTCGTTAAACCACCCGATATAGCAATGGCTGATATTCAGCTAGCCAAACGCGTACAAAACGTTTGGGATATTGAAGGCTATATGAGAGCAGCCTTATACCATCACCTCAGGACGCAGTTCATGAATAAAATCTGGGATAAGGTTGTAAAACTCAACAAGGATTACCAACACTATTGTCAGTTGTTGAAGGTATCAAGGATGGAAACAGAAGCTCACATAGTTTCTAAGAATAAAATCGTCGGAATGACAACAACTGGATTGGCTAAATATAGAAGTATCATCGCAGCTGTGGGCCCAAAAATCGTGTTGATTGAAGAAGCAGCAGAGGCTTTGGAAGGACTTGTGGTGGTCGCATGCATGCCGAGTGTCGAGCACTTGATCCTAGTGGGAGATCACAAACAGCTTAGGGGCCATTGTTCTGATGAGAACCTCTCCGATGATCCTTACTATTTAGATATCTCAATGTTTGAACGTTTGGTGACAAACAAACTACCATACGAAACATTAAGAACCCAGAGACGTAAGTCTTCTTACAGCCAGAGTTAATAAAGAGGAATGCTAATGAATTCGGAAAGGCATGAGGCCGGAGATTCGCGAACTTCTGAAACCAATTTGTATGTCAATACTCCATATCATCCTGGTTTTTGGGTTTCCTAACCAACCGGTATATAGATGCGGATACACTCGTGGATGATAGTAGTGTTCGAGGTCGACCATCAGTCCAGGGAATGGGCGATGTGAATGTAAGGGTCTATCTTCTAAAAGAAGTTCCTGTACTTATTTTGTATCTAGGTCTATTGGTATACACATTTCTACAAAGAAAGTGTTGATGAGGTCCATTCGCGCGTGAACGCTAAGGAGGCAGAAATGATAGTAAAATTCACAGAATACCTTGTGCTGAACGACTTAAAGTCCGATCATATAACTATCCTCACATTCTACGCTGGTCAGAAAACTAAGATAATACAAGAGTTGAGGGCAAATGTAAATCTTGCCGGGCAGGATATCAAGGTCAAAACCGTGGATAGCTACCAGGGAGAACAGAATGAGGTAATTATTCTGAGCCTGGTGAGGAGTAATGAATATTGCCAGATTGGATTTTTGGATGTATTATTGATCCCCTCCTTTAGCCAGTCACACGAATGACTGACACTGTTTAGGTCGAAAATCGTGTTTGCGTCGCCCTATCACGTGCCCAGAAAGGCCTTTACATCTTTGGAAATGCTCAAATAATCACCCAAGCTAGTAAATTATGGTGGGAAGTGGGAACTATTCTCAATACAACACCGTCAAGAGTTGGAACTTACCTTCCCTTGATGTGTCACACTCACAAAGTCAGGACAAAGATAACAGGTATGGCATATTCTTAACGCAATCGCTCACAATTAATCTAACAATTTACGGGAATTTAGATCCTGATGATTGGGCAGACATAAACGGAGGTTGTCGTAAACCGTGCCTGAAACAATTGCCGTGTGGTCACAACTGCAACCTGAAATGCCACTCGTGAGTACAGGACTTCAACATATACATAGCTTTACTAACCAAAGATTAGATTTCCGCACGATAACATACGGTGTCTGTCCCTATGTGGAAAAACTCTTCCATGTAACCATCAATGCGGTAATATTTGTGGGAAAGAGTGCAGTTGTCCAAACTGTGGCAAAGTCTCAGGGAACCCACGGCCACCACCTCCGGGCAGTTCCAGTAATCCAGTCACTGCTCCTAACCAACAACCCCCTACTCTTCCTGTTGTCGCTATTGAAAACCGCGCAACAGCAAGGTCTTTTATACATGCTGCGAGTAACGATAGGCCGCAAGTCACTGCAGATAGACTTGTCGATGTTGATGAAGACTGGGCGTCTGCGCTACCAACAAATCCGGCACAAACAGTAAAAAACGAGGATGATTTCCCAGGAATTCCCAACAGACCTGTGCCTTTTGCGCACCCCAAGGGTAATAATAATATCCCTCGGGCCCAGAATGAATACGTCCAGAAAATCCATCAAGAAGACCGACTAGGGGAGGACTACCACCGGGGAAACTATGATTATCCTCACGATAGCCATTCTCTCCAGAATCGCCCCCCGCCCCCGCAGAGCCGTCCTCTACCCCCGCAGAGCCGTCCTCTACCCCCACAGAGCCGTCCTCTACCCCCGCAGAGCCGTCCTCTACCCCCGCAGAGCCGTCCTCTACCCCCACAGGATCGCCCTCCACCCCCTCAACACCGCCCTCAATCCTCTCAGGATCGCCCTCCACCTCAAAACCGCCATCGAGAAAATTACCAACAGGAAAGTTACCAACAGGACAGCTACCAGGATGACTATCTACAGGATGTATACCAGCGGGAAAATCCTTCCCTTGATAACCGCCTAGCCGTCCGTCCCCGAAACAACCATCCTCCAAACTACTCTCCAAACAACTTTCCCCGTGGCCGGGGGGGCTATCAGGACGATATCATCAATAATCAAGGTAATTATGATGAGGTTGATTACAATAGAGGCAACGGCCATCCCAGCCGTGGAGGCCCTGGTATGGCAATCCGCGGCGCTGCTTATGACTCTGGTCGCCGTCAGGCCAGAGAAACATGGGCAGAGGACGATAGGAACTCGCATTTCGTAGACAGGGAAGGTGGAATGCCGAGGGGAGCATACGGCCACTGGGAAACCAGAGAGTACTCACCACAAGAGCGCAGAGCTCTTGAAGAGTGGCCGTCTCTAAGAGGGACTAATTCGCCCAGAGGTATTGAGCCAGTACATAGGGGTAATCATAACAATGTGTGGAACAGGAATAACCCAAACCACGAGCCTAGAGTGGGCGGCGGGGGAAGGGGAGGGCATGCCTCATATACCGCTTATCGCTAGCTGCAGCTGGTAGTGTCCCCTCCGTTTTTTTCTTGTTGAGGTACAATCAATTACATTAGTTAAGGTGCTATATCTGTGCTTTACAATCTGTTCTCCTTTTTAAAAAAGGTTTACTAGCTGCTATACATGGTTAACGTTTTGGGGCGTCCAAAGTCGGGGTGAGTTGGTAGGTGGGACGGGTATTTTGCTTGTAAACATTTTCTTTGGTTTGGTATCTTCAATCGGGATCAATAGAGACATCATTTGAAATTTGAGTCTTGTAACCTTTGAAACCCCAAGCGATGGCTAGAAAAAAAAAGACCGGAAGTGAGGTAGCCTATCACCGAGCGATGACCTATGATCACCGCTCCACCCCCACCCCCAAACCCCAAACCCCAAACCCCAAACCCCCAAACCCCAAGTACTGGGCTTTACCAATGGGACGGCGCGATGGCTTACTCGTTATTTTAGACACCAGAAAGCTTTCTTTCTTTCATGTTGTTCTGGCGTTATTGTATGCCTGATCAGCGAGAAATGCCCGGACGCGGGGGGTTCGGGCAAAAGCTCGCACGGCGAGGTCTGAAGGAACATGTAGAAAAAGGATATCTAGCCTCGCCGACTAGCCTCGCCTTAAGAGTTTGTTCTGTCGTTGGGGGGTGGGGGGGGGTGCTAGGCGGACTAGCGGAATCTTCCCCCCCACCATTTTTTTTTTTTGGCAGGTTGGACTTTGGAATACTAGGTCACTGAGTGATATTATTATGGTAGGTCTGCCCAGGCCGGTGAATGCCGGCACCATGCGTGTGGTCTTGGGTTGGGGCATGCTCTACATACAGCCCGCTGCGCGTATCCCTTGCGTGTCGAGTGAGAGTCTGTGACGCACACACGCATCCTAGATCCCGCTGGCTGCAATGTATCTTAGTGGGGGGGCGGGGGAAGTCATGTTGTGGGAGGTTGTGTAAAGACTCCTGGACGCCACTTGTAAGAGAGACACGGAGGTACGGAAGGCTCGGCCGGCAGACCCATGGCCGCCTAGGGACAAGCAGCACTAGAGGCATGGGAACAGTTCGCAAAAAATGGGGACAAGAGCGAGGAGGAGGAGGTGGGGAGGAAGAGGAAGAGGAAGCAAAAAAAAAAAAAAAAAAAGAGGGAATGGAGGGGTTGGAAAGGGGGCGGGCGGGGAAGAGGAACAGGAGTGAAAGGTTTTGCACTTTTTTTTTTTTTTTTTTTGCTTTTTTACTGTGTTGTAGTGCGGGGCGGCGGAAAATGGGGGTTCTGGGGCGGGGCGGGCGGGGCGCGGTATTGCCATGGCTGAAAGGTTGCATGTATGTAATTAATGAATTAAACAAAAGAAAAAAAGACACATGGCCCAAGGGGCGGGGGGGGGGGGCGATATCACTCTTCGATCAACTACATGTATGCGTGTATGTACTCACAACCATTGCCTAGCGACCGCCATACTGGTAGGAGTAAGGTATAGTGATAGTGATTAGTGGGCGGCTGCAAGTGAGTTCTGCGCAGCCAGGGAAAAGCACTCCATTCGCTAGGATCATGGATAATCACTCGCTCTGCCGCAGTAGTAGGCGAGGGAAGGGAGGGTGTGACATGGCTACATGTGCATGTTGCTGTTGTTGATTTAGCTGTGGGGCTTCAGATACCGGGCGCTAGTACGCCCGGGTGAATGTTAGGACTCGGTGGGCGACGCCTGGTAGCCCAGTCTTGGTGCTCGCCCGGCTGCACGGCGCCTTTGGGGGGCAGTCAAGTGCGTTAACGAGGCAGATCTTTGCCATGTATCACTCGGAATGTTCTGTGCGGGGCCTGGCGGCAAGAAGTGTGCAGCTCACAACCGTCATGTCAATAAGTTGCTCAATCATAGAATATCACTCGCTCTATTCTACCTATAAAATAAAAAAGGAAACAAGGGAAAAACAGAAAAAAGAGGGTAGTCCAACCCCCCCCCCCCCCACTCCTACCCCTACCCCGCCAACCTCCTAATCCTCTCCTCCGCGGCCCTCGCCCTCCTCTCCCTCTCTAACCTTGCCCTCCCCCCCTTCGTCAGCCCCGCCTCCTGCTCCTCCCTCCGCCCCATCCCCATCTGTACCTGCTGCACCCCCGCCCCCAGATTCCTGCCCCCCCTCCCCGGCAGCCGCCGGCTCTCTGCCGCCCGCCGCTCCGCCTCCTCCGCCAGCCTTGCCACCTCCCGCTCCCGCCTCCCCCGCTCCTCCGCCTCCCCGCCCTCCCTCTCGCGCCGCTCCCGCTCCCCCGCTTCGGCTTTCGAGAGGGCAGCAGGCACGCCCGCGGTCTCCCAGTCCCAGGCGGCTTCGCCGAGGTCGTGCCGCGCGACACGGAATGCGTCGCGCGTGGCGCGGTCGCCGGCGAGCTCGAAGGCGGGGCGTGGCTGCGCGGGGGTGGTGAGCGTGGGGTCGGCGCGCGCCTTTGTGAGGAGCGCTGTGACGATGGCGGGGGAGGAGGAGGATGCGGCGAGGTGCAGGAGCGTGGGGGAGTGGTGGTTGGGCGGGGTGAAGGTGTAGTTTGGTGAGAGGGAGTGTGTGGTGAGGTAGGTGAGGAGTGCGGGCACTTTGGAGCGCCGGATGAGAGCGGTGAGTTGGCTGCTGTGGAGGTGGGCGGTTTCTTCGGCGGGGGTGAGGCGTGGAGTAGGTTTTGGTTTCGTGGTTGGGGGGGCGGTGGTGGTGGTGGTTGTGGAAGAGGTGAGGGCGGAGAGGGAGGCGGTGGTTAGGGTAGAGGTCTTCATGCGTGTGAGTTCGACGAAGCAGCGCATCAGCTCCGATTGCGTCGCACGGCGGGTACTAAACGGAAATCCGCGGATCCGCGGGTCACTACTCTTCAGCGGCGCGCCTTCCCCAAACAGCGTCCGCCTATTCGAGTTTCCCACCGCGCGCACAAACAGCAAGTCCGCCGTATCCAGCCACCCCCCCCACCCCGCCAGCAGCTCGCGTATCTCTGCCGTCAGCGCAACCTCGTTGTATCTTCGCAGCGAGCTACCGGCCGAGTGCGCAGCACCCTTTGCAGCGTCGTTCGCAGACTGCGCGCCTCCTTGCTTGCGCCGTGTGGTGTAGCGGTGGAAGGTCTTGTGCGCAAGGATGGCCGCGGACCGGTCGCCGCCCGTCTTGGCGAGTTTGGGCGCGAGGGAGACGACCATGGCGGCAAAGTGGCCGCCGCCGATCATGCACATGAATATGTGCGGTTCTTTACCCTTGGGCTGCGCGGCGAGCTGCTTTGTGCGCAGTGCATCGAGCCAAGATGCATCCGACTGTTCGGGCTTGGTGAAGAGCACGCGGTACACGCCGAGCGATGTCTCGGCGGGGAGGAGTGGCGAGTTGAACCATATTATGGGCGCTTTCCCGGCACCCTGTTTCCAACCGGTGGCAGTGGTGGTGGTTGTGGGCTCGTCGTCCGGGTTGGCGAGGACGGCGTTGCGCTTGAGGAGCGCGGAGAGCTGGTCGGTGGGGCCGCTCTCGTCTTCGGAGGAGCTGCTGTCGGAGCCGGAGATGCTCTCGTTGAGGCCCTCGAGGAGGTCTTCAAACTCGGCTTCGGTGACGGCGGGTTGACCGCGGACTTTGCGCTTTAGGTTGAAGTTGTGGATGTCGGAGCGGGCGTGGGCGCGCTGCTCGGCGACGGTCTTGTTGGTGATCTTGCAGAGGGCACAGGAAGTTGAGGAGGTGTCGGCATCTTGTGGTGCTGGGGTTGTGGTTGCGGTGGGCTGGGCTTCCTCTGGGGTGGCGGGCTGGTCGGTCCGTAGCGTGAGGGTTTCGAGGAGTTCTGGCGGAATGTCGTAGACTGTGGGTTGTTAGGTGTGCATATTCTTTTCGTGGGGGGAGTGGTGGGTACAAACCGTACACTGGACGCTTGAGGAGGTCCTCTTCTTCCTCTTTGACCATTGTGGGTTTGCGTATGGATTTGCTAGTATATTCAGATGCCCTTGATACAGCTGTAGACGTGGTGAAGTGTCTGTAAAGCTTGGTCTCCAGAGACGGCGTTCTTATGGTCTGTGGTGGGGGGGGGGTCTTGCTCTGTATCGATAAAGAGATGAGTCGCCCTGCCAGGAATGACGCAGAGCAGCGAGATGTGCCCGCGCCAAGACCACGAGCTTTCTGCTGAGTCATGCATGCATGAATGAATGCCAGTTACGGAGAGAGCTCTGAGTGCTGCCACGATGCTGCAACAGGAAGCCAGCCCCCAGAGAGCGAGTGTGAGCGAGCGTGTGGGAGAGCTAGAGGTTAAGGAGAGATGGAATGGAGTGTCGTCGGGCTCCATGCATGTCGGAGAAGGTGCCTCCCACTGGCATACTTATACATATCTCGAGAAGTTCATGTAGGTAGATAGCTTGTGGGTGCTCTGTCTGAGCAGAACCATCGCAGCCTGAGGCTCAATTAAGCATCTCCTTGGGCATCAGAGTACATGTGTGTATGTAGAGTACTCTGCTGTGTATGTAGAGTACTCTGCTGCAATGTACCATCATGTTCCCAGCACATGTATGATGTATGTATTGTAGAGTATTCTCTCTGCCCGTAGACCTCCGGGTCCCAATTAAACACTTCCCCCCCCCCTATCCCCTTGGGCTCGCAGCAAAGAGCAGAGCACGAGCATGAGCATGACAACTTGTGGTGTGTCCCAGGAAATGCAATAAAACCCCCAAATAAAACCCCCGGTAAGAGACACCCCAAAATTTCCCACGGCAGCTCTCTACCGGTGCCCTTACCACCCTACTCCACCACTCCAAAGACGAAATGGCGCATTGGCCCAGACGTTTTCGGAAGCACGACGACGAGGCTGAGACCATTTTTTTTCCTTTTCTTGCATGCGTGCGTGCGTGCATGCAGAAGAGGACTAGACCAGGGTGGTTTTTTTAGACTTCTTCTACCCATCATTCCCACCCCCCCCACACACACCCACCTCCACCTCCTCCGCCTCCACCACCTCCACCACGCTCCTCACTCGCTATGTATATGTAGACAGTAGCTACTACTACTACTACTGCCACCATCACTACCTCTGCAAACACAAAACATACATCAACACAGGAAGCAGGCACATCTACAGACAGACGCATATGAACAATCCTCGGAGAAGTCAACAGCAGAAGAAACAGCCATAATGACGACAACAATTCACCGCCAGATTGGGCGTATGGGCAAGAGGTCCGCCGACGATGTATGGTCCATCTCTACACCACTACCATTACCTCCACAGAGCTGGTCCCACAAGATGTGAATTAGCAGTAACTGACGAACCTCCCCAGGCCAGCGTAGCAATGATAATCAAGGAAGTCCACGATGCCGAGACTCTCCTAACAAAGGTGCCCCCCCCCCAACCCATTCCGCGAGCCCCCCCCCGCACCACAGCACAGCTAACACCACCCCGCAGCTCCTAGAACACACCAAAGCCTGGCGCGATGCCTGGTCGTCAATCCTCGTCAACCAAGTTAACCTCACAGATTCCTTCCACGATGTCTACAAGACGATCCCCATGCCCGGGGACTCAAAGATCGAAGTTCTTGAAACGCCGGGTGATACGCTGAGACGTGTTGCAACGCTGCACGCCGCGCAAAATGATCTCAAGGCGGACATGCTGGACGAGGTTGAGAAGGTGGATCGGTTGCTTGTCGAGAGATTAGGAGAGGTCAAGGTATGTTGCTAGTGTTACGCGGGGTCGGGAATTGCTAGCTAACAGGTGTGTTTGTGTATAGACAGCGCTGAAACCGGCCAAGAAGGCAATTGAAAAGAGAGAAAACAAAAAGCTGGACTATGAGCGTTTTAATAAGCAAGTTGAAAACACGCGTGCAAAGAAGAACAAGTCGGACAGGTGAGAGAACCACTGTCGCGCGCTTGGTGGGACTGGAGCGCATTGCTAATATATACCTTTATAGGGAGTATGCGGTCCTATCAAAGGCAGAGATGGATGCCGAGCGGTCCAAGAACGTACGCAAAGCTATCACACCCAGTTATCTAGCTACAGACTAACGTAATCACAGGCCTATGAAATTGCAGACGAGCACATCAGATCCTTCGTACCCCCACTGCTTGCCAAGATTCTCGAATTTGTCCCATGCATCGTCGAGCTCATCGTGATAACCCAGTACACCCTACTCCAAAACACCTACAGCACAATCTACGAGTACGCCAACGACTACGGCTACACTGATCCCGAAGGCGCCGTCGTAATCTCAGAATGGGAATCCCAATTCCTACCCATCCAGCAGCACCTCGAATCCGAGATTACCTTCATCGCCCGCGGAAAAGCCATCACCATGCCCATGAACATCATCGTCCAAGAAAAGAGCATCATCCCTCGTCTCGGTCGCTCAAGCAAGCCCCCTCCGCCTCCGCCCCCGTCAAATCCCCCCGGCGGCGCCCCAAGTTACCAGGAAAAATCACCAACCGTGAACCGCTTCCAATCAAAGTTCACCAGGAAGGAAGCTCCACCTCCACCCCCGCCGGCGAGTAGCAGACCCAGCATCCGCTCCCGCCCCTCTAACTCCAACCTCTCCACACATTCGCGCGACGAGTCCCCACCGCCGCCATTACCGGGCCCACGGCCCGTGACGGCAAACCCGAAGGGCAGCTCAGGCGACGGCTACAAAAGCGTCATTAGGAGCCGGTCCTATGGCGGCAACACACCTCTCGCGGCAGTGGCACAACGGCACGCAGCCGACCCGCCAAACAATTACCTCTCACCCAAGCTCCCCGCAGAGATGCCGCGGCGCAAGAGCGAATCCACCGGCGACTTCCAGGCCGGCGGAAGCGTCCAAGAGCGTCTAGCCGCGATACGGGCGGGCCAGAACAGTCTAGCACGGGCAGAGAAAGTGGTTGGGAATGGCGGTGCGCCGAGGCCGTCGGTGTCGAGGCACTCTACGGGAGTGAGTATGGCGAGCGTGTCGAGCTATAGGAGTGCCGCGAGCGATTTGAGTAGTATTGCAAGCAAGAAGAAGCCGCCGCCACCGCCGCCGCCGAAGAAGAAGATTGGGCTCGGACAGACGTGGGCGAGGGCCTTGTATGATTTTGATGGACAGGACACAGGGGATTTGAGCTTTAGGGAGGGTGAGAGGATCTTGGTGGTGAGGAAGACGGAGAGTGTTGATGGTGAGTTTCTCCTTTTGGCTGTCTGTGCTTTTCTGTTGTGATTTGGGTTGTGGCTAATAGATTGTAGATTGGTGGGAGGGAGAGCTGAATGGCCGGAAAGGACAGTTCCCGGCTAATTATACGGAGATTGTCTAATTAACCTGCAAAAACCAACTAGCTGGGCATATTTGTTGGTCGAGATTTTTTTCTTTCTTCGTTTTGTCTTTTTTAGGGTGGTAGTCACGTTGGTGGTCCGGGGCATCACACGGGTGTTTTTTTTCTTCTCTTTTCATTATTATCATTTATTGTTTATTGTTTTGCCGTTCCTGCTCCTTTCTTTCTTTTTCTGTGTGCGTCTGCAATACCCACCGCCTACTTTCGAGGGGTACATTGTAGGTGTTGTTTTTTTATTTTAGCTTATTTTGTATTGTTGTATTTTTTCTCTTTTCTCGTTTAACTCATCTGTATTGTTGTATTGCTGCATGGGCTATGTTGGGTTGGGTGGGGTTAGCTATATATAGGTATGTTAGTCGGGCAGTCCAGTCCCTCTACCACAACATATGGGCCGAGCCCAGAGATGCCCAGGACTGCGCTGTGAAGAGTAACATGGGATGGGACTGATTGATAGGGGAATACAATGGAAAAAAGGATGTCTAATTCACTTTGGCTTTGGTTTTGGCTTTATGGGGCCTGGGCTGGGGGTGGGCGAGTGATTCGACGTGATACCTGATACTATATGTATTCTATGTACTGATACCCACAGGGCAAGGGGGGGTGAGGAAGGATGAGTAAGGTCAATGATCGTATCTAGGGGTTGGGCCACAGCTCAGTAGTAGACAGAGTAACATGTAGTACACACTACCCTGTCTTGAAGGCCGATCTTTTGGTCCGGCGGCGGTAGGCCTGGGGGGGTTGGCGCGAGACCTCCCTCGCCAGGTAGCTCAATATTGACTGTAGGCACTATTGCAGTCTCTAGCTGGGTTCTGGGACCATCTAGGCTTTGGGGGGATGTGTAGCTAGATGGAGACTGGTGCCTGCCCTGCTAAGTAATAGCCTGTGTGAGTGGTATGGTGCGGCCGCCGGCCATTAGCTATGAGGTGCGGAGAGGTGCGGAGGTACATACGAGTACTGGGGGGAAAGCCGCGTGCGGGTGCAGAACTATCTACACGTACCCGCACTTGAGCGCCCTCGTAGAAATGCAATCGATCTGCGGGGAGGTGGGGAGCTTCAAACTAACTGCAGCTGCCCGCTGTGCCCGGCGTGCTGGGCATAAGCATAAAATAATATAAAAAAACGATCTATGTATACTGCATCCAACGTATGAGGCCTGACGGATAAGAGTTGTGGATGACTAATTGCATATAGGATATCTGAAAGTACTGCTGCGGCTGCGCATGCGGCAATCGGAAATGGTTTGTCGTTTAGAGGATGCGGTAAAAAATAGCAGGTTTTTTGTCGTTCTGGAGGTGGGGGGGTATGGTTACGTGCTATGCAGTCATTGTGGTTGTGGGATAAGAAAAGAAAGAAAAACATGGAAAATAACGAATCTACCATATACATGTATTTCCGTTATCCTACGATCCTACGAGTGATTGCTCATGAAGCCAGGCTGCGGCTGCGGCTCCTACCTTTTTTTTCCCCCCTAACCACAAACATACACACCCAGGCATCAGCCGTGCTTGGCGCTACGTTGGTTTCAGGATCGACTTCTGGAGGGAGGGAGGGGGCTTGGGAAAGGTGCAACGCTGGTTGATCCTCCCACCTCACTCTCTTGTCTTGTCTTGTCTTGCCAGCCAGCCTGCTTTCTCTGCTCAACTCCCTTCTTTTTCTCTCCATCTCACCCACCTCATCCACAGTTTCGATATCTTCTCTCCCTCCTCCTGCTCCTCATCCTCACCCCCCTTTTACAGTTGCCTTTTTTATTCGCCTCGTAACTACTACCACCCTAATCCTCATCCCGGCGACGATGGATAGAGCTCTTGACGACGTCATGAGAGAGCGCTCGGTAGGTTCTTCTGTGTGTGCTGGCTGCCTCAGGAACCCAATCCGCTAACGCCCCAGAAGCGCGGAAACAATAATGGCGGAAACAATGGCGGGAACGGGACCGGGAATGGGAACCGAAACCGCCGTAGGACAGATAGAAGGGGCGGCGTCAGAAAGGTTTGCCTTTCCCTAACTCTCCTTTCCCCCCCATTATCGTCGTTGTCGCGCAGGAAGAGTGAGAAAAAGCTAACGCGAGATGTTTTTTTCTTTGGTTTCATTACAGCCACAGGCGTGTTACCACCACCTCCTCCTTTGATCTCATCCTCCTCATATCCTCCTCCTCCTCACCCTCCTGTTCATAAGTCTTAGTACTCCTCTTCCTTCCTGATTCTTTGCTTCCCAAGAATCGCAATATGGGCCAGGAGAGGATTAACAGCGGAAAAAAAAATATCACAAACATCACCTTTTATTCTTTTACGCAATTGTCGCAGAAAAAAAAAGAAAAAAGTTCCAACCTGGCTAACGTAATCGTCTTTCTTCTTTTTTTCTGTTTGGAATTGACAGACCGGAAACCCAAGAGGATACAGCGATTCCCTGTTTGAACTCCCTGATCCAGAGCTTACATTAGCAGGAGAGTAAGGCTAACAGTTGTCTAGAGCTTGGGTACACGATAAGTACGAAGACGATGCTTCCGGCGGAGAAGTCTTCAGGCGCGGCGGATCGGCCGATGCCCGCTTTGCTTCAGAAACCGGCAGAATGTCGGTTCCTCTATATCCTTAGGTCTTTGAGCGCAGTATATTGATGGTGATCTAGTACTCCCAGCTCAGGCAAATTGAGAGTTGAAAATATCCACTACGAGCTTGGACGCGATGACCTTATGGTATGTGCCCTTTCAGCTCAGGTAATGGTTTGGAGGCAATATCTCATATTTTATAGGAGCTTTTTGAGCGCCAGGGTATTGTCACAAAGCTCGAGCTCCAGTACGACCGTGCTGGACGCTCGGAAGGCACAGCATTCGTGACTTACGAGCGTGAGGAAGACGCCAAGCGTGCTGTGGCCGAATTTGACGGGGCAAACGCAAATGGCCAGCCAATCCGCCTCACCTTCGTCAAGCCAGTCTCAACCTCCAAGTCTCTGTTCGACCGCATTAAGGCCCCAACATTGGACGAACGCTCTAGCTCCGAACCAATGCGCCGTGGCGGATCTGGAAGACGAGAGGCGAAATCGTCCCCTGGTCCGGATGTACGCCGTGATCCGACCCGTCGCCCTACACCCCCTGGTATCGACCGCTATGTGCCTCCAGAAAGACGACGTGAGCGTGCCAGAGCCGATGAGCCCCTAAGGGGTGGTGGCGAGAGGAATCGCGGTGGACGAGACGGTGGAAGGAACAACAGCGCGAGGAAGGAGAATCCTAGGACTGGTGCTGGAAATGGTAGAACCAGGAAGACTGTAGAGGAACTGGACGAGGAGATGAACAATTACTTTGCAGAGGCCGGTGCAGAAACTCCAATTCCTACAGTCAATACTCATATCTCTGCACCAGTGGCTGATGAGGACGAGGAAATGATCCTTTGAGTCTGGAGAAGCATCTTTCTTTTTTTCCTTCTCGCTTTCGTATTTTCCTTTAGTAGCTCAATATTTTACTCACCTATTTCCGAGTTTATCTATCCCCATTTTTTCAACCCCTTTCAATTGCTGTACCCAATTTGCTACCTGCCCTAATAAGCCTCGCGGAATGGAAAGGAGAAAAACTGGGAGAAAAAAATACAAAGTGTAAACTTTTAAATGATGGTTTCGGTTCTTTCCTTTTTTTGTTAGTTGCGATGGATATTAAGAAATTAAACAGCAAAGGTTTTTTCTTTCAAATCAAGCGGCCCACTCCGACCGACATCCTGTGGCTATTTTTCTATTTGGTGGCTTTCGTCCCTAAAACTGGGCGGGGGCGTTTCTCAGGGACCTACATGCGGTCAGAGCAGTAGGAGATTGGGCGAGGCTCATGTTGCCTGAAAGCCGAGTGTTTCTGGAAACCCCCGCCAAGCTTAAACCTCGCCTCCGGCTACCCTTCGACGCTTTTAATTTCCCACTTTGAGGGCCGGCGGGTTGGCGGGTTGGCTTAAATTTTGTCTGAGATGTTGAGGCAGGAGCAGATTTGCGAAGGACATCATTGTGCAACTGCAACACACCCTGACTGTGCATAACGCATATGATTGCGCGATGCATCAAAGCTGCATGTACTTATGCAGTGGGTGAATCATGCATCATCACTCGTAGTTCTCAAGCTGTGGTGTTTGATATAAAGTACGATATCCCACGTGTATGTTTGGTTTTTATCTGAGACAGATGGTCTCGGTAAAGTTCGTACGAGAAGCCCAAGGCAGAAGAAGGCCTCAGTAGGTGCATGCACTGGTTACCTACGTCGTCTAGACAGGTTCATCTCGATCTTTTCGAATACCCTCGGTTCTAGAAAGTAGCAAAGCGTAGATAATTTATATTCCTTAATAAACTTAACGTTCTATACATTCAAAAGACCGGTAGGATTTCGCTCATCCAACTTAGTTCTGAATATACACCCCAAATGACTATGGCAGTTATGCTCTCTGTAAATTCGTAGGTAACTGTAGCGTACAACTGTGCCGGAAATTAAGCTGTTCTCTTCTTTGTGGCCCGGTTTGGGATAATTGACTTTTAATGTGGCCCAGCCCAGCCCAGCCCGAATAGCCCTTCCATACCACGACATACCATGCTATGATATATTTGATCCTGTAATTTATCCCTAGTCGCTTCAAGCGGTATCTAGACAAACACGGGGGGAGCGTTTCTTGTATTGTGCCTCCTTTTATGCTAGGACTTCAAATGTAAGCATTGGTTGTTTTGGCATTCATATCCTTATGCATTTTAACGGCCTGTGACCAATCAGGCCTGGTGACCTCCGCTAGTTAGGTGGTCCGCCACGGTCTAATAACCTTCCAGTTATCGCCATCTACTGCCACTCCCACTATTCCGTTGTCCTTTCCTGAAAATCCCCCATAAGCGGTGACCTCCCCCAAGAATGGCCGACGAAGACAATTCTTTCTCGTTAGTCTTTGCGCAGCCCCACCTGTTCCTACTTAAAGTAGTGGGAAGGTGAGCGTTCAATGAATCGTCTCGCAGGTTTTTATCGTGAGTCCGTTGGTTACTTCCTTTAGGTCAGCATTCTCACAGCCTCATGTCAGGGGACCTATCCCATCCATATTTAAATAGCAGAAAGCCAGATACCAGGCTTCTCAGATCACATGTAGGTAGAGGAGATACTAGTCAGTAAGCCCATATTCAAACTCCGCCTACCTAGAACTAAGCGATCTGCTATTAGCACTCGTCCTATACATAATAGATCAAAGAGGGCCCCCACAAAAGAAAGACCCAGCCTCGTGCCATTGTTGCGGTCTGTAGTGGAACCTACCAAGCTCACGAGGAATCCCAGTCAGCGGTACTGTTATCTTCGAGAGTGTAAGGGGGGTATATCTCGGACTGTCTCAGGCGAGGTGTTGGGTACCTTCACTTCGTGGAGCACACTGGTCAGCGGGGCCTGGAAAGTGGAAAGATGATCTTTTAGGCTTGTAGAGGAGATTACAAAAAGGGGAGCAGAGAAAAAATGTTCTGCTGTTCTCCTTCTGGGCCAAAACCTCGGTGGAGTATCCTTTATTCACGGTGAATTCCCAACCTGAGCGGTCCGGACTAGGGTCTGCTTGATATG
This sequence comes from Morchella sp. 2016-41, assembly GCA_024713855.1. NCBI lineage: Eukaryota > Fungi > Ascomycota > Pezizomycetes > Pezizales > Morchellaceae > Morchella > Morchella sp. 2016-41. The sequence continues at coordinate 723,216 of JAMGZD010000005.1, forward strand.
TTTAAGCTTTGGTTGAGACGGATTCGGGTACTAGCTAATATTAGTGAAAATTCAGGTCAGCCTTTAGTTCTAGCGGTCTATTCGGGGGATGTGTTTGGCTCAACAGAAAGGATAGAGGAACTTTGTACTTTACGCTTTCTGAGGACTCTCGTGGGAACAACCAACTAAGCAGATCTCATAGAGATACACAGTATCGCCACAAGACAAAAGATAGCCTAAGCACAGAGATGAAATTATCCTAAACCGATAAAACAGATTCTAAAAGCCGTCAATTCATTGGCCCCTCGGAAATCTCCCAAAGACCAAAGAGTCTAGTTGTCCAAACTACTGCCCGAATACAGGAGTAGTTGGGAAAACCAGACTCTCAAGAGGTATGCAAAAAAAAAAAAATGCACAGAGCTCAGGTGAAGTTTAAGACTACTTACAACCACTCTCCATATTGCATCTCTCTTCTAAGAGAAACTGAAGGGTCGATAAGTAGTCCTTCAAGATGAACGGAGCAAGAAGAAGAAAGAGAGAGAGAGAGATGGAAGCGGAAACCGTGGTTTTATAACCGAAATGCCAAGGGTCGTTGTGGGCTTGGTCTTAGGGCCCCGCTGCTTACCCTAAGAGATTCTTGGGGAGAGCGAGACTTAGCAGTAGCATATTAGACACGCGGCGGGAGTAGCTAGCGCCATCACGCACCAAAACAACCCTCGCGCGGAGCATTCAACCAAGTCACCAACCCAAGCCACCCATTCCCCATCACAGACTCCGCCGCCGAGCAGCAGCGCGCACCCCGCACGTCCATTTCGGCTTTCGAGAGTCTATCCTCCCCCCCACCCCATGAAAAGGTGTCCAGACCCCCGAGTCCTACGTGCGGAGGGGGCCCACCAGTCCAAGCGAGTGATTGTTGGTGATTCTGGCTGCAAAATTGTTGGACTCCTTTGTAATTCTGACGAGAGAGATTTCCATCACATTACACCTGGAGTACCTCTCCGCACTCCCCTGGCTGGCTGTGGTGCTCGCTCACGATGAGTCTGGCGGGGAGGCGGGGAGGAAACCGCATGTTCTTGCCCCCCCGCCCCCCCATAACAGAGGTAGATACCTACATGTACGTAACTCCAGTAGACGATAGCTCTCACTGGCTTTATCAGGGGCTCGGCTAGTCTAGTTTATACATCAAAAAAACAACTACCAGATTACTTGCCCCCCCCCTCCCCCCAAGGCACCGCGATCTGCTCCTTCCAAGCAGCAGTATCAAAGTTCGCGGCTCGAGACAGAGACACACTGATGTTTCTGGCATTGCGAAGAGATATTCCCCCCATTAACTAAGCGGAACGACAAAACACAGACACCAGAACACGGCAGTGCCCAAGGCCGCAGGCGGCGTCGGCGTCGGCGTCGAGTGATATGACATGATGCGATGGTGACTTGCTAGCGATGAGCGGATATAGGTATTATATATATAGGGAAGTCTTCGGGGGTGGGGGTACATGAAATATCGACAGCTAGATCTGCACCGGAAAACACAGTCCACCCACCCACCCACACACCCACACACACACGCTGGCAAGACAGCTGGCAAAGCATTAATTCAGTTCCCTCTAGCTCTCCCCAGACGCAAATCACAGCACAGTAACTTTTAGCACCACGTTATCCATTACTACACCCCCCCCCCAATCCCCATCCCCGTGCCATCTCCTCCCTATCCAGCACGAGGAGCTACAAGTGGTAACCAGCGCAGCCGCTCAATGTATATATCCCACGCAAGCTGAGCACATCGGCGAGAAGAAAAAAACAATCCACAGGAAGAATAAGAAACAAAAAAAAAAAGGACAATGACAAATGCGCCAAATAACCCCCCCCCCCCCCCCCTCCATAAAGCCCCCGATATTTATCTTTCACGAATCTCCCCCGCACCCAAGAGAATTACAAGGATGCTCCCAAGTGAACCCATCAGATAGTGGCCGCGCGGGCGGGCGGGCAGCCTTAAACGGCCCCACGCCCCGTGAAAATCGACCTACTATGCCTCTCCCTCCAGAACAAGAACACGCCGCCTACCCCACTGTCAGTCCACACGCACCGCACAAAACACCCCCCACCTCCTCAGGACCAAAGAAAAGCGAAAAAAAGAAAAAGAAAGAGAAAAAAAACACTCACCCACAAAACTACCCAGCCACAGCAGCATCCCCACCAAATCAAACCACACCCCCGTCTTCATCCTCCTGCACGCGCCACTGCCCTCACAGTCCTCGCGCAGATACATGTTCCCAAAGACGGCAAACAGCACCATCCACAGGAAGAAGAGCAGGCCGTCGACGGGCCAGAGGCGGCGCACGCCGCCGCCGCCGCCGCTGCGAAACACGGCAAGGGCCAGGAAGACCAGCGCCGCCAGGATCGTCAGCGCCGCCACAACCATCGCGTAGACCCAGCGCGAGTCTGGGGGCTCGTGCGCCTGGCTGGCGCGGTGCAGGTCGCGCCCGTAGAGGCCGGTGATGACGAGGGCGACGATGAGCTGCAGGCCGCGGAGGGCGGTGTGGGCGAGGAGGCCGGGGAGGCCGAAGGGGTGGGTGCTGGCGGTGGAGGGGGTGAGGCGCGTGGTTTTGAGCATTGTGTTTTGCGGTTTAGATGATGGTGGTGGTGGTTATGTTGGTGGTGGTGGTTATGTTAGTGGTGGTGGTGGTGGTGACGATGGATGGTTTGGAGTTGTTGTTTACTGGTGGTTCTTCTGTTCAGCGCCCTCAAGGCCAGCAGCAGGCACCACCACGCCTTTTATATCCTCAGCCAAAACAACAGCTCACCCTCTCCGCAACTTCCAAAGCAGGGAGATGCGCAACAATGCCAGCGTGCGTGCAGAGTAAAACATGATTCCCTCCCCTCCTCGCTACCCTGTTATTTACCACCCAGTCGATCAATGATCTCACCGTGCAGCAGAACCCTGACTCGCTTAGCCGTTTCGCTAAACGCCACAAACACAAGCTTCAAGCCCCGGCCACAGACAGGGGTCCGCCCCCCCCCCCCCAGCTAACTGCATGCGGGAGCTGCCAAAAATAGCTGGAGCTCGGCTTGGGGAGCTGGGCTACGGGTGTGGGGGTACATGTGGGCATGGAGGCATTGTTGTTTCGGCGCGCGCGCGTCTGTGTGTGCATGCTATAAAAGCACCTGCTCTACTCCAGAGATGGAGAGATACATACATGTAGATATGGGCTTTTATTCGCGGGCACCTATGAAACAGGCTACACACATACACGCAGGGCAGGGCTACAAGAAAAAGGAGACTGAAGAAAAGAGCCAATTGAATTGAATTGCCAACCACCACTCACCCACCCATTCACTTACTGCCCGCAGCCTCCTCCTCCTCCTCAAACAGCACCAGCGACACCCCGGCCTTGACGACGTCCTGTCCACACGCACCCGTTAGCCCAGCCCAGCCCGTCAGCCAACAGCCCTCCCCAGCGGGAGGGGGAAGGGGGACAGAGAACAACTTACGCCCTCCTTGTGCACAATCTTCTGCACCACGCCGTCGTGTGGCGCGCGTATCACCTATGTCCCCACCGTTAGCCACACTCCGCACTCCGCACTCCCACTCCCCCCCCCCGCAGGCCCACTTACAGTCTCCATCTTCATGCTCTCAATGACCACCAGCACATCGTCCCTGCGCACCCGGCTGCCGACCTCGACCTCCACGCGCAGCACCTTGCACGGCATCGGCGCCACAACGCTGTTGCGCACCTCGGCCACGCCCAGCGCCTTTGCATGCCACGCCGGCCGCGGCAGCCCCAGCCGGTACTCCTTGCCGCGCTGGAACGCCACGACAACGTCGCCGCTGCGCACCACCGTCGTCTCCAGCCGCGTGTGCGGGTAGAACGCCACAATCTTTGATGCCGCCGCCGCCCCCGCTGCCACGGTAACACCGCTATACGCAGTGCCGTCAACATCAACATCATACACGCCCCTCCCTGTCTGCACCAGCGCCACCTTCACTGTCCGCCCCGCCCCCCGCTCCCCCGTCCCCGTCCCCTCCCCCTCCCCCTCCTCCACAAACTCCATCACCCGCGCCTGCACCCCCCCACCAAAGCCGCCGCCGCCACCAAACACACCAAACGGGCCGCCGCCACCGCCCTCCCCACCCTCCCGCGCCACGAGCGCAAGCGCCGCCTGCGCAAACACCTCGCTGGGCGTCTCCTCGCGCGCAAACAGCGCCGCGCGGTGCTTGCCAATGAAGCCCGTCTCGACCTCGCCGGCGATAAAGGCCGGGTGCGCGGCGAGCCGCTTGAGGAACTCGATGTTTGTGCGCGGGCCCACAATCTCGTACTGCTCGAGTGCGGCGCGCAGCTTTGCCAGCGCCGCGTCGCGCGTGGGGCCGCGCACGATGAGCTTTGCAATCATGGGGTCGTAGTGCGGCGAGACGGTGTCGCCCTGGACGAAGCCGGCGTCGATGCGCACGTCGGTGTCGGTGCCGGTGTCGGGGGTGCGTAGGTGCTGTAGCAGGCCCGAGTCTGGGGTAAAGTTGTTTGCCGGGTTTTCGGCATAGATGCGGGCCTCAAAGGCGTGGCCGGACATCTGCGCCTCGACCTCGGCCTGCGTGGGGATGGGCTGGCCGCTGGCCACCAGGATCTGCCAGTGCACGAGGTCTGTGCCCGTCACGGCCTCGGTGACGGGATGCTCGACCTGCAGCCGCGTGTTCATCTCCATGAAGAAGAAGTCGCCCGTGTCGTTGTCAAAGATGAACTCGACCGTGCCCGCGCCGCGGTAGCCCACGGCCACGGCCGCCTCGCGCGCCTTGTTCCACAGGTCGCGCCGCACGGCGGGGGCCAGGAACGGCGCCGGCGACTCCTCGAGGATCTTTTGGTGGCGGCGCTGCACGGAGCAGTCGCGCTCGCCCAGGGCGACGCAGTTGCCGTGCGCGTCGGCGAAGACTTGTACCTCGATGTGGCGCGGCGTGGTGATGTAGCGCTCAATCAAGACTACGTCGTCGCTGAAGGAGGAGCGCGCCTCTGACTTTGCCGAGACGAGGGCGGCGGGAAAGTCGGCGGGGGTGTGTGCGATGCGCATGCCTTTGCCGCCGCCGCCCTTGACGGCCTTGATGAGCACGGGGAAGCCGATCTTCTCGGCCTCGGAGAGGAGGAAGGCGGCGTCTTGGTTGGGCCCGTGGTAGCCCGGGATGCAGGGGACACCCGCGGCGAGCATGATGTCTTTGGATTCACTGTGTGGGGGGGGGATATTGGGGTTAGTGGGACATTGTGGAGGTGGGGGGGGGGGGATAGGGTGTAGATAGTTATATGTAGGGTAGGATAGACGGATAGCAAACCTCTTGTTCCCCATCCTCTCGATTGCCTCCGGCGGCGGGCCAATAAACACCAGCCCCTCCTCCTCGCACCGCTTTGCGAATTTCGAGTTCTCGCTCAACTGGCCCACCCACCCATTAGCCCCAACCCCGCCATCGATCCCAATTTCCCCTCATCCCCACCTGGCCACAACCACAGAGAGAGAGGGAGAGAGAGAGAGAGAGACGTACAAACCCATACCCCGGATGCACGCTGTCGCACCCGGCCTTCTTGGCCACGCCAATGATCTTCTCGCCGTCCAGGTACGCGGCCACCGCGCCAATGTTGTAGGCGTGCGGCGTGACCAGCGCGTGCTGTGCGTGCACGTCGGGGTCTGTGTAGACTGTTGTCGTGCGGATCCCGTGCTGGGCTGCGGTGCGGTTGACGCGGCTGTGGCGGGGAGTCAGCTGGCGTGGATGGGAGAGAGAGAGAGCAGAGGGGGCAGAGAGAGGGGGGGGCGTACAGAGCTATCTCGCCGCGGTTCGCAATCAGGATTGATGTTAGTGGTTTTGGCACCACTGCTGAGGCGGGGGCGGGGGTGGAGTAGGGCCGCCGGAGGAGCGGGTAGAGCGAGCGTGTTGTGCGGCGGTACATTGCTTTCTGTGGCTTTGTCTGTGTGCCTGTCTGTCTGTCGCCTGTCTATCTATCGTCAATCCGGGTGTCTGTCTGTTTGTCTGTGTGTGTGTCTGTCTGTCTGTCTGTATGTCTGTCGTCTGAGTGTCTGAGTGTCTGTCTGTCGTCTGTCTGCCTGTCGTCTGTCTGCCTGTCGTCTGTCTGCCTGTGTGTAAGTCTGTCTGCTGTCTATCGTCTGTCTATCTATCGTCAGTCTGTCTGTCTGTCTGTCGTCTGCCAGTCTATCTATACGTCCAGCCCCAGCTCCGCAGATGAAGCCTCTCAGCTCTCGCTCCCTCGCAGCAGCGTTGACGCCGAACCAGAGCTTGGGCCTCCTCCACAGCTCGGCTCGGCTACCCGCGGCACAGCGCCCAGCACCGGCGAGCCCCGGCGCTGGCCTCAGTCCGCCCCGCTGGCAGTGGCAGTGGCACTGAGCACAGTTTCTCTGCTCCTGCTGTCAGCCCGGGCAGGCAGTCATTGACCCTCGGCAGGGCAAGCCCGACTGTAGACAGCTGCGATGTGGAACCCTAACCCTGGATGGCTGGGAGCGCGGCTCGGGGCAGGGGCGGGGGCTGGGGCCGAGGTTAGGCCTTTGGGTGCGGGGTGCGGTTGCGGGTGCGGGTGCGGGGTATGGGGTAGCGACAATGCACCAGTCCTAGACCGGACCAGTCCATTTTTCCGGTCTGAACAGTCCTTGGACTAGGGCATGACGACTGTGCTCCACTGTCCAGGTCCACTGTGTAACAGTAGCGGCTTGCAGGGTAAGTCAGCAATCCGACTCAGCAACACAGTCACATACTAGCTTTGTCAACACAACTAATCAACATCACAGTCATCAACCTTCGACCATCAACACCATCAACCTTCGACCAACAACATCAATCTTCGACAATCAACACAATCAATCTTCGACAATCAACACAATCAATCTCCAAACAGCAACACCATCAACCATCACTGCCATCGACAAATCAGTTGGGAATACAAGACTAGTAAGTCTTGATTCCAAACTTTTAACATCTATACCTGTAAGTCTTTAGTTACAACTTGTCAACTGATTATGTTATAGTGAGCGATGTCAACAACGCGGTATCCTACGGCCAAAATAATAACAAAAGATGAGGCTTTGAAGTCTCCCTCTTACTTTGACAAAGGGCGGAAAATGTCAACTTCTCAGTTCCTCAAGCCTACAACACAAACCGAAATATCACCAAATGTAACGGAGCCACTATCGGACCGTTACAAAGATACTTGTTCCACCAGTTAAGCTACCGACCCTAGGGTAACTGCGACTTAGTCTTCATCGACGGGTGAAGAGAAGCGGGCACTATCTTTCGTGGTATGGAAAGTAGTGATCCTGCGATAAGAGTTCTTCAAGTCAAAACCAGCGACTGGATACAGTTGGAGCAAAGGACAGTAATGCGGAGGAGGTCCGACGGCCTAAACATGTAAGTCGTCTCGCCGGCAACTGAACTTTGAGGTGCGATAACTCCGCGGATCTTTCGGAAAATAGGCGTCAGCACGTCAGAAAGGATCCTGTCGGCGATCCGGAGGTGATGGGAGTGTCAAATCAAAAACTACGTTTTGTACCCCAAGAAGAACCCCTGGAGCGTCAAACCGGCAGCGCGATTTCGCCCGTGCGTCTATGGGAGTGAGGATGCAATCCAAGCTACCAAAGCAAACACTTCGCTTTGAAAACACCCAAATCGCTTCTATATAATTATTAGAAATCGTGGCGTTAAGCGGATCGGCTACCGCAGGGTCCCGACTCCACCACTTAACAATTGCGTGATTTGACTCGGAAGGAAGTTCCTCAGGGTGTGGTTGCAACCCTCACTCTCTCATAGGAAATAGTCGTCTTGCGACTATTGACAGGCAGATAACCGTCAGAAAAAGAACCTGAGTAAGGCGCGGGAATCTTATAAAAGAACCGGGAAGCCCCAGGTTGGCCTCTCATCATCAGCGGATCTTTCTTAGCGAAGAGGCCCAAAGTTATTAAGTTTCCAGACTTAAGAACGTTCTTCATACAAAATTCTATTGCTTCGGAACGAGTCCCATCATAACTCGTTATCCTTACTTTCTATCTATCTCAACCGAACGGAAGTCACGGTCGTGCCTCATCATAGCACCCCCGTTACAGTATAACTTTAAGCTCCTCGCTTAAAGAACCTTTGAACAAAAATCAAATCTCTCTGTCGAAATGGCGTCATCATCTACTCCAGCTCTCGCGCCGAGGTTTCTTCCGAATGGAAGAACCAGGCCCCAATCTCAAGATATCGTCGTCTGTCAGGACAAGTGGTGAAGCGCCGTCCTGACGTCGGCAACTTCATGACCGACCTGGATTCCTCCATCCTGGAGGCAGAGGAGGCTCCTATGAGCCGACTCTTCGAATTCATCCAGAACATCCTTCGAGAGCAAGGCCAGGCCCATCTGAGCCACCTAGAACACCTCATGGCCTACTTTCAGGAAAGGGATGAAGCAACCAGGTTCGCCCTGAGCCTGGCTCACGACGATATGGACAGGAGGGTGAGGATATTGGAGGACACGCTGGCAAGACAGATGGCGGAGGGGTCCGTAGGGACCGATGATGCGATGGACTTCGAGTATACAAAGCTCACCATCTTACCTCCGCCCGCAGAATTAACAATCCCTATTATGACGGCTGTCAGTGAGCGCCGATTCACGGGAAGAAAGGTCCCAACCGATCTTATGTGGTCCTTAGATAAGGTCCGTAAGCTTCGTATGAGAAGGGATCCTTCCCCCCGGAAGAAGGCTCACCCAGCCCTCTCAAGAGGGAACACTCCAGGCCCCGAAACTCCGAGGAAGCCACCTCAACCGACCTTTACAGTCCCAGACCTGAGGCCCGTAGAGCCTCTCCCAATCCGCCCATACAGCACCCCGATGGCGGCTTACTCCGGGACCCCTTCCCGCGTCAGGGGCCAGAGAGAAGCAGCCGTCGAGGAAGACTACGTGTGGGATGGGGCCGTTGGCCCGGCGAGCTTTGGAGAGCGAGGTAGAGGAAGAGGAGGCAGGGAAGGATGCAGGAGCTGGAGGAGGAGGAGGGAAAGGGCCACCAAGGGGCAGAAGCAGAGCAGGAGCACCAGACCCGGGAGATAGCGATTCAGACTCTTCGGATGATGAGCCAAGAGACTGGAACGACCGACAGGCAAGGAAACGTTGGCTGAAGAAGAGGGATAGAAGGCTCCTAAGAACCATCAGGGACCTATTCGACCCCTCACGCTTGGCCGGTCCTTCGCCCATCCAGTCTACGCGTCTCCCGCCGAAGAAGTCCATCGCCCCCGAGCCATTCAAAGGGGAATCCGACGATTTGGATCGCCTCATCCGCGCTCTGGAAGGAGTATTTGAGCTGGATAAGGCTCACTATGTCTCAGACATGGACAAAATCTCCTATACGTCAAGTCTGTTGAGAGATCGTGCCTCCAAGTGGTATGAGACCATCCACGCTCATGTCAACGAGGAGGCTGCAAAGCGACTTGGGCTGCCCTTCGACCCGAGCTCCCCCTGGAGAAAGTGGTCCCACTTCCTGAGCAGTATGACCTCCAGCTTTGGGGGAAGTCTGACTCGAGAGAAGGCAGTGGGAGAGTGGAGAAGCCTGATGCATCTGCCGGGCAAGATTGACGAATTCATCGACAAGTCGATTGAACTAGTCATGAGGACGGGATACACGGATGAGGTCAGCATAAAGGATCATATCCTTCAATGCCTGCACCGTGATCTCTACAGGGAATGGGCAAAAGTCCTCGACCAGCCGAAACAAATTACGGACTGGCTCGCTGGACTCCGTTCCCTGGGGCATAAGCTCGAGCAGCTACATAAGCTGGAGCAAGCCCGCGAGAAGGCACCCTTGGCCAGAGAACAAACCAGACCTGAGCCTCGGGGAAGAGAAAAAGGAAAGGGGAAAGAACGGGACGGCAGCCGAAAGGTTGCTGGCTCCGCCCCTAGAGGTCCTAGCAACTCGGGCAAGGCTAAGCCGCGCTTCGACTTTGTGAAGGATAAAGCTACGGCGTTGGCAGGAGTTTCTCCTGAGCTCCGCACCAAGAGGTTCGAGAGTAACCTGTTGTCACGGCGTGCCAAGAGTCGGGTTGGAAAGGGACGGAATCGGAAGGAAGGGACAGGGAAGAGTTTTCATATGCGGATTAGTCATGTTGCCTTGTATATATATCGCCCGACGTCTCCTTTGTCTTTCTTTCCTTCTCTCCTTGTTCAACCTTACTAGTAAATAGGTGAGCATACTTTGTCTTTCAATCGCTGTTTCTTTCCTCTTGGGCATTTTACTATCAATAAAGCGCATTACCTCTTCGTATAAATCGTGCTGCATCGTCTCCATTGTTTAGCGCCGTAGTCCTAAGCGTCACAATATCCTCGCTTAGAACTTCGTATCCGAAGTTCTAGCGACCGCTGATGTGTGCGTGAGCCACGCCCGTATCACTTTTACCTCACCTCTAGCAGAGGTCCCCGTCCACGCGCTTACATTAAGGTTGAACCAACTCCTGCCTACCGCAATCCCACGCTGTAATGGCGTCCGCCGAAGATCTTGAGAATTTATTCCCCAACCTGAATAATGCAATCGCATTTCGTTGTCGCCATGCATGGCCTGCCAGCTGCTGTAGTGAAGACCTTGCCACCACCGCTCTGGCGCACCATCCGTGCCCTCCACGCCCGGCGAGATTATTGTTATCTCGTCTGTTAATTTCTCGGGTAGAAGTAGCCGACGTCGCAGGGCGGCCTCTGGCGCGACGTCGACGCAGCGATCTCCGGCAATCTGACCTCAATCATGAGTGTCAACCGCCCGTCACCACCACGGGTATGAACTCGGCCACTGCTGCGCCTTCACGGCAAAAGGCGAGACAATCGTCGACAGGCCATGTATTCTGGCCTTTTGCCACTCTCGTCAGCCCGCCAGGTCTTCGCGGAAATCTGACACTCCAGAAGATGGGGACTGTGGACTCGAACTCAGCTGAGGCTGCGACCTCCTCCTCTTTGCTCGGCCCTCACGCGCCCAGCCATTCCAGTCCCCACCTCCACGCGAAGTCAGCCTCAGCAACAACGAGGACAGATCGAAGGCTCTGGAACAACAAGACTCGTCGAGGACTTGAAGGCGCCTTCAGGGGCAGCAGGCAGGCTCGAGGATCTCCAAGTCGTCGTATGGCGTGGCCAGATCGAGGAGTTCTAAAGCCAGGCTTCGCCGGACCTCAACGCCAGCCAAACCAGACCCCACAAGCCCATCCGCGCCAACTGGAGATCCTCTACCGCCGTCGCCCAGCCGACCCTGCGAACACCTGCGCCCGTCCTTCGCCTAGCCTCTGCAGTCGCGCTTTAAAGCCATGCCCCTTTGGTAAACGTTGGCAAACCAAAGGGGCAGAAAGCCTACCACCGCGCAAAGTTCGTAGTCTCCGCCGCTGCAGCCCTCGCGGAGGAAGAATTGTCCCTGAGACCAACTCATGTTTCAGCTGCCTCCTCTCGCAGCAGGTCCACATCGCGCCAGTATTCATTAACGCGGGGCCCGGGATCGCCTTCATCGACTCAGAATCTGGCGAAGGCCCACGCATCACCATCACCCCATGGCGGCCAGAAGTCGTCGATGGCGCCCGATCGAATCGGGGCGATGTAGCGTGGCGAAGCTCTCGCGAATATCGGAGTCGCGAAAACGCCCGTTCTTTGTGAAAGCTAGGCCAACTTCCGATCGTGATAGAATCCGTGGATCTTGTGCCATGGCGTTGGTCTCAGGCAAGGATAATCAGTCGCGCCCATTCGGCGTTCTGCTGATAACTGCTTGGCGTCCCGCTTCCAGCAGGACCGCCGCTCACACCACACACACGCATTCGCCCATACCGGTATCTTTCCATATCGGCTCGGCTCCCTTCCACCGCCTGATCAAAAACAGGAAGGGATCACTGTTCTGCGCTTCATCCGCGCCATTGGCTGTCGCCGAGGAGGCCCGAGGCTTGACCAGCTGCCGCTCCGTTATCGAGAAATTGGGCCTCTTACCGAAAACAAGCAAACCGCCTGCCGCGGACGCTCAGGATCGTACCGTCATCAGGAACCTGGCCATGAACCCCAGCCGGTCCATGTGTAATGAGGGAGGAGTGAAGGCCCTCAGGAGCTACATGCAGAGAAACGTGTCGCGCGGTTTCATCCGCCTCCGAGTCCCCTGCGGTGCCCCAATCTTGTTCATCAAAAAGGCCGATGGATCCTCGTCTGCGTGGATTACGCCCGGCTCAGCCGAGATAACGATAAAGAACCGCGCGTTGCGCATTAAGGACGCGATGCAAGTAGCCAAGGCCAAGTATTACGCCCAAACTGGACCTACTGCGAAGGCTACCACAGATCCGCGTCAAGGAGGGTGGCGAGTGGAAGCAGGCCTTCCGGACCAGACAGGGCCTATCACGAATCTGGCGGTGATGCCGTTCGGATTGACAAATCGCGCGGCGGCTTTAACGTTGGATCAGCATGGCGCCATCTGACGACTTTGTGGCGGCCTCGCCGATGACATGCTCATCTACTCCGATCGCGCGGAAGCGCGAGGAACAGCGTCGAGCAGATCACTGACCATCCTGCGAAACAGCGATGTCGCGAAGCCGGAGAAGTGCGAGTTTCGTGTTCAGGAGACCAAATCTGCAGGCATGATCGCTCACTGAAGGATTAAAGATGGGCCGCGAAAGGTTTCCACGGTGCAAGAATGGGACTCCCGGGACCCTCAAGGAAGTTCAGGCCTTTCTGGGCTGCGAACTTCTATCGTGACTTCGTCGAGGGTTCTTTCGAGTGGTAAAGCCCACTTCTGGCCTCAGAAGGAGCCAAGTTTGAATGGACAGCATAGCACAAGAGGCATTCAGAGACTCAAGGATGCCTTCACTTCCCCAATCCTCGAGCACTTTGGCGCGACCCGCGCGATCACCGTGAAACAGATCGCCGACTACGTCTCCGCGCAATCTTATGTAATCTGATGGCGAAGGTGTTCTCCACGTAGCCTTCTTCTCAGCACTCCCGGTGCAACTATGAATCTGACAAGGCTCTGCTATCGTCAGAAGCGTTTGAGGAATGGCGCCTCGCGGAATCAGCGCGATTAAGTGAAGGTACTGTCCGACCACGGAACCTCGAGTCCTTCATGACCACGAAGATGTTGAATCGCCCGTCAAGCCCGATGGTCGAGTTCCTATCGCGCTGACCGTCGTTCAGTTCCGAGGCAAGCGAGGCAAACCCGGCGCGTTGGAGGGAGATCAGGAGATCTCCCAAGGAAGGGATGAAGGCTCGCCCACCATGATCGCGGTGATCTTGAAAACGGAAAATCTGGCCCGGAGATAAAGCTTGGTTTGTTGTCGAACTTCTTTTCGCAAATAAAGCCGCCGAGATCGTCTCTGTTCGAAATGTTGGCCCATCTTAAAGTGTGACAGTTTCACATAAGATCCTCCAAATCTTGAAGCGATGGCACCAAGCACTCAGGAAATTTCCCTCTCAGTCTTTCCGAAGTCCCCGACGGTTGGCTCCTATACTGAGAGCCATCTTAATCAAGCAGCGCCGACCTTCAACTCCATTTGTGACCATCGCGCGCCCTCCGCTGGCCATCCGGACAGCGCTAAGACCCTGGAACTCCTGACCGCCTTCTATTGGCCCACTATGAGAAATCGTCGGCCGTCGTCGGAACTGCGCGTCTGCCCGACAGTCAAGGCGCCGCAACCCATAAGGTGTCCTCCGTCCCCTACCGATCGCGGCCCCATGGTCGGCGTATCAATGGACCGTCACGGTCTGCCGCCTCCAACGGCCCATGCGCCAATTTTGGTCATGGTCGATCGATTGGCCAAGATCACGCGCCTCTTGCGCGGAAGAAGCAAGCGCGCGGGGCGTTGCCGGCATCTTGTACCTGGCGTATGGAAGCTGCATGGCCTCCCGGACAACATAGTCTCGATCGTGGCACGCGATTCCGCGTCGGACTTTTGGAAATCGCTGCGTACGCCTGCGGTCAAGCGTCTCGCGTATTAGCACTCAAACCGATGGCAGGCGGAAAGGATCAGCGCGGTAATGGAACAATACCTCCGAGCCTACGATCCTACCAACAGACGACTGAGTCAGTTTTCTCCTACCATGGCTGAGTTCGCGGCGAACAACCACACTCCTGAGACCACCAAGATGTCTCCTTCGGCGCTAACTACGGCAAACACCCGCGCATGACCTTCGCCCTCTCACTCACGGAAAACTACACAGGAGGACCAAGCCAACGGTATGGCTCGCGACATGTCACAAGTCTTCGAGTTCCTCCGCACTGAGACGCCCGATCCCAGAAAATACAAGAGGAGTTCGCTTAACGCACATCGTGACACCCGCGCCAAGTATGAGGTCGGAGATAAAGTCTGGCACACGGAACCTCCACACCCAGCGACCGAAGAAACTGGATTGGAAACAGGTCGGCCCATACGAGATCAAACGAAGGATTAACCTTACGCATGAGCTCGCGCCGCCTCCATGAAGGTACACCCCGTCTTCCACGTTTCGTTGCTGTCTCCCGCCGCCCATGACCCCGTACCCGGGCAAGAACAACCGCCGCCGCCGCCCGTCGAAGTAGAAGGAGAACAGGAGTGGGAAGTAGACGCCGTCGTGGACTCCCGCCGCATGCGAGGACGCTTTCAATACTTGGTCCGCTACGCTGGATACGCCGACGCCTCATGGCAACCCCCCGAGGACCTCGAAGACACGTCAACTGGTCGCCAGTTCCACGCCGCCGCTACTGAAACCTAGGCCTAACAGAGTCAGGCCTGAAGGAGGAGATTTTATCCACGGCGTGCCAAGAGTCGGGTTGGAAAGGGACGGAATCGGAAGGAAGGGACAGGGAAGAGTTTTCATATGCGGATTAGTCATGTTGCCTTGTATATATATCGCCCGACGTCTCCTTTGTCTTTCTTTCCTTCTCTCCTTGTTCAACCTTACTAGTAAATAGGTGAACGCATACTTTGTCTTTCAATCGCTGTTTCTTTCCTCTTCGGAGCCGCTGTTACTATCAATAAAACGCTGTTACCTCTTCATATATCGTACTGCATCGCACCCGCTGTTTCGCCTCGTAGTCCTAACCGACGTACGACCATCCCTCGCTTAGAACTCGTATCCGAAGTTCTAGCGACCGCTGTTGTGTGCGTAGGCCACCCGCCGTATCACTTTTACCTACCTCTAACCGAGGTCCCCCGTCCACCGCCTTACACCTGTGTACCCGTTGTGGGGACGGAGGCCATAAGTGGACCTTCTGTCAAGCAGCGAAGCCGGTAGGGGATAACCCCCCTGGGAAGAGGATCGCTGGGGCGAAAAGAAAGAGGAACTCCGAGGAGGAAGGGAGCCGGAAGCGGGTCGCTGTCTTGACGGCACCTGTTGATCCACCGCCCCAACCTTCTGCCGCCGCCGCACCTGTCTCCTTTGATGGGGCAATCATGAACGTCGTGGACTCTGGACCAGAGTCAGACTGCGACTTGGACATCTATTAAGATGATCCTCCAAGTCATAATAAGCTCGGGGGTAGGCTGAAGCCTACAACCCCAATCAATAGTAAGTCTGCCAAAAACACTTCTTAGTTCAACTAGGAAAGGCGAGAGACTAACAAAAATCTGCCTCTACCCCTACAGATCGAAGAAGTTACAAACTGTCGCTCTGGGAAAATGGGAAGGAGGGAATTATCGGGTTTTTTCTTTATCACACTCTTTTGTAATAAAGTTTTTTATGTCTTTAAGCAATAAAATTTTCTGAATTCTTTCTATCACACACGCTGAGGATGGGTTGAAAACCCGAAACTGCTGGCCAGTCCGTGCTGTACCCAAACTTATACATGACACAGACTACCAAACTATAGCACCTCTCCATACTTCTACTTTGCAAAAAATATACTCGGGAATAGAACCAAAGGATCTAAGGATCTTAGTAGTGCCCAAGTGCAAGAAGAAAACATGACTGAAAGACCAATGAAAAGATTGCGTGTGGGAACTCCGTTAGCACCGGAAGAACCAAAACACTCCAAGTGCTACCAAATAGAAGCCTCACTACGGTGGAAGTATAGGGGACGTACCAGGCATCTGTCAGGGAAATTCCTTATCGACACTGGCTGTACCGGACCAATCTTGAATAAAAACCTGATAGGTCAAGCAATGGTACCAGTCCACCAGAGGACAAATCCAACTCCGATCCTCGATGCCTCTGGGCGAGTGATAATGGGAGCGGGAGAATTCTATACGGTACCCTTGGGAATGGTTATCGGGAAGCACGAGGAGACCCTCACATGGGAAGTTAGTCCATTACAGGATGGTATCCTGGGCTACTTGCCAATATCATGGATGAAAACGCATAACCCCGACATTGACTGGGAATCAGGAACCCTCAAGTGGCGGAGTGCATACTGCCGCAAGCACTGCCTCCCCGCTGAAATCCAAATACAATGGATAACCGAGGAGGAACTACTCTCCGAGGATCCTGATAGCTTCTATCAGATTGGATCAGCGATGTTCCATGATGAGAACGGAGAAGACGTGTCGCTCCTGCTGCCCCTACGCTACAGAATGTGGGCGGAGGTCTTCAGCCAGGAACGAATAGACACACTTCCGGAACATAGCAAATACGACCATGCCATTGATTTGGAAGAGGGATCAAGGCCTCCATTTGGCCCCCTCTATCCTTGCTCTGCCTCGGAACTTCGGGCGATCAAGGACTGGTTGGATAAGGAAATGGCATCAGGCCGAGTCCGACGTTCCTCTTCTCCGGCTGCTGCTCCCATCTTACTCGTCCCAAAATCGGACGGTAGTTTACGCTTATGTGTCGACTACCGGGGACTAAATAAGATTACCGTCAAAAACCGGTATCCTCTCCCGAGAATGGACGAGCTGAGGGATCGCCTTGGAAAAGCGAAAATCTTCACAAAGCTCGATCTGAAAAACGGGTTCCACCTTCTCCGTATGCGAGAAGGAGATGAATGGAAAACAGCCTTCCGAACAAGATACGGGCTGTATGAGTACACGGTTATGCCATTTGGGTTGTGCAACGCACCGTCGACATTCCAAGGGATGATCAATGACGTGCTTCATGACCTTCTAGACGAGGGCGTCATAGCCTACGTCGACGACATCCTGATATACTCGGAAACAATGGACGAGCATGAGGAACTGGTGAGCAAGGTGCTCGAAAGGCTGAAGGAGAAGGGACTATGCGTTAGCATAAAGAAGTCCGTCTTCCACGTGGCAGAAGTCAAGTACCTAGGTTATCTTATCTCCAGCGTGGGAATAACCATGTCACCCGCAAAGGTAGAAGCCATTACAAGTTGGCCAATACCGCAGGACGTCAAAGGGGTTCAAGCATTCCTAGGGTTTGCAAACTTCTACCGCCGGTTTATTGAAGGCTTCAGCCGGATATCCGACCTTTGACGGACCTTCTTCAGAAGGACACCCAGTTCAACTGGTCTGAAGAATGCGAGCGTGCATTTGAGGCACTAAAAGAAGCCTTTTCATCAGCGCCGATATTAGCTCACTTTGACTCCGAGCTAGGCACCAGGGTCGAAACCGATGCCTCCAACTTTGCCAAGTCCGGCATACTGTCCCAATTCCATCCGGATGATAACAGATGGCACCCTGTAGCTTTCTACTCCAAAAAAATGTCACAAGCAGAACGGAACTATGACGTTCATGACAAGGAGTTGGGCGCCATCGTATCATGCTTCAACGAGTGGAGTCACCTTCTGCGCTCCTGCAAAGACACGGTCACGGTCTTCACCGACCACCAAAACTTGACCTACTTTGACAGCAAAAAGGCGCTGAAGCCAAGACAAGCCCGATGGGCAGCCAACCTCGCGGAGTTTGACTTCAAGGTCGTTTACCGACCTGGGAGACTAAATGCCAAGGCAGATATCTTGTCGCGGCGTTGGGACCACGCGCTTGGAGAGGGGGGTAAGGCTCATCAAGACCCTGAAATTCGCCTGTTTAAGCCTGGACAACTCGTAATGAGTTCAGTCCAACACCCGATCGTTATTATCAACTCAGCATGGGCAAGAACAGCCCAAGTCTGCAAACTCACACCGGTGCTTCTGGAAGAAATCAGGGCTCAAGCAGCCTCAGATCCAGAGTACCTCTCCCTGAAAGAGGCTGTTGGGAACACCTCCGGGAAGCTGACAAACCGAGATCTGACCTTGAAGGACGGTGATGTCTTTTACAAGGAAAGGTGGTACGTCCCAAATCATCGAGAGCTTAAACTCAAGATCATGAGCGCTCTCCATGACTCAAAAGTCGCCGGTCACTTTGGCCAATTCAAAACCGCAGAACGCCTCCGGGCACTGTTCTTTTGGCCAAAGATGGATGCCGATGTGGAAGAATACGTGAGGAGTTGCGACACATGTCAACGCGATAAGAGCTCAAGACATAAGAAGTATGGGATGCTACAACCTCTTGAGGTTCCCTACACACCGTGGAGTTCCATCTCTATGGACTTCATTGTGAGTCTTCCCGAGTCTGAAGGCTATACCCGCATCTGGGTAATCGTTGACCGCTTCACCAAAATGTCCCACTTCATTCCGTTAAAAACCAAGGTGACAATTGAGGAGCTTGCGCACATCTTCCTCCGGGAAGTGTGGCGATTGCACGGACTACCCGAAGAGATCATCTCTGATCGGGACTCCCGATTCGAAAGCAAGTTCTGGGAATCTTTGATGAAGCTTCTTGGGGTGAACCTCCGGCTGTCTACAGCGTATCGTCCCCAGACGGATAGGCAGACTGAGAGAGTAAACCAAACACTCGAACAATATCTCAGAAACTATTGCTCCTACCAACAGGATGATTGGGCAGGGTTACTCCCGCTTGCTGAATATGCCTACAACACGGCAACCCAAGAGTCAACTAAGGTGTCCCCGTTCTACGCGAACTACGGATATGAACCTGACTCCACTTGGCCTTCCCCCAAACGGAAGCTAGACAATGTTGACGCTGCCGCGCCATACTAGAGTCTAAGTGGAAAGTACTTGGGAAACCATGCGGCAGATATTCTCAGACAGGCCCGGCAGAAGAAATGGTATGACCAGAACACATGAAAGCTCCAGAGCTGAAACCTGGGGATAAGGTGATGCTTGATCGGCGAATATCATAACTGCGACCACAAATTGGACCACAAGAAACTGGGTCCGCTTTGAGGTAATCGAGAAACTCGTACAAGGCCCTATCGGCTGAAGCTCCCCACGCAATGGAACATTCATGACGTCTTCCACATATCGCTGCTGGAACCTTACCGGGAACCTAAAGACCCTCAACGCGCTGTAATACCCCCTCCTCCGGACGAGGTCGAAGGGGAAGACAGTTATGTCCTCAAGGAGATAGCCGACAGCCGATGGCAACAGGCTGGCCGTGGAAAAAAGTTCGCAAGATCGGGTTATATGGGAGGGCTTATCGCCGAAGACTTTAACCATATGAGATGCTGCAAGGAACGGCAGACGAGGCCCTGAAGGAATTCCATCTGAGGTACCCCCGAAAACCTCGGGACGTACGGGTGAAATTCTAGGAGTCCTTAATTATGGCGTAAGTAGCCACGTCATCCCGACCAACTACGGGAACGGAAGCTAACAATCCTGTACCAGGTTTTTATCGGTCTGACGGCTCTAAACCGCTTTTTCCTGGGAAACAATATGGGACAATAAGGGAAACCAAAAAGCGTAAGGAACCCCCCGAAGTGGGAAAAAGGATCCAGGCTAACAAACATAATCCCCACTACTAGGACGGAATGTCTTGGAGCAAGCGTGGAATACATGGATTTTCGTTTGTTAACGGCGCATTTGTTTGGGTTATTTCCTTTCTTGAGCTAGATATAGAATTGTATGAAATAGAAAATAGAGCTACGATTTCTTGTATGCGCAAACCTACCATACCAAACTACCTATGGTGGACTCGGTGACGATTTCACCGGAGAGAGAATGTAACGGAGCCACCATCGACTGCTACAAAGATACTTGTTCCACCGCTTAAGCTACCGACCCTGCAGGTAATCATGACTAGTCTTCATCGACAAGAAGACAAGAAGAGACAGCCACTATCTTTCATGGTATGGAAAGTAGTGATCCTAATGAAGTAAGAGCTTCATGTCAAAACCAAATGACTGGATACAGTTGGAGCAAAGGACAGTAATGTCCGGAGGAGGTCCGACGACCCTAAACATGTCGTCCCTACCCTAAGAACTGAACTTTGAGGCGATAACTCCGAACGGATGCTCGGAAAATAGGCGTCAAGCACGCCAGAAAGCGATCCTGTCGGCGATCCGGAGGTGATGGGAGTGTCAAATCAAAACTACGCTTTGGACCCAAGACAACCCGGAGCGTCAAACCGACGGAACGCCCTGATTTCGCCCCGGTGCATCTATGGGAGTGAGGATGCAATCCAAGCTACCAAAGCAAACACTTCGCTTTGAAAACACCCAAATCGCTTCTATATAATTATTAGAAATCGTAAGCGTTAAACGGATCGGCTACCCGCTAGTTCCTAGGGTCCCGACTCCACCACTTAACAATTGCGTGATTTGACTTAAGGAAGTTCCTCCGGCGGTGTGGTTGCAACCCTCACTCTCCTCATAGAAATAGTCGCGCTTCGACTATTGACAGATAGATACCGTCAGAAAAGAACCTGAGAAGTAGCAATCTTATAAAAGAACCCTAAGCCCCAGGTTGGCCTCTCTCATCATCAGGATCTTTACTAAATAAGAGACTTCTAAAGTTATTAAGTTTCCAGACTTAAGAACGTTCTTCATACAAAATTCTATTGCTTCGGAACGAGTCCCATCATAACTCGTTATCCTTACTTTCTATCTATCTCAACCGAACGGAAGTCACGGTCGTGCCTCATCATAGCACCCCCGTTACACCAAACAATTTAAACCATCGCAGATCCGAAAAGATTTTCTTGCCCCAGGTCCTGTCAAAAAGATGTCAGATTGGGACATCAAAAAGGCACTTGACAAGTACATGAAACTTTCTAGTACTGCCTTGTTCGACTGTGAACTTGCTCGGCAGAGAGGCGACAAAGTTTGTACACAATCATTTGGGGAAAAAAGTAATTGTTGGCTTCTGTTTAAGAACAAACTTCAACTAACTTCATACTTAAGCAACATAATTGAAGTATTTTTTGAAGTTGATCTTGATTCTTTAACCTTAAAAAAGAAAAAAATAGAAACACCAGAAGGAAAATTTTTTCAAGAGATTGAAACCGCTATCAATAATCATACGTCAATCGATCTATCTCCAGGAGAATTTTATTTGGCTCTTAATTCTAAATTCTGCTGGCTCTTTGTTTACTTCAACAAGGGTTTGGAAATAGTTTACGGACCTGAGATTGGGCAATGGGTTTTGAATTCAACAACTTAGAACATTAACAAATACTCCCAAATACACTCCCCCCAAGGTTCCTAGCAATAAAAAATACATATATTAGAAGGATTGACTTCTTTGAAATCCTTATCTGTGTTGGGTATCTTGGTCAAGAGCTGGTGTTTACCATTGGAGTTATTGGATGGAACCGGACCAGACCGTAACAGGGGTTCTAGACTACTAGAGAATAATAGAATAGAGACGGCTGTGCAAAATAGAATAGAGACGGCTGTGCAAAATAGAAATCAGGTTACAGTTTCAAGATTCTTCTTGCGAGAACTAGAATAATCTTAAAACTCTTGCTTCTGCTCGTCCGAGAGGTCTGAAGATTCATGATGGAGAACTAATGGGCGAGAGTGCGGCCGAGTACTTATACTCCAAAGCCTTCGATTTTCCGCTCCATGTTCTCCTACTAAGTTCCGGTGGGCCAGTGCCGCCAAATATTCCACACCGCTTTTCCATTTAAGCGCCAGCAGAGAGTTTCAGCGCCAGTTAAAGCCTATAGGTAATCTGCCGCTTGGTGTCACATCACTTTTGCCTGCAGGATTAGTCGGCTTTAGTTGCCGTATTCAGCTTGTGCCGAGCTATCATCGTAGCCGCAAATCTTCGAGGATGCCAGATGGCCGTCAGTCTACCGGCGGCCTTCTAATCAGTCAGCAAGGCATAGATCCGTCAGTCTATACTTCTGTGAGTGGTCCCTCTTTCTAGTCACCGGAATATAGTTACACTTGCAGCTGGTGGCGATCCACACTATAGGTACTATAACGGGGCCATTCTAACTGGATGACATGAGAGCATGTTAACCAGGGCCCGCTATATGCTGAGAGTTATTGGTAGAAGCCAGTACCCGGTGACATACAAGTACCTGCAGTGTGGATCGCCACCAGCTGCAAGTGTAACTATATTCCGGTGACTAGGAAGAGGGTCCGGCACCGACGGATCTACGCGCGACGGCTGATTAGAAGGCCGCCAGGTAGGACTCTGCGGCCACCATCCGCATTCTCGAAGATTTGAAGTGCCACAGCCGAGCAAGATTCGCCCTGGGAAGTCTAATTTCACGGCAACTAAAGCTCATGCAGGCAATGCGACGGCCAGGCGAGGCTTGACTAAGGTGGAACTGAAGGGCTGAAACTGCTTAAACGTGCATGCGAAATGTTTGCAAGAACCGGCATCATCCCCATCGAACTTAGTAAAACTGGCAGAGAATCGAAGGCCGAAAGATAAGACTGCTTCGCCATTAGTTCTCCATCATCGATACTCATACCTCTCGGACGAACAGAAGCAAGAGCCTTAAGATTATTCTAAGTTCTAGCGAGAAGACTCTTGAACCTGTAACCTGATTTCTATTCTGCACAGCCGTCTCTATTCTATTACTCTCTAGTAGTCTAAGACCCCCCGTTACAGGTACTTCATATGTCATCGGGTACTGGCTTCTACCAATAACTCTCAGCATATATTGGGCCCGGGTTAGCATGCTCTCATGCTATCCAGTTAGAATGGCTCCGTTATACAGACATACAAAGGCTCTTGCATTACGAAGAATGTTGCCAATATTCCATCTCAAGTTCAGCCAGTTCTTTCCAATCTCTTTAAATCATTTGGTAATATTACCAGAGTACAGAGAATACTGTTAGGTGCGGTGGACAAGAAGGTCAGGGATATGATGGAATCAATGATCAAACGCTTTCATGATGGGAAAAAAAAACAGTGGATTACCAATGAGAAGGATTGCTTTTCATTAAAGACTTGTTTGATTAATGAGTTCATTGAACCTCATTATGATGATGGTGGTGATCTTATCAACAGTTGGGTTTTGTATGGTACCGATGGGGGAGTTCCAAGGTGGCCACTTGTGTATCAGAGAAATGGGTAGGAGGTTTAATAATCAACCTGGTGGTATCAGTTTCATTCGTGGTAGCTGTTTGGAACATTGCACGGCGAAATGGGATTGGATCCGCTTTAGCTTGGTGGCAACCTTTCATGAGAATGTCAAGCAGGAAGTAGAGGCTATGAAATCTGTTAATTAGTTTCAATTGAAAAATGATTAAAAAATTAACTATTGCCCATAATACTATGGATCATGCGTGATATACTCTTTAAAAAAAAGAGGAGATTGCAATCTCCGCTTTTACACCTCACAATATTACTAACTACTTTAGGAATTACTAACTACTTAGAGGGGAGAGGGGGGACTTGGTGCGGGGGGGAGAGTGGGGAATGGTGGGGGATGGTGGGAATGGTGGAGGAGTGGAGTCACGTAGTGGAGATGGGGGCCGGTCATGAGATGTCACTCACGGGTTTCACGTAGCCCTGGAAATGATAGCTGTGGATGCATGTCTGTCTGTCTGTCTGGTATGGATATTATCTATGTATGTATGTATGTATTGAACTCGACAGCTCCATCTAAACAACAAAGAAGCAACAACAATCCCCCCCCCACCCCCCAAAACTAGATGACCTGGCCCGCATACTCGCGGTTAAACGCCCTGCCAATGACCAGCTGCCTGATCTGCGTTGTGCCCGCGCCAATCTCGTACAGCTTCGCGTCGCGCAGCAGGCGGCCGGCGGGCAGCTCGTTGACGTAGCCGTTGCCGCCGAGGCACTGGATGGCGTCGAGGGCGCACTCGGTGGCGCGGTCGCTGGCAAACATGATTGCGCCGGCGCAGTCCTTGGTGTCGATGCCGGTGCCCTCGTCGACGGCGCGCGCGGCCGCCAGCGTGTAGGCGCGCGCGGCGGAAAGCTTGGTGTGCATGTCCGCCAGCTTGGCCTGGATGAGCTGGTTGTGGGCGATGGGCGTGTTGAACTGCTGCCGCTGGTGCACGTAGGGGAGGGTGATGTCCAGGCAGGCCTGCATGATGCTGTAGTGGCTGTGTTAGCGCGGGTGCTGGGTGGAGGGGAGATTGGGGAGGGTGGAAGAAAGGGAGGCGGAAAGGGGAGAGAGGAGAGGAGAGAGGAGAGAGGAGAGAGGAGAGAGGAGAGGAGAAGGGGGGGGGGGGGCAAGGAAATGGGAAAGATGGGGGGGTAAAGACATACCCGACGGGCCCGGCAGACAGCACAAGGCGCTCGAGATCCAGCCCCTCCATCAGCACCTTGACGCCCTTGTTGGTCTGGCCGAGCTGGTTGGCGGCGGGCACAAACACGTCCTCAAAGATGAGCTCGCCCGTGTTGGACCCACGCATGCCGAGCTTGTCGAGCTTGCGCGCACAGCTGAAGCCGTCCATGCCCTTCTCGACAATCAGCGCCGTGATGCCCTTTGAGCCCGCGCCGGGGTCTGACTTTGCATAGACGATGACCACGTCCGCATCGGGGCCCTGGAAGACGAAGCAGAGTTAGCACTGTAGACAAACCTCAAACCCCAAACCAGCCCCATAGCCGTACATTTGTGATCCACATCTTTGTCCCATTCAGCACCCAGCCGCCGTCCACCTGCTTACACACGCTGCGCATTGCCACCACGTCGCTCCCCGCGCCATGCTCGCTCATGGCCAGCGCGCCGACGCTCTCGCCGGCCAGCAGCGCCGGCAGCAGCCGCGCCTTCTGCTCGCTGCTGCCGTTGAGCGTGAGCTGGTTGACGCACAGCTGCGAGTGCGCCGCGTACGAGAGCCCGATGCTGCCCGAGGCGCGCGAGAGCTCCTCCATCACGATGCAGTGCGCCTGGTAGCCCAGCTCCAGCCCGCCGTACTCCTCCTCGGCCGTGATGCCGAGAAGGCCCGCGGCCCCCAGCTTGCCCCACATTGCGGCTGGGAAGGCGTTGGTGGAGTCGGTGTGGGCGGCGAGGGTCTCGGGGATTTCACGTTCTGGGGGTGGGGTGTTAGTGGGGGGGGTGAGTTAGAGGTGGGGGGAGGGGAGGGGTGGCAGACTGGTGAATTCGCGGACTCGCTCGCGCAGCTCAATGAGGTCCGAGGTAGTGGGGGGCGTAAAGTTCTCTGTGCGTTTTGTGGAGAGGGGGCGGGCATGGGCGTGGGCTGCCAGCAGGGGGCGGGCGAGGGTGAGGGCAGGGAGCAGGCCGGCGCGGCGGGGGAGAAGGGTGCGGGCGAGGGCCATAGTGTAGAGTAGTGTAGTGTGTATATATATATATAGGCGGGTAGCTAGCAGTGCAGAGAGCTTTACTGCAGGTCAATTGAACAGTATACAGACAGACAGACAGACAGATATCCCACGACACACACACACGAAGCAGGAGCAGAGCAGAGCAGAGGAGAATGATGGAAAGATGCAGGCAGAGATCCAGAGTTGTGAAAAGGAGTTTTATACACGCACTTCCGAATCGAGCTCGTCGCCGAGTCACGGGACGGGGGCCTGCGGTTATCGTCGGCGAACCAACCAACGAGCTCTCCCGGCCCCACACCGGGTCTCCTAACCTCCAACCCTCGCACACAGAGCCCTGAATAAGTCTAAATATCTCCTCCTCCTCCTCCTCCTCCTCCTCCCTCCCCTCAAAGCCCTCCCCCAATTCAATTCTCACCACTACCAGCAGCAGCACAAATGCCCCTCCACCGCCCCCTCCCCTCCCGCTCTCCCTGCGCCTCCCCCTCCACCCCCTCCGCCGCCGCTCACCCACAGCACACACCCACCGCTCACTCACAACACACACCCACACGCACTTCACCACCCCCGTCTCCGTGCTGCCCACGCACATCGACCCCAGCAGCGACACCTACGCCGCCAATGCCGCCCACATGACCGCGCTCAACACGCAGCTGCGGGAGCTGCACCGCACCATCGCGCTCGGCGGGCCCGTGGCAGCCCGCGAGAAGCACCTGGCGAGGGGCAAGATGCTGCCTAGAGAGTAAGTCCCCCCCCCCCCAGCTGCAGTGGTAGTAGTGGTGGTGGTGGTGGTGGTGGTGGGTGGTGGGGCTGATTGGGAGGGGGGAGGGGGGGATTAGTCGTATAACAGCTCTGCTCGACACGGGGTCCGCGTTCCTGGAGCTCTCGCCGCTGGCGGGGCATGGGCTGTATCCGGGCGAGGATGTGCCCGCAGGTGCCATCATCACGGGGATTGGTAGGGTGTCGGGGGTGGAGTGCATGGTTGTTGCGAACGATAGCACGTATGGTCATCTCTCTGTCTCTCCCTCTGTCTGGCCATCTTGAAGCTATCTCTTGGGGAGCTACAAGGTACTATACTAACAAAAAGCTACTTACTACAGCTGCAAAGGCGGCACCTACTACCCCATCACCGTCAAGAAGCACCTCCGCGCGCAGGCCATCGCTCTCGAGAACCGTTAGGCACCCCCTCCCCTCTTTGCTCATCCTTCCCCGGTCCACAGAGTAGATAACCCGTCCACGGCAATCACTGACATTATGTCCAGGGCTGCCGTGCATCTACCTCGTCGACTCTGGCGGCGCAAACCTGCCGCACCAGGCCGATGTGTTCCCTGACCGCGAGCATTTCGGCAGGATCTTCTACAACCAGGCACGAAGTACGCTTACCTTTTCCCATTGAGTTTGTTTGCACATCGTAGCAGCAGTAGTGGTAGTGGTATTGGTAGCAGAGAGTAAGGCTTACACCAGTGCCACTCCAGTGTCCGCCCAAGGCATCCCGCAACTCTCCGTCGTCATGGGCCCCTGCACCGCCGGGTTTGTCCCCCCCCCCCCCCCATCCCCGGGCCCCGCCCACCGAGCGCTACCCCATGACTAACTCCTCCCCTCCCCCCTCCACAGCGGCGCCTACGTCCCCTCCATGTCCGACGAGTCCATCATCGTGGCCAACACCGGTACAATCTTCCTCGCGGGCCCACCACTCGTCAAAGCCGCGACCGGCGAAGTCGTCACCGCCGAAGACCTCGGCGGCGGTGAGCTGCACAGTAAGGTATCCGGCGTGACCGACTACCTTGCTGTCGACGACGCGCACGCGCTTGTCCTTGCAAGGCGGTGTGTTGCGAACCTCAATTGGCCTGAGGGCAGCGGTGTTGGCGGGGAGGCGAGGGAGGTGAAGGAGCCGCTGTATGATCCAAAGGAACTGAACGGTGTTGTCGGGGAGAGCCTGAGGAAGCAGGTGGATGTAAGGGAGGTGATTGCCCGTGTCGTGGATGGGAGCGAGTTTAGTGAGTTTAAGGCAAACTACGGGAGTACACTCGTCACCGGTAAGCTCCTCCTCCTCCTCCCCCCCTCCCCCCGCCCCTCTTCCCTCACCACCACCCCGCCCTAACTAACCCACGCCCTAACTAACCCACACCCCCTACCGCAGGCTTCGCCAAAATCCACGGCTACCCTGTCGGCATCCTCGGCAACAACGGCATCCTCTTCTCCGAGAGCAGCCTCAAGGGCGCCCATTTTATCCAGCTGTGCACGCAGCGCAACATCCCGCTCGTCTTCCTGCAAAACATTTCGGGCTTCATGGTGGGCCGCGACGCCGAGGCGGGCGGCATCGCAAAGAACGGCGCCAAGCTCGTCAACGCCGTGGCCTGCGCCGACGTGCCAAAGTTCACCGTCGTGGTGGGCGCGAGCTACGGCGCGGGCAACTACGGCATGTGCGGCAGGGCGTACGGGCCGCGCTTCCTGTGGATGTGGCCGAATGCGAAGATTGGCGTAAGACCCCTCTCTCTCTGTTCCCGTTCCCGTTCCCGTTCCCACCTCTCCCAAACCCCCTTTCTCCGTGTCTTCCCGCGGCACCGAGGACCGGTGAGACTGACAGAGAGTGCGTCAACAGGTGATGGGCTCCGAGCAGCTCTCCTCCGTCATGGAGACGGTCGGCAAGAGCGTTGATCCGGCGCTCAAGGAGCGCATCGACAGCGAGAGCGAGGCGACGTTCTCGTCGGCGCGGCTGTGGGACGATGGCGTGATCCCGCCGGAGGATACGCGGCGCGTGCTGGCGCTGGGACTGCAGGCGGCGCTGGGCGGCAGGGGCGAGAGCGCGGTGTCGAGGTTTGGGGTGTTTAGGATGTAGTTGTAGATGTGTGTATGTGCTATGTGGGTGGTGGGGGGTGGGGGTACTATAATGGATTGTGCCCTTTCTATTTATTATATGTGAGTGTGAGTGTGAGTGTGAGTGAGTGTGAGTGTGAGTGAGTGTGTGTGTGTGTGTGTGTGTGTGTGTGTTGGTGTGGTGTAGTGAGAGTGCGTGCTGTAGGTGACGCTGTAGGTGCGATGCGGTCCCAAGGAACGGGAGGTGAGATGCCCACATGTGTGTACTCTAGAGTACCTGCAGCCTACATATGCCTCCCCTGTACTCTAGTATAGCTATAGTATATTGCCCCCCCCTCCACGAGCCTCTAACCTCACCTCCACAACCGCCCCCACGTCTAATCACACACCCAACCCACCGCACCCGCCCCTCCATCTGTGTCCGTTCCCAACCCTCCCTCCCTCCCTCCCAATCCCAATCCCAAGCCCCAGCTGCGGGAACATATCCGACATGCCGGGTCCCCCCTTCCCCTTCCCCTACCCATCCGCTCAGACCCCATAGGATAGAGAGCAGCCTTTTCCGCACCCTTTTCCGCACCCTTTTCCGCATACCCTTTTTTCTTTCCCGCGGTGTGGCCCTTCCCTTCCCTCCCGGCCGAGGGCCGGGCCGGATGGGCTGTCGGCCGGGGGAGGACGGGGCACCGGGCAGGGGAGCATGGGGCATGGGCGGGAAGCTCCGGTGGTGCAGACAGCTCTGGAGAGCTGTGTACCTACCTACTCTAAAGTATGTACCTATGTGCCTACCTCCGTAGGTACATAAAAGTGCCGGCCGAGGAGGAGGAGGAGGACCAGGACCAACATCACGGGAACCGCGCCTGCGGAAAAGAGTGAAAGGTGACCAGAGAGCTGTCAAGCAATCAGTAGCCAGTCAGGTCCCGAGACAAATATATATAACAAAAAAAGCAAATAAAAACAAATCGACATCAGAGGAGAGGCACAGGCACGTATGTAGGTACACACCTGGAGATGATACGATATCTACTCTACCGTAGCCGTCCGGTCAGGCGCCGCGCCGCACCGCACCGCACCGCACACCGTCAGTTACAGATCGCGAGGTGAAGGTGAGGCGCGCGGTCCATGCGCCCCATTCATTGCAAATATGCACCCGACTGACTTCCCCTCCTCCCCAAAACATCTCCCAAAACCCAAACCCAAGCCCAAGCCAAATTCTCATCTGAGCGCTTTGCAAAAATATCTGTTCCACCCCCCCCCATTCTTACTCTCGCTTCCGCACGCGCGCCTACCATGAAGCAAGAAGAAGAAGAAGAAGAAGAAAAAAAAATATAAAAAAACGCACAACACACTGCAAATGTTGCCCCCCCCCCCCATCCCCATCTCATCTCATCTCATCTCCATCTCCATCTCCATCTCGCTAGCACCACAACCACACTCGATCTGGAGGGGTATGTAGGTATCGGTCAGGGTTACTTATATGTACATAGTGCATGTACCTATTACTCTACTCATGTACCGTACATGTACCTACTTACTACATGTAGGGTACTCTTCCAAGCACAAGCACAAGCACAAGCAAATCCCCAACCCCAACCCAAATTCCAAATTTCTGGGCCACCCGCCCGGCCACCCAAGCGTTGTTTCCTTTACCCGCAGACCGTACCCCCGGGAAGCCCAGGCTAGCTAGCTAGGTAAGTTGTAGATACATGTATGTAGGTACATGTAGGTAGAGGGGTACGAAGGGCCCAATATCATGCCAAACCTGGCAACCAAGCTCCGACGTGGTTTGGTGATTGTGCACCGGCCCAATATAATATATCGCGAGCACCTGAAAAGCAAAAAAAAGAAAAGGAGCTGCTGGGGGGGGGGGGGGGGTTGTTACCCTTTGTACCTTTTTTTTCCTTTCTTTCTTCTTTCTTGCCATGTGCCATCGTGTCGATCTATGGGCCCGGTGGTGGTGGTGGTGGTGGTGGTGTTGGAACAAGAATGTACATGTAGCTATATACATACATACATACATGCATAGGGTATATGTAGCTACCGGAGGGAGGTACAGATAAAGCAGGGTGTGGAGGTCGGAAGTCGAAATCGAGATCGAAATCTGTGCCTCCGGCGCTCTGACAGGGAGACCGCCAAACAAGACAAGAGACAAGACGAGACAAGACAAGACAGACAGACAGACAGACTGCCGGGTCTCTTTAAACAAACGTCCATGTAGATACCTACCTACTCTAAAGTACCCACAAGCAAGTTACGGCTGCCAGGCGTAAGTGCGTACATACATGTAGTCAGGTAAGGTATGTACATGTAGGTACAGGGCACAAGTATCTGTGGGTAGAGTACTAGCTAGGTACGGTGTACTCGGGGCTGTACCTTGTCCTGTTTCTGTCCCACGATACATGTAGGCACATACACCATACACCATACACCATCCATTAAGGTTAGGTCAGGCTTGGGTCCGCTGCCCGTTTCAAAGGCCCTTCCTCGGTAACAAACTGACGTTTGTGCAAGTCAAGTCCATCCCAGCAAAAAAATAAAAAATTAAAATAAAATAAAAAAGATACATGCATGTACCTACATGTACCCATCCAGGTGCATGTACATAGGTCTGTAGGGCTAGCGCCACTATACCTACATGTACTCTACCACTCTGAACCTCCAGATGGAGTTGATACTTCTGCTAGTACATGTAGTTATGGCGGATATCACGAAAGCCACCTCCATGCAGCAAGGTGAATGAATATGGAGGAGGAGTACAGATACGGATAAGATGTGCTCCAGATCTTCGCACAACCTGCTCTACGCCTCACGCCTTATGACGCTCGCCCCCGACGATGACGCTGCAGCTACAAGGTATGTACTCGTACAGTACTCTACCGAGCTGCTTGGTGCGTGTACTCTAGGTAGTGACATGTATCTCATACGCAGCTAAACAACACGGTTTCAACTTCAATTGGTGCAATTCCAGTAAGATTCACCACGTTCTGAGCGTGGTGCGGTGCAACTATGATGATCAAGCCTTTCCCTATCCATAAATATCCGCTAAACGACACGCAACAAAAAAAAAGGTGAGGGAGAGAGGGAGAAAAAGAAAACCCGAGTGGAAAGGGCCGGGATTTGAAAAGAGAGAGAAAAACACTAAAATCATTCCTTTACCTCCTTTGACAAACGACCAAAAATGCCCAAATTGAACCACGATATAAAAAAAAAGAAGAGAGAGCAACAATAAAACAGTGGCGGCTACAGAACAAGTTGAAAATAAAAAATGGTTTGCCCAAAAAAAAAAAAAAAAACATAAACAACAGTCGACGCCAATGATCGCCAAATAATAATATAAAAAAAATGATGCCCCTATAATCCGCGCGCCTTGTTCTCGCCTTTACCTTATTTCCCATGTCTTCGCAGACGTTCCCTCTCTTTCCCAAATGGCGCCGAATGAAACATATATATATCTATATACAA
Organism: Morchella sp. 2016-41; assembly: GCA_024713855.1. Taxonomy (NCBI): domain Eukaryota; kingdom Fungi; phylum Ascomycota; class Pezizomycetes; order Pezizales; family Morchellaceae; genus Morchella; species Morchella sp. 2016-41. The sequence continues at coordinate 754,830 of JAMGZD010000005.1, forward strand.
ACAAAATAGAGGAAGCTTCAAAGGTAGAAGAATACTTTCTCAGATACCAGGAAATTCAAAGGGAAGGTTCGAAAAGAAAAAAAAAAATGAAATTATGTCCTGGTGGGGGTCAGAGAAAATGAGATGAAAAAAAGTCCAATCTTTGAAAAAAGAAAACCATAACCATTGACCAAAGAGATTAGCCCCCTCGCCGCACTCCCTCTCCGTCGCCCTATAGGATTACGCAAAATCTTGATCTGCCCTGTCTCCCGCCTGACGTTTTTGGTGGTTTCTTTCCTCCGGGCGGTTTCTCTTTGCCATATCCATCTGAGCCCCAGCCGGAATTCGCATCCGCTCTCATCATCTGCCTACACAGATCTAAAAACACCTCATCTACGTTCTGTCGTTTTCTTGCTGAGGTCTCATAGAATGGGACACGGCCCCATTTCTCCGAAAGGTGGATGGCACGGTTACTATGGACAGCACGATCTTCCTCGAGGTCCGACTTATTACCGACGATGACGATTGGGACGCTTTCGGCTTCCTTGATACGTAAGATCTGGTCGCGGAGGTCGGAGAGTTCAGTCAACGTGCTGAGATTTGTTATTGAGTAAACGAGGAGAAAGCCTTGGCCTACGTGAGGTGATAGCCGTTAGTCAGGGGTTCGGGGCGGGGATTTATTGAAGCTAAGGTAGGTACCGGTTTTCATATATATTTCTCTTGAATGACGTTAGCTTTTTTTTTTAAAATTTTCTTTTTTGTTTGCTGATAATGGAAGGTAGATGGGAGAAGCTTTTTCTTACCTCATGGCGGCTATTTGCGGATGGAAAAATAACACGTTAGCTTTTCGATAATTCACAATTTTCCCATGGTGATTGGTCCTCTCCTCCGTCAAATGCATAAAAAGGGTTACTGACTAAACTGTTCTGTCCCTGCGGTGTCCAAGCTGTATTATAATTCGCCGCAGGGAAAGTAGTGGGCTTCATATTAGCCTTTCCTAAACACTTCAAGCTGTGGGTTGGGAGCGGAATTTTATTTCATATTGGTAGAAGGGCACACTAACATCTCGAGTATGCATGACCGGCCCTGCAACAAAATCCTTCATTAGTCTTCCGTTACAGTAGAGATGGTGGAAAGGTTGTTCAAAAGCTCACATCAACATCAATAACCTTCCGATAGGAATCCTCTATAGTGGGGTCATAGGATTCTATCCACTCATTGTGAACGAATTGTGCTACGCAGTGACGAATCGTTTAGTCTCCTAGGCACGCAACACCAGTCCCGGAGGAAGCGGAGAGGGGGGAATGAACCTGTAAGACAGCTTTTACCAACACCACCTGCACCACCGAACACCAGTCAGCAAGACCAAACGAAGCAGACGAAGATAGATTATCATGGCACTGGTAGTGATGCTTACCGGCTCCTAGTATCACGATATTGTATTCTCGTCTTCTGCTGGACCGAGAGGAAATAGACCCCGTTATTAGCCGCAGTACGTTTTTACACATGGTGTCCTCCACTCGAAATAGGGGAACGACAGACGACACAGAACAGCACAGCACCCACTGTACGTGAGAGGAAGCGGGAGGTAGTGGTGGTGGTGGGGTGGGGGGATATAGGAGCTAGGTGCAGACCATACCTGTGCTGCATAGATAGTTTGAATGTGCACCTGGAATTGTATTTGATGTGTATGTAGAGAGCCGCCTTGTATATAGTGTATTGGTAGGCAATGTTAATGTAATGTGGGTAGGATATGTACGGTGCAGCAGGGAGACAGACAACCAAAACACACCACGGCTCGATGACGAGTGAGAGGATGAAGTGGGGAGACGCGAGATAGATGGCAGGCTCGAACCGAACGTCTTCGGGGAAAGAATGAAATGAAATATAAGAACAAAAAAGAAAGGAAAAAAGATATAAGTAAGACTTCAAGTACTAAGTGGAATAAAATAAAGTTTCAAACGACCGGAATTTAGAGACAAGAAAAGTATTATTAAGTCCAAGGGAGCAAAGAAAGAGGAAAGCAGAAGGCAGAGAGAGAGTAAGGAAAAAGATCGAGTGAGAAACCGGGCGCGAAAATGATCGACCGCGTTCTGGAAGCTTGGGGAGAGCTAATACGCCGGAAGGGAAGGTGGAAAAGGGAGAGAGAGAAAAACAAAAACAGTTACACCGTTGTTACCTGTAAACCAGAAAGGTAACTTATGGGCCTAATTAAGGAAACCGAATTCAACTACTAGGTTCAATTATGAAAAAGCGGACGCGGGCGGTTGTTTGTGGGGCACGCTTTGGAAGTTCTTTTACTTACTATGTACTACTAGTCTACCACTCTACAACAACTACCACCCCCTTGAGGTCTTCAAGGCTTCAACGAGCCTGTCCCGGCAGTTACTTTAGAGTCCTCGTTTATCTGCCCTACCATGAGCTGTCCCGGTACTTTACCGAACACAGCCTGCAAAGAGGGAGAAAAAAAAGAAAGAAGAGAAGAAAAAAACACGTCTCACAGCTACATACATGTATCATACCCAGGCAAGGCACTGATACTCTACTCTACTACTCTAGAGTAGAGTACCTACATGTACTTTAGACATGTATGCTGTATGTACTACATGTATCTACTCTATATCTCTACATATTTAACTCCATGCATAAACAAACAAGACATTCAACATCACCTGAACCGTTTCGCTGGCAATCCATCGAATCAACAGTAAACAGGCTTGACTGACAGAAGGAAAGAAAAAAAAAGGAGCTGTTTCGTTTCGAGCTTTCTCCGAAATTAGACAGCGGCGCAAATAGCTACCAGCCCTCTAAACCCCGATCGGTAAGGGTTCCTAACGCTCGGGCTACTAAGAAACCGTTACAAACGCGGTTAGACCTCTTCCCCTACCCTCCCTTCCCAACACCTGCTGTTGGTTCGTGCCAGTTCCAGCTTGGCGTGCATTAAGCTTGATTTTGGCGCGGCTTTGGGTTGGACCAGTCAGCCAGAACGCCTCCATGCACGAACATCAGTCCGCAGCAAATCGATAAGATTTTCTCAACAGTAGTGGGTGGTGAGAATACCCGGTACAAGGTGGATATGAATCGTTATCACATCCGTTTCGTTGGTTAGCCAGGTTATAAAAATTTCCCAGGATGGTAAGACCCGTGGAGGTTAACTTTGGCTGATTACAGTTGATAGGAGGATAAATGAAAAGTAATGTTTTCAAAACCCTTCAGAGCGCAGAAACTAAATACATCAAGAACAATGTTCTTCATTGTCTTAAAATCTATAAATATCATGCCAGTATAAACAACTAATAATTATACAGTATCATAACGCTCCAAAAATTATTTTAAACGTCAATCGAACACATAAGTACCCAGCCCGCTCGTAGCAAAAAAACAAAAACAAAAAAAAGAAACCAGTCCAATATGAAACACAAAAAAATGAATAATAACCAGTGATCCCAAAACCCGAAAAAATATCGACAAGAGAAGAAAAATAATACAAATTAAGATGCGTGAGCGATTATGACTTCTCCGCTTGCTGCTGAGCCTTCCTAGCCTCCTTAGCAGCAGCAGAAGCCCGTTGACCCGCCTCAACCCTCTCAATCCTCTTCTCCGCGGCCATTCTCCACCCTTCACCATAACGGAAGATCATCAACGGGAACAACAGTCCCAATGGCAATGCGATGAAACCCATCAAAGAGTTACCCCATCCGTACCCGAGTTTGTCGTACATCTGTCTACCAAACAGCGGGAACGCGAAGCCGAAGAGGGATCTGAAGAGGGTGGCTGCGCTAATAGCGGAAGCAGCATAACGTGGTGACATGTCAATCAGATAGGTCTGAACAGACGAGAAGACAGAGATAAGACCCATGGAGAAGATGGAGGTTCCGATGAGGGGCATTATCCAGTGAAGGCGCTTCTCGGCAGACCACCCGTACCAGAAAAGACCACCTGAGATCAAAATGGATCCGACAAAAAGAGTAGGAAGGCGGAACTCGGGCTTTGCAACGCCACCGTTGGCAGCGGTAAGCTTAAGATAGGTCTTCTGGAGCGCTGGAGTGAAGGTTGCAAGACCGAGCAAGAACCCGATTCCGGGAGCAAGATAGTTCAAACCAGCAATACCGACAGTCTCGCCGTATTCACCCTGGAACAAGGTTGGGAAAGTGACAAACATCAAGTACAGGAATCCGTAAGTGAAGGCCATGAACAGACCAAGAGACAACAACACCGGGTTCAATGCCAACATCAAGAAAGGCCTGGTAAGAGCGATCTTGAAACTAGTCTTGATATCCCTGCTGACCTCGAAAACAGTGTGAAGGTTTTCATTCCCAGTCGCCTTCCTCGCTGCGGCAGCCTTGCGGTTAAGAATAACAATGGCGTATGTCTCATCCTTGAAGATCAAGGCACCAGCGACCGCCGTCACGCCAGTAACAATGGACAAGACCCAGAAAACCCATCTCCATGAGATATGCTGAACAATGAAACCGGCAATGATTGGTGCGCAGACGGGGCCTACAAGTGGGCCAAGAGCGAAAAAGGCCATTGCTCGGGCCAAATCGACGGGGGCCCAGATATCAGACAATATACCAGCACCAAGGGCCAATGGAGAACTACCAGCCAAACCGGCAAGGAGACGGAAGGCAATCATTTGTCCAGTTGTCTGGGCGACGGCGCAAGCAATGTTGAAGATCAAGAAAAGAAAGATAGAGACCTGCATGACCTTTACACGCCCGAAGATCTCAGAGAGTGGGGCAAAAAACAGGGGGCCGAATGCGAAACCAATCAAGAATACTGAAACTGTCATAGAAGCAATTGTGGTATTGGTGATGCCGAATTCTTTTGCGTAAGCCTGGGCGGCAGGTGCAGCGATAGAACTGGCGAATGGGGAGACAAATGTGTAAAGGGAAACGATCAAAGTAATGGTCCACTTCTTTTGTGTGGGGAAGTTACGAGGATTTGCCGGATCGCCTGGTCCATCCCTATATTTCACAAAAGAGTCAAAATATTGCTCAGAACGGATATATTGAGGAAATTAAGCTTACCATGTGATCAATTCAGGATCGATATCTTTAAATTCAGAAGCATCGTCCGGAGCGTCCAATTCGCCCTCATTTTCGGTCCGTCGTGAATATACAGATCGAAGTTCTTGCAGTGTTTCCTGTCGTCGGAGATTTGCATCGTCTGTCGACAGATCCTGATAGATATCCTTCTGGGTAGCTGCAGATGAGATTGAAGCCCCTCGCCCTCGTGCTTTGTAGGCACTGGGCCCGCTCTGAGACTCGAGATCGACGTAGTGAGGACCGTTCTCGGCAACGGTCTTTGATGATGAGTTTGAGGATGACGCTGAGGAGACGGACATCGTTTTTTCCAATGCTCCTTCGTTAGGAGTGTTTGATGTCGCCATTGAAATAACCTTAAATTCAAATGTCTCAGAAAATCACGATTATATTTCCTGATATATGGGCTACTTGTTAAAATGATTTAAAACAACTTGACTGAGATCGTTGTCTAAGCTTCAAGTGTTGTGCTTGGGTTGTTTGGATTGAATGAGGAGATATCAAGGTAGAGAGAGGAAATGCTCTTATTTAATAAGGATTCTTCTTGATATCCATAACTATATTCTTTGGCAGCACGGAATAGCATCATCCGGGCGAAAGTACGATATGCCCCGACCCACGGGCGTTACAGAGAAAAAAGCTTGACATTAATCATCTACTAGTGACTAAGGTAGGCAAAGATACCGAGGCCAGAGCCCCTGCTACCCTGATTTGGTGATCAAATACCGGCTTTAAGGTAGCCGTTGAACGGTGATAGGGCAACTCTCGGACTATCGAAACACCCACATGTGTTCAATTTACCGTCATAGACCTGATGCCAAGAGCTCGGATAACGGTGCCGGTACCACATGGGAAAAAGTGAGACATGAGATTCAAGGGAGTTTCTTCTCTGTTTACGGAATACATGACAATTTGTGCAAATTTTCAATATAGCGCAGGCTGACGTTGTGTGGCACCGGGGGTGAACAGGAAAATTCATTCGTTTCTAGAAGTTTCGCGTGAATCCCAGAGATTTCCGTTTGCAGGTACATAGATATAGATAGGGCTTGACTATCTAGATTTCTTAAATCCCTCTATCGGAAGCGAGATGTCTTTGACTGTTGTCAACCATGCCAGTGGCCAAAAAGATTTCCTGTCCTTGCTTGAGTGCAAGTAAGATTCATTAGACGAAACGCAATCTATCAGATTATTGCGATATCATCTGGGAAAGACTCTCCTCCCAAATGACTCCCAGGACATGCTTGTTACCTCAGGCGATTTCTGCTGCAGGGTCTTGAGAGGCATCGGTTGAAATTTAGGTTGTGCCGAGGTACGCCCTTGAATTTAGCACCAACATCAGCCCCTCGCGGCACCAAAAACCCCCCGGTCCCGCATTCGGCCCGGATATGGCCGTATGTTGCTTGGTGTGAAGGATCAAAGATCCTCCGGCCCGCATGGAGAAGCTTCTTTTTTTCTTCCTTGACATTCTTGCGGGAACGCAACGTGGAAATGTCTTAACCCTTTCCTCCAGAGCCATGTTTCGCCCGAGTGGTTGGTCTCTTATCACCCTCCTTTCACAAAATTCAAGGGATAAGGGGCTTGAGGGTATATAAATACAATCACAATAAACGAAAGCCCATGACTACGAGCCGGAAATCTTTTTTTATTACGCTAAACAGACAGGTTTGAGGCGCGTAGTAGCCCACGTGCGGGACAAAAACTTGCACCAGCCGAAACAAAGCGTCAGAGCAGAGATACGCGAGCGAGAGACGTGGGACGCACGGCCTCATCGAACAATTAATCGAGCCTTCCTTGCCGGCTTCCGTGCACAATTTTTAGTGTTTAGGACAAAATGTTTATCATACGAGCCATCATAGTCTGGGTACCCTAGTGGACGCGTGTGGCAGTTGACGAGTTTCTTGAGGTCAATGCTTTGGACATCCGGTATCGAGGCTTTAAACCGGGCCGATACGAACTATTACTCTAGGACGACGGATCGGGATAATCTACTTGTTCAGAATCATGCACGTTGGTCTCGGAGTAACTAGAGAGTTCTCAAGATTAAGGAGCGGAGTTGTGGTGATAGGAATGGCAATATTTCATGAAATAAACCGCACGGGGAGGCAGGTCTGACTTTGCTCACCACGACTGTTGGAGTTAGATGGTTATTCTCAGATACTCAGCCTCCTCTGTGAAAGAATATTGCGAGTTCCCGATTTGGGCCCTACATTCGGGACCACAAAACGGCAACGCATATGCAGATGGGCATGTCAAATCGAAACCTGACGAAGCAAACCAGACCCAAATTGCTGGAATTAACGGGGTCGGACCAAGATGCTGTTATCAGTGGCTTTCTAAGCCGATTGCTAGCAACCTTGTAAGACGGCAATTTGGCTTGGTGATAACTTTGGGTTCTGTAAAGTAGGGTATATGTATGCATCAAGGTCCTGGTGGAACATATAAGGGTTCGCATCCTGGTACAGGGTCCCACTTGACTAAGTTCATTCCAGAGGTAAATTTATCCGGCCCTGGTGTAAGTCTTATAATCTAGTATCCCTAATTAAATATGTCTAGAGGTTCGGCCGAGTCTCGTTTTATATTGCAGCGGATAGGGCAATTTATGAAGGGATTGGTTAGTGGGTCGAGGAAGCTTCCCTAAAACCAATTTATTGGCGCGTAGAAAGCATAATTTACCTACTCGCGTTTCCGGACGCAACTGATATTGCATACACAGAAAAAAACCCGCCAAGGCTATCTTTTGTATGGCATGCAATAGTCCGGAAACGCGAGTACTCGTGTTAATTAAAAACTCGTGGGAATTTGGTTGCAATGACTTCCGACCTTTAATTAACGAGTGAGTATAGCTATTGGCGTATACACGCGCTTATGTACCACATGTACCTACATGTCATCAGTTGCTATGATTCGGGGTCATAGCATCGCACTCGGCGTTATATAAATAAATAATAATATAATCCGACCCAGGGTCACAAAGAATACATACCGTAATGTGATTTTTCCAAGCCATAGTCTCCTGAATCGGCCGTGAACAGATGACTCTGAGGCCTAATATGCGAATTCTCGCGCGTTATATCTTTGGTATATTAATACTTAAAAGCAAGCTACTAATGTAGTATTACAAATCGAACAACATACGAGTAACGAAGTAATCAATCAATCAATTGGTCTCAAATTGAAAATAAATATGCTTCAAAGCAATATAGAAGCACTGGATTATTATAGGAGCAAGTGCCCACAAACTATACCAACTACCAATCAATAGAATGTATTAATAGGCCACCAACTTCTGAACCTAAATATTTAGTTCTTGGCGACTGTTTTTGGTGTGAAAATCCCGCCAAGAACTCAAAACTTGAGCTCAAAATTTGAAAAACAGGGATTGGCCAAAGCACTCTAATCAAGGATATCACAATGAATTGGAGGAAAGCAGTAGTAGAATACACCATACCGAAACCGGACAAAGTAGATTACTTTAAGACTAAAGCACCTTATTTAGAGTTGAACACCCTATATGGCCACTAGAGTAGCCGTATCCCCTTTACATACCAACGAGATTTAAAGGTACATGTGAAATACTGTCAATCATCAGGCATGGAAGGCAGACTCTCTAATTGAGACGGAAGTTGGTACTAGACTAATAGGCTAACACCACTAGACCTGGGTTCTCAACTCGGAATATGGTTGAGGGCGAGGACAGGAGGGCACAGAACTAAGACGGAGACTGAGACTGGAACTAAGATTGTTATTTGGATGGGGACAAGACAGAATAGCGAGAGTGAAATAATACATGTAGTATTTTATCGTGTACAGAAATCATATGTTGTATGAAGAAACTCGAAGAGACTCGGAAAAAGAATGAAGACGATACAGCAAGATCCTTATTTATTCCACAGTACTTTCGGCAACCCTGTTAATTTCAGACCCATCACCCAATGACTCATAAAGAAACCAGAAGAAATCAAATAGAAACACAATAACTGATCTTGATCATTACAACTGCGTATCAGCAGCAATGTGCATTAATAGCCCAGGTAATAACACGTGAATAATACCTACATACACTTCGAATCACGTGCAATATTTCTGATATCTAAATACTTATTTCTCTATAAATTTAAGGATTAAAGTTGTTTAACTATGAGTATTTATGTAATCCATCTCTCGTGATGCGTAAATCATGTAATATCACTCGGTGTCGGTTCCCCCTCTCTTTCAGAGAAATGATCAATTATTATGGGTATTTGTATATGTGCTCACTCTAGTACGTCGGGAAATGTGTAGTGTAATGCATCCTCATCATGCCCCCGTATAATGTATCGGTATAATGAATCGGCGAATGCATCCCCAGTCCCACTTTAGATTTTACTGCTGACATTACTTGAGAGTCAGAGATAGAATTTAAAAAAAAATATACTGTCGGGATTGAACCTGGGGCATTAAGCTTGAGAGTCCCGCATTTTACCATATAAGCCATTGTGGATATAGTTCGATAGTAAATTGAGACATAATGAATTAAAATATCAAGGGAAAAGTCAATAATGCATCAACGGTACGAGTTTACACAACTCACGACAGCTTATGCGTCAATTGATGCATTTACCTGACGCGCGTACGTGGGCAATGCATCAATTGATGCATTTCCCGCCGTGGTAGAGTCACAAATCACAAATGAAAGGAGTTTATGACTTGCGGAATATAGGCCTCAAGAATCCATGAGAGTAGCGCAATAGATTTAGCTAGACAGCACAAATAAGCAGATTCGCTGACCCGATTTCTCCTAAAAAAAATAGCTTAGCATTTTACGTACAGCGATAGGTAAGAAGTGATGGAACACCCTGAGATGCGGTTATATTTGCAAACACCGTATGTTGATGGCGTTTTACTCAAAACAGTTATCACTCTGTCTCAACCCGTTCCATCACTTATTACCTACCTCTGTACTGGTCGGTGGACCACTAAGTACGGTTGAAGTAAGGTACCGAAAATAGAGGGGTATAAAGTGCAGTTCGGTTTAGACTTTTATCTCCCAATAAGTCTTTCTTTATTTTCAAACCGGGCAGTGCTTCACTATCTGGGTATATATGCTCTGTTTCATAAATCAACCGCCCTTATCCGTCAACCCTGCTGAGCGGTACGCACTACTGATCGACCGTTGAATATTACGGAGGCCAACAGACGGTGTATCATTGGTAAGATCGATATATACATGTAGTTCAATTTCTGAAGTAACAAGATGTAGTAAAATAATAAATGAGGATATAAACCACTAGCTGTTGAAATTCCATGATGGTTTCGAAGGTGCTTCACAGCGCGAAGTCAACATCATCGCTAGAGCTATCCATCAATACAATAGCCAACCGCTTGTCCGCTACTTGGCTAACGTGTTATGGGGTATGCTAGATGGAGTAGTATACCCCTCTCAAGTCTCCGATATATTAGGGCGGTCGATAGATAGTACGTACCGTTCATCAGGGTCGACGGATAAGGGCGGTTTACGGATAGGGGCAGAGCATATATATCTTCGTTCAGTCACTGACCAGCACCCGGGATGATCCTGCAATCAGCATTTTATTTTAAAGAATGATTCGGAATTTTTTCTGTAGGGAGATAAAGACTTGCGTGTTTGTTTAAACCGGTATAGCGGTCAAATATTCTGCCAAAGCAATCATTGACATGAATATGACGCTTACTAAGATGACACTAGTAGCCCCTAACCCTTACCATAGATCTTCCCGCTGCTCAAGCATGAACCCTTATTCTCTCGCTCTTGCCCTTACCTTTAGCGCATCACCACACCTGAAAGTCAACAAATCTCTTCTCTACGCGTTTTACTTTGCGACAAAGAGCTATATATCTAAGCTACAAACTTTAGATATCACTACACAAAACGTTCGCAGGAAGCTAGCCGACCATGTCTGACGATGGCTTCGACGATGACTTTGATGACGGTTTCGGGTTCTTCGATGATCTGGATTATCAAGATGATGACGAGCTGGTCTTTATCCCTTCACTCTCTCCATACATTACTAGACCCCCCGTACACCCGGCCTCGTAACAGCTCAAGCTGATCCCTCCAGCGCCCATAGTCCGCCCTAGTCGACTCCATGGCCGAAACTGCATTCGCCCAGGGTGACCCTATCTGGGATGAGTTCGAAGCCGAGTACGACACGACCGAATACCACAGCGACTGGTCATACTACTCTGACGGCGGTTTCTTCAGCGATGAGGAGAAGGCCCCTGTCCCTGCCGACAACGCGGGGAAACCGCCGAGAAATGGCGGTGTCAACACAGCTACATTAGACGGTACAGGAAGGTCAGAACCAAACGGAAAGACCAATAGTGCCGGTAGACCGCTTCGTAAACGCCGAAAGCTCATGGTCATTGATGAGAGTGGTAAGCGATTGCCTGAATCTGCGCCGATACCACAGGACCAACAGGAACAGGCGAAGGTTACCGCGACTGTCATTGTTCCGCTGCCGCCGACACCACCGAGAAGGCTCAATGGTAGCGATCCAAAGAAGTCGAATGGGGTGTTGAAAGAGGATGGGAAGACCATATCTTCGTCTACAAGCATTGATGGGCTCAGAGCTGCAATGAAGCGGAAACCGAGTACAGATGAGACTGTAATCTCTCCTTAAGTTTCCTTTCTCGGGGTTAATGGACGGATAATGGTGTTATTGATGATTACAGGGAAAAGTTCACTTTTCATTTTTTTTCTTCTTTCATTTTCATTGCAATGAAAGGTCTTTAGGAATAAGACAATATTCAGTGTTCAGACAAATCCATGTGTCCAACTATTTACTAAGAATATTATTCAGCTACGTGGCGTTGGTGTGATTGAGGAAGACACAAGCATGCCTACGAATAAAAGTTGTTGAGTAAACGTTTATGGCTCGTGTCCACAATTTATTAGCCACTATCACGTACTAGGGAATCCCTACAGATAACAAGATAAAGAAATAAAATATAAATGAATAGTAATTATGTCGAAAGCTCATCAGCCTCAGTTAGTCCCCCCTCAACCAGCAGAAAAACTAAAGGAAGAAAAACGCCATAAACCCAGATAACAGTCCTAACCATAACACATCTATAAATGCCATGCAAACAACTTCCTAAAAACGGCACTTCCCTCGGTCTCGATGACATCTCCGTGACAAGGGATGATTTTGTCAAAATCCCACCCGGCAACTACCTTTGCACTTTGACCGAAGGAGCTCTTATCCTTCGCCGTAGCCCACCATATGAAGCGCTGTTGACCCTTCCCATGAATTCCCAAGATCATAGCCATCAACTTCCCATATACCCCAGATCCTGGATTTTCTCCAGTCTTGGAGTACTGTTCATAGGCCGGTAGGTTGAAAACAAGGTCGGCGTTTATGAGTGTCCGTGTGGGTTTATGCAAGAAAGCAAGCTCCTTATTTTCGTGTCTAATGTTTTCAAGTCAGCAAAAGAAAGAAAAACAATCTAGGCTAGTAGACTAGTCAAACAAGGGATTAACCATACCCGTCAAAGTACTCAACATCAAATTCTCTCGCAAAGTCCTCTGGTAGTTGGATACTCCTCTTGTTCTCTTTCGTAAAAATGTGATTAATTACTACATCCTCATTGCCTTGCTTTGCTCTCTTCTCACGGAGCCCCTCTGGCCCAATGACCTGCGCGTTCTGGTATGCGGCCTTCCAGGGACCCAGTTGCATATGGTGCTCAATATCAGGCGCGATGATATATGATACATTGCCGCCGAGGGAGGTGACGGTATCGCGAGCTTCCTGGGTTAAGCTGACGGGGGAGAAGACAGCAAGGTTTCCGGTTTGTAAACGGACTGATTAATTGGCGCATGTTAGTACAGATACATACTAGGGAGTTTGCTAAGGGTTCAAATACCGATTGTGGCCCTTCCACCAAATTTGAAACGGTTAAATCGGAGGAATGGGACAGAGAGGGTGGTAATCTGGGGAGATACACTTCGGACAACCATCGTTGCAGACATATTTTGTTCTTTTGACATGATAGTTTTTTGGCTTAGGTTGAATGAATGAGCGGGTGCGTGATTGTTCTTATAAGTTATGATACTATTACGAAGCGGTGATTTCCGTTAAGTGTCTATGACGTTGTTGTATTCAAGAGTGGGTGGGGATTTCGGCTTGCTTTATACAATCTTGTCCCTTACCTGGAGCTCCGAACACATGGGGAGAGGCCATGCCCGCATATCGATTCAGAATACATACAAGGATACCTACCTACGTATGTACATGTACGTAATCCGAAGCCTTCAACACGTGTTTTGCCTCAGAACATTTGGAATACGCTAATGCCGTACCGATCCGCGGATTGACAGCTCCCCTTCTCGCTTATCCTTGACATGCACTACATATGGTCGTACTACGGGTATACTCGTCTATTCATAGCGTTTCCGAACACGACCAATATTGCATGACATACAAAAGAATGGATTTAGGGTTTTTTTGTATGGTATGCAATAGCAGTCGAGTTCGGAAACGTCATGAGTTTACAAGTATAGGGGTAAGTCTGTTGACAATGGCCGTAGTACCGAGATTTGATGATGTGGATTTCTGTGCGGAGTATGGGAACACAGGATGCCGGTGAAATTCTAAATTTTTTTGACGAGGTCGCCGAATCACTGGACATAACGCTTACTATTTACTATTTAATACTCTTTAACACTTCTAGAATGCTTGATTGGATTTGTAATAGGTCCATGCCATCTAATTTATTTCTTGGTACTCTAGGCCTCTATGCCTCCATAAGGCAAATGGAGCTGGCTCTATATTCTCGTTATCTGATTGGCAGCTGGTGAGATCGGCACCAGTGATGTCACCGGAAAATGAAGCTGGCTCCATTTCGATTACCATATATTTGCTCCCAGTCGTTAATTTATTGTCATCATATGTGAAGATGGAAGTCAAGGAGATTTCACAGTACGCCCCCCTGTACGGTTGTGACCCTGTGTCATAATAATAAAAATTAACCCGGAGTCGACTGTATAACGCCTTAGTGACCAGTAGTGTACAAGGCTCTGGGATTTAGTGAGTGAACGGATTCTCACCTGTTAACACCCAATTTTGTTCATTCACTTAATGCCAGACCCTTGTACAGCGTGGGTGCTGCCATACACGATATTAGAATCAACCAAAACATCAAGAGTAGGACAATTAGAGCACAGTCGTTCACGGGGTGAGGACGAACATTAGGTGAAGACAAATAAATGTTCTCAATATAGTAAGCTACCAAAGCGATCTTTTCGATCGTTTCCTGGAGGGCCCCTGTTCATCTACACTTGGTGTTCATCCTCACCCCTCGAACGACTATACTTAACTTAACTTATTCCCTAAGCAACAAACTTACTGTACCTACTCGCGCGGGCGAGTTTCGACTTACTTACGTGACGCTATCTAACAGGTTTTTTGCGCTGCTCATAGGTCATGTAATCAAGTCAGAACTCGGCCGCAAGAGTACATGTAGGTACGGTGTCGGACAGCCAAAACCAGCCGGCCAGAGGCGCAACCATCGACTCCCCTTCACCCCATCGACTTTCAACAACACAACACTTGTCCAAAAATAATGCTCTATTGTAAAATAAGTCTAATCATGGTTGTATAAACATCGCCATAAAAGGAGATTTAAAATAATTAAGGACTGGCTGCACTATGACCTCTCAAGCATTTGGTGCAATGTGCCCGAAAAAAACATAGGTGTGAAATAATAACTTTAGTAGCTTTATGTCAAGACGGCTACATTAATTGGGACAATTCTTACCCTATTGGGATCATTGCTACCTGATTAGGACTAGTTTCTGGCTTGAAAAGCATGAGGTTGATTTTGACTGTCCGGCGCTGTACATGTATGTACTCTACAGCTACTCTGCAAAAGTGTTCGTTAATGTTAGTGCGCAGTGTGGCGCACCCGTGAGGTTTATATTACAAAAGTTGAGATTTAAAACAACGAAAAATATGCAATATAGTTCGTGACTACAGTCGTTGACGGTCGCTTGACGAATACTGCCACTTGACGAACAAGGATTCCAAGTATGGAAATAAAAAGCCAAGCTGAGAGATCTCCAGTCCTTTTAATTTCTATTGGCCCAAAGTCCCCTGTTCGTCAAGTGGCAGTATTCGTCAAGTGACCGTCAACGACTGTACATATGAAAAATTAGGTTATTAACCTCCTCCCCCATTGATTTCGGGCACTGTTGATCACTACAGTCGTCCTGGGGCAACGACGAAACTGGTTGAACGACGAACAGGGGTATTTGTCAGTCAAGACAGTGGCGCTCAGGCTGGTATGCAACCTAAAATCTGTTGTCCCAGACCAGATTCGTCGTTGTCCCAAAGTTGACTGTAGGAAAGTCATCTAATTTGGGGTTTCGATCGTTCGTTAGCGTATTCTAGGAGCCCAACCCGTACGAGATAGCAAATATACCAAAATATACGAGATAGCAAATAGGTTTATGTGGAGGAAGGCGGTACCTGTCCCGCAAACCAATACGAGACAGCAAGAGATCCGAGATATCGAATTACGAGATAGCGAGGTGCAACTGTATGAGGAGATGTCTCACTCCGAAATCAGAACACTTTTGCAGAGTGGCTGTATATACATGTAAGTGCCTTAAGCACTTACAGCAATCAAGAATTAACCTCTATCTCTATTGATTAACCAGTTAAAAGCATTAACCCAACTCCTTCTTGGGGCTGGGCCGGTACACCTACCAATCACGAGAATCGAATGGGGTCGGCAAAGCTCGAAAAAATTGGCTATCTCCGCCCAAGGATTATCTCTAGAACGATTGCCTAAAGGGTATCGGTCAGAATTAGAAGTATTCGTTTGTAGCAAGTTTGATCTTGTATGCACAGCCAATTTTTCGAGTTTTGGCGGTATACAGCGCGATGTCGGTGGTGATGCGTCAAAATGCAACCACCACACACAGTATAATTGCTATTAATAATGAATAAGGTTTTAAGGGATGAAATATCGGCTATCAAATCTAATAAATCTAAAAGGGCACTCCCTGAAATCAGATGTGGAAGAAGTTACATGAGCCAGAAGTAGAGCAACTTGGAGATTTGGTTGCATCCCATACAAATATGTGGTCTTGGCACGTACGTTTTTGGCAACTTGACACAACAAAATCATCACAGCTCATGCATAATTGTAATTTTAAGCTGATAGAGCGATTATCCATATACAGAATATATATTTTTCCAATTCCTAGATAATATCTATCTTAATTGGTGGTTGGGGACCGGGTTGAAAAGTGGCATTTTTGGTGCAAAATGGTTGCCATCGCGCTGTATGTATAACGGAAATTGAATATTGATACCGAGCTGTGAAGGGCTTGGAAAGACAAGTTATGGTCTGTTTGGCTTACTCATATTCTATCATATCACTCATTACATTGCTCCCGTAATCGACGTTAATCTGATTCTGATTCTCATTTAAATCTAATTATAAGCCAAAATGCACAGCATCGCCTGTTACCGAAGAGAGGTGGAACATAAAAGAAACCATTGGCCCTCATTTGATCCATCTAACAGCCCTACCCCGAGTTCAGTACTTACCTATCACCTCAATCACTGCGTATGCTTTGGTACCAACAGCGATCTTCATAAAGTTCTAGACTAATAACTGTTCTCGCTCTCAGCTTCTCGTTTCCCATCACGCAGCCTAGCCCTACAACATCACCAGTAATACTCTCGAGAGCACTCTTACAACACATGAGCTGATGTACCTACTTCAGTCGTGGGATATATCTATCCCGAGAGAACCGCTGTAAATAATGTCTCGGAGAGGATATACTTGCATCCCCGAAGTACATATCTCGCTACCAAGACCGCATATTGATAGTGTTCATGTTCAAGATTGAACTTCTAACTGGGTATCAAGCCCCCTTCTTTTCTTCTTTTCAACACCATCACTATGTCAGTCAGAAACACTCGTAGTGTTTAAGCTGGTCCTTACTTATTGCCACATTGAAAGCTACCTTTTGGTGCCAACAAACAAACATTCTAGACCAATATTTCTCGCACTCGTTTCATGTTTGTTTATCACCGCCATGCCATGCGTTGGTACATGTATGTATGCATGCATATATTTATGTTTGTGTGGCAGGCCAGATCTGGTGGTCGGGCGCTCATAAGGATCTAGACCTGAGTACATGCCTATTTCTCTGAGACAAAAATAAGAGTTATGAACGACCAGGGTGGGGGTATAATGACGTTCTACTCTATGCATCTGGAGCGTTTCAAAGGGTTTCGGGTATATTTGCAGCCGGACAAAATATCTTGTCTTGAGTTTTACCACGATGGTTGATTATGAAATGATCATTTAACTGTGGGTACTTACTACAGTACCACATACAGTTGCCCACTTTCAATGTTTGCCTACGGCCCAAATTAACCGCCTACCTTATTGAATTGAATACAGTATGTAGGCATTCGTGCCTCTGCAAGACTGGTGTCCGCTGGGGATGTATACGTATTGAGCGTATTGAGTCATAATGACCCCACAACCGAGGGGCATGACAGTCGATCATACACCGTGAATTGAACACCTTTCCTCAAGGATTGAATGCCTGTACGCTTCCTGGACACTCCGGATATGTAGAATGACGGGAGCTAAATACCTACAGTAGTTTAGGCTTCAGAGGGTGTCTTTGGTAAAACCCCGCAATCCTGCCTAGTTACCTTCATGGTGAGGAAAAAATTTAGTCCTTGAGTTATAACGGTTAGCCTGTTTTGGAACATCCGGGGTGCATTGCATGACCGGGTTCCAGACTCTCGGGTTCACCAACAATATTAAATTTTCAAAGTTTTTTTGTGGAGAACGAGCACGCAACCTTAGACACGCCGTAGATGATAATAGTATATAGGTAATCTGATTAATTAAAGAGATGGAGACAAAATAAATAATAAAAAAGATCCAGGCAGACAAGTAAATCAAACAAAGTATTAATGATTGATACCAACAAGCAAACAAACAAACCAGCCAACCAACTAAACCTCATGCTACCGCTTCCAGATGATGCCTCCCAACCCAAAAAACACAATGACTTTTTTTTTTTTTTACAGTAATCCTCAATTTCCCCGTCCCTAATAAAAAACAGCCAACCTGATCATGACATTCCCCGGGTTGCGGGACAATAGTCTCTAATCTGTCCCAACTCTTGGAACACTACCGCGTCTCGTCGGATTCAGCTTTTCACTCGGTGCGAGCAGGAATTCATTCTTTCCAGCTGCAGATGACGTCGAGCCGTTGAAGGGATTTGGTGTAGTATCGGTAGTGGTTCGCCCTTGTGCCTATAAAAACAATATCAGATGGAATTCAGGAGAGTCGTATTGGCGTACGGGGGATGAAAGAACATACAGTGCATTGATTGCATTTCTCGCCCCAGTTACGGACTTGATTTTTGCATTGGTGGTAGCCCTATGGTGTAGTATTAGTGAACTGCAATATTTGTAGCAAGTAGTAATGGGCCTGGGCAGCTGGTGTTGTCTGGACACGAACATAGTAGTTTGAACAGTAAAAAGCCCCGTTTGCACTCATGATTGATGATGTTCTTGTAACGGGCTGATTTTGAAGGCAGGAGAGGATGATGAGGGTCAGGGAATGGAACTCTCTTGTAAATAATGATTGATTGTAAAAGGTACGGTAGGTTGTGTAGCAGAGCAGAGTAGACAAGATCTAGAGTGGAGGAGCGCTGTAGTTATGTATGTATGGCTGGCCTGATCAGATCAGTAAATAAGTAATTCGCAGATGAAACAGAGTGGACTAGTAGCAGTGAATCGAAGATCAGATCACAATTAAAGGGAGCAGAGGGTGATAGAGAAGACAATCTGCAAATCAAATCCAGTCCACTCGATCAGGAGCCGGCATGGCAGGCTTATATATAACGACCCTTCCTACTCGTGGAACGCTGCCAAACTCCAAGTGAGAGAAAAAAAAGAAGAAAAACAAAGTAGCAAAAAACAAAAACAAACAAAAACACCCGTGTCAGTCCAAGCGCCCCCATCTAATCATAATTTCGAACCACTACCATTGATGTCTCCTGTTGCTGCAAGTCATGGTCTCAGGATCTTCCAGAGCATCCTCGAGTTGCAGGACAGACAGGACCGGGCTGGGTAACACAGCACGTCGGACAAGCTCCGAGGATAGGGGATGATCATTCAAACTCGATCAATCACAGGCTTACAATAAGAAACACTGTACCGACTACACATAGACAATATGTTTTATTTCTGCAAATTTGTGGGGGGTAAGGCCATGAAGGAGCGAAGAATGGGAGGCGTAGCTGGAAGGCAGGGAGGGGATAAAACAACCAAACCTCATTTGCATAGGATACCCCCAATTGCAACCCAAACAACAACAGGAATACGTTGGTATAACTTGTTTCCGTATAAAGTAATATATACTACATAGAGTACACTACAAGAGTACAAGGTCTGGTACGGGAATCCGGAAATTGCGTCTTCTCTCTCCGAAAACCAAGCGTTTCTCGACAGAGAATGTACTCGGATTTCCCCGATCTTCTGGGGTAAAAAGACGAGTGCACGCTGAGATGGAAGACATACTTTAGACTTTGCCCAGGTTACTTTTTCCGGACCCCTACTTTCCAGAGTTTCTGGAATGACGGGAACAAATCGTGACAAGGTTGTTCCCTGGAACTTGAAACACTACGTTCCCGGGTTAACCTCCACCTCCACCACTACACTGCACCACACTGCACCACACTGCCTGCACCTAAGCGGTATCGAACTTTGCATGTAGGCCAAGTCCATTGGGAGGTAGTGTGAAATATTTCGCTAATGACGCTCCAACAAACGAACATGAATGGTAGGTTATGTTATAAATGGGAATAGAAAAAAAAATGTAAAACAAAAAAGTTTATGACAAGACAATATATGAATCAATAACTTCCTCAAAGTCCTAAAAAAACGAGAGAAAAAAAAACGCCATAGACGATCATTAAAATTTCCACGAGTCGCCAACGTGAACATCGAAACCTACCACCCACGCTCCCTCTAACCTCAGCGCTTGTTGCCGCCTCCTCTCCTATCTTACCACCATCAAAGAAGAAAAAATAGACGACAATTATTTGGGTCTCGTATTGTTCCGAAGAACTGAGAGATCCTATCATAATAAAAGGAAGGTCGCTCTGATGACGATGGAAGGATACAGAAACACAACCGATTATCAAACCAACCCCACATTAAAATGCAAGCTCCCCAACCAAAGTAAAAATCCAAGACACTAAACCGGTTACGATTTATTCCTGGACCAGAAATCCAGAGAAGCAATAACGTCGTCACCATTCCCTTCATCTTCGTACGCATACAATATCTAATATACGTGAGCGTACGTAACCAATAGCTAAAGTATATAGGACTTACCTCTCTCGTTGACTCATGAAGCATTCGAATATTCTTCCCTGTTACAATATGCACCAAACCACCAGTTTCCACATTTCGAATCTCGATAAAACTAGGTTCGAAAGCAAGGATAAAGGGGTATGAAAGCGCAAAAGAAGTTGGTTGACCTTCCCAAGCAATTTGCCAGTCAGGACGTGCTCTCCACCCGTTTCTGTTGACAAAAAACGAAAAGTCCGAGTAGTTAAGTAAGAACTCGCCGTTCAACCTGTAGATGGCTATCGGCTTGACGTTTTCTCTCTGGAACAGCTCTAGGGATGTGTCCGCAGGATCAAGAAGAGACTGAGTTTCCAAAGTTTCCAAGCTGACAACTTCAAATCCCTTCGAACATCCAACACACAACTTAGACTTCAAGAAGTGTATTGAAGTTGATTCTGATGGGATATAAAATTCCTTGAAGCTAGTTAGCATTTCTTTTGTTTTATGCGACGATTGATATAAGAAATATTCTCACCTTGAACGGCTTTAGTGTGTCCTGTCCTCCTTGTAAGAGTTTGCGGAAAGCAGGGGTTCTTTTACCGCGAGCCAGAGTGTCGTGCGGTTCTAGCACTTTCACGGTCGATGATAAAGATGAACTCCTCACACAACAAACAAGAACTCGTCCTAAGCATACACCAGCTTTGAAGAAATTAGTGTGTCCAATGACTTTCTTCGGCCGTTTATTGGCTAGAGTTGTATCGTTGGGATCAAGGCCTTCAACAGGAACAGACATAAGGGTCTTTTCTGAGAGAATAAGAATAATCGAAAACTCCTCCAATACGTCGATCTGCTCGACTTTACTGACTTCAATGACTTTCTTTGGCATAGAACCATCTTTATACTTCCGGTCAGATATGTAAATGCCATTTTCCGTTCCGTATACCAGCTTTCGGCCACCATCTGATAACAGTCAGCGCTTGATTAAATTTTGTTCATAATAAATATCAAACCTACCGATGGGGACAAGGCAGCTAACACGATTGCCTGCGTTGAAGAACTGGTCGCAAAGAATTGTTCTCGTAAATATGTTACTTCTTTCCCTCAGCACGGTTTGTTGAGCTTCAATGTGTTCAATCCACTTCCTTCGACTAACTACTGAACCAGCAAACAGGGGAACGATATAACCCCGCTTTCCTAAATGTTGGAAAGTAATTGGGTATCCTTTTTCTTTGTTATTAAAGTCATTCGGTATCTTTTTTGTATCTGTCTTGGACGACCCGGGGATGAGACTCGAAGAAGGTCGTTTCGCAATCCCCCCTGCCCTTCCGGGAAGAACCTCTTCCATTTGAGTGATAACAAGCAATTCAAGCGGTATTGGCTATGGGGCGAACATCAGATATAATCTCTCTCAGATAAAATAATAGTAAAGATGAAATTGGTGGACATACCTTTCGATGCACCCTGTACTGTTCCCTTTTGTTCACCACTTTTATTCTAACCAACAGTAAGGCATGATCAAATAAAAATGCTTGAATATCTCCCCCACCATCTGTAGATGCACTTTTCTTCAAACTTCCCTTAAACAGGAGCTGTCTCCCCTCCTCTGTCAGTTTCAGATCAACTGTCTCCCCCTGTCTGAATACAAGTTGTTCATTGAGCTGCATGAGATTAAAGTGATTTTCTGCTTTTCCTGATTCAATATTCACTCGAGTAAGGAATTCTCGAATCAGCTCGGTTGCCCTCTTTAGATCCTTTTTATCAGGATTATCTTCAGACGTAGGTTTAAGTATAGCCTCCAGTAGTAATGGATATCGAGCAAGACGAGTTGTTGGTTTCGTAAGGTAGCCATTTAGCTCCAGTTTCCGTGATTCTTTCTTACGTTCAGTCTCTTCCACAAAACGTGCAAAAGCAGGGTTTGCAGCCTTCTCCTTTTCAAACTCATGTTTCCCGTATAACTGGTTCGAGCCATACCTAATGAAAGGCTCAAATTGCGGCACAAATTCTAGGAAAATGTCACCGACATTGTGAACAACCGGTGAGATTTGTTGTCTCCGAGTGAGAGCCTCCGCCAGACGAGAATTGACGGCGTGAACTTCCATTACATCGCCAAAAACCGTACGGATGAATATTTCACGGCGGTGCTCAGGTATCGGTGAAGGACTGTTAGGATTCTTCGAAAGTAACGGCTTCATCCAGAAATCCCGAAGGTACTCCAAATCCTTCACAAAATCCCTCTCTGTGTATATTAATTCGCAAATGACCTCTTGCCTCTTCTGTTCTTTCTCCGAAACACCCTCTGCGATCTCCTTCGGTACTGTATGAATCCACAACTTTTGTTCCTTCTCGTCATCTCCATGTAAGCTAGACCTTGACTCTTCCCTTCTTAGACCAGGCTGTGGCTTCATATTTAATCTCGCTTGCTGTTCCAAGCGACGAGGACAAGCTATGGAATAACATAATTGCTGTGGTGTACAAGTAGGCGAATAGCAGTCCGTTAAGAGGGTAAATACCCCATTAACTTCGTTTTCTTCGTCGACAATACCAGCATTACCATCTCTGAATTGATAAACCTCCGAATGTGAATCTCTTAACCGATGGTCGTATGTAACATCGTGAAAGAATTTTTGCGCATCAAGAGCCCTACCCAAAAGCAACGCAAGACTCCGATCGCTGGTTTTGATTATATATGCGATTACATCCACAGCTTCCGCGCCCGTAAATGCTGATTTGTAAGTCAGCTGATTCTTCTCCCGATCTCCAATCAATATCCGCTCCCTTAATATAAATGCAACTCGAGATAATAGAGCTGGATATACAAGTGGTGCTCGCTTCTGGGGTGGGATTTCCATCCCTCCGGAGGAGGATGTTCCGGATTTATGCATTGAAGGCCGTTCAGTAGCCTGTGTGAATGTCGAAGTTGTGGAGGGGGCAGCGGAAGCAGAGAATGCAGTAATACTTGATGAATTACTTGCAGAACTTGGCGTTCTTTGTTTAGCGGCGAAATTGTTTTCTCTTGCAGGCATGGAGTTGAGTCGCTGCTGACCCGATGGCTGCCCACTCTGACTATATTGGCTATATTGACTTTCCTGGGAGTCTTTACGCCTGTGTGGTATTACTCTGCCACTCATCGTTTGCGCATGATCCCGCTCATGAGAATATGTGGTCAATGACATTGTCCTTTCGTCATGCCTTTCGGGGACAACCCTGCCCTGAGCTGTAGTTCTTGACATTTGTGGACCCGGAGGTCTTGTTCCCTGATAGCCGGCGAATGAAGGCCCTGGGGGTCCCATATTAGGCGAGTACGAAGCTGCCATAGACCTAGAGCGGTAAGGGTCGTTATTCAGCGCAGGTGGCGGCGGATAATACCGGTGTGGTGCTGGCTTGGTCATATTGGGGTTTGGGGGAGGTGCACCAGGGGGCTGAACACGCATTGGCTGGGGATAAGGTCGTCGCTCGGGATACATAGGTTGCGGTAAATTTTGGGGTTGTGATTGCATCCTGGAGTTAGGGTTTTGGGCGTGCTGTGGATATCCAGGTGGATTCTGAGGTGGGTAGCCGTTCGGCGGGTGTCCTTGTCTTTGTTGACGCGGTGATCCGTTTGGCCCGCTACCACCGCCATAGCCAGGAGCAGACATTTGTGAGGCAGATGTCATTGTCTGTGAGCGCCCATTTAGGGGCATTGGGTTTGATTGAGAGGTCATTGTGTGTGAACGTCCAGACGGGGCAGTGCCGAAGATGTTTGCGAAATCATTGTCGCGTTGAGATCCCGGAGCAGGAGGATTGTGATGAGTACGGTATCGTGAGTTTTGCTGAGGATCGGCCATGATTACCGGGAAAACTTATCTGTTTAAGAAGACCATAATAATTGGTTAGCGATTTGAACATATGTACACCAAGGCTACCTTATCTGCGGAAGTGGACAGATAGGCAAAAATGTTCAATATTCAACGCCAGCCAGCCAGCCCAGAGCAAAATAGCAAGTATATTTTTAGGATTTTCCAGATCGAACAGAAGAACTATGAGATGGTGAGTACAAACGGGAGTACAATTTCAGATGCCGTAACGACATGCAGCTTTTCTGAGGAGGGGAAGGGGGAGCGTGGGGTGTAGGTTGCGGCGGCGGTGGTGGTAAAGTTAGGAGTTTAGGCGTTGAAGTGAGTGAGGCAGACAGACACTGGAGGACCTCAAGTTAGGGGATGGACAGCCGGATAGAGCGTTGGCTGTCGTGGTGGTGGGGACCGTTGTCCGGAGATTCTATGTTACCCGGCCTAGATTAAATTTATGTTTCTCCCCCGATCTGAGCTTGTCAGGCAGGGTCTTTAGTACCTACATTGTATTTGGACTTGAGCTGCTGCCTTGTCCAGTAGGAGTAGAGCAGAAAGCACATCGGCTGCGGAGTACAATTTAGGTAATTATCAGGGGAAGTGGAAATGAAGCCATGTTTATTTTTCAATTTCGTCCATTTGTTTAATACTTGTGATGTATTTACAGTACTCAATTCTTCTCTCCTTATTCTTGGGGCTTTGGACCTTCCGGGGTCCGAACCGGCGATACTTAACTGCATGCAATTCTCACATCTGTAGCTACGGAATCTTCGGCGCCTCGACCGGACTATGTATAGGTCTTTACTGTTATTGTTCCACAACACCTCCCTCTCTCAAATGACCTCTAGCTATTACACTACCCAAGGGGGGGAGATGCCCCTCCCCCTCCCATCTTTACTATATACATAGATTATCTAGATATACCGTCGTACCCCCAGTCTTTTAGAAATATCTGCAGGGTATTTGGTCTAATCTATTGTGCAACTATGAAGATTAGGAAAAAAGGAAAAATGAGAAATAAAAGGGCTTCCCTTTTTGAAATTCCAAGTTCCAGCGCCCGAATCCTATCCGCACTAAGTAAATTGAAATATTGATTCTTGGTAGGCTACTCGGCGTTACCGCCACAGAGACCTAGGTACATGTAGTCACCATGTACCTACATCTTATCGTCATTTCATCGGCTCGTAACTACATGTATACATACCTACAGTATTCTCTAAAAGCCACTGCCAGGCTTCTCTCCGCCACCGTGTTGAACAATGGCGAGAAAGTTGCTTGTATAAAAACTGCAGATTATAAAGAAAGTGACTTTTCTCTCGTGGTGTACTGCTCACATGAGGGTTTTTTTTTTGGCCTATTACTATTATTTTTTATACCCGTATGCCCGCACTGTCATCTGGGCAATCCGCTGTTTATCTCGATCTGCGGCGCCGAACCGTGGGCCGTAATATGGCTGTCTGTATTACAGTATGACCCCCAGTCCCCCTCTGCCCCTCCATCGGCTCTCCACTCCCCTGACTCCTCCTTGTGACGCGAAGTTTGGGGAAGAAAGTAGGCGATCATTCAGTCTACAACGCAGCGCCTAGAGCTCAGACAATAAAGACCCGCATCTGCGACGCCGTGTGGCCACTATCTTGTGGAAGATCGAGCCACGCTTGGATAACTTGACTTCTGCAAACCGGTTTTCTGGTTAATGCTCCTTGAGGAGCTTACATTGACAACATATCTCACAGCTGCTTAACCACCGTTCACATACTCACTCTCGTTCACTTACATACTCACTGTTCTCCACTGAAACATGGAGCCCAACATGCACCGTGGACCTTCGAACCTTCCTACACCCCCTCCAGATAGCATCACAGAGGAAGAAGAAACGAAACCAAGCCTCAAGTTTGATTCGGGAATGGATATTGACTTTCAAAGCGACTCGTTGCACTCCCCGGTATCATCCGCTCAGCCGCCTGTCTCACAACTAGAGTCCACTACTTCTACTACTACAACCCAAACGGGCTTCAAAGAAGAGATAAAGGATGATTCGGAGTGGAGGAAACCTTCTGTCGATGATTTCGATTTCATGACGACCTTGGGGTAATCAGAGAGTCAGCCATGTGTAATAATGATTGCCTTTTTCTGACTGCGGGACAGCACCGGGACTTTCGCCAGGGTGTGGCTTGTAAAGCCTCGGAGCGTGCCGAACTCTGGCGAGGCACCTCTCTTTGCCCTAAAACAGTTGAAAAAATCTGACAGTAAGGGGGCTAATTTCTCTAAATTCTCGGGAAAAGCTGCAGTTTTTATATCTAGAGGCTGATATTTGTACTATGGGATTTTAGTTGTTCGTCTGAAACAATGTGAACATGTATGTGATTATCTCCATTTACTTACAACTTACAGTCAAACTCGATCATACTGTTTCCCGCCGCGTAAGATATGAGGAATACTTGAGCGCTGAAAAAATGACTTAGGTACGCAACGAAAGAGCAATTTTGGAAGTCTGTCGGCCACATCCATTTATCACACATTATCTGTGCTCGTGGCAAGACCGAAATTCGTTATATATACTTGTATGTCCTTCGTGGATCTACTGCAGTGATAAACTATCTGCGCATGCTAACACCATCGATAAAGCTTGAATACTCGCCAGGTGCACCCACTTCTTCCCAAGCACACAAGTCAAATACCTAATATCCGCCATTTTCAACAGGCGGTGAAATCTTCGGATATCTACGACGAGCGCGCCGTTTTGACTTTGCCACAACACAATTCTATGCGGCAGAGATTGCAATGATCCTTGTATTTTTACATAGCCATGGCATCGTTTACCGAGACCTGAAGCCCGAGAATATCTTACTTGATGCAAGAGGCCATGTAAAATTGGTGGATTTTGGATTTGCCAAGGTTGTCGGTGATCGTGAGTCCCACCTAACCTCCCCACAAATTAAATTCTCTATGCTTTACTGACAGGCTTATCGCTCATAGGTGAGACCTACACACTTTGCGGTATGATGAACATTCAAATATCCCGTTTTTCCAGAAGTGCTGCTAATATAGTTCCGTTTCCTTCTTTCCAGGAACACCGGAATACCTAAGCCCTGAAGTTATCCAGAGTAAAGGCCACGGTAAAGCTGTTGACTGGTGGGCCTTGGGAGTACTGATATATGAGATGAGTTGTGGATTTCCTCCATTTTACGATAACTCCCCCTTCGCGATATACGAGAAAATTGTTGCGGGACGGATATCGTTTCCTTCGTTAGTCCCAGAGGAAACCAAGGATATTGTAAGAAAACTTTGCACCAAAGATCTATCAGCACGGTTAGGAAACATGCGTGGTGGCGGCCATCAAGTGATGGCGCACAGATTTTTTGATGGAATTGATTGGCAAGAGCTAGAAAGCCAAGTCAACCCGGTATGCCTTCCGATATGATATATTTTATGCAGTTTTTCCTGTCTTTTTCCCATGGACTAATGTTAAATCCGTCAGGGTCCAATAATACCACACCTTAGATTCGCAGGCGATACAAGGTATTTTGACCATTACGAGCCCCCAGCACCCACAACAGACGATGAATACCCCAAAGAAATGATGGAAAAGTACGATATACAATTCCGGGATTTCTAGTAGAACGGCGCAGGCGTTTATATTCATCTATTTTTACCGGGACTCGACAAGATATATATCAATATGTATGTAAATAGCTAGCGTTGGTTTGGGTAGTTTTACCTATGTATATCATTCTATGGCTTGGCTTTGAATTTATTCGTTTTTATTTATTTAAAATTTTCACTATGAGATTAGTAGGTACATGCACCTGCAGGTGGTTTGGATCGCTGTGTTCAGTGCGAGATGTTGGTTTGATGGAATACGGCGCTGAGTTTCAGCCATTACAGCGTGTTGTACTCTGGTCTAGAATCTAGGCCGTTGCGCCGGCACATATAGGTACATACTTTGTCCACGGAAGATAACTTGATAGGCGCTCTTTCAACCCTGACAACTCGACACCTGTTAGGTAAAGGATAAGTAGAAGTCATAGGATCTTGTCGTGACTTCTGAAACACGGATGCCTCAATATGCCACTGTTGGCTACATGCGATATGCAGGGGCTCGGCGGAAGTATTCCTCTGTGCTGGTTGATAGCATGGACCTCAACGTGGATAGTAAATCGGATATGATGGGAATACAGATATCTACACACTCCTTTTGAAACATATTTAAATAGCGAGTACATCTCATGCCCGGTCATTCCCATACAAGCGGCACATCTAAAGATCCAAGTGAAGTTTAGGTCTCGACCGCAATCATAAACTATCACTCGGGTCATTGAGGGATAGAAATCTGAATTTCTTTCAATTTTGGTCTTCTTGCTGAATTAATAGGGGTTTAGGCTGGGAGCTGCGATGCCAGATATCTCCATCTTAGTACTTTAGAAGTCTCTGATGAGATAGAAATATTAAATCCTCTCATGTGGTTGATCCACATTACCTGCATACAAAGGAGAGTGGATGAATCGATGAATTGAACACGAAAGAAACCAGAACCAAAAGAGAGAGCCTCCACGCATTAACTACCAGAATCAAGACAAGGAATTGCGGGTGAAAGAATTGCCGTGTACTTTGCCCGACTCTTCATCTCCTTTAAGAGAATTTATTGATAATAATCACCAGTCAATGACACTCTCAGGAAAGAATTCGCTAATGAGCTCCATATAATATGGCTATTATAAGCTGTTAGCATACGAATTTTTTGTGTGGTACGAAAAAGTATCCATTATACCTTGAGTTCTTCCACAGTTGGTGTTTCATCACTCTTTGAGTATAGATCGTAAGGGTTGAAAGCTTGGACGGCTTTCAGCATCTTCCTATCATGATCGTTCATGAATTTATGATAGGCCCCTTCCTTATGCCAAGCGTAGAATGAGTGGAACCTAATCATGGCAAGGCCTTCATCGGGGATTCTGGACTGGTGTTTGACAACGTGATAAAGATATTCATCATGCCCCCACGAAAGCATGACATTGTCCAAGCCACAACCCTCGTGGTAGATACCAAACTCGGTGCTGTATACAGGATGGTTGTAATCGGGATTGTTCATAAATGTCTCTGGAAGAATGATTCGCTTATCAAAGGCGCATCCCACTGTCACGAAATATTTCATAAGTTGCATCTCTATCAGTTGAATGAAAAGATCCTCACCAGGGAAAGTATCGCCGACCACATCCCACTGGCCCTCAGCATCAAAGAAGAACAGGAGCTTTCCTAAATCGTGAATCAGACCAGTGACTTGCATCCACCGGGGTTTTCCATCCCTGCGGATAGCCTCGGCAGTTTGAAGTAAATGCTCTATCTGAGTAAGGTTGGTGTCGGGATCGCTCTCGTCAATTAGGGTGTTTAGTTTCTCCATTGCTTCCCAAATACTCATTCTAGCTCTCTTCTTTGTCTTAAAGTTTATCCGGGCCTTGAGATTGTAGGCAACTGTTTGTTTCTCATGTTGCTCACGGTAGAAATTCTTGACACGGTCACTGGCATCGAGGTACTGCCTGAATTGGGTCTTATCTTTCTCGGCATCGAACTCAGAAGCATCGTCGAAGTTGATATTTTTGTTCCTCAGAGCGGCTTTGAGGACATTTACATTGTCGATAGCGTCGGATGTATCCTCAAGCTGATGGCCATCACGGCCATTGTAGACAGCAAGTTGTTGAAAAACCCCGGGTGCCATTTTAAAGGGGATTATGGAACTGAGAATCCCAGCCTTGTTAATAGGTAAAGCCCTTATCTTAAATAGTTGATAGATCAACGTACGGAAGTGCTATTCAGAAGCACAACAACCGAGAGCAGGCTCTTGTAGCGATTTTTTTTATCCGAAATGCTTTTATGCGATGGTTAGTTATACGGGCGGGATAATATCCGAACCTAAGAAATAATCAGTTATGTCATCCATATGAGGTCGCCAACATAAGGCACGGAGGAGTGACGATAGAGAAAGGGTAACATGTATAGTTTGGCTTAAAGGTTTTGAGGATGTTGGGGAAAGGTTGTTACAAATATTAATTTGAAAAATGGAAATAATAGATCCATCTTCATACCTTCGAGAGTAATGGTTCTTTTAGCTCTATGTAGGTGCTCATGTATGTCGAGGACGAGCTCTCTTTTATAACCAAATGTACTCTGTTAGCGCTCTCAGAATTCGCTTTATTTCACTACCGAAAGAGCAGGTTAACCTCGGGTGAGCGTTGTAAGGCATTGCCACATCAGGACTGCCATCGTGCGAATTTCTTGAAAAAAAGCGTGGGGTAAAATACGATTGTGGGGGAGATCCGCGGTCGATAATGCTGATAGATGATACACGTACGTAGCAAAAGTACAGATAACCATTGGCACCCCATCTCACCCGAATATTTAGGGAAACCGGGGGATTACTGCCAAGAGTAATTGCACAATCAGCGGGTATCGGTTCTTCTGGACGAATAGATGGTTGCAGACCCTAGTATCTTGCATACAATTGAGGCCGGTGTTCAGTCCGGATCACTCGTTTGGTCAGGTGTCTTTAAGTTTCTAACCGGGATCAGTGGATGACTTGATGTTTACTGTGTTTTGTGTAATTATATATTTACTTCATCCCACTAATGCATATATACCTATACATGTATTTATTCTATCAAAGAACAAAGTTTTCAAAGAGTGCGGAGGGGCTGTAGTGAAGGGGGAGGTGGAATTAGAGTCTGGAGTCATTCTTTACAAGAGCGTGGCATTGATATTGTTCTCTTACTGGGATAGATGATAGAAGCCACATTGCTCACGACGCCCAGATTATATGTGGAGTGTATTACTTCCCCCCCTCCCTTCAGCGTCCAAACGAAATTCGGGGGAACCTCGGACTTTCTAACTAGCATCTTTTGAACACAACTAAGCTAAGCTACCACAATACTCGACGTCAGGTGGTGCTGTAGGTGTCCCCTTGACAAAGTAAATTTCGGTAAACTTATTCCTGGTGACAACGAACAACGTTAGTTTTAAGAAGGATGCATTGCGGGGAAAGGGCACAAGCCCTTTGTTACTCCATACAAGGACATGAGTTAGCGAGAGAAAAGAAAAACATCTTTCAGATGACGTACTATAGCCACATTTGTATCCGTAATTTACAAATAATCTCTGGTCGTTACATCCGATTGAAATGTGTAAGAAGCACGAACATTGGAATGAAATTGTCAGAAGTTTCGCTTCACCCCTTTAACATCAGTCAAAATGGTATCTCGCTTGGGCCACTTGAATTTTCCTCATCTGGCTTGAGTGCGCGCTACAGGAGAGCGTTTGGGCGCCCACTGTGTCAGACATTATTGGCGTGGATATTAGTGCTACTTCATCCTCTAGACGCTCTTTTTTTATACATATATACGGCGAGCTTTTTCAAGTGGTGAGACCAATTGTTGTTCAATGACAGCTTGATTCCAAGCAGCAGATTGGCCGAGTGATATTTGATGACACAAGTACCTGCGAACTTTTTGTCGATACTTGGTTCTTCGTAAGTGCAACAATTTGTTTCAGCTAAATCTACTACTAGAGCTGCTAGGGAAAATGTAAGACTTCGCTGACATATGTACCTACTTAATAGTGCCGCAGCGTATGCACCGTGTCCGTTGATCCAATAACGCCGTGCCCTCACAATCATGTTGGCTCGTGAACATCCCCAAGATTAAAAGAAAATAAAGACAAAAAGAAATCCTGAAGTTACCACGACAACAACATAAGAAAAATAAAATAGGTTTTCAAAGGTAATAAGCATGCCAGCGGTAATACTGACATCATTAGACATTTCCCCAGTTCACGCGAAATTCATTATGGGAAGCCACACATGATAGTCCACTATTATTGGAGGAGGATTTGCATGGTGGTTTCAATCTCTTTCAACACTGAAACGTGTTCCTGTAATGGAGAACAGCCCGGGTATCCATGTATATACAGGCAACTGCTATTACTGCTTTTCTCTATCACTACCGGTCAATTTACTTTCATCTAAAGTAAGGCCTTGATCTCTGCTACTACATCTTTGATTCTCTGCTCCGGAAGCCTGCTTTCAACCTTTGAAACAAGTCGGCGTGTTTCATAAATCCCGACTGCGGCTGCTTTGACGTCGCCTTGAAGTGTCAACAAGGTCCCCAATGCTACGAGCGCTCTAAATGTAGCCTCGGAATCTGTTTCAGTGCCAATGATGGTGGTTAAAGGCTTGAGAAGCTCAATAGATCGGTCAATTGAGCTCGTGGAGTGAAATA
Organism: Morchella sp. 2016-41; assembly: GCA_024713855.1. Lineage (NCBI taxonomy): Eukaryota > Fungi > Ascomycota > Pezizomycetes > Pezizales > Morchellaceae > Morchella > Morchella sp. 2016-41. Next base: position 787,295 of record JAMGZD010000005.1, read on the forward strand.
AAACCGCATAGCTATACCAGTTGTTATTAGGATTATTATGCTACAAACTATGGAGAATGGGCAGGTATTACTTAAGGAAGAGTGTTGATTTGGCTTGCTTGAAGTTTCGATTTGTAGTGCCGGCAGATGAAATTTCAACTAGCTCAATAGTCTTTGACATGGATTTGGGTTAGAAACAATCTGTTTAGGATGGGTAAGAATACATAAAGTACGTACCCGCTCAAACCGCGTGTTCATATATGCTCTACCATCTACCGTCTGAAAAAGATTTACGTATGTTCTCGTCGCTAACATAGCATTGTTGACCAAGCCGTTGCCGAAACCACCTGAAGTCTCGAGTATTTCTCCTATCTTTTGGTCACTCGATTGATATGTTGCCGCCTGGGGACTTGCTGCTGCAAATAGCCTCAACAAATCTAGCCCCGGAAGCTGATTCTGTGGCGCCCAGCTCTTGATAATCTTAATGAGTAAGTCTAAACTTGCTTCAGTGGCAGCAAATGGCTTTTCTACCGGCTTGTTAAGTAAAGCGGCAGTTTGAAGAAATTCTATAAGCTTCGCAAGAACAGAGACCTCGTCAGGGTTCAGGGCAATCTCCTTCTCGCCCTTTGCAATAAGGTCCTGGTTGATTTCGTTGACTTTTTTTTGGATAGTTGCAAGATTTGCGGCAACAATGGAAAGATATACTGTTTGTGGTACTAACTTTTGCTTAGTTGGTTGTGGGCGTGGGGCTGGAGAAGACGTTTCTCCTGGTCGATACCGATTCTCTGTGCCCCAGGGGTCCGGACCACCTCTATCTTGACCTCTACCGAGCTCAACTCCTTTTGCATTCGTCACAATGAAATTACCTACAGTATCGAGGTAAGTCATTGGAAGCTCGTTATCTTCCAGAAATTTCCGGGCTGCATCAAATGGGTTTTCAGATGCGTTGTATGGAAGCTTTAGTGGTGGTGCGCCCTCTTGGAAATCAACGTCGAAGACAAAATCGTATTCCTTGCCCTTATATAGCTGTTTGCGGCCCGAACCTATAGCATCGACGACGGTCCCAACATTGGTCCAAGATCTGGTCTGACTAGACCAAACATGGGCTTCTACGTTCCCCTCATTATGTATCATGATTACCTACAAAATGTTAAGTAGTGTAATGCCTATGGGTCATAAGTTAATCTCGAAATAAACACACCTGTCCATCTTTTTTTCCTTGCTGCTGAAGAGCTTCTGGGCCCGGCAAATCTTTTTTGTCCACATCACCGACTTGCGTGCTACAAAAGAATTAGAAAGATTAACTAGACAATGATTCATGAATAAGTAACACTAACGCAGGAATACTTGAAGCTGCAACGGCACTGTCAAATTCCTAAATTAAAGTTAGAAAATCAGTCTCCGTGATAGTTCATGCCAATCAGGTGATAGAATTGGGCTTCGAAGTACCTTTAAGCCCTCTTCATCAGCCCATCTAGCCTGATCTCGTGAAAAGACCCGCACAACCCTATCACTCGCCCCGGTAACGATGTCTCCAGTCTCTGAACACACAGCAACAGACCATACACTGATAGCAGGATGTGTTATAGTTTGAATACAATTGCCGTCTATCATGCCCAAAGATTTAGAAAGAGCTAGCAACAGGAATATTTATAACTAGATAAATGGAAGTTACCTTTCCAAATTTTAACTGTTCTATCCTCTCCAGAAGAGACAATCTCTCCAGTTGGTATGACAGTGATTGAGTAGATGAAGGAGGTGTGTCCATGAAGCTCTTGCAGTGGATGCCCTTCTGCACTCCAAAGACGAATCGTGCTGTTTAATGTTAGTATATTCACGTCATTTTGGCAGAAGAACTTACCCGTCATTAGAGCAACTAGCAAAACCACCATTTAAAAGTCTACATAGCCCTCGGACGACTTCTGTATGTTCGCCCAATACTTTTACTTGTTTACCGTCCCTCCAGAGTCTTATCGTCTTATCCGCCGACCCGGTGATTATCTCCGTTTCCGAAAGCGCGAGAACAGCCCATACAGTTTGCCCGTGGCCTTGCAAAACGTGTTGTGTTTCGCCATTTCGCCAAACACGGGCGGTACTACATGATTTGTTAAAACTTCAAGCAGAGATCGGGTAAAAGAGGGGGATATACCCGTCCCAAGATCCTGAGACAATGATATCCCCGTAGTTATCCAATGCACAAACATTGTGGCTATGCCCTAATAACACGTATGCAGGTGGCGCATTCGAATCCTGTGCTCCAGCCAGTGGCTCTCGGGCTTCAATGATTGTGTCTTGACCACCACTAACAATCAGGCCTGCGCCGATAAGAATTCAGTACTTTGTCTTTTGACAAACAAGAGATTTACAGACCATTGGGGTGTTTCTGACTAGGAGGGATGAATGTTATGCTATTGACGAAAGCCTGCCCGGTAGAGTTGATATGGTCATCGAAAGTTACAGATTGGGCGTCTCTTCGTTTCCACAGCCGAACTGTTGCATCCCGAGAGACCGAGGCAACAAGATTCGGGTTCGGAAAGATGACACCACGAACCTACAAGCAAAACTATAATCAACCTCGATATTCTGACATTCGGGGAAGCCAAGAAGCAATCACATGGAGCTCCAAGACAAGATATGAAAGCTACTTACATCATCTTCGTGGCCTCGGAGTTGCGCAGTAAGCTTGTACATTCTTAAAATATTGTGTGACGAAGTCGAAGAATCACAAAGTTTGGAAGAATGATGGAGATAACGAGCCCCAGGTGTTCACGACAGAGGGGCAGCCTAAATCGTCATCACTTGGCGGGGGAGCTTGCTTTAGCTGTAGATGACTAAGCCTGAAACCGCCGTTTGAGGCTCAAATGTCTTATGGCTCTTCTGTCCCGGTGCAGGCGTCCCCGCTCAACCTCTCTATCACTTAGGGTTCAGTGCTCACCGCTTAGCCAGGTACCTCGCTCGCCCTCACCCACCCACTTCACCTCACGTTGTCATCCCATTAATCCACGTCTGTCTAGAACCCGGGAACATACAGTCAAAGTTAACCCCGAGTTCTCGACGCCACGTTTAACGATTTTACGACCAAATCCATCCACCACCTTTTCCGTCACTTACCTGCGAACTTACACTCGTCTACTAGTACACCTCACCTGTAATTGTGTATATTTTTGTGAAATCCGCTCCAGTCTACTAAATTTCGCTTCTTTTTGCGGTCCCACACATTAGACCGTCGACTACCTGCCATCTCCAGAGACAACCCCCAGGTGAACTGAAATAGCTAGAATGAATTCCGGATCACCGGCGATCAATCTTCCTAATAATAGCCAGAGTACAAATGGCGGAGGCTCAATTCGTCAGTCGGCTTGATTCTCCTAGTTTTATAGGAGTTGTCTAATCTTTCTCTGTAGAGACCCCTCGCGTTGTCCCTTTGACATGCCATGGTCACTCTCGGCCGGTGACACATCTCTCATTCTCTGATATGTTACCAGACGATGAATACTACCTGATATCCGCTTGTAAAGGTTCGGTTTGTGCCTTTGATTTTTTCTTTTTGAAAGCGACAGGGTTCCGCCGGTCAATAGCTAACGGTTCACTCCAGATGGCAATCCAATGATTCGGGATGGTATCACAGGTGATTGGTGAGCTGATTCCGTTTAAGAACGCTGGTTGGATTAAGCTCAGTTGGTTCGCGTCCCAGGATCGGAACTTTTCTCGGCCACAAAGGTGCAGTATGGCAGGCACGGTTGTCAAACGATGCAAACCTTGCAGCTACTGCTTCGGCAGATTTCTCGGCGTAAGCTTCAACTAGCCCGTGATATCAAAATTAACATGCAAATTTTAATTATCGAATAGAAAGGTTTGGGATACATTCACAGGAGAGTGTCTCCAAACCCTGGTGCATAACCATATTGTCCGTACGGTCACTTTCGCCCCAAATCCTACTCATATAGCAACTGGTGGTCCGGAAAAAAAGCTCCGAGTTTATGACTTGGCCCACTCAGACACCCCCATGGAAATTGGTACAAACGTACATACTGGAACCATTAAATCACTCGTCTGGTCCGACAAGAATACAATCGTCTCGGGATCAGATGACAAAAAACTACGCTGGTGGGATATTCGATCTCGAGAGCTGGTATCACAGTTTGATATGGGCGAAGTTGTCACTTCTTGTGAGCTAAGCCCGGAGAGAACTCTTATCAGCGCAACGGCAGGGAAGTCTGCGTACTTCTTTGACACACAGAGCATGTCACTCATCAAAAGTATCACAACGGAGTATGAGCTTTCATGTGTAGCTTTGCATCAACAAACACGAAAAATGATAGCGGGGACAAGCCAAGACACTTGGGTCAGAGTGTACGATTACGATACTCAGGCAGAATTGGAAGTTTATAAGGGACATCATGGAAGTGTCTGGAGCGTTGGCTTTTCCCCAGACGGAAAGTTATATGCTACAGGTTCCGAGGATGGAACTATCAAGCTGGTAGGGAAACGCCCCCCAATGATTGAATGATTCATTTCCTAATCTTCCGTGCAGTGGAAATATACAAACCAGCCATATGGGCTATGGAAATGATTGGTTGAGGTGTAATCGGCTCTCAAGGAGGTACCAGGTATTGGCACTTATAGGTTATGATATACTAGCATTACTGGGTGGATGGATGTCTGCCAAGCCCTAACGAGGATACGAACGAGCCAGAAGTTTTGAGTCAGGGACAACACGGTCAATGATCATTAGATTGATTTTGGATATCCCTTTAAAGCCTGAAACTTTGTGTATTTATAAATAGTTACCAGAGGTGAATAAGAAGCACGATCAAGCCATATATCACATGGGCCGTTAACGAGTTCTGTATTCATGTTTTCTGGTCTATCCGGCTCTTCCGATGTTTTTGGTGGTGTGCTCTACAACCACATCTCAAATCTCTTGGCTATTTTAAAGCATCACAATCCCAGTGGGGCGAAAGAAAGCCGCACAGCCCAAAGATACAGCAAGTAAACCCGAGCAATGGATTGAATAGTAGTCATAGACCTATAAATAACGGCGGCCAATCTCCTTGGTTTTGGAGCTCCGATAATGTACGAGCAGGAGAGGTCTATAGTAACTAGATCGTGGTCGCGAAACATGAATATATATACTAATTTGATAAAGAGGCTTCACCTGTCATCCCCGTATCTCTCCTTCCGAGTAACCTCTGTTCTTTCTCGATCCCGATGGTGAATTCTACCCTTGTCTTTATTTAAATCCTTCCCTTGTCCCCGTTCCCTCTCTTTACGCCTGTCTCTCATATCCCCACCTTCCCTATCATCACCCTGTTCCCTTCGTGGATCCCTGTCTCTGACCTGATCCTTATCACCAACCCGATCTCTATATGCCTCCCTACAATTGTCCCGTGGACGACGGGTTTCCTCAATTGATTTCTTAGAATGTCGGCGATCTGCTGACCGAGACCTATGGCGCCTGTGAGGCTCTCTAGATCGGCTCTTGTGTCGGTGTGATCGGTGCCTATGTTCATTCTTACTACCCCTTCCACTATGGTGTTTATTTTTTGACGATCTCTTGTCCACTTTTAATTTCTCGAGTGCCTTCTGAACCTCCTCTTCCTTCTCGCGAATCAGATATTCTTTCATTGGATCGTCCTCGTCGTGCTCTCGGATCAACTTTTGCAACTCCAATTCTTCTTTGAGAATCTCCCGTGAAGGTTCCTTTGTTCTCCGACCACTCTCATCTTCAGAACTATCATCGCCTCTTTTTCTTTTCATAGGTCGTACTTGGTCGTCTTCATTCTTGGCCCTGGCCCCAGCGCTCGTATGGGCATTTTCATCAACTGCCTCCCCTTCCTTTGGTTTGTATCGGGTATGGTCGACCCTGATTATTCTTCCTAGGATCGTGGCACCGCCGAGGTTGTCCACTGCCAAATTGGTGCTTCTCTGGTCCTCGTATTTCAAAAAGGCAAAGCCCTTACTCTTACCAGTGTCCTTATCACGAACAAGGTTGACATGTACAGGCTCACCGAATTGGGAGAATATGGTGATAATGTCTCCTTCACTAAGTTCGTATGGAAGACCACCGATGAAGACGTATGCGGTATCTGACCAATCCGTGTGCCATGATGCGGAAAGCGGCTAGATTAAGGATTAGAACATTAAAGAGAATCGAGGAATTGAGATAATACTCACAACACCTGCTTCGAGTTCGCGCTGGTTGAGAGCCTCTATAGCTCGGATATTGTTCATTGTTTATTTTTCTAGCAGGAGCTCACGAAAAAGATTCAGTTCAAGGTTGGTTCTAGCTTCGAAAATCATGGCGCGTCACACACGCGTGCGTCAGATGAGTGACAGGGGGTGCATCAAGGGTTAAAGGTTACCCGGCTGCTGAGCGCATACGGCAAAGGTGCATTTTTAAGTTGCAGATTAGATCAGGGTCCAAGCTGATCAGGTTTACATGGCATGGCACAAGCCATCGGGAAATTTGCAAACAGTGTACCGATGGGAAACAAACAGTGTAGAACATGAGAAGAATGTTTCAGGTGCCAATTCTGAAGTGTATTTTCACCAGGTAAATTATTAAAGTGATGATCTTCCTGTGGTCGGGGACTGCCAAGGCTCGCGGGAAAAGGGGCTTCTGCTTGTTGATGCTGGCTCTCGTCTCCAGCGTCTCTAGAATTCTGAACACTGCAACCTCCTCTCCCTACTAAGCCAGACTCACTCGTCTGTCTTTCTGCCCTCACCACCCACCACGACCTCCAACCTCTCCCTTTCCTTTTCCTCAATCTTTCCTCGTCTTGCCTGACTTACTGCCCGTGCCTTGACGTGCTTTGTGTGCTTACCTCCTAGCTCCCGTGGCCGCTCTTCCTAATTCATTAACAACCCCCTGAGACCCGTGTTCCTACACATCGCCTAGTCATCTACCACACCACCACCATGTCTTCTCCTTTGAGCGCTGTAGGTTAACCCTGAACTTCGTCAACACCACCTGCACATCCTGCCTTCCCCCCTCCCCCCTCGATCCTCATTTCATCATCTATCACCATTATCATAATACTCCTACCTCTCTTCTCTATCTCTAGCCTTCTCCAGGTTCTCAACACATATACACTAAGAACCTTCGCGTCTCAATCGCCCACCCCTAATTGAACCGTATTCTACTGCCTATCAGAGCAGTCCCGCTAACAATGCTCTCATCCCGACAGATCCGCAGGAAGAAGAATGTCAAAAAGGGTATTCAATTCTGCCTCATGGTCTGCGGTGCCTCGGGAACTGGTACAATCCCCTTTCCACAGCTTCAATCCCCCATATTCCATATTTGGTGCAGGGAATTGTTTCCCACCAAGTATAGCTAGGCTATGCTGATATTGTTTCCTCTTACTAGGCCGCACCACTTTTGTAAACACCCTTTGCGGCAAGAAGGTCTTGCAAACCAAGGACTGTGATGACTATGCCAATGCACACGTTGAAGAGGGTGTACGAATCAAGCCTGTCACTGTTGGTACGCTATATTGAATCTAATTCTAGCCCCCTAACAGCTTGCTAATCGGGCCAATAGAGCTTGAGGAGGAGGGAACTCGCATATCTTTGACTATTGTCGATACCCCCGGGTTTGGTGATCAAATTGATAACGAGGCCAGGTGCGTTCTTGATAATATACCACTTTTATTTCTATCCTTATTTTAACAACTATTTTGTAACAGTTTTGGCGAAATATCTGGCTACCTCGAACGCCAGTACGATGATATTCTCGCCGAGGAGTCCCGTATCAAGCGTAACCCCCGATTCCGCGACAACCGTGTTCACGCCCTTCTTTATTTTATCACACCAACAGGCCATGGGTATGTCCGTCTTGTCTGTGTTTCGTTAAAGATATCTCTAATTTCATTGCTAGTCTTCGTGAGCTGGATATTGAACTAATGAAGCGTCTTTCTCCCCGCGTTAATGTCATCCCTGTCATCGGAAAGGCGGATGCTCTTACCCCTGCAGAACTCGCGGAGTCCAAGAAGCTCGTGATGGAGGACATCGAGCATTATCGCATTCCAGTCTACAACTTCCCATATGACATCGAGGAAGATGACGAGGATACTGTTGAGGAAAATGCAGAGTTGCGTGGCTTGATGCCTTTCGCTATTGTTGGAAGCGAAGAAATTGTGGAGATTGGTGGTCGCAAAGTTCGCGCTCGACAGTATCCATGGGGTATCGTCGAGGTTGATAACCCAAGACACTCTGATTTCCTGGCAATCAGATCTGCTTTACTGCACTCGCATTTGGCCGATTTAAAGGAAATCACGCACGATTTCTTGTACGAAAATTACCGAACCGAGAAGTTGTCAAAGTCTGTAGAGGGTGGTACATCTGCGTATGTAAAATCTAAAATCCACACCCTAGTAGAAATAATTGCTGACTAAACGAAAGAAAAAGCTCTATGAACCCTGAGGATCTTGCTACGCAATCCGTCAGGCTTAAAGAAGAACAGCTCAGACGTGAGGAAGAGAAACTCCGAGAAATTGAGGTCAAGGTTCAGCGTGAAATCAACGAGAAGCGACAGGAGCTACTCGCTCGTGAATCACAACTCAAGGAAATGTAAGCTTTCTCCATTTGATCTCCTACCCTCGACTACACCAAAGATGTCTAATTTACAGCTGGATTAGTGAGGCAAGAATGACTCGTGAACACAATCAACCAATGGATGATAAATCAAATGGTGATGTCTAGATTCTCTACCTAAAGACATCTAGAAAGTTTGGAGCACTGTGAATTTCTTTTATGGTGGAGATTTAAACCGCTAGGAAGGCAATAATCGGTTGTTACCAAGCAGTTAGGATGAGGCGCGCTTAATTACGTTATAAGATGGATGGAAAGCATGAGAGAAAGATAGGGTTGAAGGACATGTTGGGGAGCAGGGTTATTTTCTTCATGTCTTCCAATTCAAAAGGTGTTTGATAAACATACCTGGTGGGAGGGGGGGGGTTAGGTGGCTCTCCTGTCTTTGGCCTCTATTTTGTCTCTCTTTTCAGCCCTACAATTTTGCGACCTTTCTTCTTTATTTCCTTTCAAGTACGTTTTTTACTAGCTCATTATCGATACCTGCCTAGGGGCTTATTTAATTCTTCTTCTTTTCGTTCACTTCGTTCCCTTGCCTATTTTTCTTTGTCTTTCCATGCGCAAGGCCCTGGGAACAATCATCGCTAAAATTAGGGCGCAATTTTTCCTCGTTGTGGACCGACATCCTTCGAATTCATCAACTCTCCATATGTTTATCTTTTTATTTGGTATGTTGCTACATGGGTCTTGAAACCAGGGAGATCTTTTTGAACGGGTGTCACATGGAGTATATTTACTGTAAACACATTTGCAATACACCCTGTGATTTATTTGTAGTTAGCTACAATATGAACCCAAGGCCCCACCTACATTGGGCGTGGCATCTACCAGAACTTCATATACATACAGTACCAAAAAGGGGATGCAATACGTACTGTATCAATACGGAATTCAATACCGTAGCAATACCGCCAGAATAAAATCGGAGATACATTAGGCTCGCAGCGGCGTGGTGCATTCAAAAAGGGGTCTAGCTACCTCTATAGACTATGGAGACACCTGAAGAGGGTATAGGAGGGGTCACAGAAGGTGACTTTACAACGAAAGGTCCACAGAGTAAAAGCTGCCCATTAGCGCCTGGTCGAATCTCGTATTGATAGAGAATTCAGGGTTAGGTTTCTTCACTGAGATCAATAGCAGATCAGTCTATGAATCCCAGTCTGAAGGCAACTACGATTCTGGACAGGGGTTCTAAGTACGGCAAGAAACAGCCAAGCTGCAAGGTCTTCAGTTCTTTTAATGCTATTGGCTCAAAGTCCCATGTTCGTCAACTGGCACTGCCTTGGCGGGGGTTTCTGTCTATGCAATAGCAGTTGTGTCAAAAAAATACGAGTAGGCGCGTTCGGATGTCGTTGCAACACCATTTAATGAACGCGTGAGTACATACTCTCTCGAATACCAAACCCGGGCCAATAGGGTATTTCACATCGGGATTGACATCTAAACCAAAATTATGGATTGGGCAATTATGTAGATACGTTTTTTTTTCGATCGTTACTTGGTCTGGAGCCGAGAACCAAGAGCCTGTTTCCTGGACTGTTAGCCGTTTAGAGTAACGTAACGCCTAGAGTAGAGTACTAAGACTCGATCTATGGGAATTTCATACAATTCCATTGATATTTCAGTAAAGCTCGACTGCAACATAGGAAACCGCTACCAGAGAGGGAACAAAGAGAGTGAGAGTAGATTGAGCTAAAAAAAAAGAAAAAAAAAGAAAGGGGAAACAGACGGACTCAGAAAAGGGTATATTGCTGCCCCCGCGTTGAGTAATGTAACGATCCTAGAGTGATACTAATTATGTAAAGAAAGGAAAAATGGAGAGCGAAGATAGAAAATAGAGACAAAAACAAGCCCAACTCGTTTTTCCTACACGAACGCTGTAGGCCGCGATATATACAAACAAGAACACACTACATTACCAATGCAATATAAAGAATATATAAAAAAATGAAAAGTGAAAACGAAAGTATGATGACAACACCAACCGCCCAACTAACCCAAGCCCTGTGTTTTATGCTTGAGTTCAACCCATTTCAACCAATGGAATAGTTCCAGTGATCGCCAACAAAATGCCCTACCCGCGATGACTATAACGACGATTGCGATGCCATGTAGCACTGAGGAAACAAGGAAAGAAAAGAAAAATATCACAGACATACAAACGAGATTGTGGCCAGCTCTTCCAACATAGAACCAAAAACGAACCCGCAGAACATTTCATCGTAACACCGACTCTTGCAGAATCCTGCCATTACAAAACCCACTCAACGCCGTTTGATAAGTCCTTAGATAGTCCAGAGCAATATAAATTGTTCAGCCTACTGTCGTTATCGGACTGCTGGCATCTAGTCTTCTGCTTTCCGCCTCTGCGGCTGCCGCACCCCTTGTAATTTGCATTTGTCTTCCATGTCGTGGTTTGATCTTTCCGTCGCTTGCGCCCGCATTGCTATTCGTGAAGTCCTTCCACTTTCTCCACCCATCAAAGTCGATCAACGCTTGCATGCAGCCCCATTCAGTTACCTTCCTCTCTAGCCAGATAAAATTTACAGGCTGTCCCATCATTAGTAAACAAATAGTGGGAGGAATATGATTGAAAACATGAACTCACCTTAGTTAAGAAATCGTTACAGCCAGCTGCTAATGCTTCATGGCGATCGCTCTGTAAAGAAGATGCAGTAAGAGCGACAATGATAACAGGCGATTTGAAAAGGATAGAATTCGGGAGCTTATCCTCGTCTGAAAGTACTGCATTCTTAGGAAGAGGGGGATCCTGGAATCCTATTGAGTTGACTCGTTCCAACCGGCGAATCTCTTTAGTGGCCTCGAGTCCGTTCATGACGGGAAGCTGAATATCCATCAGCACTAGATGAAACCCGCCTGCCCGCCATTTCTCCACTGCCTCCTTTCCATTCATCGCCGACTGCCATCGGACTTTGAGGCGTTTCATGAACGCCTCTAAAAGCCGCAGATTAATAACATTATCCTCGACAATAAGGACGTTGATTGGGGGAACAGCTCCATCGGGTAGTAATCCTGCAGGGGATGCGTGCTGCTTCTTATCCTTCTTAATTCTAGTTGATATCAACGGTGACGCTACACGCGCTGGAGGGGTTTGGACCGTCTGGGGAATATCTTCAGTGGGCGGTGTAGGAATTGGTGGTGGGGGAGGAGGCTGATCTCGATTGGCTGCATCGGAATTGCCTCTCGAACGAGCTCGCATGACTGTTCCCGCAACAGTCACGCCTGGGCCCGAAGCATGTATGGTTGGCGACGAAGTTGCTAGCCGTCTAGTACCAGGCCGAGCTGGGCCTCTCCGAGTTCCGCCCCCTGGCGATCCTGGCAGATTTGATACTTGGCCAGTAGTCAATACAGCGATTGAGGGACCTGATAGGACACTTTGTGGGCCACCGTTCATTATTTGTGATTGATTATGAGAAGATGGTACCAGAGGCATAGGTGGGAAGTACTCGTTACTCTCGATACCTAGGTGAGATTCGTGTGTGGAACCATATGCATAAGTATGGGGGGACGGTCGAGGTGTCTTCCGCAACGGAAGAGGGGGCACATCAATGACCAAGGCCTCATCAATCGACTGGCCACCAGGGAAATATTCATCGAGAGTGAGTACAAGTGTCTCATCTGGGTTCAACATTCTTTCCACGGGGATGTGATTGTAACTATGGTGATTATGATTCTGGTTATGATCCAGAGAACGTGGCCTTGGATGCCGTGGGATAATTCGTAATGTAATATCCGGGGCATCATAGCTCCTCCCCAAGGCATTTTGGTATTTCTTCAGAACCACATCCCTTACATCATCTACCATATCTTCATTGCGGACACTGACAGTCGTTGGGGATCCACCTGGCCGTTTCACCCAAACCTTCCTGATAGACATCTCTGGGCCCAGTGTAGCAGGCGTAGGAAGAGGGTGAAAATCGACGGGTGCCGAGGGAAAATTATTATTTGTCGGGTGCTCTTCAGGAACAGGCTGTTGTTGTTGCTGCTGCTGCTGTTGTTGTTGGTTGTTGCCGTCGGGATCTAGAAGGTTCTGAATCAGAGCACCCTCTGTGTTCGGGAACAACGATTGCCTTCGGACAAGTTGTGATGGACGACGAATGTACGCGGCGTTTTGTGCTTGATGTGTGGAGTGTTGGAGAGGCTGCTGGAATTCGGGGCGCGCAGCTCTGCTTTTCTCTTTCCTCGGCGGCTGAAAGGGAAACGCCGAGTCTACTGCTTGTGGTGATGCTGGTGTGACGACCGGAGTAGTAGTAGTAATACTAGCGGCGGTAGGAGGTGCGACGGGGGAAATTTCGGGAGTAGAATGTGGTGAGCCCTGGTCGCCGTTTTCAAGGGACCTCGAGACGAGTGGAGGCTCTGAGGGCGTCGGCGGAGATGGTAGAGGTGGTGGTGGAGGAATGAGTTGTGTTGGAGAGCAAGGAGTTGGCTGCTGCGTTGGAGAGTTTTGAGATTTTGGCGCGCCCGATAATATTATTACTGCTGAGCCGTTACGAGATGAACTTCCCGCTGTTCCCGAGCTTTCCCCCCTCGGTGCAGTTGTAGTACTGTCAGTTGAAGTAGGACGTTCGCCTGGAGCCGACTTGATGCTTGCCCTGCTCTGGTGATCGTTCTTGATCTCCACGGCATTCGAGGACGAACTGCTTAACGAGAGCCTTGCCGTTAGAGGCGAAGATGATCGCTCTAATCGCTCGGGAGGCTGTGGGGTAGAATGTGAATTTCGACGCTTCGTGATGTATGCTTGAACATCTAGCACTCGCTGCTTCAATCTCAAGCCCGGTATCGGCATCTCCCCCAAGCGGTCCCGGTCCTCTCCACGTTGTTCACGCTCGCCCTGCTCTTCACAACAACGACGCTCGCGCTGAAGACGGGAGCTCACACGGCTACTACTGCTAGTAAGAGTAGTAACAGCAGTGGTAGTAGCAACAACAACAGGAGGAATATCTGAGTTGGAGTTCGGCTTCTTCGACTCCGACTTGGAGTAGCAGCACGAGTCTAAGCAGCAAAAGCGGCAGAGACGGCGCTGGAATCGAACACAGCAGAGCAACAGTGTGAAACTCACCAGATAGCAAGCAGAAGCAGCAAAAAGGAACGTCGAGACAATAAAAACAAAACTAAACAAAAAAGAAAGAAATCAAAGGAAATTGATGAATTTGAAAAATAAATAAAAATGAGTGGACGGGGTCCGGCAGAGCTGCTAGTACTGCTGCTGTCCCTTGGAGATGACTGATGAAAGGAGACGAGAGGGCATGTCCGAACGAAGGGCCCTCTTTTTTTTCGCTTAGATGCCAGTTGATGATCTTCCAAGATCTCACGGGAAGGCCAACGCAGAAGTCAACAGGGTCCGTCAATTGTAGCTTTGCTGCTGCGTCTACCAGCGTAATATAGATGGGGGAAATCTGGAGAAAGCACCTGGGATATAGATGGATGGAGATCTACTTGGAGTGGGGGGGGAAATAGTTTTCGACTTCACGTCCTTCCCTTCCACTCTAACGGGTTCTAAACTTGGAGGTTTTGCTGTTCCTCTACTTTTCTGTATGTTCTTGGTTGCTTTACCTGCTTTGCCTACTTGCTTGATCTTTCCGTCTTTCAGCAGACGCATCATAACCAGTAGGTACATCATACATACATGCAACCCAAATCTCCCTCCTCCTCCTCCTCCACCACCCTCATGATATACTAGTCCCGAAATTAAGTCGTAAAAACTGTGGGACCTCTGGAGAAAGAAAGAAGTACCTGTCTCTCAAAAATAAAAGTGAGAGAATTACGAACTACGAGATATGGATCAACGGACTGCATACCTCTACTCGTAACTTCCTGACGTTTTTGAACGCGACTGATATTGCATCCCATACAAAAAAACGCCAGGAAACTACAGACAGCATGCTGCAATTAAGCCACCCCCGTCCTCCTCCACGTTCAACTTCTCATCCCGGTGGCTGCCGATTCCAGTCAAAAAGACTGATCTGTACAACTGTATTTCGGGCCCTCCTGCAATCTAGTGGCACAACCGCTAGAGTAGCTGTCGCTATCCATCCACTCACTCATCTCGGTTTCCTTAATTATTTTATCCCTCCATAGGCCAAACGTGGACTTCCCCCGCAAGATGTACATATGTATGTAAGTCTCATGGATAATTGAAATCGCCATGTCGAACAACAGTGGCAATAGACAGCATACGCATCCCTCTATCTCTTTTCCTCCAGCCACCACCTTTGCCCTGTCAGTTCTGGTTGCCTGACTGTCTGTCTGTCTGGCTATGCTTGATTGGATCCCACACGCATCCCCCCTACACCTTCCAAGTGGCAACTACAAGAACCCCCATACACGATCAGAAGCCTTGGTCAAGACCTAAATTTGAGAAGAAACCAAACGAGTCTAGTTAATTTTTAGATGTGTAAGAAAGAAAAAGCCCATCCGTGGTGCGCAATGCGCATGGCAATTCTGTAGTGCACAGATGTGTCGATTATTGACAAGGCTTGTCGAGATAAAAATCGATCTTGCTCTGGCTCTGGCTCTGTGTGTTAGTACCTCTAGACATTATGTAAATTGACATGACAACCTCCAGGGCTCGAGGGTTCGGCCGGAGATGAAAATGAACTCAGACAAGAAACGTGGCAGTGGCAAAACGGATGTCAAGTGAAACATCATCTCTAGGAATCAAATCTTGATCCGCTCGCCCTGGCCTTGGGCGAAATGATCAATTATTTTTTTTTGGCACGGGTGAGGCGCGATCGCAATTGCATATAGACATGTAGTGTATGCGTATGTATTGTAAGTAGGCAGGTAAGTATGGTACAGTACCTAAGGTATGGGCAACCCGGTCATTTGGTTATTTGTGCGTTTATGATCTTCAGAAACCGCTGGCAATACTGACTCTTCCCTCGTGCCAACGATTCGAGTCGAACTAAAGAAGTCAAGGAAGGCTATAAAAGAGCAAATACGACGACGGGGCCTCATCGCCGCCCCAATGCCATGCCGATAGAGCATGTGTCTAGGTTTAGAAATCCAATAAAGGACATATGTATCTATCTATATAGCCAGAAAACAGAAACCGTTTGGCGGATGACTGCATTCCTATTAAGAGGTACCACAAAACGTCGACAAAAGAGACTCGAGCCAGATCTACAAACCGTCAAGAGAGTCCAGATCTAGGTACGTACGTTCAACGGCGGGCGCAGGTAGCTAGCCAGCCAGTCACGACAAAGCGGAATGATAGTGGTTCGCCATCGTCGCTGTGTTGTTTCCAGGCCGGAAGATACTACATGTAGTAACCTGAGGAGCTTGGTGATTGAGGTTAAGTTCGACCGGAAACCTGCAGTCCACGTTGCACAAATAGAACAGCGAGCATATGCTATCGGCAGGATCTAGAGTGGTAGATATAGCACTCTGCATGCGGTCTATGGAACGACGATTGTTGGCTACTCACAATTGCAAGCGGCGCATGTCATGTTGGTGGACACTCTGAATATGCCAATGAACTTGAGTACTACGGGTATCGGGGTAAGTTTGTTGACAGTGGCTATGGTTCTTATAATTACCCTGACACCCGTACTAGTATTATACGTACATGTAGTTTATACTCAGTTCTTTACAGAGCTACTCTAGGCTGATTGCTTCCAGACGTGTACGAGAGTGCTTATCACCCAGCAAAAAGAACCAGATCAAAAATGTTACCACATCCATAAATTCGAATTCAAACAAATAATAATATACTAATAATATACAGCGATGGGTTATAAGTGATGGAACGCCCTGAGATACGGTTATACCTACGAGCACCGTATTTTAACGGCGTTTTACCCAGAACAGGTATCACTCTATCTCAGCCCGTTCCATCACTTATTACGTACCTCTGTACTCTATGCACGCACTTTCCCCGCAAGTAAATACATATGGGCACATGTATATACCCTCCCACTCCCCTCCAGTAGAGATACATCCCATCCAGCAAAGCCTTTCCTTTTCCTCCTCGATGCCACAGTTGAGGCTCCTCAACATCCACGGGCGGCGCCATTCACAAAAAAGCTTAAATCTATTTCACACCATTACCTGAATCACATGAAGAAGGATCAGCAATCCCCAGCCCCACGCGGTAAAGTTGTTTGTAAGCGAGGCCCAATCAACGAGCGTTCCGTTGGTTGCGGGCCTAGCAGGGTGTGGGATTGGGTTAGGGAGCTTCTCGCTAGGAATGCACGGGCAAGACTCTAAAAGTAGTTGCGTTAGGCGGTGGACCCTGCTTGTTTGTGTGATGTGTGCTGCTTGCTGCTGAGAGCGCTGAGAAGTGTGATATTGTACATTCTACTAGGTACCCTACATAAGTATATATGCTCTGTTTGCCCCATGGTGCATCCACAGGGGATTCTAGGAAGGAGGAGAAGTGACTGATTGAGATGCTCCGGTCCGGGCTGTTGATAGCACGTGGATCTGGATATCTGCTCACTCCCTCTCTCTCACTCCGGCCCTACACGGCACTGTCCATCAACCGCTATATATCTCATAGTACCCACATGTTTCCCCCCCTCTGCGGGACTCATCAGCCTTAGTTTATGTAGTAGGGTAAGATACCAACATCCAGAGTCTGCCTTCCTCTGCCTACATAGTAGGAACTCTGATGCGAGGGTGCGAATAAAAGGAGTGCAGCGAGCATTGGATCTCGAAGGGCCCTGGGGGGGTCTCGACCACGGAGAATTGATCGAAGGGCCCCGATCAACAACATTCATCGACAAGAGGCAACTACATATTAATTGATTAGCGAAAAGCATTTTTTGTTCTTTCTTCCACGGGTGTTATATTGCTGTAAAGATGCTGATAACATGTTCATCATCACAGTGCGAAAAATCCCAGCGACCAGTTTCTAAGCACTTCCCCGCCGCCGCCGGCGCTTGTGAATTTCGCAAAGGGTGAGACAACATTTGGCTATCGAGGAGAGAGGGAGGGGTGATAGGGTGCGTAAGGAGAGGTCCAGTCATCCTTTCCCCCGCCTCCTCATCTGCCGGCGCGCGCGCTCGCGCGTTCTTACCTGCCTAATTGCCTAGCTCATCGCATTGGGCCTGGGTTCAGTCATTGGGCTTCATCTCAGACAGAGAAAGCGTAACAGCCAGATGCGTAATTGGGGTAATTGTATGTATGTAGGCATGTAGATCACCTTGATGTTAAATTTTGTGAGAGCTCTATAAAGTAGAATTAGTTGGAAACAGTAGATCTAGAGCTCCCCAGATCTAGAGCGATAGGGTTATTTTGGAGTAACCAAAAATAAAGGGCATGTATGTACCGGAGTAGTAGTACATGTACATGTAGTAGTGGTAAATTCCAATAGTAACAATGACCAGACCTCATTCAGCGCGCGCGACAGCGATGAACTCACTTCACAACATGCGTTAAAATAAGCTGTTTAGATATTAAGAGCGAAATTGTATTACTCAGACTAGTTCTCATGGCTGATTATAATGCTGTTATGACATACTTTTACACTTGTTTGCTCATGGTTAGAGCATCAGAACTCCCCATTTAAGGTTGAGATCCCGTGAGGTCTCTTTCTTTCACCATTTGCGCGCACTTTTGTAGTATTTATATATTGTCTTTTTCATTCATCCCCTTTCCGTTCCTCTCTCACGGAAAGGAGGCTTCCTCAAGCTATCAATCTCCACACAGGCAAGACTAGAAGGTATCGTTCTAGCCTATGATTCGTCCCCTCCCTCCCAAAGTCCTAAAGTGCAAAGTCATCTTAAAGGGTGCTTTGGCAGGCAATCATCTCTCCCTTGCCCCAGTCCTCCACTCACTCCATCCCATCCCTCCATCCCATATCATATATCCGCCCTCCCCACCGTACCTTTGCATTCACACCCACCACACTCTCTCACTCACTCCCTCACTCACTCTCTCCCAGATTTGCATACTTTACGCCCTTCCTTTGATTCCTTCCCTCCCTAGGTTGTACATTGTTCTCTCTCTCTTAATCATTGCGCGTTATTGATCAGCCATACTAACTTAACATTTCCGCGCCAGACTGAGCGTCGATACTCGAATCGTCGGATAGCCCGCGTGAAACCCGGCATCGCTTACCAGGACAGCTGCCCGCGTGCGTGCTCGCTCGCCTACCTACATCCTACTGCCTGCCCTGCCTAGCTGCATTGTTGCCAGTCAAGTCAGTGTGAGTCCGCATACACCACCACCATTTTACCTTACCCTTTGGCGAGTCCCACCACCACCTCCACCACCACCACCTACAAACCTCAACCCATAACCAACAAGTTGTTTCGCGCCTCGCTCTGATTCTCCCCCCCATCCTCTCATTTCCACTCACTCTAAACCTCCACCCAACCATCGCGCAGTACTAAGTAAATAACTCCCTCCCCCCGCTATTCCCACTTTGCTTTGTTTTTGTTTTTGTTGTCGCGAAAACCCTTTCTACCTTTCCCACCTTCGATAGCCTGCATTGCCTACATTTATTACTATTTCACAATCCTATCTTTGCCTATCTGTCGCGCAGGCTTACCCCTTCGGCGCAATCCATAAAGAATCTGAACCGAAACCGCTGTTTTTTTTTTCTTCTCGCTTTTTTCTCCATCGTTTTCTTTCTTTCTTTTTTCTTTTTTTTCATTTCTTTTTCTTTTCGTTTGTGATTGTTGTTGTCGCAAGTTCTACGTAGTCGTCGCCGCCGTCAGTCGCTCTGCACTGCATTGATCTGCATCAGGGACCGACTGACCGGCGCGCGCCTCAACTTCGGTTGGTCGTTGTTTTTTTGGGCGTCGTTTGGACCCGTGGGTTCTGTCGCGAGCAATATCATGGTTCATCTAGCTAACGAGAACTCTCTATCCAGTCTTTACAACCCCTCCACACTTCCCCCACATTGGGCGCGGCGCTACAACGCGATCGCTTGTTTTGTTCGGATCAACCCAATAATCCCAATTGCAGTCTAACTCCAACCAACGGGCCAGCACAAAGAAATATCCAAAGAAAGAAATAAAGAAAGGAATCAAAAAAAAAAAAAAGAGGAAAAGAAGAAAAAAACAGCAACTAAAAAGAATTCTATTTTTCTTTCATTAAACAACTACATACATACATACAACTCTCATAGCGTAATAACAGTGCATTGTCGACACAACGCGCCCTTCATTTATAGTACTTTCTATTACGCATCAATTTAATATTGTTTGGCAATTATTCCCCGGGTGGCAGCCCGCGATTACTCAAAATGATGGCCTCCGCAATATCAGATCGGGCCTGTGGTGTTATCGGTGGTAATGACAGGTCTTACAGTGTCAACGGCAATGGTGGCAGTAACGGCGTCATCGGTGGGGGTACCGGAGGGGGTATCGTTGGAGTTATCGGTGGAAGTACCGGAGGACATCCCTTCGAACCCTTCTACCCCTTCAGCCAAACCCGGAGCGGCATTCTCGCATCCACTCCCCGGGGCATCTCCCCCGAGACTCATACCCCTAGTGAGATCCGCAGCCCACCACCTGGGTTTGAAAACGTTGTCCCTGAGACTTCACAGTCTCATTCGATCCGGATTAAGAATATACCGTCTAGTATGACCCATCGTGACATTTGCAACATCTTGTTGTTCGCCAAGGACATCCAAGACGTACGCATGATCAGCGAGGGTGCAGTAGCAGTGTTCGGCTCTTATGAGAGCGCAGTACAGGCACAGCAGTGCTTGCATGGTAAAGCAGTGGACAGCTTCGGAGGTACAAGTGTATTATCGGTACAGTTGGTAGACAAGGACAGGGAGCTTATGGATTTGGGTCCATTATCGCCCGGATCTTCGCCGACATCAGAGGGGTTAGGAGGTGGATACACAACTAGCCATCCACTATTTTCCAGGACGGTTGGGGTTGGAGCCATTGGTAGCAATGGTGGTGCTGGGCATATGAATGGAAATAATGGCGGAAGTAATGGTGTGATCGGCGGGGGCAATGTCAACAATGGGACCGTCGGGGGAACCAGTCAAAATATCATTGGCACTGGTGTCGGTAGTATTGGTGGAGGTGTTGGTGATAACAGCTTCTACGAGCAACAATCATTCCTTCAGCAATTGCCGCCCTACCATAGACAGGGAGCCGATTGTGATGATGCAGACGAGCGTGGAGCGGCCATGGGCCCCAGAAACAGATCCTTAACGAACCCTTTGGCCATCAACGGGCCCAGTCGCATGCCGCACCTACCCCAGCTTTCAACTGCAGGCACGGGCTTTATGAACACACCCCATCACATAACCTCCCCTATCAACAACAACCTGGTCTCGCCGACCCCATGGTTATCGAACAGCAGTCATTCTCCTCATCCCCGCAACCTTCCCGCTGCAAACCCTGCAGACCAAAATCCACCATGCAATACGCTCTATGTTGGCAACCTTCCCGTCAATACGACCGAAGACGAACTAAAGAGTTTGTTTAGCCGCCAACGCGGCTACAAGCGCCTCATGTTGAAACCCAAGCCCCAGGGCCCAATGTGTTTCGTCGAATTTGAAGACATCGATTTTGCAACCAAGGCTTTGGCCGACCTCTACGGTCGAAGTCTATCCAATAGCGTCAAGGGGGGCATCCGACTGAGCTTTTCCAAGAACCCACTTGGTGTCCGCTCGTCGGGGAACAACATCCATGCACCTACCCCGATCGGCACTTCTTTATTGGCTGGTGGTAGTGGTGCTGCCGGTGGTTCTCAGTTCCCATTTACGACCGCAGTCCATAATCCCCCAGGCTTGCCTGCTCCTACCAACCGCCAGATGAGCCCCGGTGTCTATGACCAGGGTCAACCGGGCCAGGGCTTCGGAATCACTCCGTTTGGTGTTCCTGGGGGATACTATTCACACGGAAGGTAATTCATTCAACCTTCAACTAAGGAAAAACAACCGCAAAAAAGAAAAAAATTATATTTCCTGCTATATATGTGATGAGGAACGACAAACCGGCGCATTGGGTTTTAAAATTCGGTGTTTTTTTTTTTTTTTGGTAGGGGTGGGAACTGTTTGGTTCAGATTCATAGCCGGCCGGGTTCAGTCATGCGCATCAGAGTTAAGGGGGGTTCATAAGGTCATTGTTACGGGACTAGGTGTTTGTTTGTATTTTCTTTTCTTCCTTTCTTTCTTTTCTGTCTTTCTTTTTTCTTATTCTTTTTTTTTTGACTAGCGTTGTGATTTCCGCTGATCTCAGATCGTACTCCTACTCCTATTTTTATTCTATACATGTCTCTCTCCATGTTCATTTTCTTCAAGATCCTCATCCTCATCCTCTCGATAAACATCATTAGCATCACAAGTTTTCGTCTAGGTGCTATGTTACACTACTGTATTGGACACTGGGATTGTATGGGAAAATTATTTGGATTGTGTTTTTAGGCTAGGCTTTCTGTTGATTTTTTTTGGTGTCCTATTCAATAGCTTGGGAATGGTTTTTCTTATTTTTTTTATGGCACCTATGTCTTCTACCTCTCGATATTATTAGTATTTTTCTGTTATTTCTTGGCCCTTGTTGTGGCGGAGCTTTCTTGACGGAACAAGCCCGTATCATGTCTTGTCCTTTTCTTCATCTTCCTCCTTCTCTTCATCTATATACAGACATGGTTCTTTCGCCTTTCTCACGCTCATCCCACCACCTTATTCTACCAGCTTTTACAACTCGAAACCTCAGGACAGCGTACACTGGCGGAAGAGACGAATAGCGGAGATGAGGGTAGCTTCAGTCCGGTCCAAGTCGTTCTATTCTCTTGTCTCACGAGTCGCTGCAATCGTGCAGGCGCGACAAAGCCTGCCCTGGCGTCTTGGATATATGTGGTTAAAATGTGCGGTTGTGCAATAGGGCTGTTGAGGTGTAGGATTGGGTGAGCGCATTTTTTCGTTAGTCATTTTCTTAGTAGGTTATATAGGAGGGGGCAGAACTATAATGAGAAAACGAGAAAGGGTGGGTGTACTACCGTACAGTCTGTGTGTGCGGAAAGGGGGGGGTGGGGGGTTATATATATTAAATGGCTACTGTGTGTTTCTTTTGTTTGAACTTTCGTATGTGTCTTTTCTTTTTTTCTTTATGTGGATTGGGATGGGTACGGGGGCCTGGTAATTGATATCGCATCATTAATGCATTGGTATGGGAAAGATGGCATCGGTATGGGGGGAGCTTGTCTATATATAATGCAGAAAACGAAGGTTAGTAGTATGGCATAATGGCATTCACTCATCCGTGCGTTCATCTTTGCATCTAGGAAGAACATGTCAAGACATCTATTTTAAGTATACAGTATCAAAAAACGGGTGGAATCACCACCATAGGACTATGGAACTTAGTGATGAGTACTGATTTATTATATACTCTACATGAAGACTCCCATCCCTAGATGAATTAAACTGAAACCTTGCGAGTCGAGTGATAATCTATGATCGCCACTCCTTTTTTTTCCCACCTCTTTTTGTACAGCGATAGGTAATAAGTGATGGAACGCCCTGAGATACGGTTATATCTGCAAGTACCGTAGGTTAGTGGCGTTTCACTCAAAACAGGTATCACTTATTACCTACCGCTGTACATGTTTAATCCATTGATATAATCGCCAGTGCCTTTCCATTATTTATGTTCAGTGACCTATAGATTAGAGTCACCCATGGATTAAAGCCACACACACATTACGCACCAATATCTACATGCACTTGTCTCTCGATAAGCTTTTTAATTTATATAATAGCGGCTAGGCTTATGATTATATATAATCACAAGCCAAAGCGATATATTATATGGTAAAACAGGACTACTAAGTAGAAAAGAAAGGGGGTTAACTTTCGAAAAGACAGTCTTGCCCCCGGTCCTCCATCTTAAGAGATATATTTGCCATGCAACACGAGGCAAGTGCATTGCGTTGGGCCTAAGTTTTTGATCTTCGAAAGTTTGGAAGGGGATTCCTCCAGTAGAGTGTGGTATACTAATCTCTTGAACAATCACACCGGCATTTTCCTCCGTCAACTTCTTTTGCACATACACCTAGATGTCCAGTAAAAAGTCGTGAAAAACCGCCCTGTTCCAATGCCCCGTTTTCACGACCTTTTTCTGAACGCCTCAGTATGTAGAATTGTAGTTATAGCGAGTTAAACAAAAAAGAAAATTGTAGTTATAGCAGCCAAACTTACTCTTAAAGTATGCTCTACACTACTTTGAGAAGCTTAAATAAGTTCCCTACTAGTTAAGCGGGTGTGGATAATTGCCATAGCATGGGGGCTGCATACAATTAATGAATTAAACAAAAAGGTCGTGCGTAAATAGTAGTGTGAGGGTTCAGGGGAACCCGACAGTGGTGGGCTTACTTTTCCCCACGGTCGAGTCGTTTACCTAAAACATAAAGCCACATTCAGCTAAGAGCTAAGGGTACAAGGAAATCTAGACTTCAGGGGAGTTCTACTATATATTTCCTTAAACTCCCGGCTCCCGATGTACTAGAAGAGGCTTTATCAATTTTAGATGCAGAATCTTCATCGGGAAAAGAATGGACCGGCTGAGGGGTAAGGATATATGCCGATACCCTCCTCGTACAGAAGGAAGACCCTAACGAAATAATAATGGGAATAGATGGGGAACTGTAACGTCTAGTAAGATGTCATGAAGAACTGAGTAAGAAATAAATGTAGGAACAGAGCTTATGATCACGGGATGTGTGCTAGAAGGTGCGGAGTTAATGTACAGATTAGTATAATGATATTCCATGCCAATCATACTGTGCTTTGTAATATGTACTTAGTATTGCCCAACATGCCTGGGTTAGGTGCTTGTACTATGGGGTATTCATATTTCTCATGGAATATCACTCGGTTGCCAAGCCTGTGCGATGCGCATGTGAGTGAACTAGAGTAAGGTTTGGCTTCTCTTAATATCGTGTCACTAGATTTGGCCAACGTAGAAACACAAGTGGAAGAGCGGAGATCGGCCATTGTGGTTTGTTTTCGTTTCTAGTCTCTGGTACATGTACGGGGGGGCCATTCTTCTGATTTGAGCGTGTGAACGCCTCTAGGACTGGCTGGCGTTGTTAGGCGCGCAGTAATTCCCTCAGACTATTGACTATCCGTGTTATGTGGCCTTTGTAATTTGATTGTTGCGGGGTGAGATCTTCTTGGGTAGTGCCGGCCAAATCTATCTCTGGGTCATGAGCGATCACTCGGCCTATTCCCTTTTTCCCTTTTTAAGGCTGGTAATGTTGGATGGTCCTGGAGCAAATACATAAGTTGCATCGTACAGGTACATGTATTACGGGTATTCTCCAATCGGCTATAGCTGGTTGAGGCATCCCGTGCTTGGGTGCCGCCGCCTGATCTATAGTTCCGTTCGAAGACTCCTGTATGTACCCTGTGTGATTAACTCTATGGTGCTTCTGGGTGAATGGTACTGCTTGAGAAGCTCCTCTCGGCACATCCTATAGTTCGAGTCTCTTATAGTTCCGGTGATCCGGTAAGATGCTGCCAGTCCAGCCCAGTCAGTTAGGTACGAGAAGAACCTTTACATGCATGACGGGGCCTATCCGGCTTCTATTTGACTGAGGGGTTTTAAAAGCCCGGAAAGGAGTGGATCGAGTCGACGAGGTAATTGAAACCCGGTATCGTGCCTACAAGCACTGACAAAGATGCAGCCGATGCCAAGGCTACTACGCTCCACCGGGCCCCGCCAAAATCAACCCCGACTACAGCAAAGTCGGAGACGGTTTCGTTGGCGCGCGCCTGGTGGCTACGGTAGATATGATGGGGCTGTACATGTGGATACAATAGATCTTGGGTGATATATAGACATGAATGTACCCACCGCGCACTTAGGCCCCCCCCCCCCCGCTTCCCACATTTTGGCTGCCGGAGCTCTTTCCTGTCGCGAGTTGTTGGACCGTATGGGCAGCATAGGGTGTTGGTCCGGTCCCCTTACATAGAGACATAGCAACGGCCGCTTGTCTCGTGGTATATGATGCAGTGCAGGTAAACCGCACGTGTAGGCCTCCCTAGCAGACATCGATATACATGGGGTGAATGCAGCTCGATACAGAATCTGCAGGGCTATAGACCATGAAGGTTCGGGGGCTTAAGGACTGCGGTTTTGGGTTAGTTTTTGTAATTAGAAGGTCATCAAATCCGTTGGTGGGGCCTTCTGCATTTCATCATTACAAGACGGGAGTTGCTGTGTGGCTCGTTAGGATTATAGTTGAGTACTCTTCCTATGTATTAAAAGACCCGCATATATATGGTTTTTAATCCGAATTATACCCGCAGAAACAGATGGTAAGATGATTTAAATTTGGTTAAAAATCCGAGGGACTGCCCCCCCCACCCACGACAGCTCAGTCCTTTCTATAATACAGTGACTGTACAAGGCCTAAATTATCAGGCATGAGGTGGATTTCATGAGCGGCAGCTAAACGGGTTGAAAGACTAGCCCTGACCCCGAGAAATTCTTTATGTGAACAGAATTAGATCAATAGTAGATATGTACCGCAACCTTTTTTCAATATTGTTTGTCATTTGGGTGCTGGTAATTATAAAGTGAGTTACAGTTCAATCTCACTTTTGGTAAGTTTTGGTTGCCGTTGCAACATGGGGGCACCATACAAAATCAGAAACACCCAAATCATCACTTTAATAATTGGAGTGCACAGGCCTGAAGAAAGGACATAAAATTCTAGAATTATCTAAGCTCCATCTTGAGATAATTTCCAACTGTCCTTGAAGAGTTAGAAATTTTTTTGATGAGGCTGGGTGGTTGTTTTGGGCAGCCCAACATGGTTACTTTCGCTGCAAAATGGGTATATTACTCCAAAACTTCTGTCCTGGTACTAGAGTATACAAATCTGCTCCTCCTATAATTATAAAGGTTAACGCCCTATGGGTACGACTTTGCGCCACTTTTGTACCCTTATCCCTTCGTCTGGTAAAATACTGGCCCCCCTAGAAAAAGTAAATTCTTGCGTGGCTTTACTAATAGATCTTGTTATCTCTCCTATCAAATAAAAGATCTCCTATATAAATTCAACTCCTCTATTATAGGGTGGTCAGCATTGCTAGACTAAGGGATAGGAGATTGTACCTACTGTAATCACGTTTCATTGGTTTATCGTAGCTATATATAGATAATATTCTCGACCCGCCCCAACGAAGCTGGCGGGCAGTCAGGCCTGACTAAGGTAAACATTACCCTATCCGGGCCACTAAAAATATCGCTTCTAAAACAATACTCACGGTCATATCTATATATGTGAGTATCACCTCCTCTTCCTCTTGTGTTCGTTCTTTTCATATATCAGTTTTCGGACCAGGGTGTGAGCATGCAAAATCCGTCACCTCTCATTTTCTAACGTCAGTCCACCGGGCCGACCTTTCAGAAGTACGTGTAAGTTCAAACTTGCCACTTACCGTACTGGTAGGAACTGGCCACTCTGATGCCTGTAACGGCGAGGAAGACTATGAGGACCAGGACAGTATCGGTCATTTGACCAGAGACTTTGAATCTCAAGAGCTTCTTCAATGGCCCGGCCCGGGAGTCAAGTGGAGCTCAGGCTGCGCCCAACTAGGGGAGAAAAAGCACCAAAGAGTTCGAATTCAAGTTGAAAGTGCGGCTTTCCACTCGGACCATTTACGCACATCTAGCTGCTAATTATGGCATATACTGAGGCCCTTGCTCTTCCCCAATGCTCCCAAGGAAAAAGCGCCGATGTTGTTCGGATTTAAATGAAGTACGGGTGCTAGAACCAGCCCTAGCCTTCTCGCATAGCCCAGCCGGCAATTGGGGGGAGGCCTTAACTGGCCGATGAGAAGGCTTCCGGCTTGGCTTGGCCTGCTGACAAGAAGTCTTGGGTGCCGACCTTAACTCGCCGCCCATTGAAGTCTTTGAAGTCTTTGATGGACCGGACTAGTCTAAGCGACCAGAAAATACCGGGACAGTTGGGATATTTATATTATGAACCGGATCAAGACCATGGTCTCACGAGCTGGCTTTTTCACACATGCTTGATGACACATTCTGTCAACATGGCCATCATCAACTGCCGCCCGAAAAGCAGTTTGGGCGCAGAGATTTACAGTTTCAGGATTAAGGCCGTCTCTCGCTTTTACTATGAGGGCCTGATTTGACCTTGAAAAACACTCTCGTCCCGGTTCAGCACACGAAAAAGGAACTAAAAAGCAGCCCCGCTGATACAATTCTGGACGATCAGGCACACATAATGCTTGGCCCATCGAAGCGGCAGTCACGGTCTATAGTGTTAAAGCTAAGTTTGGAATTGCTTCCCGTCTTTCGGGGAGCTGCTGCCATCAACAAACTGCTACTACGTCCTCTATCAAATCACGGTTATGGGCTTACATGATCCTATTCACAAAGGTGTCTAAGCAGGAGTGAACCCCCACCCCACCAATGAATAACTAGCCATGCCGCTTACATAGCTAATGCTTCCGACAAGAACTTGATTATGCGCGACAGCTTAGAAGGTTGCCGTGTAAAGAAACTTTCTCGAGAGTCGAGTTAGTCACGTTTACCTTGATATATTTGTCGGGGACCCACCGATCGCGCACTTTGATGAAGACTGTAGAAAGTCTCATCCAAGAGGCCTAGGCTCTCGAAACCTTCATAAGATAGGGAAATGGGGCTCCTCACTCTCTGCAAATACTTTAATTTTGCATACAGTTTGGTGTGCCATTGCAGTAACAAACTGGAAATGATCAATTTCGGTGCAGCCTAGTTATATATCCAAGACACAATATCAGCTGGTTAATAGAGACTTTGCGCAAATGGAGCCAGCTCCATTTTCTGACAACCTGATTGGTGCCGATCATACCATTAGCCAATCAGATAATCAAAATATAGAGCTGGCTCCATTTGCGCGAAGTCTCTAATAATAGGGAAATCCGCCGGCTCAGGTTATCTTGCAGGATATATATTTTGGAGAGGGGCCAAACGCCCTGCGCGGTATTATCTATGCATGGACCGGGGATCTTAGGGTATTAAACATATATCAGTCGATACTACTTTTTGGACCTCCTTACCTTATTTACCCCGCCAAAAATCCCCTACCCGCCAGTACGTTTCCTCGTGGCAAGCTTCCTAAGGGTCCGCGGGTTCGAGATGCAGCAGATACTATGCCCGCCCGGGTCCCTTACTTGAAGCTGCTTAGGCATGCTGTACAGTGGCGTGGATGGTGGTGCAATGCAACATATATACCACAAGACAGCGGAGAAATTCTATATATAACATTTAATCAACACGGCGGGCACAGGCTGTGAGAATGCGGATTTCAGAGGGCGCTACTGTAGTCTACATTCTCAAGTGTTCAATAGACCCACTAGCCCGGCCTCAGGACGGACTTTAATTAGTTGGTTGAGTTGATAGGTTCGCAGAAATGATGTTGTTCTATGTAAATTGTACAGTCAAACAGCTGCTTTCCAAGCTGTCAAAGATTGGGTACAAAAATGGCATTGGACTGGAACGGACAGTTACGAACTACTCAATGAAGTTTAGGTGGGGGAGTTAAGCCAGATTAGGCAGATAATAGGCTAGGCAGGAAGGGTTTTCCACTATAATCTCCAGAATTCGGAATTGCAAGGTCCATCCACATATTTAATCTGATCCGCTGCCCGGGCCAGTCCAGATAAAAATTGGCCTATAGAGTTGGTGTTATTTGGGAGTTCTTAATGAGTAGAAATTCTATTCCAATCTATTTAAGAATATTAGGAATATTTACCATCATTCATTATCACTCGAAAGTCTCAAGAGATCACAAATTGATCACGAGATATTTCATCTAGCTAGCGAAGGTCATGTCTCGCACGCAAAGTACGCCCTGCTGGGCCAAGGTCTAATCATATGGAAGACCCCCCAGGTTCATCGGCATAAGCATATTGAGTACGTACTTAACCTACTCGTAGCTTGATGGAGTTTCTGAACACGACCGATATTGCATACCATACAAAAAAGCGCCAAATCCACCTTTTTGTATGTCATTCAATATTGGTCGTGTTGGGAAACGCTATGAAGCTACAAGTACTAACATGCAGTCCCTTTGACCACACAAAGCCCCCACTTTACATGAACCGGCATATCTATTCTCTTCCCGGAACGGTCCGAGAAAAACTTCGGCCCGGACCGGCGTAGGTAAAAAAAAAAAACAGCCCTCTTTGACCTGTCTGGACTCAGGCTCCCTTGAGGCTTGGTACAATGAAAGGCTGTGCGGGCTTTACGGCTGATGCACGGATGACGGTGCTTGTACTCAAGGCTGGCTGAGAGGCGTTGCATGTACCGGGTGCATGTGGTTGTAAGTTGATTACACTAATAAGTATTATATATTAGAATATATGTGCGACCAGCAACTCCTAGAGGAACAATTGACCACGTAGGCTAGCCCATCACATACTTAGTCTTCAGCCCATACGCCGGCAATTGGTCGAGGAGATGCAAGTCTGTGGGTAGATAAAGTCGCTCGATATACATGGCGCGGGAGGCCACACAAGGCAGCGGGCGGTCCATCGCCGATGCCTGGCGGGCCCGAGAAAGGAGATAGCATTCGGGTGGGTTACGGCACGATCAATCACTCCCAAACTTCTAGAGGTGACCGACCACGTGAGCGGATTGATAGTAAGCGATCCTAGCACTTGGTTCATTGCTATGTGTGGACGCTCTGAATGTGCCGAACGCGGGCCGCTGGCGGCGGACCTGAGTTTTTTTTTTTTTTGTTTCTCATTAATTACATCGGCGGACCTGAGTTGAGTGCGTGAGGGATTCTTTCTAAATCAGAACTGAGGTTGAGAAGTAGATGTTCGAGATGTCATTGTAGTCGCAGTTACAGTGGCTTAAGATTAATATGGGATGAACGGTGAGTGAAGTACAGGTAGTCGGGTGAGTAGACTAATGCCCGGTCTCGGGAGGCGTTCATTTGCCGGTTGAGAATTACATATTACTGATACAGTAGAAACAATTTCGCATGGTTCGAGACTGCTGTACTACATGCACTCGCCTATCTCCGCTTACGTAGAAGACTCTTGCAAGACAAGACATTTGAAACTCCAAGTCGGTAGACACGGCGCAATGTGTGGCGAGTGATATACCATGATGCACCCGACAGAGAAGGCCAATTTCTCGAGACCGTTGAGTGCCTAGCAGGCATACATGTACACATACTATTTTTACTATTATCTCTCAGTTCAGCCAGATTATCGAGGAATGCTAGACCAGCAAGATTGAGCCAATTCTCAACGCACCTGCTGAATGCTAAACTATAATTGTCATAACGGCCCGACATGGAGCGTAAAGTTCATATTAGCCTTCGCCCTCTTTGGAAGTCAAATCAGCTCTTCCTCTTGTTAATGTTCCCTGACATCATGTCATATTTCTTGTTGCTTCGACAACGTTACGCGTTCACCATCACACATATATCGGGTACTACCATCGAGCAGAATAGGGTATGCGACTACCCGGTCTTAGGCGAGGTGGTGCAGCTGATGGAGGGATCTATAGCGATGAGACTGGGGTATAGTCGATTGTAAAGGGTACGGTTGGAGTAGGAGTGAGGGGTGAGAGGGGTTATGAGGGGCGAAGGTGGGTTGCGGCGGGAAGTGGTCGAGTGACACTGTGTGACGGTGGAGAGATGGAGCGGTAGGTGTATACATGTAGGTGTAGGTGTGGCCGGAATTGTGAGAGGAGAATAAGCATCCTAGACCTTAGGTTGCATCCGTATGGCCGTTTTGGAGTTTGGGGCTCCTACCTAATACTTGAGATGTATGCATCATGATATGAGCCCTATTAAAAGATTAAACCCGCAAACTACCAGGGCTTGGGTTCTGGCAACAGCCATCTACAGGGAAAACCCCAAAAAATATTGAACGCACTACATACATTCTTTTCAACATTCTGTTTTATCTTTATCCTCCAACGTCTCTGAGTACTTACGTAGCGGCGAGGGTTTAGTTTACAATTGGCAGCGAAGCCGGTTTCGGCGGCTTGGCGGCGTTTCAGGGACCCACGCGCGGGGGAACACGTAGAGATACTGCAGTGCGGTGTGTAGTTTTTCCTTGCTTTAAGGTTTGTGTTGGTGCGTAGGAGGAGGTGGGGGGAGGGATGGATGACGACGGTGCACAGCCAGGAAGGGGAAGTGGGCACGTGTGTTACGGTTTTGCTTACAATTAGTGGACTGAGTGAGGGATTGAGGGATTGAGGGATTGAGGGATTGAGGGATTGAGGGATCGAATTTCTTGGAACTGCTTGAATCTTTTGATACGTATACTGGGGGCCGGGGTTTAATTGTGGGTTATTGATCAGATATAATTGTATCCGGGGGGGCATGCACAGGGTGTAGGCATACCTTAGAGTAGAGTAAAATAGATTTTATACGTTTATCTATATAAGCCAATGATATAATATAATATCCCCATTATAATATAGCCGTGGTCATCCCCACCCTGATCTCCAGTTTTATGTAAATAGTTAGACGCAGCTGCCATGACAGATGTCTCCTGCAAAGCAGCCATGGCTTAAACTTTTGCTCACAACATCATACCCATGAAGCGACTACTTAGCCCATCCACTACTCTCTCACACTTTCCACCAGGCCTATCCATCTCTTCGCAGTCAAACCCTCCCCATCAACCAACCAACCAAAAAGGCTTGGCTCCACACAACAGTATGTCTCAGTCACAAGCTACATTGTATCAGCTACACAAAGTAGAAAAATCTCACATACTTGTATTTGTGCCTATTCAGAGGAGTCATCGCATGCACACTCCCAACGAATGCCGCGTCGACATGGACCTTTTAAGCATGAATTCCTGCAATACGCGGGCACCCGTTTATGAGGGAGCTATGTACTGTCATTCACGGGGTATTGGCGGGTATTGGGTGTTGGCGGACAAGCCTGAAAAGAGACAGCCAAGCCATATCCGCCAACACCCCGTGAATGACATTACTCTAGTCAGGCAGGCCCGCCCATCCGCTCCGCATGCAGCACGACCTCATCAGATTAGAGGAGAGGACCAGAGTGCTGCAGGCTAGGCAACGTAGGAAAGGTAGGGAGGGATATGGGCACCGACTGGTCAGAGTGTTTCGGCCGAAGCAGGTCCGGTTGTGCACATACTGTAGTTACCTACCTGGAGCCAGCCAGGAAGGAGGGAGCTTGGGCCATTGTTGTGTACCTACATATATCTAGCTCAATTAATAGACATCCAGCCATGCTGTCCGGAGTAAATCCTTTTTTTCTCAATTGTTGGACAATAGGACGGAAAAATTCTGCTTGCCCGCATGGAAGGGGATCAGGACCAGAATACTCAGTGTTAGGCGGGCTGGGTTGGTTTGGCTGGGCGGGCGAGTATAGAGTAGTGTTGTATGACATGCATGTTCTAGATATAGCTACATACACTTCTAGCTTCTAGAGTAAGAGTGTTTCTTCCCTACGTTATTTACTGGACTCTGCCCCTTATAATTCGTACTGCCGTAAATAGAGAGGATTCAAAACCGCGCGCCAGACCAGACCATACGGAACGCCGCAGGCCCGCGGGAAGGGGGGGAAAAAATCTTCTTTCCAGAAACAAACCTACGTGCCTGTGATCTAATCTGATCCAATCTGATCCGCGGCCAGTGTTAATTATTGCTCTTCTTTGATTACTCTGTATCTAAAGTCCGAAAGAAAAAGGGCAAATATGGAGGTAGCTGGTGTTCTTCGCCGAATAATGATAGTAGGATGTTTGGAGAGAATTCCGGGAGGAACGAAAAAAATACGGGGAAACAAAACGGATAATCAATTATCGTGCATGACGAATTCAATGTACGTTAGGGGAAAGATGCCGCGAGCTCCCAGAGGTCAGGGTAGAGGGTCTCACTCGGAGTTGGAAATTGAGAGATGGGAGTTTTGGGTTATGCTTTGGACTGTCTGGCTATGCTACATAGCTAGGGGTAGTGTGTGTTATGTAGGCACGCACGGGGATGATGGAATGGTGGTTGTGTTTAAAGAACAGGAGTCAGTGGTGAGCGAGTGAGTGGTGAGTGGTGAGTGGATGGTGGATAGAGAATAAGGGACAGAGCCAAGACAGACTACTGTCTGGACCCGGCGAGTGACTTTTCGTGATAATTGGATTGGAGCCTAGTATTAGCATTAGTTGCTAGCTAGCTGGCTCCCTGTTTGGGCAATCCTCACCACAAACTCCTCAACAGGTTCGTAATGCGATAACGTACAACCACAGATTCACACGCGATCTCTGAATAATTGGATTACTTTTCAACCGCCTATCTTTATGTACAATATGTACTGCGGCGGTAAAGTTCTCTACCTGTGTACTCTTTGATCTGCTTTGGTAGAGAGTATTGGCATGGGTACGAGTGGCTACTCTAGGTAGGAGGATGGATCGATCGAGCATGCTCCGAAACTCTTCCAGAGATCCACCCAATTTACATTCTGTATCCTTTAATATTACCACCACCAAATCGCTTTCTTTCTTTCTTTGTAAGATCTATTGCTCATGGGTAGTTTCCAGGAAAGGAAAGTATATCTGGGACACGCGGACGTCAAGACAACACTTTTGCTATCTCATCCCTATTGTGCGCAGATCGCGACGTCGCATATGTAAAAACGAGTGAACGAGAGAGAGACAACGGAGCCTCCTCCGTCGAAAAAAAAAAATCACCACGGAAAGCGCAGTAAATTTTTTGCCAAAGTGTTTAACCAAGAGCTCCAGCGCGCGTGTGCGAGGGTCAAGGTTGAATGCGTACATGCAAAGTGTATATATATTTATGTATGCCAACTCTTTTATCTGATCGATCCTCGTCGGTGGTCGTGGTAGTATGTATCAAAGCGGTTTCATCGGACTGATAACCATCCATCCAGGCCCTGCATCCAGTCTTCAGTCACAGGAGGAAGAGACATGCAAAAAGATATGCTTGAAATGGGAGAAGGCCAAGCACGCCGCGTCACTCGAACACGGAGAATTTCTCTGGGCGAGGTACGGAGAAAGCTGTAACGGGCGTATTTTCCTTCTTGAGACATATGGGCGATAAATTAAAGTTGGGTGGGATGGAGGACAAACACCTTGAGGTGGGTTGAGGCTGATTGATCGTCATAGCTCTCGTTCAACGGCCAAGCCAGAATGTGCAGCAATTTATATTCTCTCCTTCCACGAGACCGAAGCAAGGGCCGCCTTGCGAGTGATTGACCGAGCATGCTCGCTCCCCATCTCCGAACTTTAAAATACCATCAAACTTGCTACAAACGGATACTTCTAATGCTGATCGATACCCTTCGGCCAATCGTTCCAGAGATAATCCCTGGGCGGAGCTAATTTTTCGAGTTTTGGCGGTATCCTCTTGGTATTCTTGGCGGTTTCCAGTTTGCGTCCGTCAGGTTCGAGTTGCTTGGATGGAAATCAGAAATCTCAAAGTCTTTGATGCAAAGCTATGGATTGGGGATCTTGGTCCGAGTGAAGCAAAAACACCTGAGCGAACAGGATCTGAACAAAGAAGGGGGCGAAGTTATGTTCGACATCATTGCAGCGTAATAGAGTTACGCAGCGAAGCAACGTTATGGGGTCCTGGTGATGATCGCGAAGCTTCGATGGAAGGATGGTTGAAGAGTCGCTTTTGAAGGGTCCGAGTATGTGAACATCAGGGAGCAGTGCAGCTCTGCCTGACTGTGTGATCATTGATCTGTATCTGGCCACATGGATGATGATATTTTCCGTGCCATGTCATGGTTTTTAATCCTTTTTTCTCGTCTTCTTTTCCGGTCTGTAGAAGTACTCTACTCGGAGTCGAACCGGAGAAGGATCGGAGAAACAAAAGGTGGGGATAGGCCAGGGAAGAGGGAGGGTGAGAGGCAAAACAATACCAAAACAAGTTCGTTCACAAGTCCAAAACTTTTTTCCCTTTCGAAACCAGGGCCTGTGCCCCTCAACATTCAAGATTCCAGTCAATCAAGTCAGGTCAGGTCAGTGGTTTTCGTTATCAGCTTGCGCGCCTCTTTTCTAACGGCGGAACCTCGGTCAAACTATGTGCTAATGGAATTCTCAGAGGTTGCGGCAGCGGTCAACGAACAAGAGCTCCATCCCATCCCACCCCTCCTCCACCTCTAGTTAGGGTCAAAGGTCAGGTCAGCGGCGTTGGTTCATATCCCGCTTCCCCATTTAAGAGGGGCCTTGGATCTGCTGCCAAGTCCGCTGCTGAGCCAGCGTAATTTTGCGGAGAGGTGGTTGTGCCCCACAGCCTTCGACAGTTACCTATCGCGATACGGTGAGGAAAGCTTGGACTTTGTTGTGAAGGCGTTTGGGAGGCGATTTATGTGATAAAATTACCTGCCTGGACACAGCGTGCTCAATGTGGATGGCTGGCATATTCTGCGGCAGTAAAGAAATATGTACGTAGACCAACCTCCCAAGAAGGCCGGCCGGCGGTGAAGCTTGTACCAAAAAAAAGTTAGGGAAATTAATTGCTCCATAGGATCGCTGTGACTTACGGATCTTGCGGCACGCCATGAACGCGCAGGGCAAGCAGAAAAGCAGGATACTCAAAGCACATGGAAATATTATTTTATTTTCACCGCCAGGGCCAAAGCTACAATTTTCGGTCTATCGGTGTTTCCGGTCTCCAGAGTCGGGGCTCTTCCTTTATAAAATCCCTTCCACGTACGTTTATGTACCTACATATGTAGGTACATACAAAGGTTTGGCATTAAGTGAGTGAACAAAATTGGGTGTTGATAGGTGGGAATCCATTCACTCACTAAATCCCAGAGCCTTGTAGGTACATGTATGCTCCAGAATGGCTTCGGGGAGATCGGTGTACTTGCCATCAAATTAATCCATGTTGCTACCTATACCAGAGTAGTCTGTATGTAGATGTTCCTCTTTTGCTAGTACGATAAAGTTCTGAAGAGCGGTTCGGAAGTTATAAATTACTTAGACAATCCCAAGTGGCGTAATTGACATTGACGGATACATGTATGTACCGACTTTAGTTGAGCTAGGGGAATTTTTCTTCAACGCTGTGGTTGTTGTCTTGTCTTGGGACATTCGTCAACCATCTCTGCCAGTGGTTCAATCTTATTTCAAAGGAAACACTAGAACGGTTTGAATAGGGGCCAATATTCAGCTAGGGGCACAGTACAGCAGTGGGTAATAAGTCATCGGACGACGTAGCCACAATTTTGCCTGCAAACGCGTATTTTGGTGGCGTTCCGTCTGATGACTTATTACCCACCGCTGTACAGAGCGAAAGGCGATTAAGAGAGTTACTTAGGCGATGTGGAAGAGCGGCATTTCCCCGGCTTCCTGTTCGAAGCGCGGAGACATCCAAATCTAACATGGAAAGATTGATTGGCTCTTAGCTATTCAGTAATGTTTACAGCCAATCAAACTAGGCGTTGACCGCAGAATCGCTCTCGGCACGGCTTTGCCAACATGGATGGTTAAGGTGTCCAGAAAAGGAATGAAATGCAAGAGAAAAAAAGCTGAGACGAAAATATCGCTGGGACAGCAGACATGACATGCCAGCCGCCTGAACCGCACTATGTACGTACAGTTGTTTATTGCCCTAGTGCTCACTCGCGTGTCGCACATCACAACTGCTGGGCCGCGGTGCTCTGGCTCTAGAGTAGAGTAGAGTATGTATGTAGATATAATACAGTACATACATGTATGTACCTACATTCATGTACCGTACCTCGTTGTATGATATGATACATGTATATATGTATGCTGCGGTAGTACTTTGTTCGAGGGTGAAATCGGGCTGAAGTGACAAGGACATAGCATTCATTACATGCCATGGGTTATGTAGGTACAGTTTCTTCCTCAAGCTCAGGCTTCCTCTGCGGGGAGATGCTATCACTGTCTCCACCGCCACGGATCACCTCCGCAGCTCCAAAGTAGCGGCTGAGAATTAAATGAGCTGGCAGATTCTCTGCATCTTTCTTATTTCGCTTAGTGTGCTGCCAAATGGGAAACTCTTATTTTGATTTTATTTTTGAGCCGCAAGCCACTTGCAACGGGCATAATCTGAGAGATTAAGGCGGGGTTAAATTGTTCAAAGGCCCTTTACCCCAAGAAAACACTTTGGTCAGTGATGCAAAGTAACATGTTGCACCAACTCTGTGGGAAATAAGAGACAGAAGAATAAAATACAGAGTGTGGATGGAAAAGATGTATATACTCTAGTGGTTGCAGATGCCCAGAACCTCTCCCATTTCTTCCGATCTATCCCACGGACAGGGTCCCCCCCACGGCAACCCATAGGGCGAAGAGGCGACTCGCGGGAACCTGGCAGGCCGACATGGAAATAATATGATGGCCGGCCACCCCTCTCCGCTGACTGGCAGCACAAGTGACAAGTGAAGTAGAGTACCTACGTAGCACACGCATGAGGTCTAATGATGAAGTTGCAAGCATAGCAAGTCACTTGCCTGCAGTTTACATATTTAGCTGATCTTGGTGGGTTTCTTATTTTATTTTTCGTTACAGAAAGTACAGATGATACATGTACTTCCTGTAGGTGGTTGACAGGAAACCGTTGAGTAAGACAGACAACTGCTGAGTGAAGAGGGCCTGGCTTAGTAAAGATCTCAGAGCGGATATGGATTTACACGGTCAGTGTAAGAGTTGTAGGTTATATGTATCTAAATGCCTGCATGCACTGCTGATAACCTACCGGGCCGGTATTGGGTTGAATAAGCAGAATTCTCAGACTGAGTGGCGGATAAACAAGATACCTAGATGATGTTAGGATTATTATTATTGAGGTGATTGCTATGGTCTAAGTATACATGTATGTATGTGCTGCTTTTTCTTTTGTGAAATAGAAGGAGGCGGTGGGTGTCCCAAATTACAAAAGTATGGGGTACATGTAACTTAATCTTTTGCCGGAATCTGGATCACGAAGGGAAGATGAGGATAAAGAAGTAGAAGTCAGGAAGGCCGATAAATGGAGTAGAAAGCTATGATGGGCTCCGACATCATCGTCATATCGTCAGAGCGGGGAGAATAATGGTAGGGTTGAGGAGGGGTCCATTGGTTCCTTATTGAAATCTTGCTTAGCACCCAGACCTTGCCCCATCAAGCGAGGAACGCGACCTGCTTGGACTCCTTGCATGATTTGGACCCTCTTCAAATCTGTTCACTTGTTTCCTTGACCCGCCCCCAACAAGGTCGCACCAAGCCCCATATCCCAAACCCTGTCTGTCCTCACCAGCATCAAACCGAAAAAGCAAAGCCGAGATCCGCACTAGAAATTGTTAACGCCCACGCACTTGGTTATCACCGCCCGTCAGTGAGGCAGGGTCTCATAGACAGACTTCTGTGTCTTGCGTGTATACAATATGAGAGGCGTTCAGGTGTCATTCAGGTAGAATAGAGGAGCGAAAGAGTGATTGTCCAGATCCTGATTTTGCACTTTCATGTTGGTACTCTACCTCTATTTGTCTGGCGCGGGTAAGAAAAAGTTTGTGGTTTCGCTTCCACCATGGTTATGTTCCACCCACAATCATTTCCTATCCGTCGAGCTACACTAGGTAGGTCTGCTACTGCTACCTCCCACCCCACTATTTTACTTGTGTGCTCCCCGTTTTCCTTCTAGACCACATCCATAACTCAACCCGTCCCCATCCCTTCGCTTGCTCTTCCCCTCCCCCGCCGCCGCTATTACTACTACCATATCCCCATTACCTCTTGCCTCAACTTCTTACTTCCGCTCTCGTCGACACAACATTCCTCCAAATCTATTATCCGTCCACACATAAACAGTACAAATACATACATATCTTTACACATAATTTAATACAACTATCCGTTCAAACAGCCTCTTTGGTCTTGTGCGCCTCTTCCTTGCCATCATCCACTCACCGTTCCCTCGGATTCACCACCACTCATAAGTGGGATAACCCACTGCTCACGGGCTTTCGGCCTCTTCTAGCCTGACAGGCCCCCAGACTAGACCCCTCGAGGTTTCTTACTCCAGTTCCCTTCATACTTCTTATATATATCCCTGATCTGCTGCATGGCACGTCGATATCCGGATTTCGGACCATCAATTACACTCTCTTCTCTGCACTTACCCTTACGTCTTTCTACCTTCATCCCATATCTATTAAGCAAGGCTTCCGCCATCTCCCATTCCCCATTCTCCATTTTAGTCTCGACCAGTCTCATACTAAATACCCGCCCTCCCTTCTCTCCTGCACTCTGCACGTACTTGCACCTCTGCACGCCTCTACTAGCTGCTGATATCCCTCTCACTCGCACTCCCGCTGATACGTATAACCACTGCCAGTACACCACCCCTCCTCAACTACTCTAGTACTACCACAACTTCTGCAGCGGTTTTGCTATTACTACTACTTGACAACCGTCCCTCCCTTTCTCTTCAACAACAACACCAACAGCAGCTTCTCTTTGTCGGACAGCACTTGGACACCGCATTGATGAACAACTCATTCCACTCAGATTCCTGCCCCTCTACCTGCTCAAGCTCGATAGCTTCGCTATCCTCGTTACCAATGACCCCAGAAACATATCCCGAGTATAACCCTTCGGTAGTGCCTGCGCTCTACCCTGCATTGGAGCCTCCCCTACTTGACCTCGAACACACCGACCTCCACCCTAAACCAATGTTTTACATCGAGCCAGAATCCTTTGAGGATAGCAGTCACGAATGCCACACCGTCCTAGAGGAGGAAGAGGATGACGAGACTGCCAGTGAAGCCCATGAACCACTCACACCCACCAGCGATGGTCATTCGAGTATCTTTATCAACTCTAGTAACGAGGGTTTCCACAACATCAAAAATACACCAGCAATCGTCAATACCCCAGCTACACCTCCACCAAGGAAAACAGCAAGTCCCTCGAACGAGCAGCCGAATACCCGTGGGAAGCTGAGGCGTCAGGCATCAGAGAAGATTCAGGGACTCATGCGTAGGGTGCACTCTTCAGGCCATGTTTCAGACGCCGGGCAGCGCACCCCTTCGCCAACAAAGACAAAAGGTTTCTTCTCAGGCCAGCGCTCACCAAGTGAATCTCAAATGAATACACCACATCCAGTAGATACTCTTTCGTCAACACTGGAAATGCCGGTTTCACAGCGACCGTCAAGTACATTCGACGGCAAGATCTCGTCATCGTCATCAAAACGCCCTGGTATCTTCTCAAGACGCTCCCGTTCAAACAGTGTAAGTGGTATCAAAGACCTGACTGGCAACCCAATTACCCACCCAGCATTGGTTGGCGCCGGTTCAAAATCACGTATGATGAGCAGTGTTGTGCCAGTCTTGAACGTCCCAGTCATCCCGCTATCATCAAAATACACCAACCACAGTCATGTACCTGGGATGAGTAAGGTTTGTGGTGAGGGTGTATCTGCCATAGTCAAAGTCATGCACAAGATTTCCGGGCCACCAGGTGAATTGTACGCCATCAAGGAATTCCGCAAAAAGAGCAGAAATGAGACAAAGGAGGAGTATGTTGAGAAGATCAGCTCAGAGTTTTGCATCTCAAAGAGTTTGAATCATCCCAACATTGTTTCGACTGAGGATCTTTGTTTCAGCAGCAGCGACAGATGGTGTCACGTTATGGAGTACTGTGCTGGGGGTGATCTCTTCAGTTTGATTGAAAAGAATTTCATGAAGGATGAGGAGAAAATGTGCTGTTTCAAGCAGTTACTCAGGGGTGTTGGATATCTACACGACCACGGCATTGCTCATCGGGATATCAAGCCAGAAAACCTCTTGATCTCTAGCGATGGTCACCTTAAAATAACTGATTTTGGAGTTTCGGAGGTATTCCGTGGGAAACATCCCGGCGATGCGGGGATCAAATGTGGGATCGAGATGAATGACATCAGGCTGAGTAAACCGGGCATTGTTGGAAGCGCACCTTACATTTCCCCGGAAGTTCAGAACAAAGAAGGTTAGTTCTGATATACTCGTTCCGGGAGTTGATATGGTTCTAATTATCGCTCATAGGAGTTTATGATGCTCGTAAGTTGGATGTTTGGTCGTGTGCCATGGTCTACTTCGTACTCGCATTTGGCGGGCCTTTGTGGCACAAGGCAAGTGTTAGCGACAGCCCGCAATATGGCAAGTACGTGGAATCCTTCGAGAAATGGACCGCAAGGTATCCCGATGCCGAAATGACAAAGGACGGCACATACCCCCGCCACTACGTCCTTGCCTCTCTCAAGCCAGCAACGAAGCGTCTTCTCTTCCAAATGATGCACCTTGACCCTAGGAAGCGCATTACAATCCAAGAAGCCCTTACAGATCGGTGGGTGCAAAGCATTGAGTGTTGCAATGTGGACGATCACAACGATCCATTGTTCAAGCATGTGGATGCTGGATCCAAATCTGCCTGTAAACAAGCCGGGAAAGTCGGCGTTCATAGGCTACATGTTCATCTTCCTATTCAAACCGGAACTCCATTCGGTCGAGAATTATAGATACGGAACCTAGGTGGCAGTTCTTTTTGGCTGGGGGCATCCGAGCCCCAATTGACTCGGTTCCTTGACTTTGGGAAAGCCTTCTTTCCCCCTTTTTCCTTGACCTTTTTTTTAAAAAAAATCTGACTTGTTTTTTCATTTGTCTCCTTGGGTTGTGTGGGGCGAGGGTGTCATTTTTCCGGGTGGTTGGGTCTGTTTTTCTGGGTTATTTCATATATCCATCGTGGGGGGATTTGCTTTACTCAGGCGTTCAATGGGTTGATATCCTTCTCCCTAGCATTTTTACTCGTCGATGACTGCTTTTTGTCTTCGCCTTCGCATATCGTCTTAGCACACATTTACTATGTTTAAATCATTTACAATCGATGTGACAATATATTTGTCCGTCGATAGGGGGTTTCGGTATTTCCAGGGGTTACTTTGGCACATATTTCAAGGTGCTTTCTTTTTTCTCTTTTCAATGTTTATATTTATACACTGCATAGACATCATCAATAACAATATAATATCATCATTTTGTTCAAATAAACTTGCTATGTTTGATGCCTGGAAGTTTGAGTCCATTGATATCGTGACCGTTTATTTCATGCTTTTGAGGAAGTAATCCCAACGCCAAGATTATATTTTTTGCAATTTCCCGAATCGGAAAGGGTCGTATTAACAAATTGAAACAAAATAGGGTGGTGGGCCCCGGCAGAAAACAACCGTCTAGAATAGTCCATGTGGTGGCCAGCCAACGTCGGTGAGAACAAACACACAAACTTCTAAATGCCTACCAGCTAGCTCATTCATCCATCCAGTGCAGTTGTCAGCGATCATGTTCGATCGCCGAGCAAACGCGTTAACTTGCTTTTTTTTGCCGGTCCCAGGCAGTTTCCGCGGACAATTTATTTTCGAACGGATAAAGACGGGGGCGGTTCCTGCTCTACTGCGGTTGTTGGTACTTTATAGGACTATCAAACATGTATGTACCAATTTTGCCTCATATCAATTTATACAGTTAGGAAAACACATTTTTGTGTTTCGTCCATAGGTACATACATGTATGTAGATTGTATAATTTATGCCGTGCCAGGCTAAACCTCGTGTGCTGGTATAGCTTAGTCCTGGGCCCTGACTCTTGTCTGGTCTAGTAGCAGGCTGTAACGAGGTATTTACGCGCGCACCCACCACCAGAAAGACTAGAGTATTATCTTTGGAGGGGTGTATATGCATTCTTTGGCACTGTAATTCGCCTCTTTCATGTGCATGGTGATTAAAAGAGGGTCTCGAGATCTCTCTCTCGAGCTGTTGAGACTAAAAAGGTTCCCATGAAATGGAACGTCTCTTTTAGGAGAGAAGCGTCAGACGAGATAGAGAGTGGGCCCTGCAGCGAATTTAGACAGCTGACCATGCCGAGGAATCACCACTGGTTGGCTGGATTGGAGTGTGAAATAATGGGGTATATTAAGAATCGATAGCAGCCACCAGTTCGATTCACTATCTTCCTTCATTTTTTCTTTTCTGTCTCTTTTTTTTCTTGCATCCGTTCACAGTCCACCCAATCTAAAAAAAAATAACGGTTGAGGCGAGAAAAAGATGATTTCCGCAAGGAGACTGGAACGGACAAGCTTTTCTTGTGAACGCAGGAGAGAGGTGTGTGATTCAGACTTAAATGATGCGAACTGTGGTTCAGTTTGTGATCACGATCATTGTCACGATGAGATGGAGAGACAAAGGAGCAAAAAAATAAAATAAAAATACGTAGTTTTCCGCTTATTATTCTTTTTTTTGCGGCTCATTGCCAAAGGGAGACCAGTAAAAGAGGAGAAAGGGCCAAGCGAAACTGAGGTATTCTAAGCGACTAGTAAAGGATCTGCAAATAAAAGCAGCCGATTGATGAAGTTAGAAGGTAACAACTGGGTTGATAAAGTAATAATTCAGCACTTTAACGCCGTGCAGTTACTTGCCTTCATAAACTACTTATTTCAAGCACTGTTGTCGGTCAAAAACCGGAACCAATTGGTGAAACGGACAAAGATATTGAATACGCCTTGCGTTGGGCCTGTTTGAACTCTCGGGGATGCAAGGTCAGTTCAGGGAAGCTTGTCTGCCCTGGCTATCTGTAAACTGTACGTCGAGGTGTGTATGTACTCTGCAATTCCAGGGAAGACCTCGATTACATATCGAGTTTAATCATCTCATGCAACAGTGATTTTTCGGGCCCGCTTACGTCTTTATTGAAGGGAAGAGACCCATTATTTTGATCGTGTGCAACCTCTCATGTGAATCTGTGCAGCTGTCGAATTAACCACAAGATAAACAGAGGGTGGGGAGGGGAATAAATTGTGGTCTCTTCCTTGTGCGGCGGGAGACGTGGGGTGGGGGCACACCTGTCCTATCATCGTAGCTTGGTAGCCAATCATCGCGGGAGTGGATGAAGCAAGCCGCTGGAACATGGAGGGAATTGGGTGGGAAGACAGGATAGGTGGGATGGACAAAAGGAAGCCAGTAAGGGTTGCACTGTGTATGTAGGTACGACTCTGGCTAGGCGTTGGGGTGTTCGTATAGAAGAAACAAAAGAAGAGTCAATGTACCTAGTACTATAAGAGCATCAACTGCCAGGAGTTACACAATCGCAAGAAGTGTTACCGACGGCAGTCGCTGCCCGTCTAATCCAAGTAACAAATTCCAAAAGCAAGATTGAAGGTAAAAACTCGGTAAGGCACGTGTCATTCTGCAGAAATCCGCGCATCATTTCAAGCCCAGCCCTAATATGTACCGCTTACAATACTCGTACTCGCTCACAACCAAAACTTCAACCAC
Source organism: Morchella sp. 2016-41 (assembly GCA_024713855.1). Taxonomy (NCBI): domain Eukaryota; kingdom Fungi; phylum Ascomycota; class Pezizomycetes; order Pezizales; family Morchellaceae; genus Morchella; species Morchella sp. 2016-41. Next base: position 832,090 of record JAMGZD010000005.1, read on the forward strand.
CCTCATCATTACCATCACCTACTAACCTCAGACGCAAAAGGAAATATCCATCCTCACCTGAAAATGCGGGTGCCGGCGTCAAGGCAAGCAGAGCAACAAATGAGAGTATCACTGCGTACAACCTCACCGGATCACCAACCCTCAGGATACAGTTGGCCATTGGATATATTTCGTCTCAATACAATAAACTAACGAATCCTAGAATCCTGAACTGGATCCATGATGACATGATGACATGATCTTCAATAATTCTCCCAAACTGATGGAGGAACAACAGTCCTGATGACCTTCCAATGCCCCAAAGCACTCGTCTGCTGCCATGCGACTAGCGAACCAATTGACCTGTCATTAAGGAGTATCCCTTTGCTACTGTTACTGAAGTAGTGCTCGAGATTGATCTCATATTTGGGAAAGAGAAACTGCTCCCTCGCATATGACCCTAGGAAGTCGGCCCTGGTCGGGGCACGGAAAGTGTAGGGTTTCTCTGACCTGGTACAGAAGATAACCTAGGAGTACAGAAACCATATTCGGCAACCGGTTAGCCAGCCGAGACAAAAAGTAAGCTTTTCACAAAAGAAAAGAAAGAAAAGCCTCCGGAAATCACGGCATGCTGGGCAAAGGACAGCACATGAGCGCTGGAGGTAGTCAAATAAGAAAATAAGAGGGGATAGTTGAGGAGGTTAATATTAATCAGAATGGAAGTGCAAGGGCGATAAGTATTTCTTCGCTGACAAAAAAAAAAGAAAAGTAAAGAAAACACCGAATAGAGTTAGAGAGCTTCAGCCACATGGTAACCAAACGACGTTTAGTTGGTTAGGATTTCGTGGGGTAACGGAGATCCCGCAGGGTCCACCTCCACCTAGGTGCCGGGTAACACAAATAGGCTACCGGGGGGGGGGGCTCCAATAAGCCACGGGGAGCGGGAGAAAAAGGCATATGTATTTAAAAGAAAATCATTATTGGCAATAGGCCGATAGGCTGACAGGGCTGGGGGAACTGTGTTGCACAACCCAAGCACAAGAATGTTCGTGCTGGTACGAACCGCAGACCTGGTCGTAACTTTACCCACACGGGAATGGGACCCGGGGACCAAAAGAAAACAGTCTTCGAGAATTATGGCTATGACCCTCATTCGGCGGAAAAATGTGATAAAGGGCATTCACCAATGATACAAAACTCGTTGGAAAAGATATTTGATAATATCACTTACCATGTTTGTAAAGTCAACAGAAGCCGTTTCGACATCCTTTTCAGGCATATCTTCTCTAAAAACCCTGCAATTGTTAAAAGTTGACATGACTGTCATTATGATTGACTTTGCGGCCTGCAGTTTCAGGTCACCAGCCCAGTTCTATGGGTCACGTGATTAGCTATTGTCTCGGATATTTCGTCTTCAACTACTGCCGGAGTTTGGTCCTAAAATGTTGAAATGAAGACTGGAGTTTCTTTTTACAAGCTTTTGAGCTTTTAGCAGGAAGGAGGCCTGAAAGAAACTCACAATTGCAATGACGCCATCTTCTGTGAGAAGGGTCCGTAGATCACTAAAGAATTCGCTAGTGAAAAGGCTGGCAGGAACAGCACCACCAGTGAATACATCATGCAAGATGAACTCATACTGCTTTCGGTTTTTCTCCACAGCTGCTTCTCTCTTAACAAAGCCAATTGCATCTTCAATATATGCTGTGTGGTTCAGTTTCAATTCGAAAAATTCCTTGGCGTATTTGTAGACAACTGGATCCAGTTCAACGATGTCTGTCTCTACTCCGTGTGAAAGCAGGCCATTTACTGCAGTACCAATCCCCAACCCGCTAGAAACATTTATTAGTAAATTTATGAATTGGAGGAGAAAATTGCATCGGTAGCCTACATAGCCAATGCCCTGGGCTTGGGGTTCTTGGGTGGTGGGTCAACAAGCCTTACGGCCTCCATAGTCACAAAAATAGCATAAACAGGCTCTCTATACCCCTGGTCAAGGTGTTCAAATCCCTTAGGAGCTCTCTGCCATTCACCCCCCAACAGAGAGTGGTCGCACCGCATGATCCGATAGCCTTCGGTTTTACTTTCAAGGATGGCGACATATCCAGTGTTTGACTCCTGACGAGCGAGCATGGTGTAGTTCGAAAGAGCCAGTGTTTCGTTGAGAGCAGGGGTAGTGATACACATTGTATTGACTGTCGCCGTATGATACAAGGCTGGAATAGCCGCGAGAAGTAAGAATGAAGGTGATAGCAGAGCATAAAGCGCGCCAAACAGTTGTGGCAGACCACATCTGGTAAGAATCCATGATGATCCAATGTGATTTCTCAAAAGATTGGGAACATAGGACCCCGCGCCCAAGAAGAAACTCAAAGAGAGTACACCCAACACAGAGTCGAAGATGACATTCCGAAGATCCAGCAGAAGTGCCGACTGTAGAACCGTCAGGAAAAGAATGGGATAATATGTAGTCCCCTCTGTATAAATGGGGCCACTCTTAGGACCCCAGCTGTCCGAATAGCGGAAAAGATATCTCTGTATAGCAGGTGTGTACAGGGCGATAATTGGTAGAACGTTCTTGAGACTATGTGGTAATCTAATCGGACTGTACTTTGCGGTCCATGCAGCAACAAAGACGGCCGTCGAGATCTTTAGGTGATACAGGGATGACGGGATGTCACCATAGACAGGTGCCAGAGCTAACTGAGACGCGAAGGAGGCCACAGACGCGGTCGTGATGAGGGTTAGGGCCTTAACAACCGATATAAAGCCGGGAAACCTCGTGGTAGCGTCAAAACCTCCCAGAAAAGGTTTCGGCTGCTTTGCGACCTGTATACGCTTCGACATCGCACGTTTGGTTTTCTCGGAAGGGTTTGAAGCCATCATTTAGAGTTGTAAGAACTTGAAATCGACTGGCGACTCGAAGGGCCGGGGGTTGCCGGCGGTTAAGTGGCGGTGGTGGAGAGATGCGATAGAATGAATAGAGCGGAGCACAAGGTGACTTCTCTGCGTCGCCGCCAATAATTCACTGGATGGAACGTAAAAATCAGTTATTGAGATCTAAGAATATTCAAAAGGTCGTGACAAGGCCAGCGTGTCGTGTAGAGCGGAATAAGTAAACCGTTGATCCGGCGGGAGAGGTTTTGGGAAGTAGGATTTGAAGGGATCTCAGTCCGCTGTTTCGGAAAGTTTACAGGGTTCGGGTCAAGTCAAGGGACTCTACCGCCAAAATTGCTACAAACGGATACTTCTGAGGCAGATCGCTATCTTTCAGCCAATCGTTTTAGAGATAATCCCTGGGCGGAGATAGCCAATTGTTCGAGTTTTGGCGGTATTTGGCTGGTGGTCATTGGATTAATGAACACGCAGCGTGACTAACCACAGCGAGAGCTTTTCTGTGTAACTATCAGGCGGGCATGCCATCTCGTCTTGATGCTCGGAAATACTCCGTCTGACCGTAGGTACAGTGCTAGTATCATTGTTGTTAGTCACCCAGGGTAGTTACTACATGTACCTACATGTATTTGATTATTTATTAGCAGTCTACTAATTATGTCCTAATTGAGTGTTCTACTACAGTAGCTACTAAACTTGCCCACTACTCTGGTAGCGCTCACCCCATGCTCATATCAACCGTGGTAGGCACACTACATCATGACCGTCTCGCTAACTACTGCCAGTACGCAATCATATTCGCACCGACAGTTACATATATCTGCATAAGTTCGCATAAGTTCGCACTCTCGCGGGTCTCACACCAACCATATCCTCATCCTCATCATCGTCATCACTTACCAGAGAATCAAGATTATACCATGCCTGGAATAATAGTGCAAGAGGCCCCAGAGGACGGAGCTTCATCCTCTAGCTCATCTACAGCGGGTGTTGAACTCTCCCAACTCTCACTCCAAGGTCCACCACCTCTCGATCGTTCCCGTCACCTGAACTTATTATTCAATGATCCTTCTACAAGTTAGTAATAACACAGATACTAACCCATTGGCAAAGCTCCTCGGATGACTCGACCGCGCCCTGACCGAGTCACCGTAAGAAACAGACGGTAATTGCCAATAGAAAACAGCCGAACCGAAACCCTTACGAACCCATGCCCTTCCGTACTTCAATGCTGACCTAGCACATTCAGACTCCAATATCTCGCGAAGAACTCACCCGCTTACTTTTCCTCGCCTGACCTCGAGCTCGCCGACCCCCTCCTCTACGACCGTCTCATTCGCCAGCACCAGAGTCCGGCCGAGCGCGAAGCCGAGGGCCGCAAGAAGGGTTGGTCGGGGATCCTGCATGCGGATCTCTCACGGTCCGAGGCAAAAATAGATGCGCTACGTGACAGCGATGCTTCCACCCTTGAGACCCGTGCGGAGAACAGCGTTGGCGAGACGGTGACAAGTAAAGAGGAGGCAGAGCAGGTGTGGCGGGAAACGATGACGTTGAGGTTTTTGGAGGGTAGAGATGAGGATGCTGACTACGAGAGCATCGATAACAGCGAGGAGTACGATGATTATAGGCAGATTGAGAGGGATGCGCAGGATGCGTATTTTGATGCGGAGAGCCCAAGTGAAGAGGGGGCGGGCGCGGGAGATACGGGTGTGCAGGACTTTTGAGTGGCGGCCTGTGGTCAGAGGTAGGTGGGGATGATCAAAGTACTCTACTGCCCTTATTGACCTGTCATGCTATGCAGGTCCATCTGCTTTCTTGTACTCTACTTTGGCGCGCTGGGTATCAGAAAGTACCTACATATGTAATATAATTTCATATATTTTTCCTCCATCGCATTCGATGTTTGGTCATGGCACGGGCACTTCCTCCCACCCAGCTACATATTTATCATACTTATTTTTAAATTCCTAATAAATACCCTATCCCGGCGCCAAGTTTGAGGGTTTTTGCTGTGCATGGGCGAATAGGGATATTGCCCTAAAACTTCTATCAGCCATCATTATCGGTCGGCTGCGAATTTGTTAGCTAGAGTATGATACATATTGAAAACCAAACCGGACATCCATCCATCCATCCATCCATCTTACCGGTGCTGGTTGAATACAAGAAGCTATTTTGCCAAATTCTGAGGGTAGAATTACTGTTCGCCAGTTTTCTTCCCCGAGTTAGCTGCCTAGCTACATACAGCACATACATGTAGTTATAGGTTAGCTAGGCCTGAGTCCGGGGAAGCCTCCGTAGAGCACGTTTCGCTCGGCAACCCCGGAGTTTCAGGAATCCGGAGAAGATCGGGGGCTTAATTTTTCAATTGGGGGCATATACGCTCGCTATAGAATATTGGACTCTAGCAGCAAGCATGGATTGATTAGGTCCTGACGCGGGATCGCCAATTCTCGCACCCCAAGGAAAAATGTCCCTTGGTTTGTGACGTGGCATTACGGGCGGGTATTTAAGCTGTCAAGGTCAAAATGAGATTGATTAACTGTATTTCTAACCCGGTGCGATCTGGCGGGCGGATGTAGGGTGGGTTTTCTATGCACTCGATCTCGATCGAGTGATGCGTCATGACCGCAATTTGATGGTTAAATCAAGCGCCATCCGCTCAAATCCAACTTACGATTATCGGTTTATCACAACAGATCTTGCTGCACAACATCGATTGCTCCAGGGTATTAATGAAGCGGGTAAGCACTGGTGATCCCGGTTGAAATTCAAAATATATAGAAGAGCTGCAGATGGTACCTATGTTGCTGAGATCTAGCGACGACATCGTACTGCTAATTCCCAGCAGTCAGGGGTTATGCATTGTGTATACAAGGGTCTCGCATTAAGTGAATGAACAAAATTGGGTGTTGACAGGTGAGAATCCGTTCACTCACTAAATCCCAAAGCCTTGTACATGTTACAACGGAAGATCTCTTGTTTAGGGATATCATGTCTCTTCAACACAACGAGTCAATCAGCTCTTTTAAATCTTCTACAAGTGAAGTGTTCCACTGGCAATTTAGTTGACAGGAAGATCTCCCAGTGTGATAGATATAGACCGTTCATGAGATAAAGTTGTGTACCGGTCATTCGCTCGGCGGAACGTTGATCCAACGTGTTGGTAGGTATAGGTCTCGTGGAGGGGCGGCTCAAGGCCACTTTTTGAGACATTCAGATGTGAATTAATCCGACAGTTTTTCCCACCGGTCGTCGGAATATAGGTAAAGGTCCGAAACTGATCGTTCAATCTGTTTAAGCGGGGTCTTGAATTATTTGGATCCCAGCACATATAAGACTTAAGACTTTGTTGATGTATTCACATACATGTAGTATATATGTAGATAATAGAATGCATTGTAAGGCGACCACTAGCTCTACGAAAGTTTCGCCGCCCTTGATCATGCTTCTTCTGTTTTCAGTTACAATCGGACATAGGGTAATCTAGTGCATATAACGTCATTTATCAGAAGCTCATGAACTGTTTCATATATAATAAGACATAGTGGTCATCTTAAAAATGAAAACAGTATGATTTATACATATTAATGAGGGTGTAGTGTCTACATATCAAATTAAGGTTGAGATAGGTGAATTGATAGTTGTAACGCATGTGTTCTCTGTTAGATCTAGATATATGGGTGAAACATATATTTTTCGATTAGCCATGTTTAGCGTTTAGAAATCTTTTTAAGATAGTTCTTTTCTAATTATTATTTCTAAGTTTTGGTGATTCTAAGTCGTTCGGATTATTTATATTGATTATTTAAATTTCTTTGTGCCAGTTTAATTTAGTACTATTACAGTATGAAAAAACGGGGTGGAATCACTACCATAGGACTACGGCGCATAATGACGAATACCGAATTAAACCGGCATTGTAGGAAGAATACTGTACCAATACAGTATTCTTACCACATTACTAGCGCATTGATGAAAATACCGTAGTGATCCCACCACCCTTTTTGGTACTGTATATTTCAATTTACAGTTCGTGCCTCTTTTCTAGAACTTCTGTTTGAGCCATGAGCATTGGGCACACAGGAGATATAATAGAGATACTATTCACCTGTAGGCCATATCTCTACTCTAGTACTAGCTCTAGTCGGAAGACGCTTAGGTCATGTGTATATGGTCCAGAGTATAGGCGTGAATACATGTAGGCTGCTCTGTATATATATGTACATGTACATACATCTCAAGCCTAGACTAGGCTCAGAGATTGGATCAGTTATATGATATATATAGTGTTTTGTCTTATACAGGTATGGTAAACATCTCAAACCGATTAGCCCGAAGATTATGCTAATAGTAAGATACTGAGTTTTTTCATGTATACATGTACAGCGATTATGTAGTTAATAGGCGATGGAACGCCCTGAGATACGTGCAGTTATAATTATACCTACAAAAACCGTATTTTGATGGCGTTTTACCCAAAACAGGTATCCCTGTCTCAGCCCGCTCCATCACTTATTACCTACCGCTGTATTGTTTAAGGCTAGAATTGACATGTGCATACTGTATGTATATCGGGTTGTATTAAGATGAATCATAGAAAATCACTCGATGCTGCTCTGTGATGTACTACGTACAGCAGCGTCCGCAAAGTTTTGGCACCCCCAGTCTCGAGGCTCATGAGTTTAAATAATGATATCAACAACTGGATAAGAACGACTACAAAGAAAAAACTGTATATAGATATTTCTATACTGCTATATATCACAACACTGTGTACTCGTGCGTTACTTAAAATGTCGGGATTTTTTAATTAACGAGCGAGTATGGCGATGCAATTAATGAGTTAAACAAAAAACAAAAACAAAAATACTATATGTATGTATGGCCATCTTTGGAGGAAGAAGTCCAAAATATTTGTTTGTTGCAATCGCGGACGCTTTTATAAGGTGCTAAAACTTTGTAGACGTGGCTGTACATGTATGTATTGTTTCCTATTGTTGCTATTCTATTCGTTGAGTCCCTCTGAATTTCCGTTACCGATAGTTCCTGTCATGAAGGCCGATACTACATACATACAGTACCAAAAAAGCAGGTGGATCCAGTACAGCACCTAGCAAAATACTGCAAAACTACGGTATCACTACGGTATTACTACGGTATAATATTTAGAATTCCGATTTAGTTCGGGAGTTTTAAACAATTCCGTATTAATACAGTACGTATTACATCCCCTTTTTTGGTACTGTACAGTAGCAGAAATGGGGGTGTTATCAATATCCTAACACTACCGTATTTAAGTGAATACCGTATTCTTGTAGTATTAGGGCAAGAGATAGTAATGGCGGCCTAGCAGTAGCATTAGTGGGGTATTTCGGGGTAAGCAAAAGTATTAGTGTGGTATTTCGGGTAGCAAGTTGGTATTTCTATAGTATTCCTTTAATTTTTGGTGTACATGCAAGATTTGGATGTACACCTAGAGATAGATTCCCAGGGTTTAATATATCATGAAGCATCACGGAATTTATCATCGCCACAATCACAATTCTGTTCATCAATAGTTCGCTCATTTCTAGACTTTCATCATCGGGTGATAAAGATTTAGGGAATACTTTTTCATTCCCGAATCTCAGTCTACCACAGTTTATCTATCAGTAGTTCGTACTGATATGTGATAATCATGATCATGATCACCATTATCATCATGTATGATGATCGTCGATTACAAATATCATGGTTGAACTGCTGCCCCATCCCCGCCCCATCCCCGCCCCCGTCCCCTGCCTATCCCTTACCGCCCCTTCCGACCCCTACCCCTACCTAGCAGTGAACCGGTTAACTGAAACCTGGCAGCCAGTTACATGGCAGCCAGTTACATGGCAGCCAGTTACATGGCAGCCAGTTACATGGCAGCCAGTTACATGGCAGCCAGTTACATGGCAGCCAGTTACATGGCAGCCAGTTACATGGCAGCCAGTTACATGGCAGCCAGTTACATGGCAGCCAGTTACATGGCTATAACACTACATGTACCTATACTCCTGCAGTAGTACTAATGCGGTAGCACTACGGTATGAAAACTACCCCTATTTCTGGTACTGTATTTAATCGCCGGAAACGCATGATAACTTGTATTGACTACAAAATCAACGCCTCTAAGGACGAACCTGCAAGTATAGACTACTATGATAGCGTCGCAATAGGGAGCGAAGGCTCTATTGGGTAAAATATTATAAGGTTAAATACGTGCAAATATGTGCTTGATATTTAGATGTTGTGCGCGTGTGATACCGGGTATTTTCGCTACCCATGAGTACATGCATTTTGTGAATGTAGTAAATTTCTCAATATCTACTCAAACGTTACATGTCTATGGTCATGAATCATCCAACTAGAGCCTTAATATCCTTATCTCGCTCGTAACATTATTTTTATCCAAGAGGTTCACATAGTGGTTGTAGGAGGTAAGCAGGCAGGAGTGAGTGTACATTTAATGTGCTATTATATATCTAGAATACTTACATGTATTCCCACTATTACAAACTCCTGCATTATCGCTACCTAGAGCACAAAAGGAAATCCTGTTCCGCATTATATGATGCTGAAGTGTGTAGAAATACTGGCCGAAATATCTTCTCTGCGGCGATAGGTTGTTTATTTAGGAATAATGGCAAATGTATTTCATTCATTTCATCTACATAAAGTACATTTACATACTTATATCTCAGTGGTATATATGTAGGAATCAAAATGATGTACAAGAAGCCCTATTGGTGAAACAAATTTATGCCCTATTTTCTTTCGTAGTCCATGAACCATCAACCATCGAGGAGTACAAGCGGGCTCTGGGGTTGTAGAATCGCATTGATTATCGAAGCGATAATTTAAAGGTCGTTCGTTTTAATGTTTCGGAGCGATTTCTTGAAGCGTGTTGGCTCTGGAATGGTGGTGGTGAGAGGCTCATCTATATTAATATATGCTTGTAAAGAGAGGCCAACAGATCATTAAAAAGGTAAATACCGAGTGATATGATATGACCTAAACTAGTGCAAGGGTCATTGCCCCGATCATGTAAGAAGAACGTTACGGCCAAAAATTAAGCGATTTTGTGTATCACCATGGCTTGATCACGGCCAGCTGAAGATAGAGCTGGTCCAAATAAAATGTTATTAAAATAGTACAACCTAAGAAGATTATGACCAAAACATGGGGGCAAAATAGTAGGGATACTACATGTAGTTAAATCTTGAAGTACTAATGACTAGAAGAATGCCTAAAGAGTAGAATAAACATGCCAACCAAAGAGAACCGGAAAGCAACGAGAAAAGTATAAACCCACTTTCCGTGGTCTGCTCAAACAGAGCGAGAATTTAGTATAGATATCTTTCCGAATTAACAAATCGTTCCCAACCGCGTTCAATAACAGGCCCTTTAGTGTCCACAGCGATAGAAAGCAAAAGAAGAATCGAGCTCCTAGGGAAAAGCATTTCGGAAACCTGGACCCGATACAATTCCGGACCGAAACGGCCGGTGAGAACCTTAATCATTATCCAGATATCTTCTCCAACCTTCCCGTATACACTCAATACCAACACCCCCTTCACCCTCAACCACCACAAACTTTTCCCATCTTGCCTCTCCAGTCTTCCCTCCTGTTCCAATAGCTATTAAAGTGTCTTCACCGATCCACCCTAGATCCCCTCTCCCGCCACCTTCAAATTTTGCCTGGGCGGCACTCCACTCACTTGAAAAATACTTTGGTAGTAAAGGTAGTTTTCCTAGTAAAGACCAACGTTTATTGTCTCCCGAGGGAGTTACACTTGTGGAGTGTGAAGATAGCGACGATGATGGTCGGGGTACAGGCTGGGATATTAAAGACGAAGATGGGAGCTCGAAAATATGCAAGGTACTCTTATCACTAGTGACAGCCAAACGAGAGGAAGATGGGGAAATGGCGAGAGAAAAGATGGTCGCCTTATCGATTCCTCTTCGGAGCTCAGTGATTGGGAGGCCAGTCGAAGCAGAAAATACACGTATCAAAGTACCCTTTGAGGAGTCAGCTTATACAATAAATCAAGATACAAGGAGAGGTAAATCGGTGTAGTTACTGTTTCGGATGCTGTGGCTACTATATCTCCCCGAGGCGATATTGTTACAGCAGCAAGAGGTGTCGAATGTGCTGGTATTATATTGACATTTCCGGTAACCAAGTCAAAAATTTGCAAGTGACCTGGCAGCCTGCCTGGAAATACTAGAGTCTTTGCGGATAGGGCCACCAAACCAAGTGGGTTGTCGTAGGTTTCAAAAACATGGAGCCGGGACGGCGGCGAAGAGAAGGCATAGATATGAACGCTTCCCAACAAGACAACCACTATTCGAGACCGCGAAAGGCGCACTGCATGTATCTCCGATCGAAATTCTAGGGTGATGACTGGTTTCTGCTTGATATCATCCCAAATATTAACCCTATTCTGAGGGAATTTTGGCGAGCGACCCCCGCCGACGATTGCAAGGTAGTTGGCCCGATTAAGCATGGCAGCAATGCCTATACCAGCATTAAGATCTTTGAAAGAGTAGTGAAAGTTAGTTTCGCCAAACATTCAAGTTAAAGCGAGGGCTCTTACTTCGAGAGATGTGTAGCTCGCATGGATCCGAATTATAAACTGTTTACACACAAGTAAGCTTTCATTCGTTGTATGTAGGGAACGAGCAGCTTGAAGCTTGACACACCACAGAAGCCGGAATCGAGGCCAACTGAGAAGCAGGAGTAGTCCTGGTTGAAGGTTGCAGAGAGGGCTTGGGAACGATCGGTAGTAGCTATCTGCGGGCGTGTGTTCATTTTCGGAGCAGGCAAGAGGAGAGCGCAGAGAGGGTTTGTGGGGGAGGGGGGAGGGGGTTCGAGAAGAGGGGATGAAATGTGCCAAATAACAACAAGTCAGAGTGGCTACGTGATAGAATGAGATACTCGGGGGAGGGTGGTTAGGAGGAGGTGGGTAGATTGTATGTACAGCGCGACAGCGTGTGATACATGTAGTCTTGTCTATTATCAGGGCAGCGCCGATATATGGACCTCGACGATAAGGAACAGAGCCTGAGGCTGGGCTATGTATGTAGAGTACCTTGTAGAGTGAACTCATAGAATGGAGTACAGGTACCTACATGATCAATAACAGCACCAGGACCTGGGATGCAGCAACAGTTATGTAGGTACATACAGCTCTACCTGTAGATAAGTACATCTAAGCACCACTCTACACCATGTGACGCCAAGGTGCAGCTTGCCGGCTCATCGCATACTGTTATTATGTATGTGTGAAACGCCCCAACAAGCAACCCTTCTTTCTATCGTGCAGGTAACAGACTGTATATCAAAGGGTCTGATAATGTGGAGTATTTTGACTCATGCCTGCGTTGCATCTGGAACGATTGAGCTACCGCCAAAACTCGAAAAATTGAATCGTCTTAGAGTTTTGGCAGTACGCGGGATCGACAACGACCCTTGACACCACGAGATAGGTGCATCCGACTGGTCGAGGAGACCTACAACTCACCTAACACCCTCACCCCCTTCTTCGTCTGCGATACACTCCCCCACTATCTTCCAATAATCTTGCGATTACTAGAGCTCTCACTTAAAATACTTCTATACCGTGCCGTTAGGTGTTGAGTCTCGCACAATTTAGCCCTCATAGATCTACCGAATAATCAGGAACAAATCATCGCGAATCAGTCATGGCCCGCTCCGGCGGTTTCGATGAGCGTCCAGCTTCCGTGATGTCTGCTGCTTCTTCTAATGAGTCGGAGAAAGACGACATGTGGTCATCTATGCTGTCCTCTGTTGCTTCTTCGAAAAGGCTACCTCAAAAGTCCATCCTGGTTTTAGGTACGGGCAATCTTGTCTACGGAGGTCTCGAATCCTGAGAAAAAGGCGGGCTGACGTTTTGAACGGAACCCCACAGGAGGGTCAGCCGATGGCCAAAAGGAGTTTGTTGAATCCTTAGGGGTTGGTGGGGCAGGATCCGGAGGTGGGCACAGGAAGGCCGATAAAAGACCACCAATTGCAAACGCGTTTGCCCTCGGATACACTTATCTGGATGTCCTGGATTCTGACCACGAAGGTGCGCTATTACCATTCTTCGTCACTCGATCTTTAACGCCGCCTAATTATTCTGTACTATAGATGTGCTTGCCCGGCTCGGAGTATATCTGATCTCGGAACCAACACCATCATTCATCCCGCTTCTACGTCCCCTGTTTACCGCGGCAACCCTCCCAGAAACCCTTATAGTCATTTTGCTTGATTGGTCCAAACCTTGGGATTGGATGCGAGAAATAAAAACCTGGGTTCGGCTAGTTAGAGGTATCTTTACTAGCTTGGATGACGATTGCAGGAGGACCTTAGATGAAGTTACACATGCCTGGGAAACTAGGAGAAGCACATATACTGACTCGGGGGGCGGTGGGGTTGGGGAAGTAACAATCCCTCTTGGACCGGGGGAGTTTGATGAACCCATCGGTTTACCATTATGCGTGGTTTGCCAAAATGTGCGGAAATAATTTCTTTTAACTACTGACGTTCGAGAATATTAAGGCATAGAAAAACTGACTTCGTAGGATTAACGTATAGGCCGACAAAATTGAAGTGTTAGAAAGAGAACGTGGGTGGAAGGAGGAAGAATTCGACTTCGTTCTTCAATTTCTGCGGACAATTTTACTGAAGCGTGTGTGAAATTTCTTCTCACCATACAAATCTCAACAATCAGGAGAGAGCCAGGGTAGTTACAAAGGCTAACCGTGGATTAGATGGAGCATCATTAATTTATACTACACCCTCGGCACCATCTCCAATCCGGCCATTGATATTTTCGCTTCTCTCTATCCAATCACCACAACGTGTAAGTGACTATGTAAAACATCAATTATAAAATTGGCATGTTGGTGCTGATTTTCTGCAGCAACAAGTTCTTAAACACAATGTGATTGAGCGTGACAAAGTTCTTGTGCCCCCTCATTGGGACTCGTGGGGCAAAATTCGTGTTCTTAGAGAGGGCTTTGATGTAGAGGGAATCAACTCAGGATGGAGTGTTGATATTTCACCGCACGTGGAAGAACCAGAGAGCGAAGGCGGGGCAGTAGAGGTTTATGAGGATGTGATCAAGGAATCAAAACGCGGCGATACGGAGGGAATTGCGCTGCTAAACAAGAATGGGGGTAAGGGTATCGAAGTCCTGGCAGTTGATACTCAGGAATTTCTCGCCACCCAACTAGAGGTCCTGGAAGCTAGAGCAGCAGAGGAAAAAGCAGCTCGGGGTGGCAAGGAAGACAAAAACAATCAGAATCATGGAAGTGGTGAGAGGGTTATCGAGCATGTTGGACCAGTGCAATTCAATGTTGGAGGAATTCAGGTCGACGCTGAAAACATGTTGGAAAGATTAAAGGTTAGTATGGTATCTTTTTATGCGCCACGTTTACTAATATTCGAAATATAGGAGAGAGAGGCTAGTAGGGCTTCGGATAGGGAGCCTTCTTTGGCTATTCAGGGTGGAGGCGATGGGAAGAGTCAAAATGAGGTTTTATCAGCATTTTTCAACTCTCTCATGAAGAAGAAAGGCACACCTGCAAAGGGAACTTCTCCAGGATCATGAGTCCTACAAAGTCTCGTATGGAAAGGGATTGCTTGGTTCTCTGGATATTATTAAATGTTTGGGTTTTACTTCCTGCGCATTCTGTTCAACAGGTTTCCCCTTTTTGTCGATACCTAATCTGTTCTGCCTGAGATATTTTCATTATGCCCCGGTGTAATCAAGGAACGGGCGCGACATGAAAGTGTTATGAGGCTATCTAATGAGATGGTAGGGGTATATGGGTGGAGGGCATATCTAAATAGCAACTCTGGATGTCTTCCAACTAGCCATGTAATATTACGGTGAGATGCACAGGATGATATTCATAGGCAGGATTAATCCATTAATCAATAATAATAGGTCCAATGAATTACAAGGGGCGGTGATTATTTTGATCACGTGGAGAGCGATGAAAGTGCAAAGAATAGGTTTTGTACTTACGTGAGCAATATAATAGACCCTTGTGGTAGGGCTAAGGCGGAAGGGTAAAGGCGGAAGGGTAAGGCCCCAGGGTTAGGGTAAAGGCGGAAGGGTAAGGCCCCAGGGTTAGGGTTTTCCGCTACTAGTGATGCGGGTGCGGTCACAAACCGTCACCCGCACGCATAAATGGGACCGCCATTGGCCGCCTGCCTATTAGTATAAAAGGTCTATTTATGTATATAGTAATGAATCAAGCAAGTCATACTCGGGTTCCACATCTATGGTAGCAACACCAAAGTTACTTCTCATTTTTTTCTGACTCTGAAAATTTCTTTTTACATACATCGAAGTAAGCTTCAGGGGAAACACTGTAGGACCCTGTTCATTAGCAAACCCACAATCTCCGCCAGACGCTCTGGACGCTTGATAGACAAACTGTTTCTCCGAGCCGGCGCCCCGCCTCGCACTTCGCGAATAAAGATTCCGGCCGGCAAGACTACGCCCGAGAATACGCCACTGACGGAGTGACCTCGCGCCAGATGCTATCCCAACGGAATACTCTTTCGCCTGACGCTCTCATGACGGGATGCTTTCTCGCCTGGTGCTTTCCCGATGGAATGTTCCATCGCCTGACACTATCCGGACTGAACGCTCCCTCGCCTGAATCTCTCTCGACGGAATAGTCTCTTGCCTGACGCTCTCGCAACAGAATGCTCTCTCGCCCGTAACTATCACCTATCTCCTGAGCCTCCTGGAGCTCTCTGAAGACTCCTATGCATATTGCTAATGCTTCTGAAGCACTCCCGACTGCTCCAGTAGCGCTCAACACACCACATTTTACCCTTCAGTGCCCTATTTTTACTAGGCATACTACTCTTTGCTTTAGTAGACACTGCTTTGTGGAGCATTCAAAACCATGATTCTATTACTAAATACTAATACTACAAGCGCTTATAAATCGCTAATTGAATATAATACAGGTGTAGGTATTTCTTCAAAGCACTCGCCGCTGCTCTCCAAAGCACTCGCCGCTGCTCTCCAAAGCACTCGCCGCTGCTCTCTGTTACGGGCCGACTCGGGGGTTACGGGGAACGGGTTCGGGAGTTCTCGGTTAGAGAACGGTAGGAGCTGGGTCAGTTTCATGGATCGCTTGGTAGGGTTGTTGGGAGTGGAGGAATTGGATTAGTAATGGTTGTTCTGTCGTATTCTTTTCGGTTCGGTGAAAACTCTGTCGATTGCGTGATCAGGAGTCATAGGGGATGAGTCATCGTAGGATTTCCTTGGGTATATTGCGCTTTCCGCCGCTTCGCCTATGCTTTCTTCTTCTCTCTTTAAGCAACGTCTTCTACTGTAAACTCTATTCAATATTATCGTTCGCCCTCACTTAGCATATCACGCTAGGCGAAACCACTTCCATATTACGCTGGTTCTCAATACACACGCTGATACCTCCTTTCTAACGAAGGCCGCTGCACCTCGCTTAATTAACTCGACAGCTACTACTGTCGCACTGCACTCGCGGAACATCAGACATCGTCGCCTCGAGACACGCTGTCATCCGCACCGCACGCCTACGTCCACCCCGACCCCACCTCCCAATAATGCGAGGAATTCAAACAACAATATGAACAAGACGCCACCCTCTTCGCCCGCATCACCAACCTCGCCCCACGCGTCGCACCGAATGACGGACGCCAACAACTCGTCGCCGCAAACGCCACCATCGACACTCAGGAAGAGCGAATCACCCAGCTCAACCTAAACCTCAACATTGCCCGCGCTGTCCCCGCCGTCCACGCTGTCCCCGCCGTCCCCGCCCCTATCGCTGCCTCCACCTTCAGGTCTGAAAAGTTCCCTGACCCAGAGAAATTCGATGGTACCCGCACTGCCTCCCGGCATCACCCAACTCCGTATGAAACCTGGTCAACGACGATAGGTTCCGCAACGGCGCAGCCAAGGTTATCTACGCTGCCACGAAGCTGGGCGCCACTGACCAGGTTGTTCCTCTTGTCAACGCCAACCCCGCTGCCCCGCTTTCTCCATCACCGCCTTCGCCGCCCACTAAGCCTCTTTCGGAGACTCCAGACTCGGCGCATCCGCCCGCCCCAACTCGCCGCCTCCGTCTGGGCGCAAAGGAGATTTTGCCACCTACTACTCCAGTTCCTCCGTGACGCGCCTACTGACTACAATGAGGGAGCAAAGATCGACGCGCTGGCCGGGCGACTCTCCGAGCGACCGCGACGCAATGGCATATCGCACGGAAAGGCCTACCACGGTTGAGGGATACGCAACCACACTGATGACCATCGACAACCAGATCCGGGGCCGAAGGGCTGAACAAAAAACTGTCCGCAACCCCATGGGCCAGTTCTCCGCTCCCCCCGTCGCCGGTCACCCATCACACAGTGCCGGAGGTCTTGCCCCCATGGACCTCTCCGCCCTCCAGGCCCGCTCCACACAACGCCCCGCCATCGAACAACGGTACACCTTTGTCAACGGTCAACGGAAGACTTCCGCCGCTGAGAAACAATGGAGGAGGGATAACAACCTCTGCATGTACTGCGCCAACCCCGGCCACGTCTTCGCCAACTGCCCATCCTCCAACCGCCCCCGTAGCAACCAACCTGTTATGAAGGCTCTCTCGGCCCCGCACCGCCGTCATCCCAGCTCCTCCGCCACTCGCCAGCCCTGCCTCCTCCGAGTCGGGTTTTCACTAGTCCCGGGCTTGATCAATGGCCCCTGCCCGGGACCACTTAATGTTTCTCCTTTGTCTGCGTTCTCTATCTCTGGTTTCTCGGTATCGTCTGTGGAGGATAAATTGGATGGCGATCATTTTGTTGCTTCTTGTAAAATAGTAAACAATAAAACTTCCATCCAAACCTACGCATTGATCGATACTGGTTGCTCGGGTTCGCATTCATTGATGAAACATTCGCTACGCCATAACAAACTCCCACTACTCCCCTCAAGTCACCTCAAGACTCAAGTCATAGATGGACGACCCATATCCTCTGGCCAAATCACCCACCTATGCTACCTACCCATGTCCCATTAACTCCCACCACGAAACCATACCTCTTTGTCACCAAGCTCTGGCTCCTACCCCCTTGTGCCGGCATCCCCCTCCAACCGCACGACGCCACAATACGCTCGACAACAAAGATAGCCTTCGACCGACTACTGCAAGGGCCATCAGAATCCGCTTGAGGAGGTTATTCCTGTTAAGGGAGTAACTCCGCCGCCCCGCTTCCACCTCGTTAGCTCCGCAGCCCTTTGCCGGTTCGCCCGAAGGGACAAGCTCCAAATCTTTAGCGTGACCCTGGAAGAAATTGACCAAGCAATTGATAGGACTCCGAAGGATGACTGGAAAACTCGGGTACCCAAACGTTACGAACGGTTTTACTACATGATGGACGAAAGCTTCGCCGACAAAATGCCACCGCGCCGACCATACGACCACACTATCCCACTCAAAGAAGGGACGGAACCACCATTCGGACCGCTCTACGGCATGTCCCGCGAAGAGCTAATTGTCCTCCGGAAGTACATCCAGGACAATCTAGAGAAAGGAACCATACGGGCCAGCTCCTCTCCCGCCGGTGCCCCCGTCCTCTTTGTCAAGAAAGCCGATGGAACCCTCCGCCTTTGTGTTGACTACCGCGGGTTGAATGAGCTAACGATAAAGAACCTGCACTTCTACCACTGATCCGAAACACTGACCGCCTTTCCAAAGCCCAATGGTACACTGCTGGACCTCCGCCAAGGATATAACCAAATCCGGATGGCTGAAGGCGAAGAATGGAAGACAGCATTCCGAACAAGATATGGTCATTTCGAATACACGGTAATGCCTTTTGGTCTCACCAACGCACCGGCTACCTTCCAACACTTCATTAACGACTGCGTTCGGGAGTACCTTGACATATTCTGCACAGCTTACTTGGATGACATTCTGATATACAGCGACACCCTCGAAGAACACCAGGCCCACGTCGAAAAAGTCCTCGAAGCCCTAAAAGCTAACGGAATACTGCTGAAGCCAGAAAAACGCGAAGTTCCACACACAAAGCACTACCTATCTTGGCCTCATCATCGAACCCAATGGCATCCGAATGGACCCCAAGAAAGTAGATACGGTACAAAACTGGACGATACCCAAAACGATTAAGGACGTACAGGCATTCCTCGGGTTTGCTAACTTCTATCGCCGATTCATATACGGGTTCTCCAAGCTCGCTGCGCCATTGAGTGAACTAACAAAGCATGATAAAACATGGGCATGGACAAGCGAAACTCAAGCCGCGTTCAACGCTCTCAAAGAAGCCTTCACCACCGCCCCTATTCTTGCCCATTTTGACCCTGAGAAGGAAATCATTGTGGAAACCGACGCTTCAGACTACGTCTCCGCTGGCATATTATCTCAATACGACGAGCTACTTTCCAAGAAACACTCTCCTGCCGAACGAACTACGAAATTTACGACAAAGAACTATTGGCAATCATCCGATTCAAGAATGGCGCCCGGAACTGGAAGGTGCAGCACACCCAATCGCCGTGATATCTGACCATAAAAACCTCGAGTACTTCATGAGCACAAAACAACTTAACCGAATACAAGCACGGTGGGCCGAATACCTTTCCCGATTCAACTTCATTATCAAATACCGCCCAGGAAAACAAGGCGGAAAACCGGATGCACTGACAAGAAGATCAGGAGATCTCCCTGGGGAGGGGGATGAAAGACGGTTGCACCAGAGTCAGGTCATCCTGAAGAAGGAAAACGTTGAAACCAAGCTAAGTTTGTTGGCGGGTTCTTTATCAAACGAACCCGCTGAAAAGAATGCCTCACTGAACGAGCTATTTGACGAAGGATACAGGGCTGACCCATTCCCACAAAGGATCATCGAAATGCGAAGCAAGGGCAAGCAACAGTCAAAGGAAATCTCTCTCGCCGAATGCACGGAAAACGAAGGACGGTTACTCTATCGCGGAAACCTCTATGTCCCCGACCACGATCCCCTGAAACTCAAAATCCTCAAACTATACCACGATGCCCCCTCTGCCGGACACCCGGGACGCGAGAAAACCTTTGAGCTAATCAGCAGGGACTACTACTGGCCCCGCATGAGAGACTACATCGGCCGCTACGTTCGGAACTGCCATACCTGCCGACGAAGTAAACCAAGCACTCCACGGAAACTCGGCGCATTCGACCCCTACCAATACCCGAACAACCGTGGCAGGAAGTATCAATGGACTTCACAGGGCTACCGGAAAGCGAAGGGTATGACGCAATCATGGTAATCGTTGATAGGCTGACAAAGATGCGACACCTCCTACCCTGCAACACCACTGTCAATGCAGAAGAGGTTGCCCAATTATACCGCTAAACGCTCAAACTTCACGGCATCCCTACGCATGTTACCTCTGATCGCGCACACAGTTCACTGCCAAATTCTGAAGGAATTGTGTAGACACCTCGAATCGGCAAGGATGTCCACCGCCTTCCACCCGAAACCGACGGTCAGACCGAAAGACTCAACGCCGTGATGGAACAATACCTACGGCGCTACATATCGATCAAGAAACCGATTGGGCCAAGTGGCTCCATGGCCGAATTCTCTGCTAACAACCAGATCTCCGCCTCCACAAAAGCCACGCTCTTCTTCGCCAACTTCGCTTCCATCCGCTTTACAATCGACATCAAGCCTTCCGACAAAACGCCGCCGCCTAGACGCCAAAGACTTCGCCAAAATGGCGAACTCCACGAATACCTCCGCACAAATATCCGAACAGAGCGCAGGACCAGCAAGAGCAGTCTACCAATGCGAGACGGACCCCCGCGCCGGTATACGAGGTCGGCGACATGGTTTTCGTTTCGGCAAAGAACATTCGTACCACCCGCAACTCAAGGAAGCTCGACTGGAAAAAACTTGGCCCATTCCCTATCAAGACGGTAGTATCCCCATACGCCTACCGAAATGACTTACCCCAGAAGACGTAAGACGCACCCTGTCTTCCACGCCTCCTCGCTTCGACTCTACGCACGCGATCCCGCATCCGGTCAGATACAACCACCACCGCCACCCGCCATCGCTGAGCAGGAGGAAGAATACGAGATCGGCGGAGATTCTGGATTCTGGCGGAAACGGCGAACAATGGCTTGCAGATTCGTCAAATGGACGGATATACAGACCCACCTGGGAACCCGCCACCTACCACAACGATATCATTGCCGATACCTTCCACGCACAATACCCTTAAACCGACCACTCGAACGGAGGCTAGCGTTAAGCTCGCAGGAGCTCGCGCTTGAAGGGGGCTACTTTCATCGCTGCAGAGGGTTGTTGGGAGGAATTGGATTAGTAATGGTTGTTCGTCAGATTCTTTCGGTTCGCGAAAACTCTGTCGATTGCGCGATCGTGAGTCATAGGGATGAGTCATCGTAGGATTTCAGATATTAGGGGCTTTCCGTCGCTCATGCTTCTTTCTTCTCTCTTTAAGAACGCCTTCATCAGAACTCTATTCAATATTATCGTCATCACTTAAAGATATCACGCCAGGCGAAACCACTTCCATATTACGCTTTCTCAATACACACGCCGATACCTCTTTTCTAACGAAGGCCGCTGCACTCGCTTAATTAACTCGACAATTACCATACTGTCGCACTCGCACTTCGCGGAACATCGCACATCGCCGCCCTCGAGAGTAGGTACGTGAGCGAAAACTCTTCACCTCGCAAGGGGTCAGGGTCAGGGTTCGGGTTATCGGCTTGATACCGATAGATACTGCGCGAGGTTTCCTAACGACGAGATATCGGGCGAGCATTTAACGGAAACAGATCAGAATGGCTTCGACTAGTATGTATGCTTGGCGCGCTACATTGGATGGGGACCACAAGACACAACCGAGGTTATACAACTCGGTCAGAGAGGTTCAAAGACAGAAACTAGAGTGTATTCCTATATAACAGGAAGTTCGGATAAGGAGAAAAGTAGGAAAGAACAAAGGGAAATTGCAGCCATATATATATCCTCAAACCCGATGACTAACTCGTGTGACGGAAACCCATAGAAAGAAAGAACCCAAACATGAACGAAATCCCTAAAGAAACTTAACCAACGAAAACCCGACTACTAATCCTTCTCCTTCCCGAACTTCCCCTCAGGTCTTGGCACGCCGTTACAGATCAGGTCCCCCTCTAAGGCCTAGCTCCTGCTAGGCTGAGGCTTGCGTGGATACCGGGTATGGAACTCTCGGACGGCGTCAGGGGCATGTTCCAGGTCTTCCGCAGGTTACCAGGAAGGTTCGGCATATCCTATGTAGCGGGTTAGGTACCAGAGTCGGCCATTGCGGCGGCGGGAATCCAGGACAGCGTCGACTTTCCCATTCCTCCTCGCCTCAACTTCTACTGGCGGAGGCGGTGGTTGTTGTCCGGCAGACGGGGTTCCCGGTAAGGGACAGGAGTGAGACGTGGAATACTGGGTGGACTTTCATGGATGCCGGCAGGTCGAGTTCGTAGGCGTAGGGGCTGACCATTCTGGTTATCGTATAGGGGCCGATCTGTTTCCAGTCCAGTTTCTTGGAGGGTCGCTTGGTCTCGGGTGGCTAACCATACCTTATCTCCGACGGAGTACCTGGGGCGGAACACGATGGCGCGTTGGCAAACTCTTGGATCATCTGGGACTCTTCATCTCATCACGGAGGAACTCGGTCTGGGGACATGTCACGTGCCAATCCGTTGGCTTGGTCTTCGGCGGTGGTTTTTCCATGCGTCAGGGGTCCAAAGGACATCCGGGGGTGCCTGCCATAATTGGCTTCGAACGGGGACAGGTGCGTGGTTTCCGAGACGTGGTTGTTGGTAGCGAACTCGGCGAGGGGGAGGAAGCGAGACCAGTCATCTTGTTGGTAAGAGACGTAGGCGCGGAGGTACTGTTCCATCACGGCGTTGATCCTTTCCGTCTGGCCGTCCGTCTGTGGGTGGAAAGCTGTCGAGAACCGGGGCGAGATTTCCAAGCGGGAGCAGAGAGATTTCCAGAAGTCCGAGGTGAATTGTGTTCCTCGGTCCGAGACAATGGTTTCCGGGAGGCCATGTAGTTTCCAAACGTAGTCCACAAACAGGTCGGCCAAGGTGGGAGCATCGCATTCTTCGGTGGTCGGGATCAGGTGTCGCATCTTGGTCAATCGATCGACTACTACCAGGATAGCATTATAGCCGTTGCTTTCCGGAAGGCCAGTGACGAAGTCCATTGACAGGTCGGTCCAGGGACCATCAGGGATCGGGAGTGGGCGGAGAACACCTTGGGGTCTGTTGCGGGGGGCTTTGCTTCGGCGACAGGTATCACAGTTCTGGACGTATTGGTCAACATACTTCCTCATGGTGGGCCAGTAATAACTGTGGGACAGGAGTTCCAAGGTCTTGGCTCTTCCGGGGTGGCCGGCGGAGGGTTTGTCATGGCTTCAGAGGAGCCACAGTTTCAACGGTCGTAGTCGTGACGACGAGGCCGCGGTACAGGAGGATGCCTTCGGGGGTCTTGGAGCATTCGCCCAACGAGATCTTCCGGAGTGTTGGGTTCCGTTGGCGGCATGGCGAGGACTTTATGGGGAAACTATCTGTCAGTAAGTTGGCCATGAGTTCTTGAGCAGAATACGTTCTTCCAAATGCGGTTCATTTGACAAAGCACCGCTAACAAACTTAGCTTGATTCCAGGGTCCAAATTTTCGCTTTCAAAACCACCTGACTCTGTTGTTGTAACCTTTCATCCTCCCAGGGAGGTCTCCTGATCTCCTAGTCAAAGCGCCTGGTTTTCCCTTGTTTACCCTGGCCTGAACTGGATAACGGCGAAGCGGGACAGGAACTCGGACCAACGGGCTTGACGGCGGTTCAGCATCTTGGTGGACATGAAATATTCCAGGTTTCGGTGATCGCTGATGACTTTGATGTCGAACTGGGCAGATTCAAGGTAGTGTCGCCATTCTTCGAAGGATTTAATTACCGCAAGGAGTTCCTTATCATAAATCTCGTAGTTGCATTCCGCAGGGGAGTGCTTCTTTGAGAAGAATGCAACGGGGTGCAGGATTCCTTCATCATCACATTGGGACAGGACGGCGGCGGAGACATAGTCGGAAGCGTCGGTTTTCACGATGCTTTCCTTGGTCGGGTCAAAGTGCTTGAGGATCGGGGCCGAGGTGAACGCTTCTTTCAGGTTCCGAAATGCTTCATCTGCCAGGGGTGACCATTGGAATTTGACACCTTTCTTGGTCAGTGCCGTCAGGGGGGATACCACTTTGCTGTAGCTACGGATAAAACGCCGATAGAAGTTCGCGAAGCCAAGGAATATTTGTACATCTTTGACGTTCGCCGGGGTTTCCCAATCCTGGATCGTGTTGACCTTCTTAGGGTCCATGCTAATGCCGGCGGGGGAAAGAATCATGCCGAGATATCTGGTCTCTTGGACATGGAATTCGCACTTCTCGGGGTTCAGGTGTACTTGGTTTTGTTCCAGGAGGGTCAGGATCTTTCGGACGTGTTCCCTGTGTTGTTCCAGGTTGTCAGAGTAGATGAGGATATCATCCAAGTAGGCGGTGCAAAAGTCGTCGAGGTGTGGGCGTAGAACGTCGTTTATCCAGTGCTGGAAGGTGGCCGGGGCATTGGTGAGTCCAAATGGCATCACGTTGTACTGGTAGTGGCCAAGACGGGTCCGGAATGCAGTTTTCCACTCATCTCCTTCCTTGATCCTGATCTGGTGGTAGCCAGACCGCAAGTCGAGTTTGGTGAAGAACTTGGCGCCGACAGGTGCGCTCATCGCGTTTCGGAGAACAGGGGCAGTGGATGTCGGTTCTTCACGGTGATTGCGTTGAGTTTCCGGTAATCCACACATAGACGGAGGGAGCCATCAGACTTCTTAACGAACAGTATCGGGGCGCCGGCAGGGGACTCGGAGGCACTGATAAAACCATTGGCCATGTTTTCGCGGATGTATTCTCGGAGGGCCAGGAGCTCAGCTTGGGTCATGTTGTACATGGGGCCGAAGGGGGGTGACGTTCCCGCTTTCGCGACGATTTCGTGGTCGCGTGACGGTGCGCGACAGGACGTTGGCAGCGGATTTCAAGAACAGCGGGAGAACCCATGGTGTTCGAGGGACGTGGGCCAGGGGTCAGCGGCTCGAGGGCAGCGCCGATAGCTCGCAGCGCGCAGAACACCATGCCTCTTCCTTTACGGAGGAGACGGGTGAACTGGAATGCCTTGAGGGCGGCAACATGGATCGGGGCAAGGGGTGGAGACATCCGGGACGTGATTCCCTGGGCAGTGACTGGCTGTCGGGAGACAGAGCATTGGCGGACATAGGAGGGCGACGAGAAGATGATTTGGTTCTGTCGGGGCCAAAGGACGAGGTCGTGGTGGCGCATCCAAGGGATTCCCATCACGATCGGGTAGTGACCCAACTTGGTGACGAGAAAAGGAGCGTATTCCAGGTGGCCTTGGATGTTCAGAGCCAGCTTGACGATGTGGGTGATGGCGCCAGACTCAACTGGTCGGCCGTCAATCACCTGCAGATGGCGAGGAGTCCGGAGGGGCGTCAGAGGAAACCGCGAGCGGGCTTAACGCAGATCGATGGCGTAGCCCGAGGCCCCTGTATCAATCAGGGCCTGGGTCGGAACTGGTACTTGGCCCTCTTCGGAGATGGAACAAGCGACGACCAACTGATCTTCGCTCAACTCTTCTTCGGTGTGGGGGATTGTCGACAGGATCATGGTATGTGGTGCCGGGGCGGGGGAGACAGGTGCGGGTGTGGGTGACGGGGCGGGCCCCTCTGGTGTGTCGGGGTCTACCAGAGGGGCTGACCTTTTAACTGTTGTTGGGGGGTCATCTGGGCGTCTGGCTTACGCCAGCTGGTCATGGTGCGAGGATTCTGGGTGAGGGGGGCGGAGCGACGGGGTTGGCGGCTGGAGGCAGGGACGGAGGCTTGGGTGAATTGAGAGGCATGGGCCTCGAGGTTCTTGGTATAGGGCCAGAGTTCCTGCTTTACGTAGCACTGGTACTTCCCGTAGTTGCGGTTGACTCGGTCGAGTTCCTCCTGAGAGTCGTTGAAGGCGACTTCCCAGGCGACGAGGTCTTCGAGGAGGATCTCGATGTTGACGGCGGAGACAGCGGAGGACTGGAGGCTGGTCTCGAGCTCAGTTCGCACTGATTCGAGTTGGGACTGAGCGGCGGCAAGGTTCGCGGTGGAGGCCTCAAGAGACCAGGAAAGATCTTCGTTGGTGGCCTTGAGGGCCTTGATTTCGGTGGTGAGATCAGTGATGATCTCCTGGTAGACGATGGTGGTGGGGGCAGGAGCAGGAACGACGGGTTCAGGGACGGGGGCGGCAGGGTCGGTGGAAGCGATGGTGGTGAGGGTGGTGAGACAGTCCTCAATGAGGTCGTATGTCTCGTTCCACTCCAGACCGTCTTCTGGCTGGGGGAGAGGGGTCTCTCGGATGAAATCCGACAGGCGGCCCAAGAGGGCGGCCAGGTCGGGGCGGGACATGGTGTTGTGCCGGTTGGTGTGAGGGGATCCGAACTTAGTGTTACGGGCCGACTCGGGGGTTACGGGGAACGGGTTCGGGAGTTCTCGGTTAGAGAACGGTAGGAGCTGGGTCAGGGTTACGTAGGTGAAAACTCTTCACCTCGTGCGGGGTCAGGGTCAGGGTTCGGGGTTATCGGGCTTGATACCGATAGATACTAGGCGAGGTTTCCTAACGACGAAATATCGAAGGAGACGAACGGGAACAGGATCAGAATGGCTTCGACTAGTATGGTATGCTAGGCGAGGCCAAGGGTTACTAGGACGGGGACCAAGGGGCACAACCGGGAGGTTATACAACTCGGGTTCGTAGAGGTTCAAAGACAGAAACTAGAATGTATTCCTATATAACAGGAAGTTCGGATAAGGAGAAAAGTAGGAAAGGACAAAGGGAAATTGCAGCCATATATATATCCATCAAACCCGATGACTAACTCGTGTGACGGAAACCCATAGAAAGAAAGAACCCAAACATGAACGAAATCCCTAAAGAAACTTAACCAACGAAAACCCGACTACTAATCCTTCTCCTTCCCGAACTTCCCCTCAGGTCTTGGCACGCCGTTACACTCTCCAAAGCACTCGCCGCTGCTCTCCAAAGCACTCGCCGCTGCTCTCCAATGCACTCGCTGGTGCCCTAAAGATCTTCCTCCTTGCGACCCTCAAAATCCTCCTCTTCATTTTCTTTGCCTTCCTCTTCCGCTTCAATATCGTGAAGCTAGGTGTGAACCACCTCTTCCTGGCCACCACCGTTGTCCGAATCAGAGATATCCCCTCGAGCACTCGGTACTGTTTTCCGAACATTCCGGAATGCCGCAAGATCCGCCGGTGAATCTTTGTCATATTGTTATGGCGTCACGGGACGTAATAGAATAAGCGATGGTGGAGTGAAGAGAAGTGTGGTTGCACTCGTCAACGGATGAGTCATGGGTTGTTCTATTGGTTTCTATTCGGTTCCATTATATTCTATCGGTTTCCTTAAGCAATTGTATTTGTCATATTCGGACAGGGGTTATTCGGTTATATAAAGAGACCTGTGTTCGCTCTCTGTCTAGTTTCTCTTCCTTTCCTTTTTTCTTCACGCAACCTTCAGATCTTCTCCGTAACGCTGCTTTCCTCCCGACCGCCTTGAGAGTTCTCCGTCGACGACTGGATACATGCTTTCTAGAGAGCCTTCGCCGCTTAGATTCTACGTTACGACACCCAGTCTCCTCCCACCCCCTTTTCACCGAGCTTGATACCCTCACGGACGCGCCTATCACTCACCAACTCCTGCCAAATCGACGGCCACCGCCAGACGGTCGCTCCTCCTCCTCGCTGCTCATCGCACGAAGACCACACGCTGGGTCCGCAGACACCGTCAGTAACTCTCAGGTTAGCGAGCCCTCTGCCAAAGCGCTGACAGTTCTGAAAGTTTCACTTCCCTACGGTCGCAAAACATTTCTCAAATTTACCCGGCGCCACCACGCGACCTTACCCTCTTTTTACGGCCCTAGCCAGAACCCATTCTAACCGGCGCGCCCGATCCCCTCACCACTCCATACCTGGCCTCCGGACCACCCCTCAACCACCACGGTCGGCACTTTCGATTGCGACCACCCATTCCTACCGATTAGATCCCCAACTCACCTTTATTTTTGCACGCCCCCAGAGCCTCCATACCTACTGGTCTCCTGCACCACCCTCAACACCACGGTCGGCACTTTCGGACATGACCACCCATTCTTACCGAGTTGGCAACCCCAACTCACCACTTTCAACTGAGCGCCCGCTCCCCTCACCCCAATACTTACCGGTCCCCCGAGACCACCCACTCAACACCACGGTTGGCACTTTCGATTGCAACCCACCACTCTTACCCGCCTCGCTGCCTGACTAGCAGATGCCCGAGGCACCACTCTTGACCCACCCCCCCTCGCCACCCCGACGCTGTTGCGGTTGGCCTTTCCTGCCTTCGCGCGCGTGGTTTTTCCCAGTCCTGTTAAGGTTCGTCCACAGATACGCATAATCGTAAACGTTGCAGAATGATGCCGCTTCAGGTTGAACGCCACGTTTAGGATCGCGCTTCGCTTATACGTAGTTGACGGAGAAGTTTGGGGTTTATTCTACGACGGGGTTTCTTTGTTTGTCACTTACTCTCGCTACCTGTACACTCGCGTTATTTCCTCTTCGCGACCCATTCTGCTCGCCATTGAGCTTTGTTATTCATTCTTTTCCTTCGTCTCGCTGTTTGCTAGTGGTAGCTGTAGTTCGGTAAGATAGGCGCGATACGCCCGCGCCTACGCAATATAACGCTCTTCTCTCTCTTGCATCTTCTCCGTAACGCTGCTTTCCTCCTGGGCCCGACCGCCCTTGAGAGCCTCCTCGTCGACGACTGGATACATGTGTTTCTAGAGCCTTCACGCGCTTAGATTCCCATGTTACGACACGAGTCTCCCCTCCCACCCCCTTTTCACCGAGTTGATACCTCACGGACGCGCCTATCACTCACCAACTCCTGCCAAATCGACGGCCACCGCCAGACGGTCGCTCCTCCTCCGCTGCTCATCGCACGAGCACCACACACGCTGGTCCGCACACCGTCAGTAACTCTCAGGTTAGCGAGAGCCCTCTGCCAAAGCGCCGACAGCTCGAAAGTTTCACTTCCTACGGTCGCAAAACATTTCTCAAATTTACTTGCGTCACCACGCGACCTTACCCTCTTTTTACGCCCTAGCCAGAACCCATTCTAACCGGCGCGGCCCGATCCTCACCACTCCATACCTGGTCCTCCGGCACCCCCCTCAACCACCACGGTCGGCACTTTCGATTGCGACCACCCATTCCTACCGAGTTGGTATCCCCAACTCACCTTTTATTTTTTGCACGGCCCCCCCAGAGGCCTCCATACCTACTGGTCTCCCAGACCACCCCCTCAACACCACGGTCGGCACTTTCGATTGCGACCACCCATTCTTACCGAGTTGGCAACCCCAACTCACCACTTTCAACTGAGGCGGCCCGCCCCCCTCACCCCAATACTTACCGGTCCCCCGAGACCACCCACTCAACACCACGGTTGGCACTTTCGATTGCAACCCACCACTCTTACCCGCCTCGCTGCCTGACTAGCAGATGCCCGGCGACCACTCTGACCCACCCCTCGCCACCCCTGACGCTGTGCGGTTGGCCTTTCCTGCCTTCGCGGCGTGGTTTTTCCCAGTCCTGTTAAGGTTCGGCCCACAGATACGACACCGGGAAACGTTGCAGAATGATGCCGCTTCAGGTTGAACGCCACGTTTAGGATCGCGCTTATACGTAGTTGACGGAGAAGTTTGGGGTTTATTCTACGACGGGAAGGTTTCTTTGTTTGTCACTTAGTCTCTGCTTACCTGTACTGCGTTATTTCCTCTTCGCGGGACCCATTCTTGTGTCGCGCCATTGAGTCCGCTTTGTTATTCATTCTTTTTCCTTTGTCTCGTTGCTTAGTCGGTGGTAGCTGTAGTTCAGTAGTATAGTTGTGCGATACGCCCGCCTACGCAATATAACGTTCTCTCTCTTGCATCTTCCCCGCTGACGACGTTTTTCCTCCTGGGACCGACCTCCCTTGAGAGCCCTCCTCAAGATAACGCTGGATTCCCAGAGTTCTAGCATCGCCACGGCCGCTAGTTCCCATGCTATGACACGAGTCTCCCTCTCCACCCCCATTCACCGAGTTGTTACTTACGGACGATGCCTAACACTCACCAACTCCCGCCAAAGCGACGCCACCGTAGACGGTCGTTTCTCTAGGCCGCTTCATCGACGAAGACCACACACGCTGGTCCGCACACTGTCAGTAACTCTCAGGTTAGCGAGCCTCTGCCAAAGCGCCGACAGCCCGGAGTTATCGCCTCTACGGTCGCGGTAAACATTTCTCAAATTTACCCGGGTCACCACGCGACCTTACCCTCTTTTCCGCCCTAGCTAGCCACCCATTTTTAACCGGCGCGTCCGATCCTCACCCCATCAACCTACCGGCGCCACTCAACCACCATGGCCGCACTTTCGACACGACCACCCATATTTACCCGAAACTGGCGTCCCTAGCCACCCTTTACTTGCACGGCCACCCCAGAGGCCTCCCCCGAGACCACCCCTCAACTACCACGGCTGGCACTTTCGATTGCAGCCCATACTCATACAACCGCTTCGCTGCCTGACAAGCAGACTCCCGAAGCACCAACTTGACAAAACAACCACCGCTTTCACGCCTCGGCCCTTCGTCGACTCCCCATCCAATGATCCAACGATCACGGTACCCCAGCCCCAGGTTAACCTCGCCATGACCTAGCACTTTCACCGGTGACCTGAGAGCTTGTGTTCTGGAACCCGCTAAGAGGACCCCGCTGCTCAACGGAGTGGAGTGCGGACTTAGATGTCCTTGGAGAAGAGTTTGGTTTTATTCTTACTACGGGGAGGTTTCTTTGTTGTCGCTTAGATTCTGCTTACCTGTACCACGCGTTATTTCACCCCCTCTTCGCGGGTTCCATATTGTGTCGCGGCCATTGAGTCGTTAGCAGTTTACTTTTCCTTTGTCGTTTCCGTTTGTCTTTCGCTTGGGTTAGTCGGTGGAGGTTGTAGTTAGGGTAGTCCGGTGCGCGATAAGCCTTTGGCTTCTATGCGAATAAAAATCTCTCTCTCTCTCTTGTATTTTAAGGAATCCAAAGTCTTTAGCCCTCTATAGTCTATAGTCTACGATCTTTTGGTCTCATCGGCCAAAAGGGTTTTACGGTTTCTCGTTCGCTTAGAGTCTACCTCTAAGTCCTTCGCTTCGGCTGTGTTTCTTGGACCTCCACTGTTTCTGCCTCGCCTACGGGCCCCACGTAACACTCGGCCTGGGAAAGTCTACAATAAGCTATGAGCTCTACAGCAACTAAAGCCGGTTAATCCTGCAGGCAAAAGGTTGTGTGACAACCAAGCGGCAGATTACCTCTAGGCTTTGACTAAGGGTAGCACTGAAAGGGGCTTGGAAACTCCCACTGGCGCTTAAAGGAAAGCGGGGTAGCGGTGGAATGTTTGCAAGCACCGGAACTCAGTCCCACCGGAACATAGTAGGAAAACTTGGAGCAGAGAATAGAAGGCTTTGGAGTATAAGTACTCGGCCGCATTCCCGCCCATTTAGTTCTCCATCAATCCTCAGACCTCTCGGAAGAGCAGAAGCAAGAGCCTTGAGATTATTCTCTAAGTTCTAGCAAGAAGAATCTTGAACCTGTAACCTGATTTCTATTCTGCCCGGCCGTTTCTATTCTATTACAGTCTAGTAGTCTAGGACCCCCGTGACACTTACCTGTACTTCGCGTTATTTCCCCCTCTTCATGGGACCCATTCTTATGTCGCGGCCATTGAGTCGTTTGCTACTTATTCTTTTTCCTTTGTCTCGCGTTGCTTGGGTTAGTCGGCGGTAGTTGTAGTCCGGGTAGTATAGTTGCGCGATAAGCCTATGGCTTCTATGCGAATATAAAGTCTCTCTCTCTCTCTCTCTTGTATGTTAAGGAATACGAAGTCTTTATTCCTCCATAGTCTATAGTCTACGATCTTTTGGTCTCATCGGCCAAAAGGGTTTTAAGGTTTCTTCTTCGCTTAGAGTCTACCTCTAAATCCATCGCTTCGGCTGTGTTCCTTGGACCTCCTCTGTTTTGCCTACGGGCCCCACGTAACAATCACGTCCCAGATCTCTCCGCTCCGCACCTCGATCCATATTGCCGCCCTCAAGGCGTTCCAGTTCACCAGTCTTGTAAGAGGTATATTGAGAGGTATTAAGAGAAGGAACGACTCTGAGACACACCATCACCTTCTGGCCGCACCTACGAGACCCGGTGTGGCCAGTATGCACCGGAGTGCGGAGTTGCGGAATCGCACCTTAAAAGACGAGTTTGTGACCCCTGATTTAACCCCCGGAGCTTCAAACTGCCAGAAGAAGGTCATATAGCTCTGTAGGATATATGAGGGAAGAGTCGGTTCAATCGGATTAAGATTCGGACCAATCTCGAGGAAACGAGGCCCCCGGCCCGCTAACTCTGTACCTATCGATAGTATTTATAGACGTCGAGTATTTCCACGGTGTGAGAAAGCGATGTGGGAAAGGTTAGACGTGAGCGCCCGACCTCCAAGTACCGAAAAGGAAGGAACTGATGAATATGAGCAACTGACGGACAAACGAGGGAACAACGAGGCGGAGTGCATACATGAAAGGATTCTAGATGGGGTGATTATAGACGCCGTTATTATAGAGGGCGATTAGATGAATGGGGCGGGATAGATTTACTTGGCATGTTTTCAGGGTCTTCAGGAAGCCCCGATCTTTTGTACTAGGACTTAGAGTCGTTGCCTCGAGAAACAAACAAGGGGTATAAATACTTCGTCATTCTCTGACTAGCTAAAATCATCAACGGCGATATCAGAGTCTTAACAATATAATAATCATTCTATGCGAGCAAACTCTTTGGCACGCTTCTATCTAAAAACCACTTTGAATATTACTTCTATCTTCGTCGATTACTTTTACCGCTATCATTATCCTTACTGATATTAGCGAATAATTGTGACTCTGTGCTCTACCTGAATCCTTCGTCGAAATCAGGATCGAGTGCCAGTGTACTTATAAACTCGCAAAGGCCATATCAAACGAGAAGGGATTATATCTGACGAGGACTGAGAAGACTGTGGAACTGCTACCTCTGTAGTTGTCGTCCGCACTTTGAGCTCCCGAAAGAGTACCCGTATCGGACAGTGTATAACTCGGAACAGAGTATATTGTTACTCCCACGATTCACCTGGCGTAACGGAGTCGCTACCAAATTACCCCATCATGTCTCTCTTCTCAGGACAGTTCAATAGACTCCAACTGGGAGCAGTCTCGGAGGTGGACGATACCATGATGGAACCCATCACAAGAGAGAGGGAGATGAGCGCAGACCCTCTCTCGGCAGGATTCCAAATGCCACGGAACCAAGGGACACGCCCAGCCCTGGTATCCAAGAACGTTTTAGAAATCCTAGAAGAAATGCACCGTAAGGGTGATAGCCAATGGCAGTACCTCCACGGAGCCGGCAAGCGCTTATGGAGGGAGGTGGAGGAAATCCGCCAACTAGCCCTAGAAAACCTCAGTCAAGTCGATACCAAGACCTTCAAGACCGCACAAGCCCATGGTAAGCAGTCAAATACGATGTTTGAACTCATGGCTTCGCTGGAACAGCAATCAGAGCAAATTCGTACCCAAGACCGAGAGGCCATTGATCAGGCCCATCAGCAGACTCAGGTCCAACTGCGGGAAGCGGAGAGACGGTTAGAGGTGATGAATGCAGAGAAGGCAAGGGACAAGGAGGAACGGCGGGCGTTGATGCAGGAATTTAGGCAGTATACAGCCGGACAGGATCAGAGGTGGAAATCTCTGGAAGAAAACTTAGCAAGATCGGAGGCACGTTTCCAGCCTCAACCACCGAACACACCGCCCGAGCCATAACCACTCCCAGTACAGCCACCACCAGCAGAAGCACCAATATATGAGCTAAGCCCAGCAGCAGGAGGAGGAGGCCAGCAGCCACCAGTCCCTCCCAATGTCGCGAACCAAGCAGCCGGAGGCGGAGGGCCACCATCAAGCAGCAGTGTATCCACCCGCAAATCCTTAGGGCCCAATAGGAAGACATGGAATGGAATTCAAGGCGGCCTGGGGGAGCAGATCTGGTAGAGTCAGAGGAGGAAATGGACCGTGATTCGCTGGCTAAGAAACTCTTTGAGTTTGACAACTCCCGCAAGTACAACCTCCGACACTGGTTTCTTGAATGCGAGATATATTTCGAGCAGACGCCAAGAAAGTTCCAAACCGACAAGACAAAAGTCCTCTTTGCCAGCACATACACCACCGGGCTGGCAAAGAAATGGTTTATGGACTATCACCAAACTAAGCTAAGGGGCCCAACACCCCTGGCTTACTATACCTGGGAAACATTCAGGGAGGAGATAACCAAACAGCTCCTCACATCTCAGGAATCGATGGGAAAGGCTCTGAAAATGAGTCAATTCAAGTACATCAGCAACATAGGAGATTATCTCACCCGGATGGAAATCATGAACCAGCATGCTTGGATGAAGGGCGCTTCATATCGGACGACCCTTCTGAAGGGATTACCCGAGGCCATCAGGGAACAGCACTCGAGGTTCGACCCGGCGGAGGACGATGCGGACTTTGTTAGACAGTTGGAGCGGGTAGGGAGGTCCTACGAGGCATACGTGGAGCAGGAAAGAATATTTGGAAAAGAAGGCAACTCGAGGGGATCACATAGCACTGGCAGCGGTAGGAAGCGAGGCTTCCAAGGAAAAGGGTCACCACAAGGGGACAAGAAGGAGGCGTTGGGAGCAAAGGACACGAAAACAACCACGAGAAAAGGCGACAAGCCTAACTTCTCCAGCTAAGCGAAGGCCACAGAAGGAGTCTCCAAGCTGCTCCAGGACCAGCGGAAGACCGACGGAGTATGCATACGCTGTGGTAAGAAGGGACATTTGGGGAAGTGGGGCCGATCGGATGCCAATAGCTCCGCCTCTATCTCCGCCGTCAGCCGCAAGAGAACCTCCGACGACGATGTCGAAATGGAACCTGCGCTGCCAGCACCCCGGAAACAAGCACGCCACCGAGACAGGAGCACCGCTGAAGTATCGGTGGCCAACTGTTCTCCCAGGGAGGCCTTTGTCCAGGAACGAGGATCGCAGTCAGAGGAGGATTATGATATGGAACGGGATTTTTAGAAAGAGACTCTGATGAGTCAGGTCAAGAGCTCCCTCAGATTCCAATGTTATCACTGACAGAGATAACACAAAAAAATATGAAAAGAAAAAGACCGACCGAGGGGGTATCCTCGGCGAATAAAAAACATAAACCAACACAAGAACCCATTCACGGCTCTCGACCTATTATTCCTTTGTTTCTTCCATTTTCCGATTTTTCATGTCCTTGCAATGTTTTGTTTGACACTGGAGCAACCGGCCCAGTTCTTTCCACTCATTTTTTTACAAGATATAAAGTCCCGAAGGTTCAACGAGACGTCCTGGCCAGGGTAGTAGGATTCATAGGAGAAGTTATCGCAGGTACGGGACATGCCTTTACTGAATTAATTACCATTTCCCCTCGGGGGCATCAAACTAAACTATCGTTTGAAATAGCTCCTCTATCACTTAACATTGACGCTATGCTACCTCACTGGTGGTTAAAAGAGCATAAGCTGGTAATAGGGGCAAATGGGGAAGTATCCTTCGCTGGGGAGAACTGTAAGAACCGATGCTTCACTGACAAGGAACCGTACATAGAAATGGACAAGGCGGTCCTGAAGGATCCAGAGGCCCAGTTCTTGGGACACATCGCACTGATAGCCGATGAAAGGGCGGACCTCCGAAATAAGATCCCAGCCATCTATCACGAGTTCCTTAAAGTCTTCCTCCCATCGGAAACAGACAAGCTACCTCCGCACCGCCCTACGACCATGCGATCAATTTGGAGTCTGGTCAGCAACCCCCTTGGGGTCCCGTCTACTCCTTCTCAGAGGTCGAGTTGCAAACTCTTAGGGAATACTCTCAAGGGGTGGCGTAGATGTATGTATTCCACAGGGTACGATTAGCGACAGTAGTAGCTGTCGCGTTAGTCAAGCGAGGTGCAACGGTCTTCGTTAGAAGAAAGGTATCAGCGTATGTATTGAGAACCATCGTAAATATAGAAGTGGCTTCGCCTAGCGTGATATGCTAGGTGAGACCGAGCGATAGTATTGAGTACAATTATAGTAGAAGACGTTGCTTAAGGAGAGAAGAAGAGAAACAGAGACGAAGCGAGGGAGAGCCCTCTGATATACCCAAGGAAATCCTACGATGACTCATCCCCAATGACTCACGATCACGCAATCGACAGAGTTTTCACCGAACATACAGGAGCACGACAGAACAACCATTACTAACCCCAACTCCCCTACTCCCAACTACTCTACCAAGCGATCCATGAAAAATACCTTGAGAAGATGATTCGGTTAGGGAAGATCAGGCTGAGTAAGTCACCGGCTGGAGCCCCTATCCTGTTTGTGAAGAAGAAGAATGGTAGCCTGCGACTTTGTGTCGACTACCGTGGACTTAACCGCGTCAGTATCAAAAACCGGTACCCGCTACCACTGATGGATGGGCTTCGGGACCGAGTAGTAGGCGCGGTTATCTTCAGCAAGATCGACCTGAAGGAAGGCTACAACCTCATCAGGATCAAGCAAGACGACGAGTGGAAAACAGCGTTCCGCACGAGGTACGGACACTACGAGTACCTGGTTATACCTTTTGGTTTGGCAAACGCCCCGGCCACTTTTGAGAACATGATGAACGATGTCCTCAGAGAATTCCTTGATCAAGGAGTGGTGGTATACTTGGACGATATCCTGATTTACATCAGCAAAAAATTTGGTTCGGTCTGACGTGCTTGGGCGTACCCAGGCGCACCAGGCGCACCAGGCGCATGAGAAGTTTTCTTACCTGCATCCATACGCCCCGGCGCAAAAAGACATCGTCTCGACGGGAAAATGAGAGAATCTCTCCCATTCTCGTCGCGAGTCGCTTTTGACCCCAAAACGAACACCGGGTCCACACCGCAGGTAGCTTTGCCCGGTTAACGGGTGGCAGAATGAGATCACTCGGCAATAGGTACATAGACTGGACACCAGTTCCGCGCAAATGTCACGCTTATTGATCCACACTACGTAATTCTATGTACATTTCTAAGTGCCCCACCCACCTCCGCTTACTCCTGCCCCAGGCATTGCCCTCCTGCGCGCTGAGCTGCCTGCCGGCTGAGCTCCCCGCTGAGCTGCCTGCCTGCTGAGCTCGCCGCTGAGCTGCCTGCCTGCCCTCCTGCCCGCTGAGCTGCCTGCCCTCTGAGCTCGCCCCTGAGCTGCCTGCCCTCCTCCCCGCTGAGCTGCCTGCCCTCTGAGCTTGCCACTGAGCTGCCTGCCTGCCCACTGAGATCGCCGCTGACCTGCCTGCCTGCATTCCTGCCCACTGAGCTGCCTGCCCTCTGAGCTCGCCCCTGAGCTGCCTGCCCTCCTGCCCACTGAGCTGCCTGCCCACTGAGCTCGCCGCTGAGCTGCCTGCCAGCTGAGCGCGCCGCTGACCTACCTGCCTGCCCTTCTGCCCGCTGAGCTGCCTGCCCGCTGACCTCCCTGCCTGGTAGGTGTCCATTTGGTGCAGTATTTGGTGACTGGTAGGTGCAGGAATCCATGCCCGGGGGTGTCCATTTGGTCCAGTATTTGGTGACTGGTAGGTGTCGATTCGCTGCCTGGGGGTGTCCAAATCGTGCAGGATTTGGTGACTGGTAGGTGTCGATTCGCTGCCTGGGGGTGTCCAAATCGTGCAGTATTCGTGACTGGTAGGTGTCCAAATCGTGCAGTATTTGGTGACTGGTAGGTGTCGATTCGCTGCCTAGGAGGTGTCCAAATCGTGCAGTATTTGGTGCCTAGGAGGTGTCCAAATCGTCTAGTATTCGCTGCCTAGGAGGTGTCCAAATCGTGCAGTATTCGGTGCCTAAGAGGTGTCCAAACCGCGCAGCATTTGGTGACAGGTAGGTGTCGAAATCGTCCAGTATTTGGAGCCTGATAGGTGTCAGTAAAGGTGTCGAAATGCAGAGGAAGGTAAATACGTATCCAGGCGCTGATACAGGTAGGAGGTAGGCGTCGATACAGGTAGGAGGTGAGGTAGGTGTCGATACAGGTAGGAGGTGAGGTAGGAGGTGAGGTAGGAGGTGAGGTAGGAGGTGAGGTAGGAGGTGAGGTAGGAGGTGAGGTAGGAGGCGAGGTAGGTAGGCATGGAGGTGGAGGTGGAGGTGGAGGTGGAGGTGGAGGTGTGGGTGGATCCTCACGGTGTGGAGAAAGCGTCAAATCCGACGCCATTAGCTAGCGGTATTAGCATTAGCGCCAGTACATAGGCAGAATATCACATCCGCGACGTCAAAAGGCGTTAAAAGACGATGTCATATTTGAGATGCATACTAGGCGTCAAAAGACGAGATGTCACATTTGGGACGCGTACTAGGCGCCAAAAGACGACATGTCACATTTCAGAGCTCCGGGAAGCGCGGGATGACCAAAAGACGACTATTTGGGTGCAAAAGACGAGGTTTTGGTCGCAAAAGACGAATCGGTACGTCTGGACGTACAATTCATCTTGGGAGATTTTTTTTTTTGCTGATGTATAGCAAATCACCTGAGGAACATGAGCAGTTGGTGGGGAAGGTTCTCCAGAGACTTATCGAGAATAACCAAGTAGCCAACCCCAAGAAATCATGCTTCAACCAAACGGAGATCGAGTTCCTCGGATATGTCCTAACACCAACCGGCGTCGGCATGACTATGGATAAAGTCATGACCATCAGAGAGTGGGCTGAGCCACAACCCGTCAAGGACGTGCAGATATTTATGGGCTTCGCCAACTATTATAGGAGACTCACCCATAATTTCTCCGGGGTCTGTACTCCTATCACTAATACGTTGAGAGGAGAGGCTAAGAACTTTGTCTTGACCCCGGCTGCCGAAGCGGCATTCCTGAAGCTGACGATTCTATTTACTACCGCCCCAATCCAGATATATTACCCGCCGGATCGTCAGACGATTGTGGAAACGGACGCCAGTGACTTTGCGATCGTAGCCATACTCTCACAAATCATCGACGGAACGACCCACCCAGTAGTCTTCTATTCCCAAAAACTTAACCCTGCCAAACTCAACTACGACGTTTGGAATAAGGAAATGTTAGGCATTGTCGCAAGCTTCAAACAATGGCGACACTACTTAGAGGGCCCTGCGTATACGGTACTCGTCTATACAGACAATAAGATTTTGGAGTACTTCGCAACCACCAAGATTCTTAACCGAAGGTAGGCAAGGTGGGCTGAGGACCTGGCGGAATTCAACTTCAAGATTATTTACCGTCCAGGAGAAAAGAATGGGAAGGCAGACGCATTATCACGACGGCCGGAGTACCATCCTGAAAGGGGGGGCATGCAAGCCAAGCCGCCGATAAATAGGTTCTTGAAGCCAGGACAACTCGGAGAAGGGGGATTCTCGATTTCAGCGGTGTCGCTTGCTGCCAAGGGAACAGTTGACTGGTCGAAAGACTTCCTGGACTCATTACGGCAGGTGGCATCGGGAGACCCGGAATAGGTAAGGATAAAGGTCTAACGGAGCGGGGTACGAGGGACGAGGCGAGGAGTGGTCGAGGCGAGGATCGACTCACGATACGTTCGGGGCAGGACAGGAGATCGGGCTCGGACACCGATCGAACGGAATATATTGGTAACTAACAGGATATAGAACAGGCTTCGCCTAGCGTGATATGCTAGGTGAGACTAACTAGGAATGAATATAAATGAAGACGTTGCGTAAGGAAAGAAGAAGAGAAGAGAAACAGAAATGAAGCGAGGGAGAGCCCTATAATATACTCAAGGAAATCCTCCGCTGACTAATCCCAATGACTCAACCCGTACACGAGAATAGGAAACCCATAACCGATCCCGATCTTTCCTTCCGCAATCCCAACTCGAAGCGCCTAGCGCTGACCGTATCCCCCG
The DNA here is from genome assembly GCA_024713855.1 of Morchella sp. 2016-41. NCBI lineage: Eukaryota > Fungi > Ascomycota > Pezizomycetes > Pezizales > Morchellaceae > Morchella > Morchella sp. 2016-41. The sequence continues at coordinate 872,172 of JAMGZD010000005.1, forward strand.
AGCACCTTCCTAACTCATCCACCTTATCCGACGCGATAGCGATCCTTCATCTAACGGGGCGAGGATCGAGGAACGAGACTAAGGGTGGTCGGGGCGAGGATCGAAATACGTTCAGGGCAGGACAGGAGATCGGGCTCGGATACCGATCGGACAGAGTATATTGATAACTTAACAAGATATAGGAATGGCGCCTCCTAGCGTGATATGCTAGGTGAGACCAACTAGGAAGGAATACAAATGAAGACGTTGCGTAAGGAAAGAAGAAGAGAAAAGAAACAGAAACGAAGCGAGGGAGAGCCCTATAATATACTCAAGGAAATCCTCCGCTGACTAATCCCAATGACTCAACCCGTACAACGAGAATAGGAAACCCATAACCGATCCCGATCTTTCCTTCCGCGATCCCAACCTGAAGCGCTTAGTGCTGACCGTATCCTCCGAGCACCTTCCTAACTCATCCACCTTATCCGACGCGGTAGCGATCCTTCACCTAATACCTCGATTCCGCAACGTTCTCGATGGCCGGGCAGGTGGGGGCGGACGTGCCGCGATACTTCACCTAATACCTCGATTCCGCAACGTTCTCGATGGCAGGGCAGGTGGGGGCGGTCGTGCCGCGATACTAGCCCCCTCTCTAGGTTCGAGCTCCGTGAGAACTCCGACAGGTCCAGGCTTTGTAGGGTATAGTCGATGGAAGCGGGCGAGGAGGCGAGGAGCGTTGGTGACGTTGTCAGAATATTCCCAGGTCGGGGCGTCGTAACCCTTCCAGCTGCATAGGTACTGGAGACGTTTGTATCGGGTTCGAGAGTCTAGAATATCGTCAAGTTCCCACTCTTCCTCACCTTCAACGACAACAGGGAGCCGGGGAGGATGCGCGTAGCGGTCCGTAGCGCAAGGGTCCAATTTCGAAACGTGGAAGACGGGGTGTATCTTCATCGAGGCCGGCAGGTCAAGTTCATATGCATAGAGACTGATGATTTTCTTGATTTTGAACCTTCCCAAGCGTTTCCAGTCGAGTTTCCGAGAAGGGCGAGTGATTTGGATGTTCTTTGCGTTAAGCCACACCTCGTCGCCGACTTTATAATTGGGGGCGGGTGTTCGATGTTGGTTGGCACTGGTTTCTTGGCGGTCCTGGGCATATCGCATCTCGGCTTGGAGGTGTTCTTGTATCTCGGTCATCCGTTTCACTAAAGCATTGACGTCCTGTTGTTGGTTTCCGAACGTCGATGGTGCTCGGTCTTCCGTAAAGCGGAGATCATAACCGTAGTTAGCCATGAACGGGGAGCCTTGCGTGGTTTCAGAGACAGCGTTATTGGCGGTGAACTCGGCCATGGGTAACCAGTCGGTCCACATCAGCAAAAAAAAAAATCCTCCAAGACGAATTGTACGTCCAGACGTACGGATTCGTCTTTTGTGACCAAAATCTCGTCTTTTGCTACCAACATTGTGTTTTGGTCGCCCCGCCGCTTCCCGACTCCCAAAAATGACATGCCGTCTTTGGCGCCTACTATTTGTCCCAAACGCGACACCTCGCCTTTTGACGCCTAGTATGCATCTCAAATATGACATCTCGCTCTTTAACGCCTTTGACGTCGCTACGGATGTGATATTTTGCCTATGACAGGCGCTAATGCTAATACCGCTAGCTAACGACGCCAGATTTGACGCTTCTCCACACCTCGGCGATCCACCCCCACCCACACCTCCACCTCCACCTCCACCTCCACCTCCACCTCCACCTCCACCTCCACCTCCACCTCCACCTCCACCTCCACCTCCACCTCCACCTCCACCTCCACCTCCACCTCCACCTCCACCTCCACCTCCACCTCCACCTCCACCTCCATGCCTACCTACCTCGCCTCCTACCTCACCTCCTACCTCACCTCCTACCTCACCTCCTACCTCACCTCCTACCTCACCTCCTACCTCACCTCCTACCTATATCGACACCTACCTCCTGCCTGCATCAGCGCCTGACACGATTTACCTTCCTCTGCATTTTGACGCCTTTACTGACACGCTGCAGGAAGCAAATCGACACCTACCAGTCAACGAATACTGGAGGATTTCGACACCTACCAGGCTCCAAATACTGGACGATTTGGACACCTCCTAGGCACCGAATACTGCACGATTTGGACACCTACCAGGCACCGAATACTGCACGATTTGGACACCTACCAGGCACCGAATACTGCACGATTTGAACACCTACCAGTCACCGAATACTGCACGATATGGACACCTCCAGGCAGCGAATCGACACCTACCAGTCACCGAATACTGCACGATTTGGACACCTACCAGGCGCCGAATACTGCACGATTTGGACACCTACCAGTCACCGAATACTGCACGATTTGGACACCTCCAGGCAGCGAATCGACACCTACCAGTCACCGAATACTGCACCATTTGGACACATACCAGTCACCAAATACTGCACCAAATGGACACCTACCAGACAGGCAGGACAGCGGGCAGGAAGGCAGGCAGGGGGGAGGTCAGCGGGCAGGAGGGCAGGCAGCTCAGCGGGCAGGCAGCTCAGCGGGCAGGCAGCTCAGCGGGCAGGCAGCTCAGCGGGCAGGCAGGCAGCTCAGCGGGCAGGCAGCTCAGCGGGCAGGCAGGCAGCTCAGCGGGCAGGCAGCTCAGCGGGCTGGAGCGCAGGCAGGCAGGCAGGTCAGCGGCGAGCTCAGCGCACAGCTCAACGGGCAGGAGGTCGGTGGGGGGCAGGAGGCGGAGGTAAGTGGGGCGCCGGCGGAGGCAGGTGGGTCGCAGGAAATATGTACATAGAATTACGTAGACATGTGGATCAATAAACGCGACATTTGCGCGGAACTGGTGTCCTAGTCTATGTACCGATTGCCGAGTGACCTCATTCTGCCAGCCAAATTCGCTAGCAAAAGCCGTTAACCGGGCAAAAGCTACCCAGGTGTGGACCCGGTGTTCGTTTTGGGGTCAAAGACGACGTAATTTGGTCAAAAGACGAACTCGTTTTTTGAGCAACGACGACTCGACGGGAACGGAGAGATCTCTCCGTTCCGCCGCGACGGTCGCTTTGGCGCCGGGGCGTATGGATGCAGGTAAGAAAACTTCTCATGCGCCTGGTGCGCCCAATGGCGCCGGGTGCGCCTCGGTACGCCCAGGTGCTTCGGGTCGAACCCAATTTTTTGCTGATGCAGTCGTCTTGCTGGTAGGATACGTAGCTCCTCAGGTACTGTTCCATGACCGCGTTGGCTCGTTCCGTCTGTCCGTCAGTTTCAGGATGGAACGCGGACGACATAGCTGCTGTGATCTTCAAGGCTTTGCATAATGACTTCCAGAACTTCGAGGTGAATTGGGCCCCTCTGTCCGAGACGATGGATGTAGGTAGGCAGTGAAGTTTCCAGACGTGGTCGATGTAGAGGCGTGCGAGATATTCGGAACCGGTGGTTGTATTGCATGCGATATAGTGCTTCATCTTTGACAGGCGGTCCACCACAACTAGAATCGCATCCTTACCTTTACTCTCCGGCAGGCCTGTGACGAAGTCCATGGATATATGAGTCCAAGGTTTCTGGGGAACAGGTAGTGGGCGTAGGACTCCGCAGGGGGCATGCCGAGCTGTCTTGCTCCGACTACAGGTATGGCAGTTGCGGACATATCGTTCCACGGATTTGCGCATCGTGGGCCAGTAGTATGTGTAACGGAGCCACTATCGGACCGTTACAAAGATACTTGTTCCACCAGTTAAGCCACCGACCCTAGGGTAACTGCGACTTATTCTTCATCGACGGGTGAAGACAAGAGCAGGACAGCCACTTTCTTTCATGGTATGGAAAGTAGTGATCCTAGCGAGTAAGAGTTCTTACAAGTCAAAACCAGCGACTGGATACAGTTGGAGCAAAAAGGACAGTAATGCCGGAGGAGGTCCGAAGACCCTAAACATAAGTCGTCCTACCTCGGCAACTGAACTTTGAGGTGCGATAACTCCGCAACGGATGCTCGGAAAATAGGCGTTAGCACGTCAGAAAGGATCCTGTCGGCGGTCCGGAGGTGATGGGAGTGTCAAATCAAAAAACACGTTTTGGACCCCAAGAATAACCCCCGGAGCGTCAAACCGACGGAACGCCCTGATTTCGCCCCGGTGCATCTTTGGGAGTGAGGATGCAATCCAAGCTACCAAAGCAAACACTTCGCTTTGAAAACACCCAAATCGCTTCTATATAATTATTAGAAATCGTAAACGGACGGCTACCCGCTAGTTCCTAGGGTCCCGACTCCACTTGACGATTGCGTGATTTGACTCGAAAGAAGTTTCCTCCGAGGTGTGGTTGCAACCCTCACTCTCTCATAGGAAATAGTCGCGCTCGACTATTGACAGGCAGATAGCCAGAAGAAGAACCTGAGTAGCGGCGGGAATCTTATAAAAGAACCCGAAGCCCCAGGTTGGCCTCTCATCATCAGCGGATCTTTACTAAAGAGACTTTAGAGTTATTAAGTTTCCAGACTTAAGAACGTTCTTCATACAAAATTCTATTTCTTCGGAACGAGTCCCATCATAACTCGTTACCCTTACTTTCTATCTATCTCAACCGAACGGAAGTCACGGTCGTGCCCCATCATAGCACCCCCGTTACAGTATGATCGTGCTAACAGGTCAAAGGTTTTTGCTCTTCCGACGTGACCCGCCGACGGCGTATCGTGGTGTTCCTTCAGGAGATGAAGTTGCAGGGGTTGGTCGTCGGGGACATAGATCTTGGTACGGTACGTCAATAATCCTTCACGGGTTGAGCATTCAGCCAGGGTAATGTCTCGGGAATGCTTTGCGCCTGTTCGGATGAGTTCTAGTATCTTGTTTGGGAATGGGTCAGTGATGTACGCTTGTTTCAAAAGTTCTTCCAGGGGGAACAGTCCTTGTAAGGACTGGGTTGTACATCAGCAAAAAATAGGGTCCATTCTGACGCACCTAGGCGTACCCAGGCGCACCCGGCGCCATTGGGCGCACCAGGCGCATGAGAAGTTTTCTTACCTGCATCCATACGCGCAAGAAAAAGACATCGCTCGACGGAAAATGAGAGAATCTCTCCATTCTCGCCGCGAGTCGTTTTTGGCCAAAAGACGTCTTTGACCGAATTACGCCGCTTTTGACCCCAAAACGAACACCGGTCCACACCTGGGTAGCTTTGCCCGGTTAACGGGTGGCAGAATGAGATCACTCGCAATAGACATAGACTGCGACAGTAGTTCCGCGCAAACGTCACGATATTGATCCACACGCTCACGTAATTCTATGTACATATTTGCTCGCGACCCACCTGCCTCCGCCGGCGCCCCACCTACCTCCGCATACTCCTGCCCCCCGCCGACCTCCTGCCCGTTGAGCTCGCCGCTGAGCTGCCCCCCCGCTGAGCTCCCCGCTGAGCTGCCTGCCTGCCCGCTGACCTCCCTGCTGCCTGCCTTCCTGCCCGCTGACCTGCCTGTGGGGTAGGTGTCCAATTCGTGCAGTATTTGGTGACTGGTAGGTGTCGATTCGCTGCCTGGGGTGTCCATATGGTGCTGTATTCGGTGACTGGTAGGTGTCGATTCGCTGCCTAGGAGGTGTCCATTTGGTGCAGTATTCGTGACTGGTAGGTGTCGATTCGCTGCCTAGGAGGTGTCCAAATCGTGCAGTATTTGGTGACTGGTAGGTGTCGATTCGCTGCCTAGGTGCCGTTGCTTCCCTGGAGAGGCAGTTTGTCTACCGAGCGCCCTGGACGCCTGGAGCGTCCAGAGCGTCTGGCGGAGGTTGGAGGTTTGCTGATGTAAGTCTTGCCTTTCCCAAACTGGCGTTCATAGCCTGCCATATAGATTCCCATTGAGAGATCATGACCTCACTTGCTGGATTGTTCCATTCTACACCTTCCCTAGGCGCCGGCCAGTTGGTCCTGGGTTCATAACCGTAGTTGGCATAGAAAGCCGATACTTTGATAGACTGAGAGACCGCCGAGTTAGATGCATACACTGCCAGTTGCAAGAGGTCCGCCCAGTCATCCTGTTGAATAGAGCAGTAACTTCTCAAGTAGTGCTCCAGGGTCTGGTTAACTTCTTCTGTTTGGCTGTCCGTTTAGGGGTGGAAAGAAGTGGACATCTTCAGCTTTACATTGAGTAGGGTCATGAGAGAAAAAATGAGAGATGAACTTGCTGTCTCTGTCCAAGACTATGTCATCAGGTAACCCATGGAGTCTCCAGATTTCCTTCAGGAACAGTTTGGCCAGATCTTCGTATACCCGCTAGACTCCGGTAATCCCACAATGATATCCATAGAGATAGATGTCCAAGGCCGATAGGGTATCTCCAGAGGTAGGAGCATACCAAACTTCTTATGTCTAGAGGTCTTAATCCTCTGGCAGCTGTCACAGCTCCGGACATATTCCTCAACATCTTTATTCATGTTGGGCCAAAAGAAATTGTTTCTTATCCACTCTAGTGTCTTGAATTGGCCGAAATGGCCAGCCACTTTAGAGTCATGGCACTCGGATATTATCTCTTTTTGTAAAGTCTTATCATTGGGAATGTACTACCGGTTCTTGAAGAAGACGAGTCCATTCTGAGCCGATAGGTTCTGGTCCAAATTGGGTTTCTTTTCAACCAAGGAGCGGAGCAAGTCTTGCCAGTTCCTGTCTTGTTTAGCTGCCGCGGATAGGCGCTCCAAGAACAGCGATTGCAATTGATTGATCCTCACCGCTGCTAGCTTAACAGAATCCAATACTAATTGACCTGGTATGAAAAACTTCTGTGGCTCTGGCTGCAGAGGTTCGTCCCCCTCTGTAAGGCGGTGATCCCAGCGCCTTGACAGTGCATCAGTCTTGCCGTTTCTATCTCCTGGTCTGTCAACAACTTTGAAGTTGTAGCCTGCAAGGTCCTCGGACCATCTAGCTTGCCCTCTAGTGAGAACCTTGGTAGAATTGAAGTACTCCAAGTTCTTGTGGTCTGTGAAAACCGTGATTTCTTGCTCGCAGGATTTCAGCATACGCTCCCATTCCCGGAAACAAGCTACAATAGCACTCATTTCCTTGTCATAAATGTCATAATTGATCTCAGCAGGGTTGAATTTCTTTGAATAGAAAGCCACCGGATGTAGCTTTCCATCTTCACCATACTGAGAAAGCGCCGAACCTTTGGCAAAGTCACTGGCATCAGTTTCAACTACTGTTCTCCTAGTGAGGTCAAAGTGGGCGAGGATGGGAGCACTCGTGAATCTCTCTTTGAGTTCCTCAAAGGCCTGTTCACAAGCTGCGGTCCAATACCATTTCTTGTCACCTCTGGTGAGGTCAGTAAGTGGGTTGCAGATTTTACTAAAGCCTTCAATGAAGCAGCGATAGAAATTAGCAAACCCAAGGAACGCTTGTACCCCCTTGACATTCTGAGGTACTGGCCAATCCCTGACTGCCTCCATCTTTTCTTCCGACATTGATACTCCTTCTGCCGAGAGATAGTATCCGAGGTATTCTACTTCCCGGACGTGGAAAGAACTTTTACTCAATGAGATATTGAGTTTTGCCTCATGAAGTTTCCGGAGAACCTTCTTGACTAGCTTCTCATTTTCTTCCTCTGTCTTGGAGTAGATGAGGATATCTTCAATATAGACAATCACCCCTTCATCTAGTAGTTCCCTCAAGACATCATTCATCATTGCTTGGAAAGTAGAGGGGGCATTGCAAAGACCAAATGGCATCACATTGTACTGATACAGGCCATAGCGGGTTCTGAAGGCGGTTTTCCATTCATCACCTTCTGCTATCCTGATCAGATTGAAGCCATTTTTTAGGTCTAGCTTTGTGAAGATACGGGCCTGGAACAACCTCTCCCTGAGTTCACTCATGATAGGGAGCGGGTACTTGTCTTTGACAGTAACCTTGTTCAGTCCTCTGTAATCAACACAAATCCTCAGGGTTCCATCCTTCTTGGGCACAAATAGGATGGGTGCAGCGGCTGGGCTGCTGGATCTTGAGATCTTTCCGGTTGCCACTTCCTTGGCCAGGTACTTCCGGAGGGCCTTCAACTCTTGGGTGGAACAGGAGTACAACGGGCCGAATGGTGGCTTTTCACCTGGTAGGAGTTTGATCTTTAGATCATTAGAGGTGTGAGCTGGTAGCTCATCTGCCCTCTCCCTACTGGCAAGCTGTGCCCATTCTCTATACCGCTCTGGCATTTTTAGTGCCACGTTGTCTCCTTTCTCATCAGTCCATACATCAGCAAAAGTTTGGGTCCACTCCGACGCACCTGGGCGTACCCAGGCGCACCCGGTGCCATTGGGCGCACCAGGCGCATGAGAAGTTTTCTTACCTGCATCCATACGCCCCGGCGCAAAACGATATCGTCGCGGAGTCGTCGTTTGCTCAAAAGACGAGTCGTCAAAAACCTCGTCATTTTCCCGCCTGCTCAAATTCCCAGGCATTTGACGAACGCTCCGCCTTACGCTCAAATTCCCAGGCATTTGACGAAATGCTTCCGCCTTATGCCCACAAATTCCCAGGCATTTGACGAACGCCTGGCCCTATGCCCGCCATATATTCCCAGGCATTCTACGAAGAGGTTCGCTTTTGACCGCCCTATTCCCAGGCATTCTACGAAGCGCCTCGCGGCCTGTCACTGGCATTCGCGCCCGCCATTTGACGGAATTCTACATCTCAAGCATTCGCGCTGGCTATTTGACGTAAATTCTACATCTCAAGCATTTGTAGGCCCGCTATTTGACGGAATATATCGCCGGCATTTCACGATACGCCGTGTTTCGTGATCTCGCCGCATTCCACGATACGCCGCCAGTGTTTTGATCTCGCCGGCATTTCACGATACGCCGTCCGTGTTTTCGTGATCTCGCCGCATTTCACGAACGTGTTTTTTAAGACCTGGCCGGCATTTCACGATACGCCGTCCGGTGTTTTGGGCACCTCGCCGGCATTTCACGATACGCCGTCCGTGTTTTGGGCACTCGCCGGGCATCGCCAATTTCCGGCAATTATGGTCACTTTACGAATTATATACATCTCCTACTTATCTAGCTTCGCGCCCCGCCCTCTTCTCCTACTGCCTCTCCTCCGCATGCGACATTGTCCTGGGAATCCTCGCTTCCACCACTGTATTGGCTCGCCGTCATCTTCCAGCACCACTGACGCCCCGAGGGATTGCGCCACGCTTCGCATCGCCAATACGCTCCGACCGCCAATACGCCTCGTGACCGGCCAATACGCTCTCGCACCGCCAATTCGCCTCGCACCACTACGCTCGCGATCGCCAATTTCCCACAGCCACTCATATCATCGCCATTAACAAAGCCCGATTCGAGGTCGCCAGGGTAGATGCGCCATCTCGCCATTACCGCTATTGAGTTTGCTCAAGACCCGCCAGGAAACTTCCGACGCCCGGTCAACAAGGGCCTCCTACTTCCATCGATGGGAGCTTGCAGGAGTTGGTCAATTTCACACGCTGATTATCTCTGCCGAACGCCGGTCAAAACCAGCATCGACGATTCCGCTGCCTGGGAAGGATCGATTCCAGGTACCCACCTGCCTTCAGATTACTGGCATGCCCGTCAATTAGCTTAACTCGCCGGGAAATGACCGGAACGCTGCCAGTGCAAAATGACGGAAATGCCAGGGGAATGCCGGCAACGCCGCCAGTGCAAGATGACGGAAATGACCGAAATGACGGAAATGACCGAAATGACGGAAATGACCGAAATGACGGAAATGACGGAAATGCTAGGAGAACGACGGGAAAGCTACCAGTGCAAAACGACGGAAATGCCAGAGAATGAGGGGAAGGCCGGGAATATTACGGAGGTGTCAGGGAGATGATGGAAAGTGCCAGGATGGCGTGGGAATATGCCAAAACGGCGGGGGAGGTAATCATTGACTGGGAGAAAGACGGATAGAGTGGGAAAATGACAGGAGAGCTGAGAAGGAGAAACTCACTGCCGCAATAGTCCTTGTTGAAGACACCGCTTTCCAGCTACTGCCCCCGACACGCTCACTCAGTGCGTGGTAGAGCACCGTCGAGACGAGGCAGATGAATGTGGTTGATGCAGCTCTCAAACTCCGGATGATTGACGGCGATGCCTCGATTCGCCTTGTAGTAGCAGTACACAATGAAGCGCGGTATCTGGGGTGCGGAAAAGTGCCATTCGACGGTTGAACGCATCAGTGAATTGCCCATTCACTGGGAATATTACGAAGAATGCATACCTCGAATGTTCCGATCACAGCTTGAAACGGTCGTCCGTCAGAAGATAATCGACCGTCTTTCAGCTTCGTGATAGGCCTCAAGCCTGTACGAGGAAGTGACGGTTTTTGCCTTCTCCATCATATGGGATCTCGCCTGCTGATGGTAGTATCTGATCTGTGCACTCACGCCAAGGTCAAACCTCGGTATGTTCACTACCCTCCGCCGCGGAATCCCAAGCCTTCCGGATCATTACCGCATTTCCATCACGGAAGGGAGCCGGATTGACGAAGAGGGTTTCCTTGGTAATATCCCAGCCCGCCTTCTCCAGGATGAACCTGTAGCTCATGTCAAACGCTCAGCCCACGGGTTCAAAAACACGCCCTTTGCCGGATTCGTAGAATCGACCGCTGGCGCTGCCGACGAAGACTCGGAATTTTGTTGACTTGATTCGGGAATTTGACGATCCGACTCGATTTTTGACTACTGCGTGGGTTCCCGCCGATGGGGTTCCCCACGATGGGTCCTAGATTTTGACGGGCGCGGTGATTTGGGAAGATGCCAGTGGCGCAGAGGACTTGACTACTGCCGGCCGGCCGTCAGAACGCTTTCCTGCAATTGCCCAAAGTTAGATGTGTCAATGACGGTATTTGGTTTCAAGTTGGGCAAATATCTGAATGAGCTTACCGGATCCTTTGACAATTGCCGTGGGATTGAGAATCGCGCGTGGCTTGAGAGCGTGAGCTGCGGAAATGCCGCATTCAACCTCCCGTTTTGGCCAACGACCGCCGCCATGAAGCTGAGATCGATCTGGGAATGCCTCTAGAATTCCTCCTCGCACTGGAAGCCTCTTCCCGATATCGGGTTCTTGCCTCTGGGATTTTGACGCGTAGCTCTTCGCCTGTTCGACTCCTGAGAAAAGGTGCTAGGAACCTCCCGCGATGAACGCGCATGCCGCTGACTAGATGACCATTTGCCCTCGCTAATCGCGCCAGATTTTTGACGGTGGGAGTCGCTCCTGGCATTTTCTGTGCCTGGCGGAAGATTCCGCCGAGGGTGGGTGAGGCATCGGTACGCAGCAATGAATCCAGATACCACACCGATTTATCACACCCCATTGCATCTGGGGGTAATGGGAAGAATGATGTAATCGACACGCAAATCCTACATGGGCTAATATCTCTGATCTTGAATGCCGCATACATGTGCTTAATATCTCGGCGGTGCTAGGCCTACACGGGCAAAAATCTCGCAATGCCAGGCAATTCCGAGATGCAAAGCAAAGCCAGGAGATGCCTTCCGCATGGTATGAACCTAACCAAAAGTAGATTTACTAGTCCTAAATACCGACGGTAATGATACAAGCGTCAAAAATTCACATATCGATACCGAGCACAGAATACAGATAGGAACCGGTAATAATACAGCGGTCAATAATCACAGAGCGATATCAAATGCCGAACAGATTGCCCAAAACACATAGAAGCCCAAATGAGAACTGGGAATAATACGGAAGTTAAAAACACCAATCGATAAAGGACGGGGAATGATACAGCCGAATCGGTAAAGAACCTAATCATACAACCGCCAAAAACAGGAATAGGTAAAGGACCGAATAATACAGCCGCCAAAAACAGGAGTAGGTAAAGGACCGAATAATACAGTCGGAGGGGTGATCTAAATAGAGATCAGCTCGATATTCGGATTCTTCAAGGTCGCACAAGGACGGGGAATATTACCATCAACGAATAGGAAACCGGCGTTTTACCCAGAACAGCGAGAAGATTGCTCAAAGAAAGAGATTGCCCAAGGAAAAGAACCAAAGATATGTGAGTAAAAAAATTGCCCGAGGAGATTACCGGAAGAGATTGAACAAAGGAAATTGACCAAGACTCGCAGATTGGCTAGGCCGAGGATTGCCCAGTATTGCCCAGGCCTGATGGATACATACCGTTAGCCAAACATTCACACAGTGGCGGAATGATCGGTCACTTACCCACCCTTCCCACGGGCGGGAAGATTTCTGCCAGAGAGACGCGACCGGCGGCATAGGTGGGGAGCACCGCGGATCTAGGTGGAGGAGCGCTGGCGGCCTTAGGTGTGGCGATAGGTTCAAGTTCCACGATTTCGATGGAAACAGAAGAGTCAGTCTCGTAACCGCCAAGCTCCTCTTCTGAACCAGGCTCTCATCTGGGCCATGCACCTCCTCAATATCCCCATCCTCAAATCACCATCCGGAAATCACCATCTGCAGGGAGCGTGAGCTCTCCAAGCCTTGTACGAAGATCATGCTTTCCTCCGTCATTCGCCTCCCATGCCCGGCATCTTCCCGCTCATCATCCCGGTCAATTTCTCGGCCGCCTGAGGCTGCACCTCAGGGGCCGGGCTCTCTGCAGGCTCGCCCCGCATCATCTGTCTGAGGATTCATAGGCATTAGTAGGCATCCTTACGATTGACTAGTTGGGCAATTATTCTAACTTACACCCTCGTCTTTTTCCACCTCTGAGCTGCAGCAGCCATCTGCGCTGGGGTTTTTGCCGGAGTCTTCGGGGGTGCCTTCTTTGGCGAGATGTTTTGGAGCCAGAAGCCTTCTGACTGGGAGGAAGGACTTTGGCGACTTTGGCGGGACTTTGGCGGGACTTTGGCGGACTTTGGTGCAGTCTTTGACGGGACTTTGACGGGACCTGGGAGCCGACGACGTGCCGGTGGCGGTGCCGGTGGCGGTGCTGGCGCTTTTCCCTTCCTCCATCTCTTGGTGGGGAGCTCCTCCTCCTCCTCGCCGCCGCTCGCCGCCGCCGCCGCCGCCGCCGCCGCCGCCGCCGCCGCCGCCGCCGTTGTTGTCGTTGTTGTCGCCTTCGCCGCCTTCCTCGCCATCTTCCTCGCCATCTTCCTCGCCCTCATCCTCCTCTTCCTCCTCCTCTTCCTCTTCCTCTTCCTCCACTTCCTCTCGCTGCTTCCCTTCCCGGCATTTTTCTTTGCAGGGCTTCCAGAGGTTTGCTTAGCCTTGCTCGTATTGCCGCATGATTTTTGACGAGGAGTAGGCCCAGCCAGTTCATCTTCCTCATCTCCGCCATCTTCCTCGGCATTCTCGCCTCGCTGCCACTGAGCTCGATGATCTCGGCCTTTTCCTCTTCCCTGCCCAGGAATTTCCCTGCTTCTCTTCGGTAAAGCCCGACGACTCCGGTCAATCCTCAGATTGTCCATCAGAGTCTCCCAGTCTCCCATGAAGTATGGGTACAGGCTCGGGGGTCTGCTTCCCGCTGATATCCTTCTCAGACAACATGGAGGCGGAGGCAGGGCAAATCTCGCAGGCACTTAGCCAGACCCGGACGCCCTTATCGCTGAGCAGGAAGACTGCCTGCAAGGTGCTGGGCCGAGATGTAGCCCTGCGAGCCCAACCTGGGGAATTTCTCAGGCACAAGTGCCCCAATCAGATGACGAATTGCCGGATGCACCTGATCTTCATCTGTACCGCGCACATCCGAATCCAGCTGCGATAATTTGACCATCCTCACTACCTCGAGAGATATGGGCCCGGAGTGAGCTGTAGGTGAGGTAGGGATGCCCGCAAAGTTCCTAGGCGCCCACCAAGCATATCCCACATCTTCCGCTGCCGATCCGCCCACTACCACCTCCTTACCCTTCTCGAACCTTACCTTGGGCAATTTCTCGTAGCGGTAGCATGTCGGGTAGCAGTGGGTAATGCCGACTGGGCAGTCGACTAAGTATGGCTCCCAGGTTTCCTTTGACGGGCTCCGCGAGTAAAGCTCGTCAATTTCCTCCTCCTCCTCCTTCTCCTCCACCACCTCCTCCTCCGCTTCTTCTGCCGCTCGTTCCTGCGCTGCTTTCCCTTCTTCCCGTCCTATTCCTGCGCGGCTCCCGGCGCTTCCTCCGCTGGGGTTCGGGGCTAATTCCTCGTCATCGTCCGAGGGCAGGAATTCCTCAGGTCGTACTCCTCCTCCTCCTCCGGCAAAGGTCGTGGGCAATCTTAGCCCTCTTCCTCCCGGACTTTGTGCAGGCTCGAGGGCCCATCTGCTCGTCCTTTGCCCTTGTTCTTCTTTGTATTAGCCCTGGCCGCCGCCATGCTGGCGCCTTCTGCTGCTTCTTGGTCTTTGTGGCGTTATTTGCCTCGCTAGATTGAACCTAGCCTTGTCGTTTGCCGACTTTCCGGCATAGATCGCAGAGCAGAGAGCTGATGGGGCGTCGACCAAGATGCCTTGCATCGTGATCTTGTCGCCTTCCTGCTCGGCGAGGTGGTGGTATAGGGGCCAGGGCTCATGGCTGAGCAAAGAGCCGTGCTTCTTCCCACTGGGCGGTGTTGCGGAGGTCTTGCTGGCAATTCCATTGTTGATGAAGAAGTCGTGCACGAATCCCTCATAGCCTCCCATTGCGCGGGCGTGAAGCCCATGATGGATCTGATGGTGGTGATATTGAGGGTGGGCAAGTCGGCGTACCCTAAGCAGGCGTCAGACAATGATCAAATGGCGGGAATCTGACGAGGAAGAGGGCGGGAATACGGCGAGGTCAAAGGGCGGGAATCTAGTCTGACGAGGAAGAGGGCGGGAATCTGACGAGTCGGAAGAGGAAGAGGGCGGGAATCTGACGAGGAAGATGCGAGGGAATCTGACGAGGAAGAGGGCGGGAATCTGGCGAGGTCAAAGGGCGAGAATAGGGCGAGGAAGATGGAATCAGCGATCGTCATACCTGCTGCTGGCACTCTGCCTTGGCACATGCAATATCAGGCATCGGCTTTCTTCGCTCTCAACGGGATTTCCCAGGAGATGATTTTGGTGAGGATGGGGCGGCAGGCGCTTGCGAATTGGCAGACTTCTTGGCTTTGACTTCAATTTTGGCATTTTGGGCGAATAGCGAAGGCTGGAGAAAGGGCGGGGAGAGCTTGAGCAAAGGGCGGAGGATTAGTAGCTTTATATAGAACAAAAGCGCGACCGGAATAATCCGAGTGTGTACGGGATTCCGCAAAGAATCGTCGTGAGGTGTCTTTGGGAAAGCGGTAATTCGTAACGATTCATCCTGCAAACAAAGAAAAAGACGAATGCATCAGCGCCTCTTTGCCCAATGCGGTCAAAAATCCCACGGGACGGTATGAAGCGCCTGATGTTTGCATCATGGAATTGTTGGTGGTGGATGTTGGTGGTGGATGTTGGTGGTGGATGTTTGCCTAGAGTAGTGTATGGTGTAGAGCATGGTTTAGAGGTTGGTGTTGAGTGTTGGCGTTGAGCTCGGACGATGTGATGTTGTGATATTTGACGTCATTATCATTGCTTTCATAACACTTGCGGCTAATTCCTTTAGTATCGAATGATTGCCGGACTAGGAAACGATCGCCAATTTCCCACACACGTCATTTTCCTGTGCCACTGCCGGGCGGTATAATTGCCCGTCCGCCCAGGCAAACGATCGAGTGCTGGTATAAGAGTGCTGGTATAATTGACCGAGTGCCAGGCATACGACCGAAAGGTAATTGACCGAGTGTCAGGCAAGCGACCGAGTGCTGGGTAATTGCCCGAGTGGTAGGTAAATGACCGAGTGGCAGGCAATTAACTGAGATAGCTAGGCATTCGAACGAGGGTCAGGAAAACGACCGAGGGGTAGGAAAACGACCGAAGGGCCGCGGGCAATCGATCGAGGTGCCGACAATCAAACCAAGAACCAGGAAAAGGACCGTGAGCTTGCCAAATGACTCCATGAACAATGAAAGACAAAGAATTGACGGGCAAAATACTCGCGCATAGAACAAAGAACAAAGGGCAAGATGGCATCTACACTTGCCCTCTGCCCGCTGCATTACCGGCTGGGCATCTGGCGAGGCACATTTACATGGCTCACAGCGCAAAGAGTCTGGACGGGGAGACGGTCCCGGCACATTGACCACGATAATTGACGGTTCCGACGATGATACCGACTCCGAGGAAAATTCCGAGATGGAGTCCGACTTTGACGTGGAGTCTGACGATGACGGTGCTGTTCCCAACCCGAACGAGAATTCAGATACTGAGCAGAGCACCACGGTTTATGCGCCGAATAGTGGGCAAATCCTCAGAAGGGTTCCGGGGTATCGGGATCATTTGAAGGATGACTGGAAGCCCTGCAAGACCGCTCAAGGACGCAGCTGAATGGAGGCTTGCCCGGTTCTTTATCGAGCACAAATTGACGGCCACCTCAATCGACGCCTACTTCAATCAGGGACTGCACAAATCCTTGAGGTCCGAACGCACCTTTCAATCCGCATACACATTCCAGAAGCAGCTCGACAAAATGCCCGGAGCGCCCTCCGAACTTCCAGTACGGCACCGTCGGTGACGGCTTCGGGAAAACGACGGAGGTGTATTACCGCAATCCCGTCGAACGCGCCAGATATCTGCTGGGCCAGCGCTGCTATTCCGACCGAACGGTATACCGCCCGAAAAGATCTACGACTCGACGGGCATCAGCTCTATTCGAGATGCACACGGCCGACTGGTGGTGGAATACCCAGGAGAAGTTACCCCTCTGGGGCGACGACAGCCCATCATCTGCAGCTCGACATCACGCATTTGACGAATTTCTCCGAGACAAAAAGAGCTGGCCCATATATTTGACGATAGGAAATATCCCGGAAAGATACGGTCAAAGCCGCCAAATAAGGCGCACCTGTTGCTCGCCTTATTGCCCATTCCTCCCAAGGTCATCGGGATGCAGCCAAAAGGTCGACCGGCATGGCGGCGGAGACACTCCGCAGCCGCCCTGTCCGCTGCTCTGAGCCGCCCTGCATTTTGACCAGAGCGTGGGCATTTTGATGGGATGCTCGGACGGATACGAGCGGCGTTGCTGGCCCATCCTGGCGGCATGGCTGGCCGACCATGTGGAGAACTGCAATCTCCTGAGCACTAAATTCAACATGTGCCCGAAATGCGAGATTCCCGTCAATAAGCTGGGAGAGTACCAGGTCGAGCCTACCAAGATTTATGCCCGACCAGGCGAATACCGCAGGATGTATCGGCAATTCACTGCACTGAAGGACCTGGAAAATCCCAGCAGGGACCAGAAGAGGAGTTGAAAGCGCTGGCAAAGTGGTTTGAGAAGCGGGTCTGCGCGTCGCTGTACAATCCCTTCTGGGAATTGCCCTTCGTCCAGGCGCTGCATGAGCTCCATAAGCCCGACATGCTGCACGCCGCCTACCTCGAATCCTGAAGCATTTGATGCAGTGGCTAGAGGATTTCCTGCAGGAATTTGATCGCCTGGACGGATTCAACCTCATATACCAAGATGCCGCCATACCCGGCTTTTCCCGCCGCCAAAAACCATACCAAGCCGCCAGTCAGTGGCAGGGCAAAGAGATGCGCGGCTTCCAGAAGATGATCCTGCCAGCGCTGGCATCCGCGCCAGGAATCCTCCGCCAGTCAGGCGGAGCCTTTCAGGAAAGCGCTTCAACGCGCGGGCATTGATCGATTGGGGACTGGTTGCCCAGCACCGTTCCCACAACGAATTGACGATTGACCTACTGGACGGATATCTCCGGCATTCCATCGAACGGCGATATCTTCAGGAAATACAGGGCGAACCGGGAAACGGAGAGGCTCGTAGCTGAACGGCGCAAAGAGCCCAAGAGTACCACGCGGAGCTAGCAGCCCTCGGCGAATCCTCGACCCAGAGACGGCGGGTTGTCGCTAGTCAGCGATTGAATCTCCAGGCAGAGATCGACGACATCTTAAGAATCCGACTTCAACTTCCCAAGCTCCACCTGATGAGCCACTTCACGGAGCACATCCGCCAGTACGGAATATTCCCGACTATTCGACGGAGTCCCGCGAGACCGCGCGACAGGGACCAGCTGAAGATACCATATCGCCGGAGCAATCGCTGGCCAATCCCGCTGATGCAGATACTCCGGACGCTCAACAGAGATTACATCTTCGCCATGCACGGCTCAATCTTCTGCAGATTGCCCGACGGATTCTCCACATCGGATCTTGTGGGAAATCTCCAGGTATTGGAGCCGACTACAGAGGAGGCTGCACCGCAAGCGCGCGAGCTGGCCAATCCCCAGGATGATCCGCACTTCGACTGGGGCTGATCGCACCCATGGGATGTTTCCCAAAGGAGGAGCCTGTGGAAAAGCGCCTGGTCAAAACCCCGATGGATTTGACGGTCGTCAGAAACGTCAATATCCCGGGCAGCAGCAAATCTCTCGAGTTTTACATCCAAAGATACTTCATGAGGGAACTCAGGCGGGATTTTGACGAGATTCCCGTGGATATCGATTCCTGGCGACGACGTTCAGGCAGCTCAAGGTGCCCGTCCTTTTGCACGGCGCGGGCGACGAAAGGACGGTGCACACTCTCCACACAACGGGAACGGCAAATTACAGGAGAGGGGAGGCCAGGAACGATTGGATCTGGTTCCGTCAAAAACCCGCTGACCTGAGCCATTGCAGGCGCTTTGCCCGCAACTCTACTGGCGGTATTTAAGCTGACAGATCCGGGACGGAGAGAGGCAAGGCTGTTACGGCGATTTGCCCGCTGAAGCCCGACTTCAACGGTATGCGCCAACGCCCACCACAGCTTGATAAGGGTATCACGCCACATCAACGCTTTTGACGATATATGGGTGGTCAATATCAAGAGTATCCTGGGTGCCGCGTCACGAATAGCCGGTGGTTTATCAACACTACAATTGACCTGTCAACTTACGGTCAATTTACTAACCTCGCTGGCATTTGACGATGGCATCTGACGGGCATTTGAGAATGGGCATTTGAGCATTTGACGATGGGCATCTGACGATGGGCATCTGACGATGGGCATTTGAGGATGGGCATTTGAAGATGGGCATTTGAAGATGGGCATTTGAAGATGGGCATTTGAGGATGGGCATTTGAAGATGGGCATTAGTCGGTGTTTGTTCAGGTATTTGCCTAATGTACAGTTGAATTGACGCAGATAAAATCAAAGTTCCGGTTCAGTGATGTTTTCATACAACTTCAACACTTCATTTATTTCACTCGATAATACCATATCAACTCGGGGTAGGGGAGGGGGGGGTAGAGCGCCGAGAAACGTTTCATGCGCCGATATGCGCCGATTATGCGCCAAGAATCCAAATCGGGAACTGCGGGCGCGGAGGATCACTTTAGCGCGTGGTAATATTCCCAGTTTATGATCTTTCTGTCAATTTGACCGAGCATCTATCTCGCCATACTAAATATCGAACGAAGAGGATGCAGAGCATCCTCGTCAGATTCCCAGGCAGTTTGACGGGCAGCTCAACCGCCTTCTCGTCAATCCACAAAGTCGGGCAGCTTGACTTTGTGGACGAGAAAGCTTCCTTATCATTTAACAGGCATTTTGGCGGACAGCTATACTTTGTGGAATAGCGAGAGGACTTCCTGGTCAACTTCCCAGGCGGGTTTACGGGCAATTAACTTCGCGAAATGACGAGAAGGTATCATCGTCAACTTTCCAGGCAGTTTGACGGGAAGTTTTGAGTTGTGAATTGAGGAGGATGCTCTGCATCGTCCGCCACCTTCCCAGGCAAAATGACTGGGAGCTTTATTTTGGGGAATGACGAGGCCTTCCTCACAACTTCCCAGGCAAAGTGACGGCAGTTTTACTTTGGGAAATGACGAGAAAGCTTTCACAACTTCCCAGGCAAAATGACTGGGAGTTTTACTTATAATATTTGCTGCATAATAATTTGTAATTTATATTGGCTATATACTTGAACGAATTACATGTGTCGAGAACGTGAATAGTGAAAGATAATGGGCATTTTTGGTCAAAAGACGAGCCATCAAAATTCCCAGGAAATAGACGGGCATTTTTGATCAGGAGACGAGACGCTCAAAATGCCCGGTAAAAAGACGGGCATTTTTGGTCAAAAGACGAGCCGCTCAAAATGCCCGGGAAAAAGACGAGAATTTTTGGTCAAAAGACGAGCCGTCAAAATGCCCGGGAAAAAGACGAGAATTTTTGGGAAAGAGACGAGCCGTCAAAATGCCCGGGAAAAAGACGGGGAATTTGACGGGCTGGGTGCCAGTTTTGACCGGAAAGACGACAACTTTTGCCCAAAAGACGAATCGGTACGTCTGGACGTACAATTCGTCTTGGGGGATTTTTTTTTTTGCTGATGTATGGTTGCCACTATTTGGTACACCTCTTCCTCTTCCATCATTTGATAGATAGAGATGGGTTCCACTGTGACCGCTGCTGGGAGACAATTCTGCTTGCAGTAGTCACTCCTCCAGTTTATGGTGTTGAGTTCCCAGTTAATATCCGGGTTATGCTGTCTTGCCCACGCAATTGGCAAGTACCCGGAGATTCCTGCCTCTAGAGTAGCCACCTCCCACCGGAGTGTCTCTTTATGATCCCCTATGTTCATTTGGAGCGGAGGAGTGTAATACTGCCCACTTCCCATCATGACATCTCCTTGAACATCATACATTGTCAAAGGGGTGTCTCGCCGCACTAAGGGGATTTTCTTCTCTCTTTCAAACTCTAGGTTTAGGATTGCTCCTGTACACCCGGTGTCAAAGATGAATCTTCCTTGGGCTTCTCCCTTCTCGTTCTTTACTGTCCATGACAGTCTGGCTTCCAAAATAGGTCTCTTGCCATGTATTGGTAGCTGTGGAAGCTTCCCTTTCAATCTTCTGCGCTTGGCAGAGGGTTCAGAGCTTGTTTCTCTTGGTCTTTTCCCCATTGCTAATGGTTTTGTGTGTGGGCACTACTAAGATCCGGAGATCTGTTGGTTCTATTCCTGAGCGGTGGTTTATAGTATTAGGGTATGATAGTGTTTCGGAGATGTCTGAAACCGTGGTACTCTGTATCTGGGTATAGTTTTGGGTCAAGAGAGTATGGACTCTCTAGCAGTTTCGTCTCTTAAAGCCATCCTCAGCATACTTTTAGTAGTGCAAATAGACAGAAACAAATCATAATATATTCTTTGAGAGAGAAAACAGAAAATGAAAAATAGCTAGTAAACATAGATGTAACGGGGGTCCTAGACTACTAGAGAATAATAGAATAGAGACGGCCGTGCAGAATAGAAATCAGGTTACAGGTTCAAGATTCTTCTTGCGAGAACTTAGAATAATCTTAAGGCTCTTGCTTCTGCTCGCCCGAGAGGTCTGAGGATGGATGATGGAGAACTAATGGGCGAGAGTGAGGCCGAGTACTTATACTCCAAAGCCTTCGAGTCTCCGCTCTAAGTTTCTTACTAAATTCCGGTGAGACTGAGTCTTGGTGCTTGCAAACGTTCCACTGCTACCCCGCTTTTCCGTTTTAAATGCCAGCAGGAGTTTCCAAGCCCCTTCAGTGCCACCCTTAGTAAAAGACTATAGGTAATCTGCCGCTTGGTTGTCACACAATCTTTAGCCTGCATGATTAGCCGTCTTTAGTTGCCGTAGAGCTCATAGCTTATTGTAGACTTCCCAGGCAGAGTGCTACCGCTATGGCGGCACTTCAAATGCTCGGAGAATGCAGAGGGTTGCCGGGCAATCAGAGTCCTGGTCTGGCCGGCCTTCTAGTCAGTCAGCAAGGCATAAACCCGTCGGTCTGTCCTTCTGTGAATAGACTCTCTTCCTAGTCACCGGAATATAGTTACACTTGCAGCTGGGAGCGATCCACACTGCAGGTACCTGTATGTCACCGGGTACTGGCTTCTACCAATAACTCTCAGCATATAGCGGGCCCTGGTTAGCATGCTCTCATGCCATCCAGTTAGAATGGCTCCGTTATAATAGACTTCTGACAGACATTTAGAACCACAGTATTTCCTCATCTGAACCGGCTCCCGTTTCTAAAACAAAGTTTTCTGTAACTTCCGGAGCTTCTGGGAGTACAACAAGTGGTTCATCTACCACTACAGCGGCCACTTTAGTTTTCTTCTGAGAACTGTTCTTTCCAGAACCTCTCTTCCGCTTTTGTACTCTCACTGCTGCCACCTTGACCACTGTCGGTTCCTTGGACCAACAGTCTTGCCATTTGTGTCTGGACTTGCCGCACTATTGCACAAGCTCGCATGATCCTCACGCACCGCACAGCCTCGCCCCAATATCTGCGCTGTACGCCTTTGCTGGGCTGCCTTATCTTCAAGATACTTCTGCTTTTCTTCTTTCTTCTGTGATATCCGAGGATACCCTTCAACTCCACAGCTCTGTCTTTCGGACCGAGTCCTTTTGAGCAGAGGAGCGGAGTTTTCTTATTTACTTAGGCCGACGGCCCTTTCTTCCCAGCCTTCTTGCCTCTAAGAGTGCCTTTACTGTCGCCTACATCCGCCATGAGTGTGGCCAAGTTCCTGAGGCAGCTATCCGCTCCATGAGGGTCTTTGGTTTGGGGGTAAAAGAGAGCCCAACTCAAACCTAGATCTGAGGAGAGATCCTCGCGATCTTGTCATCCACTACCGATCCTCATATCCGGTCTTCCACATCAACTGAATGATCCCCTAGGCGCCTATTCCTCCTGCTGGGTGTGGTGCTCCCATTGAGCCACCGTGATCGTCCCTAGAGATGGATTCACCAAAGGCCGCTCTAAAGGCGCCCACAAACGATTTACCATCTCTTCCATCTTCCATCCAACCTTACTGGCATCCCCCAAGCGGGGTTGGCTGATGCCTGGCCATGAGTTGCAGAGGATTCTGCACCACTTGATAGCAGCCGCTCCTTCCATCAGATTGCCAGAATGGATCCTAACCTCCTCTTGGGTGAAGGAGAGGCTTTCAATGGAGAAGACATTCTCACATTGCCGGAGGAAGGTCTCCACTTGTTCCGCTTTGCCTTGGAACTTGGAGGGAGGAGGTGCCTTGGGTTATCGGCCCCTATTGGCGATGGTAGGAAGGGATGGTTCTCTTCCGCGGGTGTGCGATGCTAAGATGGCCAGCAGATCGCTCTGCTGCTTCTCCATCTTCTTCTTCATGTACCTCTGCCAGGCCTTTCTATCCCCATCTTCTGGCTCCGAGTCCGAGGAGTCTGGGTCTGCTCCTGGGGCTCCTACGGCTGGGGGAGGTGCTGGCGGGAGGTTTCCTCCATTGCCACCTGCTTGTTGCGCGAGGTGGCAGAGGACTCCGGAGGCTCTGAGGGCCTCATTGCGGGAAGGAGGAGGTGCTGGTGCCCTGTACTCCTGTCTGAGTGACCCAGGGTCATACTCTGGCCGGAGTCTGCAGAGGGAGAGGCCTATTGGGAGGCCGAGAATGGTGAGGCGGTGCCCTTCGTCCTTCTGGGCGGCAGAGGGGATGCCCCAACTAGTGGCATTACGATGGGGACCGTTTTGCCGGGCCCGATAGGAATCTGGCAGCGACCCAAGTCTGGGCCAGCATACGCCTTGTCACGCTTCTAGAGCCGGACCTGGAGGGGGCGACCGGGGTTTCTGGCCTTGCGACCGTGAGTCTTCCCTCGCTGAGGGCCTGCTGAATCTCCTGGATGAAGTTGGGTGGCATCACTGGGTTTGACCACTCAATCTCCATCTTATCCGCCTCCAGTTCATCCCAATGGGCATATTTCCGGAGTTCCTCGTGGGCAGAGTCCACCTGGCTCTGCATATAGTCGTAAGCTCTCCGGATGAGAGCTGACTCGGCTTCCTGGCGCTCTTGGACCATGCCGAGGGCATAGTATACCTGGGACATTTGCTGCTGCATGCCGCAGATCGCCGCCAGTTGAACTCCTGAGTCGAGTCCAGATCTGCACGTAGGGTCAAGATCCCGGATCCATTTCTGAGGCAGCCTCGGCTTACGATCAACTGGTTTGTTCAAGGTTCCAGATTTAGGTAGTCTTCCATTCGATCTGGAGACGGATTATCGATGGCGACATTTTTCTGGCTGAGAGAAAGAGATCTGTAAGGACAACCTTAAGATTATAGAACGGGGTCCTAGACTACTAGAGATAATAGAATAGAGCATCACGCAGAATAGAACAGACAGGTTCAAGATTCTTCTCGCTAGAATAATCTTGCGCCTTGCTTCCGCTTGTTTTCTGTCTGAGGATGATCGCTTGAGAACTAACGCCAGAATGAGACTGAGATTATACTCCAAAGCCTTCGATTTCCGCTTCCAAGTTTTCATGTTCGGTGACAGCTTGCAGAACATTCTCCGCCACCGCTTCGCTTAGTCAGCCAGGAGTTTGCAAGTCTTTCGCCACCTCAGTCAGTTTTCAGATTGTCGCGCTGTCGCACAACCTTGCCGCACGATTAGTCGCTTAGTTGTGAGCAAAATCTTATTGCAGACTTCAGGCCGAATCGCCGCAGAGCATTATCGCCGAGGATAGAGGTCGCCGCAATCGTTTTCGTCGTTCTAGTCGCCAGCAGATAGTGCCAGTCGTCCTTCATGACAGATCATTCAGTCATCGAACGTGCTATTTACAGCGGCGATCCACACCGCAGGTTTTTCACATTATTTACCACCAATAACTCTCAAGATATACCATAACGGAGCTATTCTAACTGATAGCATGAGAGCACGCTAACCAGGGCCCGCTATACGCTGAGTAGCTATTGCAGAAGCCAGCACCGCGACATATTAAGTGCCTCGCAGTGTGGATCGCCACCAGCTGCAAGTGTAACTATATTCCGCGACTAGGAAGAGGGCCTATTCACAGAATGACAGACTGACGCAGCCTACGCTGACTGACTAGAAGGCCGCCAGAGCGAACTCTGATTGCCCGCACCCTCTGTATCCTCTCGAAGATCTGAAGTGCCGCCATAGCGCCAAAGCACTGCATGGGAAGTCTACAATGTTTCATGAGCTCTACAGCAACTAAAAGCCGCTAATCCTGCAGCAAAGGCCGCTGTGACAACCAAGCCGCAGATTACCTATAGGCTTTGACTAAGGGTGGTACTGAAGGGCTTAAACTCTGCTTACGCTTAAAGGAAAGCGTAGCTGTGGAACGTTTGCAGCACCGAACTCAGTCCCACCGAACTTAGTAGGAAAACTTGGAGCAGAGAATAGAAGGCTTTTGGAAGATAAGTACTGGCCTCATTCCCGCCCATTTAGTTCTCCAGCGATCTCCAGACCTCTCGAAGAGAGAAGCAAGAGCCTCAAGATTATTCTCTAAATTCTAGCAAGAAGAATCTTGAACCTGTAATCTGATTTCTATTCTGCCCGGCCGCCTCTATTCTATTACAATCTAGTAGTCTAGGACCCTCGTTACACTATAATCTTAAGGTTCCAATCACCTTACAGATTACATCCTTTATTCTCTCTACCAGAAACGCCCTCCTCCCGCACCAGAGGCCCGCCTCCAGCTTGAATGGAAGGCTACAGACACTCAACCCAACCCTGGTACAGAATCAGTTAATCCACAAGCCGAGGACGGCCCTCCAAAAATGGATTCCGGGCTGCGAGCCCACCTGGCAAGACTCGGACTCGGTAACTCTCCAGGAGTTCAACCTAGAGGCCCAGAAGTACCTACAACATGCCATGCAACAACAGATGCCCACAGAGATGAGTTAGAGCAGGACAGGATGGAGATTGAGTGGTCAAATCCGGTGATGCCACCCAACTTCATCCAAGAGATCCAGCAAGCCCTCAGTGATGGAAGACTCACTGTGGCAAGGCCAGAAACCCCAGCCGCCTCCAGAGCCTACCTCCAGGACTGGCTACAGAGCGCCACAAAACACACGCAGGCTAGAGTTGGGGCCTTTGCTGGTTTCTGTCAGCCCGCCAAGCGACTGTCCCCATCATGATGCCACAAGTTGGGGCCTCCCACTACCGCCAGGAGGCCCACAGGCAGCCCTTTGCCCTCTCTCTGGCCTCCCAATAGGTCTCTCCTTTACCCAGACTCTGATGAAAAGTACAGCCTGGCTCCCCACTCAGACAAGAGTCCAGACCGCCAGCACCACCCCCATCGGCAGCCGTGAGGCCCTCGGAGCCTCCGGAAGCCCCTCAAGAAGCAGGAGGAATGGAGGCACATCCTCCGGCACCTCCCCGTGGCGCGAGCCCCAGGAGGAGACTCCAGACAGCCTGCACTGAGCCTGAGGATGGAGACAGAAAGGCCTGGCGGATGAAGAAGAAGATGGAGAAGCAGCAGAGCGAGCTGCTGGCCATCTTGGCGTCACATACCCGGCATTCCGAGCCAGCCCATCCTACCACTGCCAACAGGGGCCGAGAACCCAAGGCACCTCCTCCCTCCAAGTTCCAAGGCAAAGCGGAACAAGTGGAGACCTTCCTCTGACAATGCGAGAATGTTTTCTCCATTGAAAGTCTCTCCTTTACCAAGAGGAGGTTAGGATCCGGTATGCTGGCAATCTGATGGATGGAACGGCCGCCATCAAGTGGTATGAATCCTACCACAACCCATAGACTACATCGCCAACCGCCTAGCCGATGCCAGTAAGGTTGATGGAAGATGGAAGAGATGGTCATCATTTGTGGACGCCAGAGCGCTCTTGGTGAATCCATCTCTAGGATGACGATGCAGTCTCCCAACGGGAGCACCTTACCCACACCCATCAGGAGGAATAGACTCTTCTTGAATGATCATTCAGTTGACGTAAGACCGGCCATGAGGGATCAGTAGCTGATGATAAGATCGCCGGATCTCTCCTACGATCTGGGTTTGAGTTGGGCCCTCTTACCCCCAAACCTAAAACCTCATGATGGATAGTTCCTCAGGGAACTTGGCCACACTCATGAGCGGTACCAGGCAACAGCCAAGGGACCCGCCTGACCAAGAAGACTCCCAGCGAGGAGAAAGACCGCCGCCCAGGGCCAAAGAAGAAACCTCCCGCCTCTGCACTCCAAGAAGGCCTCTGGCCCCAAGGACAGAGCTGTGGAGTTAAAGGGTATCCCCTGATATCCTAGAAGAAAGAAGAAAAGCAGAAGTACGCTTGAAGGTAAGACCTTCCGGTATCCCATCTAAAGGGTACATAGACTGACTTGTGCAATAGTGCGGCAAGTCCAGCATAATGCAAGACTGTTGGTCCAAGGAACCAACAGTAGTCAAGGTGGCAGCGGTGAGAGTACAAAAGCGGAAGAGAGGTTCTGGCAAGAACAGTTCTCAGAAGAAAGCTAAAGTGGCCGCTATATGTAGAAGAACCGCTTGTTGTACTCCCAGATGCCCCAGAGGTTACAGAGAACTTTGTCTTGTAACCACATGGTTCAGATGATGAAATACTGTGGCTCTAAATGTCTGTTTAAAGAAGTCTATGTTTTACTAGCTATTTTTTCATTGTTTTTGTTTCTCAGAGAATATATAATGATTTTGTTTCCGCCATTTGCACTACAAAAGTATGCTGAGGATGGCTTTAAGAAATTAAACTGCTGGACAAGTACATACTCTCTTGAACCAAAATTACACCCAGACACAGAGTACCACAGTTTCAGACATTTCCCAAACACTATCATACCTTATTGCTATAAGTCACCGCTGTAATAGAACCAACAGATCTCCTGATCCTAGTAGTGCCCATACAAGAACCATTAGCAATGGAGAAAAGCACCCAGAGAAACAAGTTCAGAACCCGCTACTAAGCGCAGAAAGATGGAAGAGAAACTTCCAAAGCTACCAATACACGGCAAGAGGCCCATATTGGGAGCCTAAACCGCTGACAAGAAAAGAACAAGGGGAGAAGCCCAAGGGAAATTCCTCTTGACACCGCCAGACAGGAGCCTATCCTAAACCTAGAGTTTGTCAGAGCAAAGAGAATCCCTTAGTGCGCGAGACACCCCTTTGACAACGATGACGCCAAGGAGACATGATGGGTAGCGCCAAGATACTACACTGTCCCGCTCCACATGAGCATGGGAGATCATAAAGAGACACTCCGTGGGAGGTGGCTACTTTAGAGACAGGAATTTCCGTTACTTGCCAATTGTACGCAAGACAAAGATAATCCGACATTAACTGGGAACTCAATACCATAAACCTGGAGGAGCGACTACTGCAAGCAGAATTGTCTCCCAGCGGCGGTCACAGTGAACCCATCTCCATCTACCAAATGACTAAGAAGAAGATGATACCAAATAGCAATTATACGGCATTTACGATGAAAGTGAGATAACGTGGCATTGAAAATGCCACACCAGTACCAAGAATGGGCACAACTCGCCAGTAGGAGAGGGCAGATGAGCTACCAGCTCACACCTCTAATGATCTAAAGATTAAGATCCTACCGGGTGAAAAGCCACCATTTGACCAGTACTCTGTTCCACTCAAGAGTTGAAGGCCCTCCGTAATACCTAGCCAAAGAAGTGGCAACCGAAAGATCTCAAGATCCAGCAGCCCAGCCGCTGCACCCATCCTATTTGTGCCCAAGAAAGATGGAACTCTGAGGATTTGGTCGACATTACAGAGACTGAACAAGGTGACTGTCAAAGACAAGTACTTCCCTATCATGAGTGAACTCAGGAGAGGTTGTTTCAGGCCCGAATCTTCACAAAGCTAGACCTGAAGAATGGCTTCAATCTGATCAGGATAGCAGAAGGCGATGAATGGAAAACTGCCTTCAGAACCCGCCATGGCCTGTATCAGTATAACGCGACGCCATTTGGTCTTTGCAACTGCCCTCCGCCTTCCAAGCAACGATGAATGACGTCCTGAGGGAACTACTAGATGAAGGAGTGATTGTCTATATTGATGATATCCTCATCTACTCCGAGAGAGAGGAAGAACATGAGAAGCTAGTCAAGAAGGTTCTCCGAAACTTCATGAGGCAAAACTCAATATCTCATTGAGAAAGTTCATTCCATGTCCCGGAAGTAATACTCGGATACCACCTATCGCACAAGGAGATCAACGCCAAAAGACAAAGTGGAGGCAGTTAAGGAATGGCCAGTACCTCAGAATGTCAAGGGGTACAGGCATTCCTCGATTTGCTAACTTCTATCGCCGCTTCATTGAAGGCTTCAGTAAGATCTGCAAACCATTAACTGACCTCACCGGAGGTGACAAGAAATGGTATTGGACCGCAGCCAGAACAGTGCCTTTGAAGAACTCAAAGAGAGATTCACTAGCTCCCTATCCTCGCCCACTTTGACTCTACTAGGAGAACAGTGGTTGAAACTGATGCCAGCGACTTTGCAAAGGCGGCGCGCTTCTCAAGATGGTGAAGATGGAAAGCTACACCCGTAGCTTTCTATTCAAAGAAATTCAACCCTGCTGAGATCAATTACGACATTCATGATAAGGAAATGGTGCAATTGTAGCCTGTTTCCGAATGGAAAGATACGCTGAAATCCCGCGAAAGCATGAGATCACGGTTTTCACAGACCACAAGAACTGGAGATTTCAATTCTACCAAGGTTCTCACTAGACGGCAAGCTGGGATGGTCTGAGGACTCGCAGGCTACAACTTCAAAGTTGTCTACAGACCAGTGAGATAGGAATGGTAAGATCGATGCACTGTCAAGGCGCTGATCACCGCCTTACAGAGGGGGGAACCTCTGCAGCCGGAGCCACAGATGTTTTTCAGGCCAGGTCAATTAGTATTGATCCTGCTAAGCTAGCAGCGAGGATCAATCAATTGCAATCTCTGTTCTTGGAGCGCCTATTTGCGGCAGCTAAACAAGACAGGAACTGGCAAGACTTGCTCCGCCTCCTTATTGAAAGGAAACCCACTTTGGACCAGAACCTATCGGCTCAGAATGGACTCATCTTCTTCAAGAACCGTGGTACATTCCCAATGACAAGAGTCTACAGAAAGAGATAATGTCCGAGCCTCACGACTCTAAAGTGGCTGGCCATTTTGGCCAATTCAAGACACTAGAAATGATAAGAAACAACTTCTTTTACCAACATGGATAAGGATGTTGAGGAATACGTCCGAGCTGATAGCTGCCAGAGGAATAAGACACTCTAGACATAAGAAGTTTGGACGCTCCAACCTCTGGAGATACCCTATCGGCCTTGGACATCTATCTCTACGACTTCATCATGACTACCGGAGTCTAGTGATACAAAGATCTGGGTAATAGTGGACCGCTTCAAAGCATTTACCACTACATCCCGCTTCCTACCCTAAATAAGATCAAGATTTGGCCAAACTGTTCCTGAAGGAAGTCTGAGACTCCATGGGCTACCTGACGACATAGTCTCTGACAGAGATAGCAAGTTCATCTCTCACTTTTGGCAATCTCTCATGACCCTACTCAACGCTGAAGTTTAAAGACGTTCACTTCTTTCCACCCCCAAACGGACGGCCAGACAGAGAGAGTTAACTGCACCCTGAGCACTACTTGAGTAAGTTACTGCCATATCAACAGGATGACTGGGCGGACCTCTTGCCACCTGGCAGAAAGATGATACAACTCGGCGGTCTCTGAGCCTACCAAAGCATCGGCTTTCTACGCCAACTATGGATATTTAACCTGCGACCAACTGGCCGGCTCCTAAGGAGGCCAGAGGAACAATCCAGCAAGTGAGGTCACGATCTCCCAACGGAATCTATATGGCAGGCTATGAACGCCAGCCTGGGAAAGGCAAGACTTAGGATGGCTCGCACAGATGATAAACATGCACCTAAGACCTCCGAAATCAAGCCTGGGATGAAGCATCGCTAGACCGGCGAACGCGCAAACAAAGCGCCAATGAATAAGCTTTGATCAGAAGAAGATGGACCTTTCGCCGCCATTGAAGCTGTGCGCCTACCGGCTCTCCTTCCTCCCCAGATGGGAATCCACCCGGTCTTTCATGTCTCTCTCCTAGAACCATACAGGATACCAGCGGATTTAGAGAGAAGGCTCCCACCGAACCTGAGGAGATTGGAGGAGAAGAGAACTGACCGCGCAAGTAGCAGACAGCCGGCCAATATAAGAGGCAAAGCGAGTATTTGGTCTTGCGGAAGGCTTTGAGAATGAAGACGCTACATTTAACCTTGGGAACACCTCCTAAGAGTGCTGAAGAAGCCCTCCGAGATTTCCATCAGAGGTATCCCAAGAGTTCTAGAGACAAGAGATCTCTTGGGTAAGAAACTTCTTCTCATTACCTCCTCACCTGGATTCCTTTGTCACACATAATAAGAA
The DNA here is from genome assembly GCA_024713855.1 of Morchella sp. 2016-41. NCBI lineage: Eukaryota > Fungi > Ascomycota > Pezizomycetes > Pezizales > Morchellaceae > Morchella > Morchella sp. 2016-41. The sequence goes on from JAMGZD010000005.1 coordinate 903,303, forward strand.
TGGAATAAGATTGTTACCAGATCTCGCACCAAGATCCTGAAGAGTGAAAGTAGATAACGGAGTCATTCTAACTGGATAGCATGAGAGACGCTAACTGCGCCCGCTATACGCTGAGAGTTATTGGTAGAAGCCAGCACCGCGACATATTAAGTGCCTGCAGAGCGTGGATCGCCACCAGCCGCAAGTGTAACTATATTCCGCGACTAGGAAGAGGGTCTATTCACAGAATGACAGACTCGACGAGCCTTTACGCCTCACTGACTGACTAGAAGGCCGCCAGAGTGGAACTCTGATTGCCCGGCGACCCTCTGTATCCTCTGAAAGATCTGAAGCGCCATAGCGCTAGCACTCTGCATGGGAAGTCTACAATGTTTCATGAAATTTACAGCAACTAAAAGCCGTTAATCCTGCAGGCAAAGGCTGTGACAACCAAGCGTGCAGATTACCTATAGGCTTTGACTAAGGGTGGTACTGAAGGGCTTGAAACTGCTACGCTAGCGAAAGCGAAGCGTGGAACGTTTGAAAGCACCGAACTCAGTCCCACCGAACTTAGTAGGAAAACTTGGAGCAGAGAATAGAAGGCTTTTGGAGATAAGTACTCGGCCTCATTCCCGCCCATTTAGTTCTCCAATGATCTCCAGACCTCTCAAGAGCAGAAGCAAGAGCCTTAAGATTATTCTCTAAATTCTAGCAAGAAGAATCTTGAACCTGTAACCTGATTTCTATTCTGCCCGCCTCTATTCTATTACAATCTAGTAGTCTAGGACCCGTTCATAATAGTACCCTGGTTAATACGCCTTCATGTAATCCAGCTTTAGAGCCATCTGCTATACCGAGGCCTTCTTGAGGACAGCTATGAGGTTTCTTCTTGACCCTGGCCTAACGCGGCGACGAGGAATCCAGACTATGGTCGGCGATCGACTAAATACGCTCACGACGGACAGGAGATCGCTCTGACACCGATCGAACAAAGTATACAGAATTCAACAGAATATAGAAATGGCCCGCCAGCTGAGCATGCCAGGTGAGACCTAACTAGGAACGAAGATGATAAAGACGCTATGAAGCGAAAGAAGAAGAAGAGAAACAGAAACGGCTTAGGAGAGTTCTCTAATATACTCAAGGAAACCCTCCACGACCAATCCCACGACTCAACCCGCACTACAAGAATAGGAAACCCATAACCGATCCTGATCTTTCCTTCCGCAATCCTAACCCAAGCGCCTAGCGCTGACCAGATCCTCCGAAAGACCTTCCTAACTCATCCACCTTATCCGACGCGATAACGATCCTCACCTAATACCTCGATTTCTGTTGGCAGGGCGCGCGCGCGGCGGCGCCCACGATACTAGCCCCTCTCTCGAGCCCCGAGAACTCCGACAGGTCCAGGCTTCAGAGGCAGATAGAGATGGAAGCGGCATGAGGCGGAGAGCGCATGACATTGTCGAATATTCCTGCGTCGCGTCAGAACCCTTCCAGCTGCATGACGAGACGCTTTGTATCGATTCGAGCCTAGAATATCGCTGTTCCCACTCTTCCTCACCTACAGGGAGCCGGAGGGATGCTGGTCTGGTGCACGGTCCAGATCGCATCCACTCAAACGCAAGACATGCAGATCTTCATCGGCGCCGTAGGCCGAGTCAGATGCGATAAGCCGATGACCTTCTTGATCCTAAACCTTCCTGCGCGCTTTCCAATCGAGCCTCCTAGAGCGAAATGGTCTGATGTTTTTCATAGTTTCATACTTCACACCGACTTTATAGTTGGGGCAGGCGTTCACGTTGGTTGAAGACCGGTTTCTACGGTCCCGGAAAGATATCGTGATCTCAGCTCTGAGGCCTCAGATCTCTGGCCATCCGCTTCACCAAAGCGTTAACGCCCTGTTGATTTCGGCGCCAATGGCGCGCAGGTCCTTCCGTGAAGCGTGATCATAACCGTGAAGTTAGCCATAAACGAAACTTGGCGGCTTTTCAGAGTGAGAGCATTATTGGCAGTGAATCGCGACGGGTAACCAGTCAGTCCACCATCTTGTTGGCAGGATACGTAGCTCCTGGCATCGTTCCATGACCGCGTTGGCTCGCCCGCCTGTCCGCCGTTTGCGCCGAACGCGGACGACATAGCTGCGCGATCTTTAAGGCCTCGCACAACGATTTCCAGAACTTCGACGTGAATTGGGCCCTCTGTCCGAGACGATAGATGTAGAGGCCGCGAGTTTCCAGACGCGATCGACGAGAGGCGCGAGATCTTCGAACCGTGGTTGTATTGCAGGCGATATAGTGTTTCATCTTTCGATGCGGTCCACCACAACCAGGATCGCCCTACCTTTACTCGCAGGCTCGCGACGTAAGTCCACGATATACGAAATCTGGTTTCTGGGTACAGGTAGTGGGCGAGGACTGGCGCAAGATGCCACATGCCTTGCTTCGACTACAGGTACATGGCAGTTGCGGACGATCGCTCCACCGACTTGCGACGCAAGAGTATGATCGCTAGCAGGTCAAAGGTTTTCGCTCTTCCGATACGACCACGACGGGCAAGATCGCGTGTTCCTTCAAGAGACGGAAGCTGCAGGCTTTGGTCTTCAGCGACATAAATCTGGCGCAGACGTCAATAATCCTTCACGGCTGAACATTCGCCAAGGTGAATGTCTCGAACGCTTCGCTCGCTCTGACGTAGCTTCTAGATCTTGTTTAAACGGCCAAATGCACGCTTGTTTAAAAGTTCTTCCAGGGGGACAGTCCTTGTAAGGACTGGGTTGTAGCCTAACAAACCCAGGTTTCCCAAATTCTGACTTCAACACTACTTGACTTTTGTGGGCCAGGCTGCTCATCCCCTCCTCAGATGTCCCCGCGACCTCCTCATTCAACGCGTCCGGTTTTCCACCCTTCTTCCCAGGTCGGTACGCGATCTTATCATCGAAACGCGATAGGATTTCGCATCCATCTGGCCTGTCGCTTGCTTCAATAGCTTCATGAAATATTCCAAGTTGCGCGATCGCCGCGACCTTCTAGAGTATCGACGGCAGTCAGTAACTCCGATCTCCATTCCTCAAAACAGCGGATGATTGCTAGTAATTCCTTGTCATATATTTCATAATTACACCGCTGGGAACGCTTCTTATTCATATACGCCACGGGTGCAAGATTCCGATATCATCGATTGAGACAGGATTCCCCAGAAACATAGTCGGACGATCAGATTCTACTACGATGTGTCTGTCGCCAAAAATGCTACGATCGCAGATTTATGAATGCTGCTTACGCGGCCGAAGTTTGCCTGACGCGGGGACCAAACAAACGTGATATGCGCGAAATACGCGATGGGTAGCAGAATCTTAGTAATCCCCGATAAATCTTTTTATAAAAGTTTGCAAACCCGCGAATACCTGAATATCCTTCACATTCCGCCTTCCAATCTCGATCTTCTACTACGTGATCCATTTCCAAACCCTTTGTTGTAATTATCAACCCGAGATACTTGGTTTCCTGTACGTGAAATTCACATTTCTCCGGGGCGCAGTACAGGTCGTTGTTCGTTAGGGCTGGAGGACTTTATTGATACTTGGCCGATACGCGCTTCCGCGCCTCGCTGTAAATCGTGATATCGCCCAAATACGCGCGCAGAATCTATCAAGGGGCGGAGAACGCCGCTTACGAACCGCGAATGAGGCAGAGCGCTGGTTCCGAACGGTACGACGTTGTACTCGAAGTGGCCAAATCGGCTCGAACGTTGCTTTTCCACTCGCCCCCGGGCGCGATACGAATCTGGTTGTAAGCTGCCCGAGATCGAAGTTTGGTGTACCATTTGGCCGCGCACGATGAGGTTGAAGGTTTCGATAGGGCAGAGCAGAACGATCCTCGACTGACGCCATTTATCCCCAGAGTCAACGCAGAAACGGAGTCCTCCACCTGGCTTTCGGACAAACAGAACAGGGCACCGCGAGGAAGAGCTTTATTCCATCTGGCCCCGATGCCACTTCTTCTTCCAGGTGCTTCTGTAGGGTGGCCGTCACGGGACATACTATAGAGGGGACCAAATGGGGGTTCAGTTCCTTCCTTGAGCCGGATGTGATGGTCATAGGGGCGGTGTTGTGGTAGCTTTTTAGCCCCTTCTTCCTGGAATCGTGACAAGTATTGGTGGTGGACGCTGGGTACAAGTGCGATAGGATTTGAGAGCGCCGGCGACAAGTGATTGAAAACGATCATAAGACTTGGAGATCCCTGGTGGTTTCAGAGAACGAGCCGCTGACACTCTTTCTATCTCTAGATCATGTGTAGCGGCAGCGGGCTTGGAAATTCCTTGGACGAGGCTGAGACGGCTCGTTGCATTACGGAGGCAGTGAGGGAGTCAAAGAGGATGGAGTTCAGAAGAAAGTTTCAGCTCGACGCATGCCGACGATCCATGGGATACCAAGGACTACAGGGTAGTGCCCGGCATGACATACGCGTGACTTTCTCGAAATGGCCTTGAATGCGGATGACAATCACAGAAATACATGTGATATCACCGAGGAGATTTCTCTCCCATCGACGACTTGTAGTTTACGGGTTGAGCGAGCAGGAGGAGGTAGGAAGTTGGTGGTGGATACTAATCTCTCACAATGAACGCGATTCCAGAAGCTCCAGCGCCAACTAATGCGCAGGTTTTTACAGATTTTATTTTTATCGATACAGAATACATGAAACAACTAAGTCGATCTGAAAACTCGCAGAAGAGCATACTCAGAAACAGGACCAGAAACCAAGACAAAGACAAAGAGATAGGAGAAACCTGTACTGAGCCACTCAGCGCAGGTCGCCCCCATTTCCGACGGGGGAATGGAGGCTGCATACCAGAGAAAGAAAAACCAAGATCAGAAGAACCAAGAACCAGAAGCAGAACCCAAGAAGAAAACCAGAACCAGAAGAAGACGAAGACGCAGCAGCAAGAGCCCCATGCATCACCGGAGGTTGGTAGACCTCGGCGGTGGCAGCGGCGCGGAACGGACGAGCATTGGGGCGGCGATTTGGGCACTCGGTGGCGAAATGCCCCGCATGTCCACAGTACATACACAGCCCTTGGGCCATGCGACGTGATCGTTCGGCTGGGGACAAGGGACCACGAGGGGCACGAGGACGGATGTTGGAGAGGTCCATAGGGACCGTACCTCCTGGTGCGTGGGACGGGTGTGCCGCGGTGGCTGGGGCAGGAGCGGGGACGGGAGCGGACGATCTTTGAGGAGCGGGGGCGGAGGCAGGAGCAGAGGCAACACGTGAGCGGAGGCGAGCATCCTTGATGCGTCCATCCAACTCTTGTAGGAGTCGGACGTAGGCCGTCAGGGAGTCGGGAGTGGCGTGGTGAATCATGGCATTCCGGAGGTCGCTTGAGAGTCCACGCTGGCGCTGCTTTCGGGCTTGTTCGCTCCAGGCAACATCGGGCGCTGCGCTGGAAATCGCCAAGATGCGAGAAGTCTCAGTTCCCTGCATTAGTTTCTCCAGCTCGCTCAGCGGTGGCAACTCGTTAGGCTCCAAACGCAGTGTCCAGGAGGCGATCGCTTCACGCGATGGCGGTTGATGTTGGCGCCATTGACTGGCGGGCATGACGCCGCTGCCGCACGCCGGGTTAGCAGCGCTGATCGCAGATACGAGCTGTTGTTGGTCGGAGGTGAACCGATCGGGCGCTTCCGATCATCTTGAGGCGGAGCTGCGACGGCGCGGAGAGCCGAACGGCACCGCCAAATTTAATGGTCAGGAATTTTGTCAGATCGCGCAGGGGCAGGTACAGGACTGGGGCTGGGCTTGACGACCGACTGGGGCAACAGGTTCTGGGGCGCGCCGAGCGCAGAGGAGGTTAAGCTCCCTTGCTTCCATTAGTTGGGCCGCCAGTTCTGGACTTGGTTTTCGAGTTCGGGATGGCGGCGGCGTGTTCGCGCGACGCTCAGTTGTTGTTGAGTCTATCTCTTTCTTCGGCAAGGGCGTGACTGACGGAAGTTCGCTTCGCCTGATTGTGCCACTGGGATAGGTTTTGCATAGGAGGTCTGGGTTGTCGACGAGGATTCCCGGAACTCATCGAGAGTTCTGGGAAACCCCATTGGATGGGTTATTACGCATCGTGAGTCGATGTAAGTCGACGCAACGTAGCCTAACGGGCACGCAGGAGCGGTTTAGGAGAATGGCGCAGTGATCGACTAATACGCTCAGACAAACAGGAGATCGCTGATACCGATCGAACAAAATATAATTCCAGAACTAATAGAGATAGGACTGGCTCCGCCTAGCGCGATATGCCAGGTGGGACCAACTAGGAACGAAGATGCATGAAGACGCCATGTAAGGAAAGAAGAAGAAGAAGAGAAACAGAAACGAAGCGAGGGAGAGCCCTCTAATATACTCAAGGAAACCCTCCGCTGACCAATCCCGATGACTCAACCCGTACCACAAGAATAGGAAACCCATAACCGATCCCGATCTTTCCTCAGGCTTCCGCAATCCTAACCCGAAGCGCCTAGCGCTGACCGTATCCTCCGAGCACCTTCCTAACTCATCCACCTTATCCGACGCGATAACGATCCCTCACCTAATACCTCGATTCCGTAACGTTCTTGTTGGCAGGGCAGGTGGGGGCGGTTGTGCCGCGATAGTATGGCATAATGCTAGCCATTGTTAAGGGATAGGAATCGTCCTCCAGATAGCATCGGAGACGTCACTCGTTCTCGGGATGGCCTCCTGAGCCTTTCAAAGAGCTGTATCTGCTCTCATTGACCCTCCCGAGAGCCCTCAACGTGCTCGTGCCTCGCGATAGCGCCTAACGCTGCCTCAGGAGGCCTCGCGATAGTGCCCAACGACGCGAAGACTCGCGATAGCGCCTAACGCGTCGAGGGCCTCCCGAGCTATCATGATGTCTCTGGAAGACTAGTCGGGTGCGCTACCTTCTCCGGAGAATTAAGGTTTGACAGGTATCTCCGCAGATCTCCTATATCTCCCGCTTCTCCCAAAAAGTTGGTACGGTTTGCTGATGGGGGGCGTGGGATTGGTGACTATTATTTTCAGTGACTCAGGAGACTATGGGAGGGTGTGTGGGAGGGTGAGGAGTGTTTAAGGGCTTGGGAGAGTATATGAGGCCTCCCTGGGCCCTTTAGAGAGTACAGGAGGAGGTTAACAGTTTTTCTATAAGCTTGGGATAATTTCTCTGTAAATTTGTATAGGTGATTATTTTACTATACAATCACTGCCAGTGTGGCATAGTGCTAGTCATTGCTAGGTGATAAGAACCGTCCTTCAGATAGCATTGGAGACATCACTCATTTTTGGGATTGCTTCCTGAGCCTTTCAAAGGGCTGTATCTGCTCTCGTGAGACCCTCCCGATAGTCCCCAATGCGTTCAGAGGGTCCTGCAATAGCGCCCAATGCATTCGGGAAGGCCTCTTGAGCCATTGCGATGTCTCTGAAGAACTAGTCGGGTGCGTTACCTTCTCCGGAGAATTAAGGTTTGACGGATATCTCCAGAGATCTCCCATGTCCCCCGTTTCTCCTAACAAGTTGGTACAGTTTGCTGATGTGTGTGTCATTGAACTTATAACATGTGAAGGCCATACTGAACTAGAGGGAACTATACCTGCTGCGGAGTGAGAAGACTGTGGAACTCCTACCTCTGTAGTAGCCATCCGTATTTTGAGCTCCGTGAAAGAGTATCCGTATCAGTTAGTGTGTCACCCGGAACAGAGATCTCCATTACACTGGGTATTCCTGATGGGCTTTGTATGCCCAGGTACACTAAGACAAGACCTGGTTGTTGCTGATGTAACATAAAAGAATTCCATTGGAACTGATATTATTCGTCCAACAACCGACAATTCTAAATGAAATAACATTTTTTCTTTTTGCTTCTCTTTGATTTAATTCATCAATTATATCATCACATAACCCATGAACTTTCTATCGGCTTCCACTGCCTCTTGCAGTACAATATCTTAATCCACTGACCGATTATTTTATAATCATCAGTGCCATGCTAAGAATCTAAAATACCAGTAATTTCACCGCATTTGTGAACATCGCCTTCATTGCATACACATAAAAAGCCTCCAAGACAATCTTTTTTGTATAGCATGCAATAGCGGCCGCATTCACAAACCCTGTGGAATTAGCAGTGCAATACGTACTGTACAGTACAGTGTCTCAAAAATATGCCCTTATAGTGAATCATCCTTATCTTAATATCAAATACATGTATCTTTATAGCGAGAGTCAACTACAAAACTAAAATCATACCAGCACAGTATTGTAGAGTTACCTTAGTTCTATGGTCCTGCGAAAGAGCATGTAATCCTACCCACATTTCTCTTACTGTATACACCTAATCCTAGCTTAGTTTGTTGTTATGACAGTTTACAAACCTCTCTCCCCTGTTGATTCTCGCTCCATACTTTCTCTTGATACTACATGGACTTTATTTAAATCTCCGCCGCTACTATGGAGTGGCCTTGAACATTAACTCCGTCGCCAAATTTTTCAACTTCTCATAACCTCCGGGTTGCATACTAGTAACCCAATAATTGTCACAAACCGCATATCCATGTCGAGTGATGATTTGTGATCCCATTCTTTCTGGTTCAGTGATATTTATATCATGCTACAATTATTATTCAATGTTAGGATATGCCCCCCCCCCCCCCCCTTGATTCCTCCTCAATACGGGGTTATGGACCTTTGACATAGTACAGCGGTGGGTAATAAGTCATCGGATGACCTAGCCACAATTTTGCCTACAAACGCGCATTTTGGTAGCGCTCCGTCCGATGACTTATTACCTACCGCTGTACTGTATAGCATCTGGAATTATATAAATCGGATTCTAACTACTTTATCAGGTGTTAGATCAAACTATTGCTAACAACTTTCGTTGTAAATAATCTCCATCTGTAGTTTGGGTTGAAAGGAGATATGTGGGCTCCCTTATTTCACCCGAGTCCTTGTGAACCATTTAACCTGAGCAATCCGTTGACAGCTTATTGCAAGCCACAAAGACCTCCATGACTAAATTTGCTTAAAGCATAGCGTGAAAATAAATAGATCAACTATAGATGGATGTAATTCATCCAATCCTTACAGGCAACTGGAGGAAGATCCGAATTTTTATTTCCTACTTTTGACCATTCAGCCCTCCAAAAAGCGCTTCACACTTCCACCGATATTTTTAACATCTAGCAGGAAGCTGTCATGTCCAAACAGACTAACATCCTCCCCCAGTTCAACATGTGTTACCCTCCGGTTCCCCGCTTTCTTCAACGCCTCTGCTACCTCTCGTTGTTGCCAAGCAGGAAATAAGATATCACTCGTAACGCCTAGAACGAGGGTCGGGATGTTTCTCATCGGTGCCAGCCCGGTAACAAGATCAGGAGGTATGGATCCATCATCGATAGTCGTTGAAGCATCAATGTCTTCTCTTGGTTGTTCTGTATAAGGTTGCGATGGGAGTGTCAAGGAGCATTGGCTCACACTCTGTTCGCTTAGCTCTTCGACGCGGTTTGGGGATAGTTTATGTTTGTTTTGTTCCCTCTGCTTTCGAATTACTTCTTGGTACTCTTCGCCGAGGTCAAACAGATCCATTGCTTTCGAAACATATAATAAGCTATTTGCATCGTATTCCAGACAGAACTTTTCGCCGGCATGATCGAGATATGTTTCAATAAGAAAATCTGGGCATAATGCAGGCGGGCGTGAGGGATCTGCTCTCTGTCTTCCGAATCGTTGTTCCCATTCTGGTCCGGATCGGTATGTTACAGTTGCAATCTGGCGTGCAAGCTTGAGACCTAGATGTGGCGGGACCTTGCCATAGTAAAATCCTCGATTCCAGTTCGGATCGGCCATCAAGACTTTCTCTCTCGTTAGTTACGACTGATGACCACACTGGTTTCTCTTTGCTGAAATATAATTCAAAAAATTGCAACCTTACCTTGCCTTTGAGCATGCCGCATGGCAATACTGTAAGGATGACTTCTAGCACAACCACTGATGCTTGCGATCTTTCCAACTCTCTTAGGAAATAGCACTCCAGCCGCCAAACTCTGCATTCCCCCCATACTAGCGCCAACACTAGCATAGAGCTTTTCCACCCCAAGATTATCTAGAAGTCTAAACTGGGCGCTGACCATATCTCCCATAGTCATTATCGGGAATCTAGTCGCATATCTTTCGCCATCTGCGGGATCGATACTCGATGGCCCGGTAGACCCATAGCATCCACCCAAGACATTGGTACATATAATGAAGAAACGATCTGTATCTAGAGCACAGCCTGGTCCAATAAACTTTTCCCACCATCCAAACCTTGGATTATCCGGGTTCGATTTTGCATGAGAAGATGCAGAGAGCCCTGTATGTAAGAGTATAACATTCGATCTATCGATATTAAGCTCGCCCCATGTCTCATAAGCAATGGTGAACTCTTGAAGGATGCCTCCGTAATCTAACAGCATCGGAGTTTTCGATATGAAAGTTTTGTGAGCGCCAGTTGTGTAAGAAGGCTCGGGGCCATTCACCATGGAGCGCGATTCGATTTCTTTCGTTCGCATCTCTATGGCATCAAGGCACGGAAACGCCATCTGTGGGTTGGAGGCTCCCGATAAATGCGGTGCAGATGCGATAAAACCTCGAACCGATGAAGACGACACATACTGGCTGCGCCCTAATCTCGAGGTTAGGAATGGCGATGCAGCGATAGCCGGACCGGACAGAGCTTTATACTGCCGAGAACGAGAATGACATAGAACCCTTCGCAACTGTCGGTTTATGTTGCTAGACATCTCGTCACTATATCAAACTTCTCGATCTTCTCGTCCTATGCTGTCTTCGAGCTATGTGGGGGGACTACCAATTAGGTATTTGTACTTTCTGGTGGAGTTAGGACTGCGACGAAGGATGGCTCTCACGAGCATTATAATACATACATGTTTGCACCTTTGTGGGGCAGCAAATATTTTGCATGGGCCCCGATCTAAAAACCCAACCCTAAATGACGCGATCAGTCCTGCACGGTGACATGGTTCGACCGCTAGACACTCCACTGAAGGTATATAAACTTTCAACAAAAAGCTCGAGCATTAGAGCTCTGTATTTACTGAAGCACGCATTATTCTAAAAACCATCTTTACGACTACATGTAATCAATGCTCCGAGTGAAGTACTAAGTTTCCATTATTCAGAATGAAACGTTCTGGTGTGATTTGTCAGCCAGAAATACGATCAGTAGAGGACGGCTTTTACTCGGTCTACATACACCTTCTGTGACCCTTGTTATCACCACGAAGGAACTGGTCCCTCTACAACCACGAGAAACTACATGTACTTAATGTGCGTGCAGATAGACATTGTATGCCAACGTCCGTTGCAACAAAAAAAGTCGGCAAAAAAAATATAATCCTCTGGTAGCAATACAAGGTTGGTGTGATTAGTTAAACGCAATTAATAGCTATGCACTCATGATTGTACTTTTCATGGCCTCTGTGAAATAGAGTACATGTACCCAGAGTGTTGAAAAGTGATGCATATTTTGACACAACACAAAACACTACCCAAAGTCAGAATTCGGATACAGAATATCTCTGCTATGCCTGAGGATGTATTGAGCTGTGTTTAGAAATAAAATAACTACTCCCAAAACAAAGAGACACTACGAGGTAGCGAGAACATATAGTATTAAAAGAAAAAACCAGAGAACATTGATGACAGTCATTCTTTTATTCTTTCATCAGCAAGAGAATCTACACACTCAAGTTGACCTTGGGATGCCCTCATGTAAAGATTCATTCTCTCATTGCTGAGACATCGCCGAATGTGTATCATTTTCCGACACCCTGGGTACATATCCATGCTTGCTACTTTATTTGCCGATATTTTTTTCTGTTCATGTATACAGGTACTGCATGCACAAGTTTACCTAACTACTCTAAAAGGAACCGCTATTGCATACAATACTAATTTGTAGACTTGGGGCATCTTTGTATGGTATGCAATGGTGGTTCCTTTACAAACGTCACGAGTTTACGAGTACCGATATTTCTGGCGAGTACGCCCATGGGCTTAAAGCAAAGTGGTGGTAGAAAATCGCTTGCTGAATAGCTCAAGTTACGGGAATATGCGTACACCACCAGATTTCCATGACTTTCCTCCTACCACTTTGCTTTAAGCCCATGGGCGTACTCGCCAGAAAGATCGGTACAGTCGCTCACCTAGTGACGGCGGATCCTGTTTGATGGTTGTGCCCGTAGTAATTTACTCTCGGCATCCCAACCTTAACTGCTATTGGCCTCAAATTCCTGCCCGCCATCAGGCAGGATCCGCCTTCACCCCGTGAGTGACTGTACTCGCATTTTCCATTTTCGTGGCTGGCAGCAGCAGCAGCCCAATCCCAGACGCTTGGTTAAACCAGGGCGGAGGGATTCCGGGTATCGGTCCTTCCTGTTCAACACCAACCAGGCACACTACTCGCAATTTCATAGCGTTTTTGAACACAACCAATATTGCATACACCTAAAAAACCGCCAAGACTACATTTTTTGTATGGCATGCAATAGCGGTTGTGTTTAGAAACGCTATGAAGTTGCGAGTACATCTAGCGAATTTTACGAAGTTATGGATAGTACTTCTCTTACTCTACAAGGGCTCGAAGTCAGGCTCTCCTTCCTTGCAATTGTAGACTCCAAGTTGTAGTTTAGCTCCAGCTTCACCAAATTAAGTAGAAGCCAGCCTTCATGGTGCCTTACTCAACTACGTATACATGTGCATAGTTAATTGACTAGAGGCCTGGCTGGGTATAGTCGGGGTACGGAAATTTTTGGTTACCGTTACTCGCGAGTTCATTAAATTGTCGGATGTCGTTGCAACCACATCCCCACACAAAATTCCGACCATTTAATGAACGCGTGAGTACAGCACAAGATTTATATACAATATCAGAAACACCCAAATCATCACTTTAAAAATTGGAGTGCACACATCACAAGAAGGGACACAAAATTCTAGAATTCTCTAAGCTCCAACTTGGGATAATTTCCAACTATCCTTGAACAGTTAGAATTTCTTCTGATGATGTTGGGTGGTTGCTTCGGGCAGCCCAACATGGCTACTTTCGCTATAAAAAGGGTATATTATCAAAACCTCTGCCCTAGTGCATACTATACCTACATATAATCGACGAAGTCAAGAAGTCAAGCTGACAGCAGGATTCTCTATATATTTAATTTAGGGAATTTACGTGCACATGTATCTATATGCATTATTAGATATTTCACAAGTATTTCGAAATTAATAATTTGACAAATGCAAACGGCCGGATAGTAAGCAACTATGCCCGCTTAACCCTCAAGTAAACTTCTGGGCATCTATTTCGCTGTGAAGTCACCATTTATGACTCATTCTTTACTTATTAGATCTGTCGAGTCCCTGTGGAGAGTTAGATTTAATGGTTATCACCACCATCGCGGGCCTAATATGTCTCCATCTGCGGAATGCACGAAGGGATAAGGAAAGATACAAAAAGGGCGACAGGAATAATGTTTACTAAGATGATAATTCATAGAATACATGTAGGCCACGCAAGCATCGACAAGTCGCTAGCGGGAACGGAACGGAGCATGAGAAGAAAGTTCCATGCAGCCTTCCTGCACATTGCGGCTTACCGGTGCCCTCCTAGACACCTATATAAGAGTACCCCTAACCCCCCACCATTCAAACGCCGGTATATCTATATCTATTTTCTCATCATCCCGTCTGGCTTCGCCTCCTCCACGGTTCCCAAACCTTGGTTACCATATCGCCCAGGAAATCAAAATCATCAAAAACCCTTAGCGACCACTACAAGCGACTAGTTGTGCCACCAGTGCCTGGAAACGTAAATAGCTTAGACAACCCACCGTTACAGCCAGTTACCTTACTCTACCATCCTAGGCACGCATTCTGCTTGTCACTCAAAGGCTTCTTCAGCCGCGGAATAACTTCACTCTTTCACTCATTCTCGATTCATTAAACGCTTTGCCTGTTTGTGTGCTTGTCTCTCCCGATTGTCATTCTTTTAGCGACCTACAACCTCACCCTTCAGCCCTCCTATCCCCTCGTTTTGGCTGGTCCCCTCTCAATTCTTGATATAATAACTTGAAATCATTATCATACCTTATAAGTACTCGATATTCTTTTCCATCTCATACACTTACTTCTACCCCCCCCCCCCCTTCTACACTTAAGACCAAACGCGCCTTAAATCACCAGGTTCCTGTTCAATATATCTTCATCCAACTATTTCCTTTTGTCTACTATCGTAGCCTGCCTGCCGTGATACAATATCACCAACAGTCATGATGAGTTTCAAGAGAGCCTTATTACTCTCAGCATTGTTGCTTTTTTGTATATTCTTCTTGTATCCACGATCACACTCACCCTCACCATTTGAAGCTGAGCCTCCGCCAGCCCCACCGAAGGAGCATGACACCCCCGGAGAGAAAACATCAACCAGACAACCACCCGCCTACAACTCCAAGCCTATCTCCGAAGCTCTTACAGACCGCCCGCGAAAAGTTTCATCGGGAGCTGATACACCCACAACGCAACAACAAACCTCCATATCCAACTTGGCGAACCTTCCCTTGAAGGAGCAACTTGCCCATCAATTTCCATACCATGTGCAGTCAAAATTTCCTGCGTACATTTGGCAAACATGGAAATATACTCCAGCCAGTGCGGAGTTCAAAGAAGAGTTTCGTATCACCGAAGCCAGCTGGACCGAGAAGCACCCGGATTTTGTACATGAGGTACCGCCCAACATATTACTCGCACTGGTCGTTACTAACCTGCTACCTAGGTCATTACAGATCAGGTTGCGAACCATTTAATAAGACATCTTTATTCGGGCGTTCCTGATGTCTTGGATGCTTATGATGCTCTACCGTTGCCGATTCTCAAAGCCGATTTTTTTCGATATCTCATATTACTTGCCCGGGGCGGAATATACGCCGATATAGATACACTTGCCTTGAAGCCAGCTACTGACTGGCTTTCAGACAACTTTAAACTCAGCGATGTCGGGATGGTTGTAGGAATTGAGGCAGATCCTGATCGTGAAGACTGGAGTCAATGGTACTCAAGGAGAATACAGTTCTGTCAATGGACAATTCAATCGAAACCAGGCCACCCTGTCTTGCGCGAAATTGTTGCCAACATCACGATGGAGACTTTGGACCGCAAGAAGGCAAAGAAACTTTCGATAGATCACGATAATGTCGTGGAGTGGACAGGCCCAGCAGTTTGGACTGATGCAGTATTCGAGTACTTCAACGATGATGCTTTCTTCGACATGAGTGCCTCTACAGGCGGTATCTCCTGGAAAAATTTTACCGGAATGAAAGAACCCAAGAAAGTTGGAGATGTGGTGGTTTTGCCTATAACCAGCTTTTCCCCTGGGGTTGGTCAAATGGGTGCCGGAGAGATTGATGATCCAATGGCCTTTGTTCACCACAATTTTGAAGGTTCGTCGCTTCCCCCCCACCCCCCTTTGTAAATGATTGTAGGATTAACAGGCCTCCGTGCCACAGGATCGTGGAAGCCGGAATCAGAACGCATAAATCCCCCCAGTAAATGATGCGTTGTTATTTTACGACCAGGCTGCATAAATATAGACATTTACGACTTGACGAAGTTAGGAAAACAAAAAGCTACAAAATGCAGAAGGGTTTTTCTTTCCTTTTTTTTTACTCTTTCAGCGCTTATAGAATGGTGGGCGGAGCAGGTGGTGTCATTTTTTATTTTGATGTATTTTGGTATTCCGTTTCTTTTTTCTTTTCCCATCTCGTTATCAAAGTCAGGTTAAAATCCGATGCAAGTCTTCCCGCCGAAGTGCAGGAGTGTTTTTGCATACAGCAATCATGAAGAAACCGTAAGTAAACCCATTTTTTACTTTGGATGGTGGGCTAGGGTTAGGGTGGTGCCAGAACTAAAATGCCGCCGATCAACCCCAGTTAAGTATGATTTAGTGATAAAATATTAAGTAAGCGGCAATTTAATTTTGGCAGAGTGAGTACATATGATCTGTTTAGTAGTGCCCCGTAACGAACTCAGAGCTCGAGTCAAAACAGCATCATGAACTCAGCCTGTCATAAACAGCAGTTTTTAACTATCAAATATCATAAACCAATTTTGATGTCCACTCCAAACTTACCCCAAGATTACCCAAATTTCGTTGTCTAATCCAATTTTACACCCCAAATTACCCTAACCCATACAAAATTCGTTTTACACCAATAATTCATCCATAATCATAACACCCAGCTTTCCCCAAGCCAGTTTTTAACCAGTTTAAATCTGCCTGGCAATAACTCGGTTTGAAACTCCTGAGTTCGTCACGGGCCCCTACTGTTTAACACAAAATAATGGCCGTAATCTTTATTGAATTTATAGCTAAATGAACATTATACACCGGCCTAGTTTCTGACTTTACTTTGATACATGTAGGTTCTTCTTGGGTATGATTAGCCCCCCGCCCCCGCCCCCATACCTAAGGGTGTAGACGGCATGCATTATGTCCTCTATTATATTGCCGAAGGAGTGTAAACATGCCTGAGGCTAACAGGGTCTTTCACGGCAAACGTTTGAAACACTCGAAACGACACCCATGTTGTGCTCATCTGTTCAAGAGCATTTAGTTCAAAAATAATATGAACCAATCCCACCCAGTAGCTTCAGGCCATCCTATAAGCCATGTCCTATCTGTTTACCCGTACTTTTAGGTTTAAATCAGGGCTAGAATGATCGATCGAGAGATCGACCCCTAAAACGAGGTTGGTAATAAAGTTTGAGAATAAGGTGTAAACAAACGCCCCCAGAAAGCTGAAGAGACGAAGTCTAGTCACGAAGAATCCCCATTCCTCTGATATGCACACAAGACCGCGAGTCAACTCCAGGTATCTATATGGAGCTTTAGCATCTAGGCATTCAGTCCTGGTCATTATTATTCCGCAGGTTCTGGCTCATATTGTGTTACGTAATATCTGAAGTTCGAGTGAGATTTCATGAATATACATACTTACATGTAGAGTACCGGGTGTGCATACGTAGTTTTAACTGCATGCGGAGCTTGTACCTAGAAACAATAGCACTTGATTTCAAAGGAAAAGAAAAAAAGGAGTACCGGTGTGCACCTAAAGTACCCGGTACATGTACGAAGGAAGATACTCCTATGCTTTTTTTTATTGGTTGATTTTGTGGTAACGCCGTGGGGTAGTAACAAAGGCAGTCAATGATGCAGTATCATTTTTACTTGAACTTATGTGGAAAAATATACCACGACGTTTTGATTTTAAAAAATCGAATTAAATTGTTAAAAATATAAACAAAAAACCAGCAGTATCTACCCTTTCTACCGTGTATCTCTATATTATTTTAGGCCGCCAGACGTTGTTGAGGGTTGTCATTTGATAAAATTGTGGTTGAGCGGGAGTCAAATTGACGTGATGGAGGTTGCAGAAGCTGGCAACGGGCTACTTGCTTGGCTGCCAAGTGTCACATTGATTCATATCAGCCCAATCAGAGTACTTTCCAAACCCTCATTTTTAAAATTCCCCAAAAGGGGGTTCTCAGTACTTACCTTTAACCCCCCCCGATACGTATTCACAACTATAGGAAGTAAGATATATTGAAGAAGAAAAAAACCAAAGCCATGAAACAACCGCAGCGGCCACGAACTCGAAAGGCGGAGGACTCATAAGACTATTGCCCTAGCCTATGTAAACTATACGTACTTATGTACCCGTTCAGTAAAAGGTCATGAAAAATCGCCCCGTTGCAATGCCTGTTGTTCTCATGAACTTTTACTAAACGCCATGGTATTTGCCAGATTATCTGGGACCGGACATAGAAGTGGACTACCTCTTATAAAAGACGACGCAGGCGAGGCCCCAAAAATAATATTAGGTGGGCAATGGCAATGCATGATATTATGAATTTTCCGCAGCCTTAATCTTCCTTGATAGAAGCTTGTCTACTGCCAAGGTTCTTTCATCCCACTCGGCAAAGCACTCGTTCACTCCTTCGATGCCCAATAGATACCACATCTCCAACAAGGCAGCACTTCTCTTCCTCAAATCAGCGATCTCCTGAGCCTGAGCCTGTTGCACCACCCGCACTCTGTTGATCCTGGGGACTAAAGCAATCAGGTCGGTTGATATCGACGGGTTTGGAATGGGGGTGTCCATTATGGAGGTCAATTGTGAAGAGGTAGCGTGAAACGAAGGGGCGGCCGAAAGAACAGTTGATAGTTTTTCTTCGGGGGTTAATGTTGAGGTTTGGGTGGCGGGATGAACGTTCTTGAAGATTTCAGGAAAATTGGCATCTATATTATCGTAAGTTATTAGATGATCTGGAGCTTACTTTGGCGGGAGAGGCATATAGCTATGCGAGAGGGGACGAACGAAGATTGAGCATGTCTTTTACGGTCTGTGACTTTGCAGAGAGCCTGTTTAGATCTCTTTCTAGTGCATTGAGACGTGCGCTGACCGAGTTCCTCTGACCACCCCCCCCCAGAGCGTGTAATTCGCCGATGGGATCTTCACTTGAACCTTGAAGGACAAACTCCAAGCGGCGCAGACGAGTCTCGAGCGCGAAAAGTGTCTCTTCAGCTATGGTATCCGCTGAATCATCCATTGCTTAGTTGAAAATAGGGAGAGAGTAGAGAAGGTACCAGGTACTAATAAGTTTGATGGGCAAGGAAATGTAGGGGCGAGGTAGCTTTCCGGGTGA
Source organism: Morchella sp. 2016-41 (assembly GCA_024713855.1). Lineage (NCBI taxonomy): Eukaryota > Fungi > Ascomycota > Pezizomycetes > Pezizales > Morchellaceae > Morchella > Morchella sp. 2016-41. Next base: position 922,064 of record JAMGZD010000005.1, read on the forward strand.
CCTCGTTGGCTTGTATGTATGTGCCTTCAGGGCTACTCTCCAGCGCCACACATGTATGTGTGCAACCATAAAAATTCGCATAACAAAGCGAATCACGCTCCAGGAGGCGAGTTTCGGTTCAACAAAAACAAAAGGCTTTAAACTATTGGTTTGAACTGTGCAGAGCCGCTACACAAAAAAAAAGGGTATGGCGTGACACGGACGGGTTTCTACTCCTAACAAGGTCATGGAAGGGTAACAGCCGCTCGCGCGCTCGGAATGGGGACAGAGTAGTCTATGCATAGCTTAAGCGCGTCAGTTTTGTGAGTGATGGCTAACAAAGAGTTACGCTGACCGCGAATTTGAGGGTGTTGATTGGTGCCGCTCTTTAGTTGAGGGGTTCAGCAAGCACGGGGCATCAGTTACCCTCTCAACCCCTGGTTCCTGACCTGACCCTTTCTTTGGGTGCTGATTGACCCTGATCCGCTCAGGGCCTACCTATGATAATACGGTACCGTACACACCTAGAAATTCACCTCACAACATAATTTGTGTGTCCATAAAGCATACTCTCTAACTGTAGACTTAAAGTGTATTTATGTATGTCACGTAAAGCACATAGGCCGCGCTGGGAGGACCTTCTTGTGTTGAATACCGCCACCACCGCCTCCTCTGTACAGTCTGGTCTGGCCTGTTTTCTCCTTTCCTTGAAGGTCCCTTCCTCACGCACTCAACTTCACCGTGTCTTTTCTCCCCCTGTGAATCCTCCCAAGTAGTATCCGCTCCTCCCCTCTTCTATCTTCCTCTTCTCCCTACCACTTTCCCTTGTCCTCAACAGGTCACATTCTCTTTCATGCCTTTGACCATTCATTGGGCTCGCACCAATTCATAGCACCATCCCTCATCGAGTGCTCAACTAAACCCCCTCAACCCTCTCTCACACCTCCACCTCCTTATCAATCTCCCTGTCCTTCACACCAGCTACACAACACCACCACCACCACCACCACCATCATCACCCTCATCATCATCACATCACATCGCTCATACAGAAACTAGCTCCCACAACACCAACTTCTATAACCACCGCATCGGAGTGGTCAATGTATTCTCCCATCTCAGACGATGATCGGCCTAGTGGTCGGCGCCATTCAGTTAGGTCAAGAAATGGTTCTATGGGTGCAGGATCCGTAAGGAATGGGGTAAAGGGGGCTGTCCCGCGACGGAGATCTTCTGCGGCCACAACTCACAATTCGGTCTTGAAGGTCAAAAGAAAAAGGAGCCCTGCGAAGGAAAAGGATGCAAAGCCTCCTCTTAAGGCATTTGATCGTCTTGCAACTTATATGGTCGAGAGACAAATAAGTAAGTATGACAATTGCACTTTACCCCTCACTCTCAATGTGCAAACATTCATCAAAACAATCCTTGACATGAAATTTATTAATATGCTATATTCACAGAGTTCTCACTCATAATTCTTTCCTGTTTCGCGGCAATTCACGTTCTACTTCCGCAATACCGATCCACAACCACTAAACTCTTCAAAATATCTTACCATAATCCCGATACCGATCTCTATGGCAAGGGTGAAGATGACATTTATTTCCTATCCTTCTGGATAGTGATGTTTACTTTCCTTCGTGCAACTGCCATGGATTATATTTTCACCCCATTGGCTAGACGAGGTGGAATTTCTACCAAAAGAGGCCTTATCAGGTTTGCTGAGCAAGCATGGTTGTTAGTTTACTACTCCGTTTTCTGGACGTTGGGGATGGTATGTCCCAAATTCCGTTCCAAAAGATATTCCTGTAGCATAGCTGCGCGAAAGAGCCGGAAAAGACTAACAATGCCCTTCCGTTACCTGTAGTACCTGATGTATGACAGCCCGTACTGGCTCAACCTCCCTGAGATGTGGACCAATTGGCCCCTGCGCGATTTGGGTGGTACTTTCAAGTGGTATTACTTGGTTCAGTTCGCGTTCTGGCTACAACAAATTTTCGTCCTCAATATTGAAGAAAGAAGAAAGGACTACTACCAAATGTTTGCACATCACATCATTACATGTACACTCATGTTCACGAGCTACACATTGCACATGACTAGAGTTGGCAATGTGATACTTTGCGTCATGGACGTTGTGGACACACTTTTACCGGTGAGCCAGAGCTTCTTCCTCGATTCTCTGCCGGATCCGCTTACTGAAAATTGCCCGAAATAGCTTGCCAAAATGCTTAAGTACCTCGGTTATAGTACAATCTGCGATTGGGCGTTTGGTGTCTTTCTCATCACCTGGTTTATCGGCCGACATATTTGTTACATGCTCGTTGTCAATTCTGCCTGGAGAGACGCACTTGTAATGATCCCAGAGGGTTGCTATCATCCAGGCTCTGTCACTCAAACGCCTATGCCTGATATAATCCAGGATTGGTCGCTTCTGATCCGCCAGTTCTATTACCCAACAGAGGCAGTTTGTTTCACGAAACCTATTCTGATGGGATTTATCTTTTTGCTGTTGGCATTGCAAGTACTCACATTAATGTGGTTCTACATGATCATCGGTGTGGCTGTAAAGGTTATCAAGGGAGGACAAGCTGAGGACACTAGGAGTGACGATGAGGATTCTGAAGAGGAGGTAGAAGAAGAGGAAGAAGAGGACCTGGCGGAAGAGGCTCCTATAAAAGCAGTTGACTCCGCGCAAATGGCTGGAACGGCAATGTCAACAGCTTCATTACCTTCCGTAATCATGAACGGCGGATCTCGCCGGCATCTCTCTGCACAGCCTCTAGGTGGAGGGTAAAGGGTTTATGGGGGTTGCTGTAACACTTGTTTTATTTTCTTGTTTCATTGTTTCTTATAGGGATTTCGTTGCGGTTTTGGATGCGAGTATCAAAATGATTGAGCGAGTGTGGGTTGGTGTGAACGAGTGTTTAATTATACTTCTGTAGTATTGTTCAGCAAGGACTTTTTTTTTCCAACTTTTCAAGGGCCTTTCCCCCATTTATCTGTAATAACTTTTACCCTGATATTCGGTTTTGCTGTGTGATGCACCGGGCTTGCGCTCGTCTTATCAAAACTTCACTTCCCTTCTCTTTACCGGAATCTATCTTGCGCCTGCATCTGTTTAATCTTCATTTATTTTGACTTTGTCTTTGGAGAAAGAGGTACGTTGTGGGGGCTTATATTAGCTATTCTTTTATTTCTAGAAGTTATGGTAATTTACGATACCCTATTGACCTGCGAGGAGGTTTTTGGAGGAGAGTAGCGGCAAGTTTCTGTGATGTTTGCAGGGTTAGGTTAGAAGCGGTTAGACGGCGATCTCTTGTATTTTTATGTTTCAGTCTTCTGTAACACCATTCGAATCGTCACCACGATTACCAGAATATCTTATTGTCACTCTATCGAGGTACTGATTGAGCTTCATAGAGTAGGTCTCATCAAAAAATTAATCTTGACCCTCGAGCAAGCACACTCTTCGGTTCCTCTCCCCCCAAAAAAGAATCAGCTGTTAGCTTTGCTGGAAGCTTATGTGGCCCTACTTGTACTATATTTATCTTCAAAGGTGTCAACAGGAGCACCGACTTCCGAGCAGGAATCGGCACGGTTCCGGGGAATTGCCGGGAAGGATGCTGCGTACCTAGAGGACATCAGCTGTTCGCTGGAAAATAATAATAATGTAATGATATTTATATATATATACATACAGTACCAAAAAGGCGGGTGGATCCAATACCGCACCTAGCAGAATACTGCAAAGCTATATGTACTGTATAGTTACGGTATTGCTACAGTATAATAGTTAGGATTCGGAAGTTTTACACGTTTCTGTACGTATTGCATCCCCTATTTTGGTACTGTATAATTAAAATATAAAAAGGCCATCCAATTGCGGTGCAATGTATCGCGCAGCGAACCAGGGCGCTCAACGAGCGAGAATGTGCAATACAACCAACCCAGCCCAACCCAACCTACCGACCATTGCCCCTATCTTTGGTTGGTGGGTTACATCTGTTGCTCTGGATGCTCTAACTGGTGGTGCAGTGAGTTCTATTGTACAATATACCGCCAAAACTCGGAAAATTGGCTGTCTCCGCCCAGGGATTATCTCTAAAACGATTGGCTGAAGGGTATAGATCAGCATTAGGAGTATCCGTTTGTAGCAAGTTTGATCGAGTTTTGGCGGTATTTCATTTCGTCCCAGAAATTCCCGGACCCACGTTTCGTGCGGAGCGGGCCGAAACCAAAAAGCAAAAGGCTCGCAACATCTCTGAGAATCGCGGACATGTGCGTAGTAGGTAAGTATCGAATCTTTTGAGCATTGAATACCCGCAATATCTTGGCTTAAAAAGTAAACTCATTACCCACCCCCCACCCCCACCCCCACCCCCCACCCCCACCCCCACCCCCACTCCCCTCCCCTCAGATATCATACTGCTTCTGCCTGAACTAGCAACTAACTTACTACGGTGCACCTGCGCACACTAGAGGCGACAAAAAAATGAAACAAAATAACACAAAAATGAGGACTAGAGCTCCCCAACCAGCTCCAAATAAAATAAGAGTTCATCTCTCATCACCCAAAAATAAGAACCCTCCACATTATAGAGAAACAAATTTCCCGTGGAAGGAAGAATATATGAAGAAAGATTGCTGTATGGAATTGGCGGGCAGATGGGGGAGGGACAGGAGAATCCATTAACCAACAAAGGAATTCAAGATAGACCCTTTGCGCCCGAAGGAAGACCGTCCGTCTCCTTTACGCACAAAAAAATAAAGAGAAAGGAACTCGGGGGGTATGTAAAACATGATTTTGGGTATGTAAATCAATAGAGAAAATAGAGTAAAACCTCTCCAGGGAAAGAAAAAGAAGAAAAAAACTGAACTGAAGAAGAAAAATACAAATGAACAAAAACAAATGAATATTGGACGCCCAGACCTTTCCCCTAATAAAACCCAAGTGGCCTAGCGCGCTGACGACGACTAGGCCGGATCTCCCCAAACATCGCTACCAAGAGATGCGTGTATCGAAGAAACCCCCAAGAAAATCACCTCCACCAACCCCATTCGTGTAAAAGTTTGGTCCGCATAACACATATTGTATTTTTGAAGAATAGCAGCTGAGTATATCCAAAAGATCTTGGTGAACGCCAATTTGTATATTCCTTTCCCGGAACTCCTACAACCGATGATTCCCCAGTCCCAATCTCGTACACCTGCACTCTCCTTCTGAGCCCATACTTCCTAACAATGCCGAATCCAGCCGGGGTTGCAACATGCAATTACACCGCCGTCTCACAGTAATATCAAGTAATTTGATGGTGCAATACCCGTCTCCCCATTCTGTTTCCTCGCCTGCCACCATCGTCCAGAAACGTCCGAAACCTCCAAAATCTCGTGCTTTGTGAACGAGATTTCGTTTGCATCCTCTGGATTGGCATCGTACGAGTAGATTGCCTTTGCCCTATATGGGTAATCGGTGGGAGCGGTGACCTCGTCCGGCGGGATCTGGATCGCCGCACTCTGCGGCTGGGGTGTAGTCGAAGGACCGGGGGCAGGTGTCGCATTGTTGGGCGAAGCATACTTGTTGATGGATTCCCTGTACTGAGCACCGGGTTGTGGAGAGCTTGTCTCGAAGCCGCTGAGCTGCGCACTAGTGTACATCTGTGGTGCGTGATGGCTACTAGTGCTGGTATGTGGCCTGTCGCCATGGTAGCCAGGCGATAACGGGTGTGTGCTCTGAGACCGCTTCTGGTCCTTGTGCAGAGCGAACGAATCAACATAGGCGTGTGATAACGCGTCGGGGGTCGACCCGAAGTAGAAGATCCAGATGATCTATAGAGAAAAAAACGAAACAGTTTAATAAACCTTCTCCCCCCCCCTTTGGAGATTTCGAGCAGTAAAAGTCGTCAATACTGACCTGGACGATAGAGAGGATAATGTGACCAGCACCCGCCGCTTGCATGGTTCCCCTATCGGTGTAAACGAGCGTGTTTGCAGCCGAGCAGGTAAATACCATCCCGGCTGAAAGATATCCTACGATCTAAAACCCCCCGCGAAGAAGAATTAGTAGATAGATTTCGTAAAACGAAAAAAGGCCGCTCCCAATTACTGGAATAAAAAACTTACAGCCAGCTGATATTTGTGTGCCGAATCCATTAATACTACAATGATCACCCCAATTATACAAAATAGTACGTAGACGATCGACCACCAAGCGAACTTTGGAAAATTCCCAATCGTTCTATCGGCGTCCGCAATCATCTGTGAGACGAACCCTACCAGCCATCCTATCTGTATGTGCTTGTCAGTAAATGGTAAACAAGCGATAACTCTCTTTGTTTGCTCGGCAACGGGCTCCTAAATCCCCCCCTTCGCAACCGCAACAGCAACAACAAAAGGGTGACATATGAGCGTTACTCACTATAGCTATAGAAATAGTTGACAGAGCGAACGGATCGCCAATTATATTTCCAAAGTCCGCTCTCGAGGAGCCGCCATAGGACCTGCCTCGCGACATTGCTTTATCCTGCCCTTGCATTGTTCTTCCAGACGGTTGATGAAGGGAGGTGTAGGATTGCATGTAACTCCCCACGAAGGAGATGTCAAAAAGTGAACGGGATCAAGCAGTCGTAGAAAGAGCGTAGCAGAAAACGGAAACCCAAGTATTTTTGTTCGCTCCGACGGGTTTGGCAGTAGTGTCGTTATTGCAATGAAAAGGTTAGGGGGGTGGGGGATGGAAAGAGGGAGGGAGGAAGCGATCCCAGGTGGAATGGCGGAAGGAGAATTGCGATGGGGCAAGCACCACAGACAGGGAAGACCTGGGGGGAGTGCTTAGATGACGATGGGGGTGCAAGTGGTAGTGGTGCTGCACAGAGCGCTCTTCCGGTTCAGTCAATTAGAGAAAAAGGTGGGACGCGGACGCGGCAGGGGCTAGTTTCACGATGAGCAGCGTAGACCCTCGAATGGCAGTAGCGACAACCACGTAGAATGGAGAGTGGTTAAGTGAGCCTTAATTGTATGGCTGTCCGTGTGGCTTGAACGCAACAATGGATCTGCTTTTTGAAAGTGCTAGAGACAAGGGCTGAAAATCGTGAGCTTCAAGTGCTGCAATTAATTATTATTTGTTAGTGCTAGTGGGATGAAGGGGTGGGTGGAAATGGTAGCTAGAGATGACGGTGTGGGTGTAGAGGAAGTGTGAATAGAGGAATAGAAATGTGGGAGGGGAGTTCCTTTAGAAGTAGGTAGACAGGCGGAGTATTATGGAAACAGAATTGAGATGAGTGGTGGAGGAGGGATGTGTGTGTATGTATGATATGTGATGTGTTTGGCACGTTTGGTACGCCGCAAAAAGAGCAGGCAAGTGGGTCTACCAAGCAATAAAAAATAGTAAGATCTTAATAGGAAAGAGAAGGAGATGGTGTGCATGTATGGCGAAGGTATTGCTTGCTTTACTAGCCTTTCCACTTCAAAGGACTGGAAACATGAGGTACGAGTGGGGGGAATCATGAGCCTTGCTCTATGCAGATGAGGAAATCATACTGGAGAGGGGGGGGGCAGTGAGGCTGTACCTACATGTGTATTATTGACTGGTGGAACGGGATGTGTGTGTGTGCGCTTATGCTACGAACTAGAGTCCTAGTAGTACCAACTAGTAATAAATTTCGGCTCCCAAAAGGAAGAGTAAAAAAGAAAAGAAAAGAACGCCCAGAAGTGGACTCACTGCAGTAAAAGAAGATGGAAAGCGTAAATTGAACGGTAGGCCAGCCGATCTGGGGAGTCGAGCTTATCCTTCCCGGCTTACCAGTAACAATAAGAAAGAAAAATAGAAAGCGGGAAGTCACCCTATATCAAGTGTAGATATATATCACGGGTATGCTGCTTCTCCCTCTCGCATGAAGAACGACGTGAGATGGAAGAATTTATATCCTTGAATTATTATCCCTCTCCAATATCCAAATCCGCGCTCCTTTTACCTGAAGGAAAGAGAGAAAAAAAGGGCTTTTTTGAGTAAATTAAACGGAAAGTTGAGTATGTGAATGTAGAAGTGGTGAGTCCTGCTCCGGATTACCGCCTAAATACGGCGAGAACGCACTGCAAAGAGGCGAAGATACTTGACAAGAACACTAGTATCTGCGGCGTAAGTACCCCTTCCCTCTATCTTGTGAGCAGTGCCTCTCTTTATATTCCCCCTCTCCCCTCCCCCCAGATCTGCAATGAGGGGGGGCTCTTCCATGCCCAAAAGCGTTACTTTAGGTGTTCTTTTTCTATCGTCGCTACCCGCCGCCGCAGATGATGCGCTGCGTGTAAATTTAGTAGCAAATCAGAGCGAGCGCCTGTCATCACCATGTAGCTACTTCAGATCTCCTTCCACCCGGCTCATTGTTCCTGTGGCTAAAAACGTGTACATACATGTATCTTCATTCACGATTGCCGAGTTCTGAAACGAAGAAAACGGGTTCCCCCCCCCCCCCCCACCCTCTATTTTTTTCTTTTCTTTTCTTCTTTTTTCCCCCGCAAGAATTGGCGAGATGTCGGGGGTGTTGGCCCAGATTGCTGCTTTGCCAGAATTGCGGTCTTATTTTTCGATCCATCCCCCAAGTAGCATCATCTGGGGCTGCATGGTGATAACATACATGTGCCAGAGAGCATAAGAGTGTATGTATAATTACTAATCCGTAAGCATTATACTCGAGAGCGGTGCCAGCTGCAGCCTGGGCGGCACATATCAATTCCTTCCTCAATTGAGATTGAGCCGCCGCCGCATCCAAGTACTGTCATTCACGGGGTATTGGCGGATACTGGGTATTGGCGGATTGAAGCCAAAAGTTGGCTTGGCTATCTCTTTTCAGGCTTGTCCGCCAACACCCAGTACCCGCCAATACCCCGTGAATGACAGTACCCACTTGCTTGCCAGCAAAAGAACCAGTCGCTCAGGGCAAGGATGATTTGTATGGAGTGGCGTTGTTCTCTCATACAAATAATCCCTGTTTCCGTCACTTGCATTTCCTGGTTCTTTTGCTGGTAAACAAGTACAGTACCTAACCCCAGACCAGCCCTCCAGCCACACACACCATACAGGGTCCATCCCCATCCGTCCATCAATATGGCGGCCCTGACATGGAGGTTCAATTTCTGGGTTTTGAGTGGGGTGGGGGGGCTATCTATAGAGTAGTCAGACGAACCTTAAGTGTATGTCTAGGAATCAACATACTACGGAGACGACTATGGTTGTACCTGCATATCATATGTCTCACCTATCTAAAAGGTTTAGTCTGACCGACTTTACTTGATAACGTTACAGTGACGTCTTGATCGACTGAAGGTGTGCTTGCAGTTACTGTAGTACCTCTTGGTTGACTAAAGGTACATGTAAACATATATTTTTTTGGTATCCATATGCGGGGGGCAGTGGGAACCTGACAGATACAAAGTTGGCATAAGCGGTTTTCGACCTAAGGTTCTTTCCACCAGTTCCGAGTACTGGTGCGTTGAAAGTATCGCTTCCGTGACGCTTTACAGACACCTTCGCGGCTTCAACACCTCTGGGACATCACAACCACGGCAACAACCTCTGGATCAATTCCCGCCATGCCACTATCTACGACTCTATCTACCAAATACTACATATATATCAGACAGAACCAACAAATGAGCCTATCTAGGCTCACACACAGCTATATACTCTACCCTACTCTAATACCCTATTGTCGCCGGTAGAATAATAACGGGGAAAGACACTACAACACGAATAAACGCCATAAACAATAAAAGTTATGCCGGACATCACAAGCTAGAAGAAAACGACAATATAAAAAATAAACAATAGACGGAAGAGAAAACCCAGGAGAAACTCTAACCCAGAGATAAATGCGTCCCCCCACCCCCGATAATGAACCACCTATGCAGCTTCCCCCGGTATGCAAGAACACCTGCATATCCAAAGAAGAAGAAAAAAGAAAAAGTCAAACCTTAAAAGTTCTCCCACATACTGCTGATGTTCCATCAGCGCTCCAAGTATAAATATTTATAACTTACTCAATGGCTCGGATGTCCGAGTAAATTAACACCCAGACACACAAACATGACCAGAAACCCGTAGCACACGAGCGCCAGCGCTCCTCTCCTTAGCAGTCTGGTCTTCCAGTTGTCAATGCTGCCAACAAACTCGCCGACCTCCTCGTCGTCCAAGTCCTCGTGGTCCTTCAGTAGCGCGTGGTGGTCGGCCTCAGGGTTCGAGATCTTCCAATAGAAAATCCCCGGCAAGATGCTACGCTAAATTAGTCTCGACTCTCTCTCTCTCTCTCTCTCTCGGTACATGTGATGGATGGAGGGGGGGGGGAGGAACCCACAAACTGATACTCGTACTGCCAGTGCTGCCAACATACGCCAGTACGCTCTCCAGACTGTTCACCGAGATTGCCGTCAAAAACGTCCCAACCAAGATCAGTGTCGTGATGATTGCAAATCGGCGATCGCTCATCTCAGTACTCCTTACAACCGGCGCCATGGGTCTTGCGGCCGCACCACCTCGCGCTGGGCGCCACTTGAGCACGTTGTCCACGCTAGCCCTTGCAGGATGTGCCTGCAGCGGGTAGCTAAACACCACCAAGATGACAATTGCGGCTCTGCCTACCGTGCTCGTCCAGGCACCGGGATACATGGAAATGATGTTCCCAGCCACGTTGTCGCCATACGAGAGGTAGCCCGTGATTGCCACGAGCAGGTAGATGAAGCCTGCGGATCCAATGGAGCCAAAGATGACGCTCAGGGTGCTGCCGTGGGTGTTGTCGTTGATCTCATTGACAATGGAGAACATGTTTTGGTGGCAAGTATATGCAAAGACGATGATGGGGAATGCGCTAAGAACATCGATGGTTGACGAGGGGATGAGCGGGCGGATGGGGCCTCGGTCGGCGAGTGTGTCGCCGATGATGAAGTGTGCGAGTACAAGGACCACCAGGTAACTGATGGAGACAAGGGCGATGAAGGAGGTGTACTTGAGCGAGTCTAGGCGGCGCAGAAACGACAGCGGGATCACGATCAGCATGAAGGCGGTGATCCAGAAGCGACGATCCATGAGGTAGTCGATGCTGGCCGCACTCTCGTTGAAGCCGAGGATTACCTGGGGCATGAGGTCGCCGATGATGATTAGGTACGATACAGCCACGCCTGTCACACACGATCTCATTAGGAACCCGCGATGTATCGACAAGACAGCACACATGGGGGGGCCACACCAAAGCACTTTATCGCAATCGCAGCATCAAAAACGACCGAGGCATTTGGATATGTCAGCTGGCTGAGACTGAAGAAGCTCGCCGTGCCCCTCTCGACATACTTTGCGCAGCGCGCCTGCAGGTAGAGGCCGAAGCCACTCATACAGCCCGAGAAGACAATGACGAACACGCCCAGGGTGATTCCAAACTTTGCCATCGCATGGGGCATCGCAAGAACACCGGCGCCGACAACTACAGATTTCCCTTGCATGAGTCTCATTCCCATTTGTGCTGACAGGAGGAGGAGGCATACTTGTGTTCATGAGATTGACAACACTACTTAGCCACGAGGCTTCGCCGGTAGGGACAAGCGACTTTCCACGGCGTTGGCGTCTGCAAGCGAGTGGGGCGGTAGGGCCAGAGCTGTTAGCCACACGTGCACTCCATACTATAGTCTACAGGGTACAGCACAGACTAGGCTAACGTGTATCACAGGGGATGGGATGGGATGGGATGGGGTGGGGTGGGATGTAGTACCGTCGGCCGCCCGGACTATCACCGGGAGTGGCAAGGAGACTGTCGGTATCGTTCTGGCTTATCGATTCGTAGTTTGGCGAGGCGGGCATTGCTGTTGGCGGCGGCAACCCGGGGTGCTACAGCTTGGTTATTGGTTATGGTGTGTGTGTGTGTGTGTGTGTGTGTGAGTGTGCGAGTGTGTGAGTGAGTGTGTGTGTGTGCGTATAGTATGGTCTAGCTATTTAGTGGTGGTGGCTATTGCAGCAGTGGTGGTTGTGAGTATCTGGGTAATGGATCACAGTGGCGAAGAAAGAGGAAGCGAGCGGCAGGAACGGCCGCGTGTGAGTGGGTATGTGTGAGAACGAGCGTAGAGAAGAGAACAGCAACGGCGGGAGAGAAGCAAGTGCACGGCAGGCAGTGAGTGTTCTGTGTGCTGTGGCGAGGCAGGATAAGATGTGGAACGGGGAGGGGAGTGAGGGAGGGAAGGGAGGGAGGGAGGGATGGAGGGATGGAGGGATGGAGGGATGGAGAGGGAAAGGGAGAGAGGGAGAGAGAGAGAAAGGGCAGGCAAGAGAGACAGCGAGAGACTGCGAGAGACAGCGAGAGACTGCGAGAGACAGCGAGACTGCGAGAGACTGCGAGAGACTGCAGCCCGTCAGCCACTCGACGGCTGCGTGACGAGCCCGGGAGTCGCTATGGTGAGATGCGTGTGTAGGTCTGTATTGTACTCGCGGGTGAGATGCCGTAGTCACAGATGTACGTGTCTGTGGAACCGTGCATTCACTTGCAACGGCTGCAGAAGGAGAGCAGCAGCAGTGGCAGTGGCAGTGGCAGCATAGGCAGCACAGGCACCACAGGCACCGCAGGCACCACCGCCGGATACAACCACAACAAGCCCGATCAAAGTGCATCTCCATCTCCATCTCCATCTCCATCTCCACCTCCATCTCGTTCATTCATCCGGCCCAATGACTGGTGGCCTGTGGCTGTGATCTGTGGCTATCCCCCCCGGCCCAGGTTGCCGCCACGCCGGGTCTTGGCATGCCGCACAACGCAAACTTGCAACCCCCCCCCGTGAATACAGGCATCATTGACTGGACTGCAATTCAACAACCATCACCACCGCTCCCTTCATTCACCCCCCGCTCCCGCCGCAGCCAGTCATGAACATCGACGCAAAGCTGCTCTCGTCGCACCGCACACAGCTGGCCCTGACGGCGCTCGTGTCGGGCGTGGTGGTGGGCTCGACGATCCTCGCATTCCAAAAGGTGAACCGCCTGTCGAGGCTGAGGAACCTCAAGGACTCGATCCCAAAGAGCTCGGAGTCTGTGGCTGTATGTCTTCTCGGTGCCAATGGTTCTGTGTAGTGGTTGTGGAGGAGGACAAGGCAAGCAATGAATACCTGACAGTCCCTCAAGCTCACAGACTACGGCGCCGCCGCCTCCGCCGATGCCGACAAGGACCGCGCCCTCGCTGCCTCTGCCCTCCGTGGCGACTGGGACGAAGGTACAGCCCCCACCTGCCCTCCCTTCCCACCACACACTAACCCCCCTCCCCCCGCAGACCTCATCGCCGAACAGCTCTCGCGCAACGCCACCTTCCTCGGCGCCCCCGGCCTTGCCGCAGTCCGCTCCTCCACCGTCATCGTCGTCGGCTGTGGCGGCGTCGGCTCCTGGGCCGCCACCATGCTCGTCCGCTCCGGCGTCGGCAGGATCCGCCTCATCGACTTTGACCAAGTGTCGCTCTCCTCGCTCAACCGCCACGCCGTGGCCACGCTCGCCGACGTTGGCACGCCCAAGGTCACCGCGCTGAAGACACACCTGGCCGCCGTGGCGCCGTGGGTCGAGATTGATGCCCGGAACGAGCTGTGGACGCTGGCCGACGCAGAGACGCTCCTGGCGGGCAGCCCGACATGGGTCGTCGACGCCATCGACAACATTGCGACAAAGGTGGACCTCCTCGCCTACTGCCACGCGCGCGGCCTCAAGGTCATCTCCGCCATGGGCGCCGGCTGCAAGTCCGACCCCTCGCGCATCCAGATTGGCGACATCTCCGAGTCGAGCGAGGACCCGCTCTCGCGCTCCACGCGGCGCCGCCTGCGCCAGAAGGGCATCGTCACGGGCATCCCCACCGTGTACAGCACCGAGAAGCCCGGGCCCGGCAAGGCCGCGCTGCTGCCGCTGTCGGCCGAGGAGTTTGCGAGGGGCGGCGTGGACGAGCTGGCGCCGCTGCCCGAGTTTCGCGTGCGCATCCTGCCCGTGCTGGGCACCATGCCGGGCGTGTTTGGGCTGTGCGTGGCCAACCACGTGATTGCGAGCATTGCGGGGTACCCGCTCGAGTACAGCGTGGGCAAGGACCGCGGGAAGCTGTACGAGGAGATGATTGCGCAGCTGGCGGGGCAGGAGAGCAGGCTGCGCGGGAACGTGCCGGGGCTGAGGGTGCCGCTGAGGGAGGAGGATGCGGGCTATGCGGTGGAGGAGGTGTTCAAGGGCCGCAGCGTGGTGAGCGGGTACTACACCCGGCTCGTGCTGGCCCGGTGGGAGGCGCTCCCGGAGAGGGAGGACGGGGGCGTGTGGGGCACGGAGGAGCACCGCATCGGCATTGACGGCGTCGTGGTCATGACAAAGGACGAGGCCAAGAAGCACGAGAAGGAGGTGCTCAAGGGCCGGAAGAGCGCGGCGGACGTGTGGGGGCCGGAGGTGGTTGCCCGCGTTGAGGAGCGCAGGAAGGAGGAGGCCGAGTATGCAAAGTACCGGTGATGGGGCTGCGCTGGGGGGGTGGAATTCTCTAGACGAATTATAGCTGTATGTCTCTTTCCTTGTCTCCTATCAAAAGCTCTGTATGTATGTACATAGCCAGCTAGATCCAGCAGTCTGTGTCTGTATATGTATATATATAGAATGGCATAGCGTCTCTGTGAATACCACTCGCATCCCACACAAGCCCCTCTCTCTCCCGGGCACCTCCCCCCTCCCCCCCCAGATGCAAACCCCACCCCGCGATCATTACACCCCGCAGTCACGGGCTCTCACTCGGCGCCGCGTGCAGCCTCGGCACACGGCCCGCTGTTTAGTCACGCCGGGCCGGTCTCGGCCAGGGTTAGGGGTGCGAGGGGGGAGCTACAAAAGAGCTGTCGTCCGCCGGCTCCGACACACAGCTCCCGCACAGCACACGGCAACAACAACTCACACACGCACACGCACACACTAACTAACACACACGCACACACAGGAAATGGCTCCACCGCCGCCGCTCATGTCGCCCGCCTGGGCGCCCAACATCTTCGGTAAGTCCCCCACGCACACACTCCCGGGCCCGCCTGCCTGCCCGCCCGCCCGCCCGCCCGCCAACTAGCTGACCCCACCCTCAGAAGGAAAAGTCGTCCTCTGCACCGGCGGCGCAGTAAGTCTCCACTACCCCCGCCCTGCACAGCCACAGCTAACCCCCCCTCCCCTCCCCCGCCAGGGCGACATCTGCTCCGCGCAGGTCAGCGCGCTCGTCGCGCTCGGCGCCAACGCATCCATCATCGGGCGCAACCCAGCCAAGACGCACGGGCGCGCAGGCGAGATTGCAGCGCTGCGCCCGGGCGCGCGGTGCATCGGCATTGTCGCGGACGTGCGCGACGCCGCGGCGATGGAGCGGGCGGTGGAGCGCACGATCGGCGAGCTGGGGGCCGTGGATTACGTGATGTGTGTTTTTTCTCCCCGCTGACCGACTAACCGACCGACTGACTGACTGACTGTGCGCGGGGCCGACAGCTGCGGGGCCGCCGGCAACTTCCTCGCAACAACGGCAAACCTGTCGGCTAACGCCTTCAAGGCCGTCATGGACATTGACGTGCTCGGCTCCTACAACACCGTCAAGGCCGCGCTGCCGGAGCTGAAGCGCACGCGCGGGAAGATCCTCTTTGTGAGCGCCACGCTGCACTACACCGGCCTGCCCTACCAGGCCCATGTCAGCGCCGCAAAGGCCGCCATCGACGCGCTCAGCCAGGTGCTGTGCGTGGAGCTTGGCCCGCACGGTATCACCTCGAACGTCTGCCCCCCTTCTCTTCTCTCTCCATACATATCCATATCCATATCCATATACATACATACACACATCCACCATCATTGACCCCCCCCCCCCCACCAAGGCCACCAAGGAGAGCGCTGACACACCATCCCGCAGTGTATCGCCCCCGGCCCCATCGAGGGCACCGCCGGCATGACACGCCTCAGCCGTGCGGACGCGGTCGCCGCCGTGGCGCGCACCGTGCCGCTGCAGCGCTTCGGCACCGTGAGCGAGATCGCCGACGCAACGGTGTTCCTGCTCGGGCCAGCAGGGGACTTTGTCAGCGGCACCACGCTGGTCGTTGACGGCGGCGCGTGGCACCGGCAGGGCGCGGCGGGCAGCGGCATGTCCTACCCCGAGAGCGTGCTCACCGACGCCGTGGTGGACGGCGTGCAGGGCAGGAGGAGAGGGGGGGGGGAGAGCAAATTGTAGACTACATGGCTGTTTCTTTCTTTTCTTCCTTTTTTTTCCCTTCTTTTTTTTTTCTCCTTTCATTTCATTTTCTGCCAACCTTTGGTGGGTTTATTAGCTGCAGGTGCACCGTGCACCCTCATTTCTTTCATTTTACATCTTTGGTCCTTTGGCTGCGGGAACCCCCTCCATGACCGCAAAAAACCTCTGGCTATGCGAATTGGCCATGTGGCCCGCGGGGTAGAGCTGCGGATTGGATTGGATGAGTGTGTGTCTGGGTGTTCCTGAGCTGGAGCTGCTTGTGAGCTCTGGCTATCTACATACTTACATACTACACCTACACAGCCATTATCATGCCAGAACACACTGTTTTTGGTCCCAACCCGCAGATCGATACTTGACCCGGCCAGCCCGTGCAGCCACCGCCTCACCTAACCCTAGTCTGGGGAGCGTTCGCTGGACAAGTGGGACGCTCGTTTGGGGCGGCTTTGTTCGAAAATCCGCAGTGGCTCTGGTTGGCCTGCTGCCTGTGCTCGTCACTCGGACACCGGGTGATATTTGGTGATCTAATCACATTCACATTCACAATCACAATCTACAGCTCTCAACCATTGCAACGCCTCGGCCGCCCATGAAACTCCTCAAGTTGACCACTATAGACCATTGATTTTTGCCAATGAGCTACGAAATGATCAAGATAAAAAAAAAAAAAAGAAGAAAAAAAAAAGAAAAAAAAAAGGGAACCAAGCACTATCATCTCTCATACCAACTCCTGTGAAACCAGATTCAGATCAACCGCCCTATTTCCCTCAACTTTTTTTCTTCCTCCAGACATATTCTTTGGAAGCAGACTGACTAAACCCAACTACCCGAATATTATAGCAAGTAGAAAAAATCCTGCGAAAAAAAAAGCGAAAATCAAACCCCTGCCCCACATTCGCCGGAAAACAAGAAAGGAAAAAAAATAAAATTATAGCCCTAACCCCCACTTTTTCAAAAGCACCTAAACAACAAGTAAAGAGAAACGACAGTATTGGTTTTTAGAAACAAAAAGACCTCTAGCAAACCGTTCCCCCCAAACTCTTCTATTTTCAGCCGTTAAATTTTCACATTCCAGGTTACTCTCTGTAACCAGCAGTGGGCAAAGTATCGGCAACGCCATTCTCCTTAGTCTCTTCATTGTTGGCCTCCTGTGACCCTTCCTGCTGTTCCTGCTGTTCCTGCTGTTGCTTCTTGGCCTCTTCAATCTCTCCCTCCATCTTCGGGTTATCGATAGCAACTTTAACAGCAATCTCTCTGTCGTTGACCACGCGGCCGTTCATTTCGCTGACAGCCTTCTGCTGCATCTCCTCAGATGCAAGGGTGACGAACCCGAAACCACGGCCCTTGCGGGGTTCTCCACGCGACTGGAGCTTGCGAACCATGTAGCGAGGGATAGGGCGGAGGGCAATCTTGGCGCTCTCCGGGCTATAGTCCGCAAAGAGCTTCAAGAGCTATAATTAGGGCATAGAGTTAGCATGTCATCCGAGTATTCAGTCAGTGATCAATGGCAACTAACCTCCTCCTCGGTCAGTTCATACGGCAGATTAGCAACCATAACCTTTGTGGCACTGGGAACACCGTTCTCGGGGGGACCTCTTCTTCTGGGCCTGAAGTTTACATTGTCTCCCTCGGCGGAAGGCCCACTGAGGGCAGTGGGTGCATCACCAGAGCTAGGAGTCTCAGTGGTATTGGTAGCCTCGGTGAGAGGGAGTACATTGGCAGCGGGGGTCGTCCCCTCCTCTGTAGTAGCCTCACCGCTGGCATTGTAGTTGGCACGGTTACCACCGCGAGCCTATAATCCCAGTTAGTAAACGGACCGATGATAGGTTGGAGATTAAGTACTAACCCTGCCGCCACGTCCTCTTCCCCTGCGAGAACCCCTACCACCTCTCCTGCCACCCTGCTGCTGGTGCTCACCGTCCTCCTGCTGTTGCTCGTCCGAGTGGTTGTGGTAAGCCTCCCTCTTGGAAGCGGCAGTTCCAGGCTTCTTGGCAACCTGGACGCTGACCTTCCTCTCCGAAACCTCCTTTCCGCTGAGCTCCGCGATAGCACGCTCAGCTTCCTCCTTTGTCTTGAGATCGACAAAAGCATAGCCGACTGGACGGCCGCTGCGTGGGTTTGTCGGGATAGATGATGATTCACTTGAGATATGTCAGTTTATATTGGATCAAGATTCATATCGTAACGGGTATGCATGCTTCCGGACAAGGGTAGTAAGGGAGGTGTCAAAAAAAAAAAGCACAAACAGCTCGAGGGAGCCTACATATCAAACCCAGAGAAGAAAGCCTTCAGCTCTTCATCAGTGGTAGCGTAAGACAAGTTTCCGATGTAAAGTCTCCTGCCCTCAGCAGCAGAGGCAGCGTGAGCAGCATCAGCAGCACTGGTGTCATCAGAGATAGTGGTGTTGGCAAGTGCATCAGTCATGTTCTCAACAGCAGTGGGAGCATCAACCGGGGCAGCAGAAACTGCTTCAGTATTCTCAGCGGCGTTGGAAGACATTTTTAGGTTCTTTTTTTGGTAGCTTTGTGGGCTTAGTTTATCAAGGAAGAAAGGTTGATGGAGAGGTCCTTAAAAAGAAGGGTTCTGCCAGAGAAAAACTGATTGAGGGGTTGGTTGGAAGAAAGTTCGTTACGACGTGGGGGATGGAACAGGGACTGTTACTGTAATTGACGGGAGAGTTGAAGACGCACTTCAAATGTGGTTGGGGGAGGAAGGGGGGAAGGGAGAGCCTTGTTGGATTGACTGATCACTTGGTGGGGGAGTTCTTGGAATTGATGACGAGGAGAGAAAAAGAGAAAGAAGAGGAGAGGGGGTTGTTAAAGGGGACACTGACATTGTTGCCAAGACAGTAGCACGTTAACGCCACTATGAGAGAGTCAAAGAACACAGGACTGCTACATGTACATAATGTAGGCATCATCGTCATCATCATTCATCACCCTGCACAGTAAATTATCCCCTGAGTGCTCCAGATAATCTATACGATTATATTGGTACTCTACGCACAACACCTGGATGCAGCCCGACTCGATATAAAGCTGTAAAACATGTCTAAGGTACCTATTACGCTCCAGAGTATGTAGGTAGGTAGAGTAGTAGGCCCATAAAGAAGCCTGCCGGGAACGTCTCTGCAGAGCCAGCCAGTAATACCCGCCGCTTCTTTCCCACTCACCCGTGTCAATAAAAATATGAATCTGAACGTGAATAAATAAGTAGAGAATTCGAATGTGAGTGGGTGTGAAGTGAAGTGTGAAGTGTGCTTTGCGCATCTGTGCTCTACCCATTCAACCGAGTATTATAATCTCTGGGCTCTGCACATTCATGACTATATAAGGCCGTTCGTTATTTTGAAAAAAAAAAAAAGAGAAAAAATGGGTGGTACTCTAGTACGTTCACTTCGGTGAGCTCTCACGCGATTTAGACACAAGAACTGAGACTGCCCACCATCTTGGTGAGTGGGTGGTACATGTACTCTATCGCAAGTCCTCTGCGCGGCTTCATGTACCTGGTGAACAGGTTGCTGGATCGACCAACGTGAATAGGAAAAATTCCAGCGCCGGCTCCACCGCCGTATTCTATTTCTGCGATGAGGCTAAACTCTTAATACACACTCTACATGTGCCTGTTCTACTCCTGTTCTACTCTATTCCATGATATGTGGCCTCAGCTCAGCAACATTCAACGTGCCTCCCCGTTGCGGTGCTTGCCGCCTGCACCAATCCTGAACCCGACTAACCACATGTGTCGAGTGCTCTAGAGTAGCACCTCACAGCTCAGAGCATCCCCCGGAACTTCGGATCTACCACCAGGAATCTCTATCGTGCAGCGATTCTAGATATCTATTCTTTATCTGTTGACCTTCCTCATCGTTCCTGGTCGATCTTTATCGATTTACTACTCCGCAAGGTTGTTTAGTTTACGCTATGGGGGGGGGGGCCTTTTGTTTGCTTTTGGAAGCCTGACACAGCTGTGTCACCTCAAACGAATGCTTATTTTAACCTCCCCCATCCCATTAATTTAATTACATGGACCCTTTTGAAGCCAAAGAATGGCCACAAACCAAATCGACCCATCGCCTCTGAACCTGGAGTTTGATGGGATAAGGGCGAAGAGCACCACGCGAAGGTTGCTTAGTGGCCCCGATAAATCTCTGCACCTAAGCCTCAAGAGTTGCACAATCCTTCTCGTCAAGGCGGGCGAATATAAAATTCACCACGAAAAGCGGCAATTGATCCTGGATAATGCTCACCCCCTCTATTGATTGATGACTGCCTGAGTCAAACACGGCCGGTTTACAAATCCTGAATAAAAAAATTTACCTAGGACGATAAGGGGATATCGATATCAGATCTCACCATCGCTAATGGGGGTGGCATGCCTAGTTAAAGTGCATCTGATGTTTCTTTTCCCTTGATGAAACCCCCTCGCACCTCTGAAAATACGAGATGTAATGCAGCTCAGTATAAATTTGGACCAAAGGCTGGCGTGGTATGCCTAACTCAAGTGATGTTATGCACCTCTGGCTTGGTTGTGAACCTTCGTGATATTTGATTAGCTAATTAGGATATATCATTTTACCCATTGATACTTAGGGCCTCTCATGAATCACCATGAATCACTCGATCATTCACCTGCAACTATTTGTTGTTTAGTAGGTAGAAAATCTTACCACCAGGAATCGGATAAGAGGTAAGGAGTTCTGTTGAATTCTGATCACTTTGAAGTCATCTATGAGATCACAAAAAGCCACTTAAACTTAGACTTGCGAACCGTATTTGTTTACTGGAAAGCTTGCTGGCCTTGTCTCAGAGTTGGTTGCCAACTGCCCACAGGGGGAATCAACCGATCAAAAATTGGTGTTTGTTACATTACTAGGGCCTGTAAAATTGATAGGCCTTGTTCTAACTAGCAGTCAGTCCCCCCTAAACAGCACACGGAGGGAAATTTCATGACATTGGAGGTTCAGGTCGCCACTTCAATGTAGCTTCAATAATGGACGCCTGAAGGTCGGGATCGTAATTTCTGGTCATTGCATCATTCACATGTCAGGCAGGACGCGAGACCAGAAAAATCGTTCTGATCCCTGTGCATCCAAGACAAATTAAATATTTCCAATCATGCCAGATCGTCTAAGCATGCTACCTCTGCCAGTCACACTTCTAGATAATATATCTCCATGCACTTATGCCCTGTAACAATCCAAAGACAGCCGGGAAAAAAATCCACCAGGTGCCTCGGCTGCTCTCTTATTTATTCGCGAGCAGTAGGTTCTGTCCCAGATGATTCTACGTTAGACAAAACTGCTTGAGTAAAGCGGTAAATACCAGCGAAATCCAGTGGTTTTCTAGACCGACAACTTCATCATAACTTCCATTTATTCTCATACGTTTCAGAAGTTATCCCTAGGCCTATTATGGCCAGGAAGTATCAAGTAAATCTGTTCCCGAGCGAAAGTGCCTCTATCTTCACTCCTTAAAAGAGACTTGCTGTAATAGTACTATACAAAGCTTTACCAAAACAAACAGGTTAAAGGAAAATAAGAAATGTTTTGAAAAAACCAACGAGCACCCATAAAAACGCCCCTTCAGAATCCCACGAGCGACCCGCCTACCGAGTAAGAGCCGGTGACTGACTCCTTTGAACTAATTGGCAATCCCATTCATACTAAAGGCTCAGGTTAGTCCATTTACTCTTCCATAATACTTTCATTGGGAACTTACGACTCTCCCTTGTTCATCGCCCGAGTACACTGCTTGGGGCATTGGAAGAATTGCCGTGATACCCGCCGATACCTGTATTTCACTGTGGAATTGATTGACATGGTGCAACGTTTTCACCAAAATCAGTACAAACCGCCCGTTTCTGATTGACTTCTGCCAGATCTGAACATAACTATTAGCATGTAGTGCTAAGAATAATAGGGTGTTCTCTCACATTAACAATACCGCGCCTATGGCCTGTAAAGAGTAGTTCGCGCTCCAGCCATTCGTTTCCCAGCCCTTCGTAGAAAGCACAGGATAATATCTGGTCGTCTGGTCCATCACAGATACTTTGCGTCAAGATATGGTCGCCATTCAGAGAGTAGATGCTAACATCTGGATTTTTGCAAAGAGCGATGTTTCCCGTAACATCATTGACACTTACACACTATCATTCAATTGAATATGAATTAGTAACAATAAAGCTTCAAGCGTGAACAAGTAGGGATGAAGTTGTGCTCACCTTCACAGGAGAATCTGCTTTTAGTTGCCTTACAAAACGAAGCCTATTCAGGTCCCATACAAGAACCGTGTTATCGTTAGAAGCGCTGACAAGAACACTGAACGATCTCGATACCGCCATGACAATTACAGGATTAACGTGGCCAAAGAGACAAGCCTTTGGTTGAAGCTCAACCGACTTCGATGTTGCCTGAACCTGCCAAACTGAGATAGTGCCATCGGTTCCTGCTGTTACCAAGGTTCTGTGATCGGCAAAAACAGCAGTGGAAATTTGTCCTTGATGCAGATGCTCATGGTGTCCACAAAGCTTTTTGCTCTCAAAGTGGTAAAATCTAACACTTGCATCTACGAAGCCCCACTCCATGTATTTATCATATGATGGTGGCATATTCAATCGGAAGGCGTTTGAACAGAATACACGCTCATACTTTGACGAATGTACCAAGGCCTGAACTCGTTCATGGCTATCAAGCAATGGGAAGGGTAGCCGAATCAAAGACTCCGCGCCGACATCCAATCTTGCATATTTATGTGTGATTTCCTCTCTTATAGGGTGCGTCCTCGTAAAGACTTGGTGGGGGGTTTGTCCAAAATTATGAATGATGCCGATAGTCGCCAACCTCTCCACAGGGTCTTGTATGTTGTCCAGGTCGATAGCGCCATGATATGATAGATGGTGGAATACGTTTGTCGCCTCAATTGCTGCCTCTCCACGTTGCTTAAATCCAAAGACTAGGTCAATCCACTCGTGGAGATGTTGACTAACATATGGACTCTCCAACGCCTCACGATGTTTTGCGATAAAAATCTTCGGATCACCCTTTGCCCATGGTGGGAGAACTACAGAATCAATTGCTTCGTCTGAACCTTGCTTCATGCCAAAATTGTATGAATTTGAATTGACCAAAAATTCTGGTAGGAAAAAGAACTCAGGAATGAGTTCCCGAACATCAGTCATATTGTCCTTCGAAGCTGAAGTCCATGCTTTCTCAATGGAATAGAAAAGTCGATCTGCGTGATCAAACTGCCCTCCTTGAAGAAGCAAATATGATTGAACAAAAGGTTGGAGGCGGATAAGGTAGGAGCAAACAATCATTGCTGATGAAAAATGTGTTCCGTAATGGAAAGGAGGCGATTGTCTATCTCCAATTTCTTCAAAAGACCGATATCTCTCCCGAAACTCCCGCTGTCTTTCAGGAGTCTGCGCCCCCATTGGTTTTGAAAAGTCTCGAAAGGTCCTTGGATTTGATAGATCAAGTTCCTCACTTGTGTAGTCTGCCAAAACCCATGGGAAAACAGGATACTGTGTGAGGTCGTTGAAGGTCCTTCCGGCCATTGTGTTGACAAGCATCAAATAGTGAAAATTTGATATCTCGCCCTTCATCCATTTTCTTGTCGCGGGGTTCGGAGAGCTTGAAGAAAACACATTGACGAGCTTTGAGCCAAAATTAGATGTATTATCTTGTGTTTTGAGTGAGTCTATCCTCCATGCTTCTCCTGTGTAAAGTGTTGCTGAACCCCCGTTGACATTTGTAGCCTTTGACAAAAGCTTCGAATGTAAGAAGTCCCGGTCTTTAACGGACATGGTAGTCAAAAGATAACTCCTACCATCAGTAAAGAAGAGCTCTAATGCCACATCTCTGAAAAGAAATCGTCTTTTGCTGATACTGATCAAATCCTCAAATGGCCAGTGTCTGGTCTCGTGGTCATTGTTCACATTCAAAGGCTTTGGATCGTCTGCTTCCCTCCCCGAAATCATCTGAAGATACTGATCTCTCTCATCTTTGGGTGCCTGCCAGACGTTTACAATCTCGCCGTCGGATCTTTGAAAAAAGTTGTCAATGAGATAGAGACAATTCTTTCCAAGAATAAGAAGGCCCTCCACAGCCTCCAGTCCCACGAGCTTAGAAACATTGTGAACATATTCCACAACATCGCCGTGCTGAATAGTCCTCATAACTTTCCTATTCTTGTCCTCCCATCCTTCATCGTCCTCTCTTGGATCGTCCACTAGTTCGTAATCCTCATCAAAGTCATCCTCTCCACCATCACGAGCGGGGTTGTGATGTGATTGATCCATAGAATCCGTTTCCCTAGTAGTGATGATACTAATTTCGTCATCTTCCACGGATAGTGCATGACTCCTGGTCCGACTAGCACTTTCAGATAAACCCCCAGTAAGCCTTCTTTTTGGTTGATAATTATGCAGATGGGCCCTCGAATCCGGTAACATACGCATCCGCATGCGATTCCTTCCTTCAGTTAAATCAAGCCTCCATTTGGTTTCTTGTCCATCATCAAGGAGTCCGCATGGCCTCATAAGCTCTGCCTCAAGTTTAGAGTACATGGAGACGACATAACTTAGACTATCTTGCTGGTCTTGGGTTGCTCTTTGAAACTTGAGGTGTTCCGAAGCGTATATGTTGGCCATCCAATGAGTTGAGGCGGATTCATGACGACCATAAACGTCCTCATTATTCATATCTTCCAAAATCCATTGCTTAAGTCTCTCCTTACGCTTAGTGACCCGATTCTTAGCGGTTTCTTCGGTTTTTTTATTCTCCTCTGCAACAAAAGCTTCCCAGGCCTTTGAAAGAATACCGCAAAAGAAGGCATCGAGTTCCTCTCGATGATCATCGATCCAGTACAACCATGTATCACTATCCTAGAAAAACTATTAGTATTGGTATTTAATAGGACACATATTTCTTACTAGCTCCATCAATTTCTTAAAACCTGATGAAAGCTGCTTATGATCCGCACTTTTGGCTTGGCTCAACAATGCTGAGGTTTCAGTCGGTTTCTGCACGAGCACAATTCGTAACATCTAGAATCAAGGTTAGATTAGTCGGACCTGGGGAGGAGTTTATTGGATACACCTACATTAACAGCTGCAAGTTTGATGTCCTCTCTCTGACCGATAAGCCGCGTGTACAGCAAATAGCATATAAGCCGTGTAAAGTCTCCATCTGTATTATCAGGCGAAAATATGACTGCTTGCCAGTACATAATCTTTCCAAGAAAGTCGACCACTAGCTTTGCATCCGACTTTGGGTCTTCAAGCTCTGAAAGCCTGAAAAGAACTAGTCGTGAAACAACAGTTCTCAGGCTTGTTACTGTTTGGCTGCAGAGACGAACACTCTTTTTCTTTGCTATTTCAGGCCGTTGGAGATATTCCAGGACTGTTCCGACGAAATCCAGTAATGTTTCAGCGCCGTTCAAAAACCAACCCTCATAAACACAATCCGTGACATGGAGTGTGAATCTCCCAATATTCGTTAAGACCCTAGGCTCACACAGCAGTGCCATGTTGAAGCTTAGGGAATTTGTTAGGTGGTTCAAGGTATTTCTAAGCAAATAGGTTTCGAAGTAGATTTGATGCTCCTGAAACCCTGGTGGAATCTTTGCGTTCAATCCAAACCCAGAAAACTCCCTTCTTTCCAAAACTAAGTCTGCAAACACCCCCATAACAAGTTCCAATAAACTCTCCACAACTGAATTCGTAACTGCCAATGATGTCGCTACCCTTCCATTTACATTCAGCCCGGTGCCGATAGCTGGGGATAAGCGTGCCATGGATGGCGAAAATGCAGTGGGTTCCGAGGTCACCAAAATAAAGCTGGATCCCCTCCTCAATCTTTCAGATCTGGGCGCAGTTGGGCTGGGGGGCTCATCCACTGTTATTGTCCTAACTATCGGTGGTGCAGTATTGGATGATAGGGGTCTAATCACAACATCTCCACCGTCGAATGTCAATGCTGAGTCTTTCGAATTGAGCTCTGTTTCAGCGCTAACATGATCTGAACTGCAAACAACCGGGAAAAGTATTCCGAATAATTCTTGTACATATGTGGAGCTGGCGCAATACTCGCGGAAGCCTGGACAAGTGGAGTGTAGGTTCGAAAGAAATTGTATAATGGTTTGAAGCATCTTCGCTAACTCTCCCAGTCGTTTTTCTGATGTTTTTGGAGCTGTAATGATAATTGGACTGTTAGTAGATATACATACTACTTACAGGCTTAATGGATCATCCTTACCTTGCGGAGAAGATAGCGAGATGGACCTTCGTCTCACTGGTGGAGTGGGCAGTAATTTACCATCCTCCTCCTTGCTCGGGTCATTTGCCTCTTTATTATTGTCTTCACCTTGATCAGAGACGATAGTTCCCACCCCAGCTCTCAACATTCCCGCGATGACTGGTAAAACCTCTGGATAGATTACCCTCGCCTTTCCTCCATCCGAAAACAGTTCTAAAAGGCCATACAAACCCAGAGGCCTCGAAATATCGACTTTGGCTACATCTTTTCCGAATAGAATCGAAAAACAGATCGGCCAGAGAGGCGCTACGTTCCACCACCTTTTCAGTCTATTTCGCATAATCACAAAGCCACCAGTTTTTGAGGCGAACTTTGTAACATAGCTACCCCCATGAACGACTAGAAGCCTTGCCAAGATTTTCGCTCCCAGAAGTACAACCTTCGGTTCGTTCTCTGCCAGTAGGTAGAGTAGCCACTAGGAGCCAGTAACATTAGTAAAGAAGCAATGTGTTGTTCCTAGCCGAATACGACACAGTAAGGCTGCAGAAAGATCTGACCACCCTCTTGAAATCAGGATGCCTGAAGCGTCCTGATGATTACGAAGGGTCATGTTCCACAAGAAGATGAACCAAAAAGAAAGCGCAAGTTAGAGGTAGAGTTTATACCTTATTGGTAACCGTCCTTGCAAATTTCTTCAGGTTTCCTGTGCTGTTTCCATCTTCAAAGAGTAGGTCTTGATACATCTCGAGGACCATAACACCAATCTGCTGCCGGGTGAATCCATCCACACTCAAGTCATTGACGACCTTGACGGGGGGCGCTAAGTTGACACTCCCGGAGGGCACCCCGGAGGGGCTCGACCCAAGTGTACCTTGCCGTCGAAGCTGTACGTTGCTTTTCTTAACTTTCAACGGGCGGGCTGGATTGTTCTTGTGGAGAGAATAGGTTATAAACAAAGCCAAAGATCGGAGAACATCCGCAGACATATTAGTTTTTATGAGAGCTTTGAATGCGGTCATAAAGTCAGGAAGAATTTCACGAGAAAACATTTCACCCTTCAGTGCAAACATAAGTTTCTTGACAATCCCTTATAGAATCATGATTCTCAATCAGCTTCTATCATATCAAGAATTCATTTTCGACGAAGATAAAGAATGACTTACTCATGCGGAATAGCCTCTTTGAATTGAAATGGTGGTACTTGCTCCCGTGACAGAAGGTTACAAACTGGGAAAAATACTCCTTTTGCGTTTCGATATCTGCTTTCCTCCACATGTCAAAATCAACCAATAGTATTCTATACGCAAGTGGGTTAACAATGAAGCTTTCCTCCGGAGCTTCACGTCGGAACCCAACAAAGTCCAAAACAATGTGCAACAATTCTCTCCCCACTACACCTTTCCCTTCTTTATTCCGTATAAGATTTCCAAGAATTGCAAAACCATTATCTCTTTCCATAGCTTCACTATTTCTCCAGGACGCTTTAGTGATTTCAAATAATATCTCAACTGCCCTGCACACCTGCTTTGGCGTCACCGCAACCTCAACCATTTTCAACCCAACTGCTGCTGCACCCCCAATTCTCCATGACGCATCATCTAGTGACTGGGGCACAACAACAATAGGCTCTCCTGTCATTATTGCAACTCCATAAGAAAGACACAATGCTTCATTAATCGAAGGCACTGCACCATTAATAGCCACCGCCCCGGCACGGGTTAAGGATTGAAGGTTCTTCGCAGCCTCCCTAGAGAGTGATTTTACAAGTTGGGATTCATCAATATTATTGTGATCCTTGTCATCGAGAACCTGGGAGGCAGATATATTCAGTAATACCTTGACTTCGGGAAGGATAGCTGATGCCTTGTGTCTTATTGCGGAGATAATATCGCTTTTTTCTTCCTTCCCAGGATGCATAAGTTCATTTCTCATATTTAGCGCAGCAGACGCTTCGTATGTCTGGAAAGATCCCAATGTATCCTGAAAGTTTCCATAATACCGAGGACCAAGTCGAAAGTGTACAGCAATCAAGTCATCGGAGAGGGTATCCTCAAACAAATGAGCTGTTCCCAAGCTCCATTTTGATGAAACAACGCCTCTTCCAATACGAGGGGATAAATCCGAGGGTGTTCCGAGGAAAACCTGAACAGGTGTTGTCGAGGTGGGTGGAGGTTGGGGGTATGTGGCTTTGACTTGCTCTACAAATTCACCATCTATATAAAGCGCGGCCTTGGATGCTGAAGTTGCTCGGCCGCGTCGGTGAACAAGTGAGATATGATACCACTTCTTTGACTCAAAAACCGTCGATTTAAACCTAACGCTTGCCCTTGGGGACGCAACAGAAGTCTGCAAAATAAATTTCCGAGTGTCCTGCTCTATATACGCCAGAACGAAACAGCGCTGGGTTGAATCGAAAACCCCAAAGAGTGTTGTGTGCATGGAGGAGTCAAAAGCATCGATACACACCCACGCAGAAAATGTATATCCATTCGTTTGGGTAGGGGGGAAAGTTCGACCGAGTGAAGAAAGCTCCATGGATGCGAACCCATGGAGCGAAAGATCAAACTGGATATGCGGTGGCCCACGAGAAGATTTTATCGCTTCCAGAAGAAAATCAGAAACATGTTCGTCACTCGTTGCTTTCCGGTAGAGAAATTTGGCATCGCTTAGATGGTTGATCCCGAGTTGAATCAAACACTGTGCGAACTCTACCAGAACAATACGCTCGTCGCAAGGGATCGATTTATCCCACAATCTGGGGAGTATAGAAGTCAATATACCAGTCGAGTGCATAGCGACTAAGTTAAACTTGCTACAGCAAGCAATGGAAAGCAATGCCTGCAAAACCACAATGGTGGTGATAGTCGAGTCCTCCGTTTGAGCCATGGCCATTTGGAAGCTTAGAACCAAAGGGATTATCTCCGCATTCATCAAGATATCTTTACTCCCAAAGCTTCCTTTCACCTTTGCTATGGCGGATTCCCTTTCACTCCCGTGCTTGTCTGTGGTTTTGCCTGTATTCTTGCCTGTTTTCTTAGTATCCCCCATACCTCTTTTCACAGAAACCACCAAACTCGATAACGTTGAATCGTCCATCCCAAACGCTAGAAGTAGCCCAAACAAGTGATCTGGGGCCTCAGTAGGTAGTCCAGTTGCTGCGAGGCCTTGCTCTAGGCTATCCCACCCAATCTTTCTCGCAAAAAATCGCTTGTTGCCTGGATGATCCAACAAGGCTTCAGAAATCACACCGAAAAGACATTTGATCAACTCTATAAAATGGTTTTTTTCTTCGTCTGTTCGGTTGGTAGAGTTGTAAAAACCGGAGCATGAATGAAGTGCAGATATAAGATAGTTGAAACCTCCCAAGGCTCTAAAGGTATCTATAGCGGGGTTGAGTCCAGGTCAGTGCGCTGGAATGGCGGGGGCGTTATATACTGAGAATGATGGAGAAAACAAGCCTTTAGCTTCTGGGGAGTCCACAAGTATACGCTTTATCAGAGAAAGCCATTGCAACCGCACAAGTATGTCTGGGTCCGAGGCAGAGACCTCGAGCGAATCGAGGAGAGGTTTAATTTCGGCAATGAGCCTGGGTTTTGTAGACGCGGCAGAAGAGACCCGACGCCGTGCATAGGAGGAAGCCTGTGTAGAAGAAGACGAAGCCATATTTAAAGCCAGAGAAGTTTTAAGTGTAGAATTATATTCAGGGCATGAGGTCTAACTGCAATGTTACGGATTCTGTGATGGAAAAGACTAAACACACCGGGAAACAATAGCGACAAAATGATGATGAATTGAAACGAAGCGAATATTTGACGCAGTGCAAGAAGGAGTGTATTTTCTTGACGATGATTCAAAGTGGAAAAGAGATATGTGCGGGTCCAAGGTGGTTTTGGTGGGGGATTGGGAGGGGGGGGGGTCGCGATGTTGTTGAAGCTAGGTAGATGATGCGGTGTTGCTACACCAAAAGCCATTATCTCGTTTCATTTCGTTTATAGCTAGGGCTTACTTGAAGCATTCCTCAACAAAGTAACACACGCACACACACACACCACACATCCCACCTTCCTCGCTTCGTAGCATCGACTTTATTTACAGTGCCCAAAACGAGGCTATATCTACATAATGTATCTGTACGGCGGCTTTTTTCATTTAGGAATACGAGTACACCTAGATACCTGTACTCATGTTCACCGTTTCGGGCTTCAGGGTTTAGTGCGGCAAGCCGCTCGCTCGCGTCATTCGAGAGCTCCGGTCAACAAGTACCTACATGTATCTCTGATAAATCGGGTACATCTCGGGATTGTTACATGACCCGATGTACCTACATGTACATACATGTAGGTACACTGTAAGGACATGCCGAATGGGTCAAATGGCCCAAATCCACAATAGAGTACGCGTCGGGGCGTTGCAGCTACAGCAAATAGCGCATTATTATGTCTACTCTACATAGAAAGGTAGAGTAGGTAGATACATGTAGGCAGATAGCCTGTGATAACACTATCAACACACACACGCTTAGACTGCACGGAGGAGCCGGGTTCTTGTCTCCGTAAGTTAAATGGAAGATCTCACGGGGTTGATAGCCACCACAGGGGTGCGAGCGAGAAGAGACGATGACTATGCAAGTCCGAGACGAGTCGCAATGCTTGGCGCCAATGAGTCTGTCGCCGCCAGCCCCCAGCTGGAGCAGCTCTTTATCTTCCCCCAGATCCCACTTCCTCTCTCCTCTTCCTTCCATTCCTCTTCACCTCACTACCACTGACCTTCCTCCTTGCATAACACATCTACATACCCCCTATTCATTTTATACCAGAACCCACTCTTTCCAAACATAACTCATTTACCCATCATGAAGCTCTCCGCCAACTTTGCTGTCCTCCTTGCTTCCATTTCTGTCACTATCGCTTCTCCAATCTACGATGCTACGGTTGTGAACAAGGACTCTGCTCCACTCTTGTCCTCTGCTTCGGCAGCCGACCATGAGATCCCAAACAATTATATTGTTGTTTTCAAGAAGGATGTCGGTGATGAGGTCGCCAGCGCCCATCACAGCTGGGTGACTGACATTCATGAGGCATCTGTCGCTTCGCTCAGGAAGCGAAGTCAGGTTCCTCTCATGGAACACTCCAATAATGTTGATGTTCTTGATGTTGATTCCTTGACTGGATTGAAGCACACCTACAACATTTCTGGGGGTCTTACTGGATACTCTGGTGCCTTCGACGACTCTGTCCTCGAAGAGATCCGAAAACATCCTGCTGTAAGCTCCAACCTCCTCCCCTCATCCCCCGTTTACCCCGGAGCTTATCTCGCGGGTGTGCCATGCATTCAACCGGAACGCGTGCACGTGATCGCCTCGCTTAGCGCCGGATTACCCCCACACATTTACAATCACACTAACGTTTTATATATCTAGGTCGCCTACGTTGAGAAAGATTCCATGGTCTACGCTCTGGATAATGATACCCCTGCGACAGAGCACGGCGCCCCCTGGGGTCTAGCCCGTATTTCGCACCAGAAATCCCTAGATTTTGGCACATTCAACAAGTACATACATCAGGCTCATGGTGGTGAGGGCGTTGACGTATATGTCATTGATACCGGTACCAACATTGATCACGTTGACTTTGAGGGTCGTGCCCACTGGGGAAAGACTGTCCCTAATGGTGACGCCGATCAGGATGGCAACGGCCACGGTACCCACTGCTCTGGTACCGTCGGCGGAAAGAAGTATGGCGTTGCCAAGAAAGCCTCCATCTACGCTGTCAAGGTCCTTCGTTCTAACGGGTCTGGCACGATGTCTGATGTTGTAAAGGGTGTTGAATGGGCCGCTGAGGCTCATGTGAAGAAAGTCTCGTCTTCCAAGAAGGACAAGAACTTCAAGGGCTCCGCAGCCAACATGTCTCTCGGTGGAGGAAAGTCCCCTGCCCTTGACCAGGCTGTCAATGGCGCTGTTGGCCTCGGTGTGCACTTTGCTGTTGCCGCCGGAAACGATAACGCTGATGCCTGTGACTACTCTCCTGCTGCCGCTGCAAAGGCTGTCACTGTTGGTGCCTCTACCCTTGGCGACGAGCGGGCTTACTTCTCCAACTACGGAAAGTGCGTTGATATCTTCGCCCCTGGTTTGAACATCCAATCTACCTGGATTGGAAGCAAGACTGCTATCAACACCATTTCTGGTACCTCAATGGCCTCACCTCACATCGCCGGTCTCTTGGCCTACTTCCTTTCTCTCCAGCCTAAGTCAAGCTCAGGATATGCTGTTGAGAGCCTTTCACCGGCTGATCTCAAGAAGAAGATGATCGCAATTGCTTCTGAAGGTGTTCTCTCTGGTATTCCTAATGATACCCCTAACGTAAGTTCTGACATCCGATTATCATTATTATTTGAACTATAAACTGACATGACTCTCAGCTTCTCGCCTGGAACGGTGGTGGATCTGGAAACCTCTCTGATATCTTTGACGGTGAGAGGTACAGCCAGGGCTCAGCTTCCAAGCCTTCTAGAATCGTCGAAGATGTCTCAGACGTCACCAGTGAGGTCCTCTCTGGGGCTGAGGCATTCTTGGAGGAGTTTGAAGACAAGATCATTGAGGATGTCAGGTCCGCATTTGAGAAGGCTAAGAAGGCCCTTGGCCATAACGCTTAAGCAGCGGTAATTCTTGGAGATTTCGTTTCTTAGAATGTATCTCTGCTTTTTCATGTTACTAATATGCTAGTAGTAAAGCTATTGGTTAGGCAATGTGGCTATTTTCGTTGGAGTTTCTTTCATTGTTCTATGACAATTTTATTCAGGTAATACGGGATGGTTTGGTACTGTAGTTTTTTTTTGATGCGTTCTGTTCTGTTTTGTATTTTACACTCTTGGGATTATTACAACTATACTTGCTGGGTACACTGTGACTCGATTGAATATTAAGACCATTATCCAAAAGAAAAACGCGTCTGGTCTGGCACAAAAGGATATGCATGTCCCGTGTGCACGTGGGTGATCTCTGTTGATTGGTTTCCGGTATCCACATTCCTCGTAGGTACAGCGATAGGAATGTTCTATGGGGAAAAAAACGGTTATAAAGTGCACAGACATTTCACCATACAATTTCACCCCCTGTTTTTCCATAGATCATTCCAGTCGCTGTATAATAGAGACTTTGCGCAAGTGGAGCCAGCTCTAAATTTCGAGTATATGATTGGCTAATGGCGTGATCGGCACCAATCAGATTGTCAGAAAATGGAGCTGGCTCCATTTGCGCAAAGTCTCTAATGTACAGTCATATTTGAAGCAACGACGAACCTGGGACAACGACGAAAACAAGTAGTTGCATATCAGCCTGAGCGTCACTGTCTTGACTGGCAAAGACCCCTGTTTGTCGTTCAACCAGGTCCGTTGTTGCCCCCCAAGATGACTGTGGGTACATCTGCCAGAGGTTCGCCGGATCCTACAGGCTACACATGTATCTAGGTTGTAGATTGAGCGACGGACCTGCATGCTCTTGTCTGATCTCAGTTCGAAGACACGTCGGACAGAAGATCGCCCATCGTTAACAACGGCCTCCTCGTAACAGTAACTCAGTGTACGACATGGGTTATGAAGTTTGCCTTGAACCGCTTGGTCACCTGTCCGAGTGTGCTGCACAGCCATCTCAGTGTCAGAAATTGCGGGGATTGCGCCGAAACAAGGCAGCAGCAGGCAACCCCCTGTTATCTTTGAACCCTGTGGCGTACACGATGATCGCTGAGTGGTCGCGTGGCCTGGCAATTTGCCTGTTTGGCGCCTGCCGCGGACGGGCCGCTTAGTCCTATCTGGGAAATGGTGCTCGCTGGAGTGAAACAAAAGCTGCAAAGGGCCCGTAATCACGTCATCTTCGCCTGTTGAGCCGCACGGGAGCTACCGCCCAAACTTCTCCATCAACTCCATCGTCACTATCGTACGCAGAGAGCTTCCTCATGCGATAGGGGGCGCCCTATCTAGAGTAACGCCCTATCTTTCCCAACATCAACAGCTTGTCCATAGGGGTGTCAGGAGCTCTTTGCTCGGGCCTATCCCAACACGCAGATACCCATGTCTCATTTAACCCCCGAGGCTCTCGAGCCACATTTGTGGTCACAGCTGGCAAAATGGACTGGCTACACACATCGGTCTTCTAGAGCGTAACTTATGCCGTGGACCTTCTTGAGACAACTTTAAAGGGTCGGTTGGAGGTTTCAGAGTCACGCTTGCAGGCCAGACGGGATACAAATCCGGGGAAACTTTAGATAATGGGCTTCTAGAAATCTGGGTGAGCATGCAGCAATCAGAGTCGCTAGACCATATCTAAATCCTAAATCTCGAAGAATCTCGATAGACATTGAATGGGAAATGCTATCCATGGAGTCCCATACAACCGTGGTCACGGGGGTTTCATAAACAGGGGATATCCTTTTACGGAATAGCTACGGTATGACGTTTAAGGACTGTAAAAAGCTGGCATACAAGCCAAACCCTTGTAATAGTGACAGATTGGAGCAGTCCAATCGAGCGAGGGGGGTGGGAGAGTCACCCATGATCCCGCCAAGCTGTGGCCAATGTCGGCTGTGGCATTTGCGAACTAACTACCTAGACTTGCGCAAGGTCTCTACTATCCAGAACCTAAGTGCTCTATCTGGCTTAAAGAGTTGGTTGGTAGGGTTTTCTTGTCCATGAGAGAAACCATCATAATATAGAAATTTCCATTAGATTTGATGTCGTCGCCAGTATGCATAAGGGATCACTCAGTTTTTTAGCACATAATAGTAAAAGAGCATCACAATCCCAGCCTTATGGTTAGCTTGTCAAAATCAAGAATGCTACAGGAGAGGCGCTAGGCACACGTCTTTCAATACTCTACTCGCGTTTCCGGACGCAATTGCGCAACTGATATTGCATACACAGAAAAAACCGCGAAGGCTATCTTTTGTATGGCATGCAATAGTGGTCCAGTCCGGAAACACGACCGCGAGTTTTACTTTGGGTTATGGGTATCAATATTCAAAGAATTGTGGAAGACCCCACTCTAGAATTGTGAAGGCCTTCGGCCCGTCCTCCTGAGTGCTCAGTACTTTGATGCGTCGTGTTTATAAAGACACCTGTCGCTGTCGACCAATCAGACTCCAAGAACATCGGAAAAACCATATTCCAGTACATATTAGAGTACTCGTAATTTCACAGCGTTTCCGGACTGGACTGGGTCTGCATATGGGCGTAAATCGTGCATAAGAACATTATTTTGGTGGTATGCGGACCCAGTCCAGTCCGGAAACGCTGTGAAATTACGAGTAGATATCAGACATGTACCTACATGTATGTAGGTACATACAGCTGAGGACACCTGTACCCAGGGGTCCGCGACATTCATGTTGGATGATCAATTACCGTATTGAGTAATTCTATAATAAAAAATAAAAAAAATGCCATGATAGGGAGATAATATTCTGGCAACTACAGTCAACTTTGGGACAACGACGAACCTGGGACAACGACGAAAACACAGATTTCAGCCAAACAAGTGGTTGCGTACCAGCCTGAGCGCCACTGCCTTGACCGACAAAGACCCCTGTTCGTCGCCCAACCAGCTTCGTCGTTGCCCCCAAGACGACTGTAATGTACTTGGCCAGATTGGGCTATTGATATCCCACCTAGGCAGGGACATACCAGAATATTACTCGATTAGGAAATAAAATGATGCGACATTGGGGGCCGCTACACCAAAAGTGCACCAACTTAAAACCCCTTTAGCACCTCAAGCAAAAAATTTAAATAAATTTTCTTTCTATAGAATGATACTTTGCCTTCTGCTCTACAATTCTATAGAGTCAAAATAATCCTAGGTGTTGTGGTGGTGGAGGAGTTATCGTCAGGAGCTGGGACACAAAGTGCTCCGGTTATAGGTGTCCCCAGCTATACCTACAGTAGGGAGTTGATTTCCCTAACTGTATTCGTATTGACACGATCCAGGAAGTGTCTCATCTAATTGGTAGAGTATTACCGATCGAGACTAAATGTTATTATTACCCGTGTATCACTGAGGGCATCTTTCAACATCGTGAGCTCCGTTGAGTACACGGTTAATACACTTCACCTAGCACTGCATAGAATAGACACCGAGTTGTGTTACCGGACTTACATATAAGGTCCAGCAAAAATCTGCAGCCACCATCACGAGTAAATTCCCTGGTTCTTGTCATGATTCCGAGTTGTTGAAGTATCGCTAGCTTATAGTCGTCATTTCCCTCGAATTTACGCCAAATATAATTCTTTTCTTATTGCATCAAGAAACGATTCGCATTTCCGTACTCACTGCCGCTAGTTTATTTGGTAACCAGTCGTAGAGATTCGGTTTGCGTTCGGATAGGTGAATCAAACATCACAGGAATACATATATATCAAGTTCCCAGTGCCAAGTCCTGTAATAGCCGAGTCTGCGTCCCATTGATTTAAATTGATTTGGTTCATATTATGACCAGTTCCTTCATCCCTAGGAACCGTGGCCACCAAAAGCTTAAAGAGACTCATTAGACAGTACATTCATGCTCAATGAAACCAAACAGAGTGGTATATCATGATCCTACCACCCATAGAGAGATATACAGTGGAGTCTCGATAGTAGCATTCTCGATAATAGCATGTCATCGGTTGTAGCATATAGTTGGGCAATCCCAAACGAGTCGGTACGGGCAAAGTTCTCTTCGAACACCACCTGCTGGACCGCGATTATCCATTGAAGAGCTGATAATTTGTTGGCTTTTTGGGTATGGGGCGGCGCCATCGGGTTGTGTCCCGGCGTTGCGGTGTCGCAGCGTTGCCGTTGCCGCAAATTTTGGTAGGGTGCTGTACAATCGAGACTCCACTGTAGTCTAATGGATACTGATGATAACATATACAGTTCATATTTTTTGCTTGATCGTTCTAGCTCTGAGTTTTTTCTTCTTTCATTTATCCACTTCTTTTTGGTTATAATTATCTGATACACTTCACTCATCTCTTGACTATCCTGTTTACCTTAGGTCCCATAAGTCTGGCCATGGGCTGCCACCCCACTTTTGCAACAAAATCTCACTGTGTTTCAGCATTCTACCGAACCTAGTCCAATGATACCCACGAAATACAAGCGTCTGGGTATGGTTGTTTGGTGGTGGGAAATTCCACTTTCGCCTACCCAGAATAATCTTTTGTTTGTCTTCGTCTCAATTGATCGATAGGCCTATAGCTCATCTCAGCCCGAATCCCTGGAGACTCCAACTCCGTTTTGTTATCCGTGACTTCCAGCAATTCGGAAAACTCAAATCAGAGATGATGAGTATCGTGCTTACAGTCGTGAATGAGACGTTTACTATTTACAGCTGGAAATCGCGTTCCTATCGAGGAACAAATTAATACCTTTAAAGAGAACAACATAGTTTGGAAGATTACTAACTTCTACGTAAATCTTGTGCATGCTGCGATCATTAAAACTAAAGAGCCATAGATATCCCCATTCCTTTTCCCATGCTAGACATGCTGTAAATACAATAAAAGATGAAAAGGAAACAGAAAAAGGAAACGGTAAACCAACGAGAACGGCATATGTGGCGTGTTAGCTTAATCTTCGGTAATGTCACCATATTCCCACATTCCTCTCCTTTCAGCTTTAGCGGTGGTTTCCTTTTCCTTGAGGGACTTAATCATCTCAGGATAAGCCCTTTCGTATGGCCTCAATTTGAAGGGCACCATGGCAAGTCCCTCGGAAACAATTTCAGAGTTCAAACTGGCTTCCATGCGATCACTGCTATTAGGGTCATATAGTGTAACGTGAAGAATCCCTTCGGGGCTGGTCCAATCAACATTTGCAACTAGTTGCCTACCAGCAGTCAGATGGTTGATCATTTCCACAGATTCGGAGGCATAGTCTGTTTGAGTCGGAAACTGGAGAAATGAAAAAACAGCGTCGACAGCCTGG
The DNA here is from genome assembly GCA_024713855.1 of Morchella sp. 2016-41. Lineage (NCBI taxonomy): Eukaryota > Fungi > Ascomycota > Pezizomycetes > Pezizales > Morchellaceae > Morchella > Morchella sp. 2016-41. The sequence goes on from JAMGZD010000005.1 coordinate 960,492, forward strand.
GCTTTCAACTTAGATACTTGAAACTGAGGCTGGGTGAGAGGACGAAGGCGGGAGAACGGAATTTTCTCAGAATTTCCGTAGTCGATGTAGAGGACATCAGCCTCTTTAGCCTCGCGATTGGCATGGCGTACTCTAGCACGATAGAAAGTGTTGTCTTCCGTGAATTTCGCTGCGACGTATTCGCCAACTTTAGGAGGTCCCTCGAGGCCTTTATTATTTGTAGGCGAGAGATGATAGGTTCTAAATGCTGACATGAGCTGTTCCAAGGCGGAAGTACCTAGGATATTGTTAGTATAACAGTTGAAGTAGTAGACACTGAGTGTATTCTTACCTGTTCCAACTTGCTGAATCTTTAATTTACCCTGTTCATCGACATTTGTAACGATTACATCACGGTAATCTTTTTTCTTCTCGATGGCCTCGTCTTTAGCGGCCCCTTTAGACGGGTCATCCTCATGAACATCAGCGTCCATCTCTGGCGTCCAGTCTTTCCACATTCCCTTCCGCGCTTGCTTTGCTCTGTTTTCTGCTGCAAACAACTCGGTCGCGTGGCCAGACTTCTCAGCAGAGTACTCGTGTACGCTTGCCAATCCCTCTTCCAGCAAGCCTTTGGCAACATTTTCTCGGTTGACATACATTGTGCCAATGAATCCACCAGCACGGTCAACATCATCCACGTCGATCTCAACATCTCTCTGCATACAGCGCCTCGATGCATAGTCAAGGGCCTCTTGGCCAAAAGGTTCCGACGTCTCAGTAGCATTGCGAGCGGTTCGTGGGGCACGGATACCCCCAAGGACGAAAGTGAGTCTGGCGTTTTCGCTTGGGATTATCACCTTGAACCGGGACCCCGAAGATACAAAATCAACGATACCGGGGGTGCGTTTCTTGCGTTGAAGAAATGTCACATAAGCCTTAGCCTTGGCTGGGGTTTCTGAGGCCTCAACCATTTTAGAGCTTTGAGGGGCCTTGGCTGCGTACATGCCTTTCTGCCCCCCTTGGGCACTACGGAAAAAGATTAGTATTGAAAAGAAAAGTTCTAGCCTGGGAAAGAGTAAAACATACGCTACCTCGGCAGCAAGTAGTTCGTCATAGATTGGCGAGCGGTCATCATCATCTTTTCTATGCCTGATGACACTGGCCCATCCATTCTCCACAAGCAACATAGCTATATTCCTACATAATTTATAATTTATTAGATTGGGAATTATAAGATCTTCATGAATGGGAGACATACTTATTGTTGAGTGTGACTGTGGCCATTTCACGCTCCTCAAACCCTTCGGTGGCCGGTCTCTTCCCGTCAATTTCAATGCGTACATGCTTGCCAATCAACTTTTTCCGCAAAAATTCTTTGGCCTCAGCTGTGAACGGAGATTGTTTTGGGTCCGAAGGTCTTAGTTTTCACGATTTAGTTTCGAATAATAATAGAAGGTATAAGGATCGAAAAAAAATTGTAGTACAACTTACTTTGGCTGTCGGACACTCGATAAATTGATTTTTCTCTCAATACCGGCTTTATTCCTCACGAATATTGTATCTGCACTGAGAACTCTTGATACAACCGCATCAAGATTGTTGTTTGGGGTTTTTGCTTTCATCACGTGTTCCTTCCAACGCCTCAATCTCTGCTCTCGAGCAGTCTTCTCAGCGGCGCGGAACTGACTCATGTCCGCGCCAATCATAGTACTATGATAATCAACACATGTGGCCAAACCTTGTGAAAGCACTAGTACCGCAATATTGCCGTTGGGATGGATAACGTTTCCGATGAACTGAGACTGAGGGCTCAGTCCTAACAAAGTCACTTTAACAGTGCGTTGGAGAAGACGGGCTTCTACGAACTCTTTGGCCTCGTCACCGAACTCCTCCCCAGCCTGCTCAGCGCCTGTGACATCCGTACGTTTTGAAAGCGGCGCTCGGATACCGGCAATAAGAACCACGATTTGTTGGTGAAGCTTGGGCTCGAGTAGAAGACGGGCAACGACTCTGTCTCCCGATATCACGCGCTCAATGATTGCTGCAAAAAAAAAGAGAAAAAGTTGATTAGATAAATGATTCATCCGTTTGAATAGTGATATCTCTGTCCTTACCATCAATTGACTTCCCTTTGTATCTCACCAGAAACTGCACGGGGTCCTCAGGTGCTTCATATATGGAATCGATTCGTCCATCCTGAGAGCCACCCCACATCCCTTTCCCTTCTGCCCTAGCATTGGCTTCTAAGAGCCTAAGCTTCTCCAATGTAGCTTCATTCTCCGGTTGGTCTTCACGCTTTCCATCGTCGCGGAGCTTTACCATTCCTTCCTCGAGAGCAAGCTCAATGAGGGGCCTTCCATCATGAAGAGTAACAGTGCCGTATTCACGACCGGTGGTTGGGACTTCATATAATTTCAAAAACTGAACTTCCTTGCCAACAGCGAGTTTGCGAAGAAAATCTCGAGACTCAAAAGCGTAAGGCTAATTCGGGATAACTGTCAGTAAAGTGGCCTCATTGGCGGTCCTAAAACTTTAGGGGGGTGGAAGAAGCCCATAAAGGAGAGGATAATCATAGCTAACCTCGTCACCATCACGCTTCAACCTTGGAGCCGAAACATAAGCCAAAGAAAAAGTTTTCTCGGCCTTGGTCTTTGGAGACTGCAAAAGCAGCGAGTCTCCCGAATTTACAAACTTAACTTTCCCAGTCTGAGCCATGATTCTTAATTATAGATTGGATGGTATTTATCGATGTTGGGCCTGCGTGGGAGAATGTCTAGATGAAAAGGACAGATCTTAAGCTAAATTTTTGGAATACCCGGGATTTATTGCACACTCACCTTGAAACACGGGTATCTAACAGCTAGCAAACAGATTCAATTGCTAAAGGAGGTGTCAATATAGCCGGACCAGAAAAATTGATTGATGGTTGATTGTTTCAATGAATAAATGAAAGTTATGGTTGAGTGGAGAAGACAAGTTGGAGTAGAGGACATGTAAGATCATTCATTATGAGGTGGTTGACCTGGCCACAACTCTAAGGTCCTTTGGTGGTACAATGTGGGGAAGCTGTACTACCTACCAACACCCGCAGAAAATGTACACCATTAATACATATATGTAATCACTTCTACGAATTTAAAAATCCACACCCGCAAGTGAAATCCGGGGTGCATACAGCGAAAGCTTGCTATAACGGTACACTTTCAGCGCTTGCACCATTTATATAAGGGTAATCTCTACTCACGCGTTCATTAATGGTGGGAATTTTGTGAGGGGATTTGGTTGCAACGACATCCGAAAATTTAATTATAACGGTACCAAATTCCGGTCCCAGCGTACCCTTTCGCTTTATCCCAAATATTCATCCCAGTTTTCCTCGTCCTGAAAATGCGCGCACAAAAAATTCAATAACAAGTCTCGATTTGATATCAATGGATTTCTTGCACAATGACTAAAAAAACTACATGTATACAGCATGGCCAAAAACGAATGCGAACCGCATTTGAAACCCGCCGTTACGTCGTTTAATCTGCAACCGGCCCAGATACCTTCATATAAACGGGAAGTGTTTAGGCAGAGATTCCGATAACACCTATCATCCAGGTTAGAATTACTAAGGAAATACAGGGAAATCGTAGAAACATACCACAGGCCGGGCGAGTACCAGCATTACCAGTCTTCAAAGACTCCACGTGTCCTCCCTTGCCAAGATCATCGGTACCGGCGTGGACAACGACGGTGCGCTAAGCACGTATCAGCATTTTCTCTCCCCAGCATAGATTCGAAGTGGAGGGGAAACATACTCCCACAATGCTCTCGGGCCCGATCAATTTGATGAGTTTGTCTTCAATAGTTCCCTGGGCAACACCCTGAGCATTGGTCTCGATGTTTCCCAAATCACCAACATGTCTCTCCTCATCTTCTGGCGCGCCGTGGTTCTTCTTGAATGGGTTGAAGTGGGGCCCTGCAGAAGTACATCCGTTGGTGTTGTCACCAAATTCGTGAATGTGCATTCCACGCTGGGCGTTGGGATCATTGCCAGAGATCTCATAGGTGATAATCGTAGGAGAGTTTTCGTTCTCCTGAGTGAAGGTGACAGTTCCACTCACAGTGGAGTCTCCACGGACGACGGCAACTATTATTTTTCGGTGTGAGTTAGCCATAGGAAGGGTAAGAGCTGGAAAGATATTTCGAAATGGGACTGTAAATCCAAACCCGACAACATCAAGCTCTGGAACTACTAGAATAGAAGACAGATATTACAGGCCCCATTCTCCCTCATCATTCACTGACACCGGTGCTATTACACCCTCATCTCACTCCTACCACCTCAACGAACAAGCAACGTAACAAACGAATTGATTACATACCAGCTTTGACCATTTTTGGTGAGTTATGAGGGAAGTTTGAATATGTTAGTTGATTGGGATTATTTTGGGTGGTGTTTTTTGGTAGAGATGTCAGTATGAAGAATGGTGGGGTGAGAGGGAAAGAGGGGTAGCTTTATCGCTGACGATTACGGAATATTTTCTTACGAATTCGAAATGTGGTCACCACCAGCGATCAGGTCTCCTTGACATGTTGCAATACTGAGATCCTCTTCCTTCTTTTAGAAATATCTTTTACATGTAGTTTACCACCGAATGTACGATAGCTCTCCATACCTGTTTAATTCGCTGATTTCTCCCAATAGAGATGACAGGACTACATGTACATACATACATACTGCCCATGACAGGAATCTCTGATAAACATCGTACATACATGTATTGCAGGCTCTTTTTTATATGGTCTTGGCTCTTCTGTAAGGTTGTTCGGTTCGTAGTCGGCCGAGAGAGACTTACAAATAGATGGCCCCCAGAACTTTCCCCAGGTAGAGAACGTTACACCAATTGTGGGTTTGACACTTAGCAGAACTCATTCCTCATCGATAGTCGGGAATCTTGTTTCGTGTCTTAAGTCCGTGAGCTTACTCTACAAAATGGTTGTGAGAAAAAAAGAAAAGTTCTGGATCTGCTTAATAATTCGGAAAAACTATCTTCCGGTAAGTACGCGTGCTTTAGAACAGGTACTTGTTTTTCACTGACGCTTTTGAACTGGGCCATTATTCCAGTACCATACCAACGGAATACGATATAATACACACAATTCCGTATTAGAGCACATTTACCAACCATCAATTTCAACTATTGACACTTCAAAATTGACAGTTCCCCTCAGATCTGGTTAGCGGTATGACCGAAAACCAACAATTCATCACCTGTGAAATACTGAAAGTTTATACTCATGATATGATATTATGTACCAGTACATGTACGTGTAGTAACAAAATTGGGTACTTGTAATCCTAACAGTATGTATATCTCACAGCACGCTACCCCACCGAAATTCAAAATTAACCGTCCCGGTTGCCATTTCGGAGCGTTGGCAAATACGCTCTATTGATACAGTACTTGTTGCGTCCCATTTTTGGTACTACATGTATATGTAGTACAGCCGGGGTTTGACTTGACTAAAATAAAAAATTGGAGTGCACACGCCTGAAGAAGGGACACAAAATTCTAGAATTCTCTAAACTCCATCTTGATATAATTTCCAACTATCCTTAAAGAGTTGTAATTTTTTTGATGAGGTTGTGTGGTTGTATCGGGCAGCCCAACATGGCTACATGTACTTTCGCTGTAAAAAGGGTATATTACCAAAACTTCTGTCCTGGTACTATAGCTATATACGTAAATACCAGTGTGCTACGTCCTGAAACTGTGGCTGTAGAAGAAAGTTAACTCCTATGAACACATCTATTTATCTTGGGCCCTATCCCTTGGGCCGGTGAGACACGCAGAATCCAGGACTTCCTATCTCAGTAGTGATTTCCAGTGGCAAAGTCACTGAGCCTGGTGCTTCATCACTAAGCCACGCCCTACTATTTGATGGAACCTGACTTGGCTTTGCTTTAATAGGAAGTCCTGGATTCTGCGTGTCTCACCGGCCCAAGGGATAATGATAAGACCGAAGGGCAACCTCTCACTACTTGTAGTTTCTGTGCCTTGATCACAACTGATCACTCGACTCCAGGGATTCTTGATCTCCCCAATTCAGACGAACGATTGATTATTTGATTACTTCATTCCCAATTTCAGACAGTTCTGATACAAGAGGAGGATTGTATGAAGGTGAGGGTGACTTAGCATGTCTCATACGTGTACATCTTGACGCACTCTCTTTTTCATCGTTCTTACCCCCGAGCTAGCTTGAACCCCAACAGAGTGGTATATTTTCTTACCCGCCTATATTTAACAAATCTTAAGGGATGTATTCGTCTCCAAAGATTTTAATCCTTCTCAACAACCCCACACTTCTATCAGATGTATACTATAGGGGTAGATAAGATCTAACGAATTGTATTAGAGGATTACATGTAATTACCACTGGTTTGATATATTGTGGAGAGTTCTGTGGGTACGTGAATATTGGTAGTATACAATATTGTTGTGATGGAGACGCGATCGATGAACAGCATGTTTAGGCCTAGCTAGCACACTGCAACACACACACTGGGCCCTGTCTGTGATGAATGTTATGTCATCGATGTTTTATCTTCAATGTAATACTTTGGGTGCGGTGTAGCTAGCGCTCTAGTTCTTTTAACTAATGGACTGTAAAGAAATATACGGAGTACGTACTGATATATATAGGGTTCGCGCGTCAGCATGTAAAACGAGTGCTTAGTACATGTAGTTTATAATTGACTTCATTTCCGCCTATCCATGTATATATAGCAGACTAGGTACTCAAGGAGCAAGTTACCATAGGTCTTTACGCCATAGTTTATACTTTATGCGATTCCTTGTACCTAGAAACAATTGAACTTGATATTAAAAAAAAAAAAAAAGGAGTAAGTTACCAGTCTCTAGTAGCCGCGGGGGATGTATCAATTTTGATGTTTCTAAACCATACAAAAAGTTACGTAAAAGGCATTAAATGATACATTAAACAACCTACTCTCTATTAAAAACATTCCTATCTCTTTACCGATACTTTTACAAACGACTTTACTAATATATTTCCCTATTAAAGGCATGTTAAAGGCATCACATCATGATCAGTGGGCTTGTAACAGTTGGGGAATGTAATTCCATTTTGGTGGATCTATTTTTTGGCATACACATGCAGGCAATTCTGGCTTGGTGCTCCTGGGATAATAGTAGGATGTTCTGTGATGAATCGTTTCATTAGCGGTGGCCTTGGTTAATCATATGGAGCATCACCGGTGGCCAGAAGTACTTATCCTCCCTACACTCCCCCCCAATATATATTTACCCAAAATGGGTGACAGAAGCGTAGCAGGTAAAGGCATCAGTAGAGTCGTCTGTAAAGTAGTCCAATTCCCCTTAAACCGATTTTCCCTCCACCAAAACATTGACATTTATATTTAATTCCCAGCGAAAATTGGGGCCCCAGAAATGACTTTCCAGACGGCTTTACTGAATATTCTAGGTACAAATTTCCACGGCTCCTAGAGTGTAATTATAGTAGTGGCCAATACGGCCAAACGAAAGTACAAGCCACGGGTTGATTGTATATAACACAATCATCTACTATATCATCACTACATGTAAAAACTTAAGCGCTCATTGGTACGCCATTCTTTGTACTGTACACTCAATTCTGTAATCCCTATATATATTAACGGTAGTCAGACATTGAATGGTGATGACATAAATCGATAAATTCTCAATTAAAGGCTCTATCTATATGCCTTACTAGGAGGGTCGGCCTTTGAATACATGAATTTTGGATAGACGTCATCTTTCAGTCAAGTGAGACCCATAAATTGCAGTATTTTTGAGTCCCAATGTTAATATTAGAGACTTTGCGCAAATGGAGCCAGCTCCATTTTCTGACAACCTGATTGGTGCCGATCACACCATTAACCAATCAGATAACCAAAATATAGATCTGGCTCCATTTGCGCAAAGTCTCTATTGTTGGGAGCCAGGGACTAGCTACATGCAATACGCTTTGCCAAATGAGGCTCTGCGTGACACCAGTTTGGATGTATGTATACATTGACATTGACTGCAGAAATTCCCTTGGGTACATTATACATACATGCCAAACTCCGACCATACTATTAGCATATTTGGAATAGGACATGTAGTTGTTATATGTAGGTTTAGATACATGTATAAGTATAGCAGACTAGTACTACATGTACATACTCGTATTTTCCTGACGTTTGTAAAAGGAACCGCTATTGCATACCATTACTAAATTGTAGACTTGGGGCGTCTTTGTACGGTATGTAGTAGTGGCTCCTTTTATAAACGTCACGGAATTACGAGTACACGTAAACACGCCATATATAGACTCCAACTGCTGAGCTGCATGTAACTCAATTATAACTAAGTCAGTGTAGGTAATCGGGAGAGCAGAGGAACAGAAAGGTAAGCTAGGCGAATAGAAATAGATAGATGTTATACCTTCATGTAGCTATAGTATCCGAGATTGGTGTTATATTGTGGCCATGGTGTATACTACGTTAGAATTCTTCAAACCACCAAATGATGTCTAAAAGACAATCTAGTACATGTAGCCCCTTTCACACAAAGAAAACAATGGTCTTCTCTCGACCTCAAGCATAAGATCCTCGGTGGGATATATTTTTGTTCAAAGGATTATTGTAAAGGCAGCGCAGCCAAAGCAGAGGGGTCGATCATTCTGATAGGACTGCTGCATGTATGTATCTATCATACCTCTACCCATGTTGGAATTAATAACAGCAGGGCAAGTCCTAAAATAAAGCATCCACATCTTCTTTCCATCCGTTCATCTATCCCTACAACATCATCCCAACAATCAACCCACCTAACCTTCTCCTCCTTTCTCAAGACACAGCATAGCCGTTGAGTTGTGGTCGCTTCACACCCCTCCCGATCCAGTCAACTAGCCAATCAGGGCCCACTTCCCCCAACTCTGACTTGGTCCACGCACCGCGCTTTGGCGCATCTGACTCTAGAGTACGGTAGCCTCCTGTCCTTCGCTCCCCGCACCCAACCCACTACACACCAAAAAAAAAACTCCACCACCCTCCAGTACATCACACACATATACTTACATACTCACCTCGCATCATTCATAGGTCGGGTACACGCCTCTGTAGCAAGCACCATCGGATCCGACATCTATCTGCTTGGTTCGATCATTTTTTTCTAGGTTAGCATAACTTGGAATGGCTGGATATCCCAGCAGTGGTGGACACTCCGGTAACCCCAGAGCTTACAGCGCCGCATCGCAAGATAACTATCTGCATCGGACCTCAAGCTTTGACGACGGTGACGACGCGACATATTTTGACGGCGGTACCGGGGTTAGCTCTCGACTGAGCATTCGGGGTCCCGAGGAGCTATACTACGGACAAACTAATCCCCTCCCCGAGCCTCCAAGCAAACGGACTTCTATGGGCCCTACTGCTGCCCCGAATTCTTCTGTAAATCGTTCTCAAAGTCAAGGATCTGGTTATTTTGCGGTAGCTCCTGGTGGAAACGGCTACTCTCAACCTTATTCCCCAGCATTACAGCAGGACACGTCTTACCCAAGCACATCAATGTCGAACAACGCTCCATATCCTACCACGCCAGGCTATAATGGGGCCCAGCAGCCTCAGTCATATAACCCAGCCGCATACCAGCAGCCACAGCGCCAATCTGCCGGGTACCCCAATGCTGAATATCTTGCTCAAAGACAAATATCTACCAGCGGCTACACCCCCGCAAGTTCAGGTCAATTTTCGCCAACTACGAGCACATATAACCCAAGCACCTTCAATAGCGCGCCTTACCCAACTTCTTATAGACCACAGGTCGGCGCGGTGCCGCCCCATCTAGCACAGCCGCCATTTGCCGGATACTCCCAATACCCTACAAGACCTCAATACTCAACGACCTCACAATCGTTGTATGGTGCGGGTCCGTACTCCCCAGGTCTACCACCACCTCCGCAATCGGCGCCACCCCACAACACGTATCACCCCCCCCCTCCCCCTCCGCCCCCACACCCACCGACTTCACCGACATATGCCCCTGCTTCTTATGGATCGTTTGGCTCCAGTGCCAATCAACCGCAGAACAAGCAATATCTCACAAGGCCTGAGACACACTACAATTCAGGTTCTGATAGTGATATGTCGCCCAGTGAAGTAAACCACCCACTACCAAACCCCCCGGATCGATTCGGAGCTTTACAGAATCCAAATAGTTTTAATGGCTATCCCGGATCTAACCCTTTACCTTCACCCCCACCCCCCCCTCCACCTTCTCATGGGTCGTTTCACCGACAGCCATCACAACAAGCCCATGGTGATGCAAACGGGAGACATCCGCAGTCGAGGCCCTTACCGTATGCACCAGGTAACGGATCATACGTGGATACAGGCCTGCAGCAACAGGAGCATGATGCTGCAGAGGAACTATATGATGAGGTTGAGGGTGAATTGATGTCAATGCTCAACCCCAAACAGTCCGGGCGCCGTCCGTCCCAGATTGACACCGGAAGCGCGGATTCTAGGCCAGCACCGCTGTTTGCTCCCAGCGGGGGTCGAGACTCTTATGCACATAATGGCGTAAATAATGGGCACCTAGGGGCTGGAGCCTCAGTTTACGACTACTACTCGAACGAAAGTGATGCAGAAGCCGCTGCGGGGCTGGAAATGATGAGATTAGACGAAATGCAGGAACATAAGGATGCAGCCGATCGATCAAAGCATTTGAGCGAACAACCAACACCTGTTCAACAGGTTGAGGAGGCTGATGATGATTATTATGATGGTTACCTACTTTCTGGTTATTATGGGCCAGGTAAATACGAGGAAGATCATAACATCCCCGTCCTTGCTAGCAATAGCAATTCATTAGCAAATCGGCAGTCCATCAGCAACGAAATCGGGAGGATGAATAGTAATGCCAGTGCTATTTCAGGGATTAGCGCCCCTCCTGCTTATGATCAGTTTGCGATTCCAGACGACAACTTAGTGCATCCTTTCCCAGAATTCCGCGGTAGCGCTAAGAGTGACTTACCAGGAACTGGCGGGCTTTCGAAGCCGTCTGCTCATTTGAGAAAAATGTCGTTTGATGAAGGAGAAGAAGACATTAACAGATCTGCTTCTCAAAGCCCTTCGAAGAACCAATCTGATTCAGATGGCTCATATATACCCGAATTATTCTATCATCCACCACCAAGCATGAGTAGCGCACAAAACAGCCCATTGCATACTAGGCCATTACCAAGTCCTCCTGACTACGATAGTTTTTCGGAAACAGGGTCGCCAGGAATTTACTCGGGATTGCCGTACCCTGATACTGGATCGCCTATACACCATCGAAACTCACTTGGCTCAAGGCCACCCCTATCAACACGGCAATATGGTGCTCCTATCTCAGCAGACGGCATCGGCTCAAATATCCAGCCTCAAGGATCGGGGCCCCATTTCCCCCGATCAACAAGTCTCTCTAGCCATACAAGTACTCCTCCAACGATAGTTCCTAACAGGTCTAAAACGGACGGGAAAGCACATCCAACACGTCAACTTGTTGGAAATAGGAATTCAATTCATTCCAGTGGTGGAACCCTTGGGGATGCCGAAGGTCTGACCATCAATGACCTTCCTCCGATACCAATGACGAAGAAATTTGATCCCAAGAAGCTGAGTAGCCGGGACTTTAAGAAATGCGAAAGACCATGGGCTCTCAGCTCAATCAAATCGTGGTTGACAGAGATGACCGAAGGAGAACAAGATCTGAAAGAGGGTGCCGTAGCGGATGGAATCGTGGCGCTGTTCACACACTTTGTTCCAACTATGAATGTGGCCGATGCAGAAACATTAGCGATTAAGGTTGTTAGTAGCATGCTCAAGGAGAAAGCATTAGTAAAGGAGGAGGAGTGGGTCAAGTTTGGAGAGGGCGAGGTCTCAGGCGTTATATACCAAGTTACTGGCAATGGATGTTACGCCCCGAAGCTACACGAGCGCGAATCCCCTGGTCGGTGTTATGCTCATCATTGTGCAAGAACCCTCAGGAAGATTACTTTATCACAAAACCCCGATGAGGTGATAAGGAAAGCTGAAGATTGGGCAACATTCTGGAAAATTAAGAAAGAGCAGCTGGGGGAAGTGAGTAGGAAAGAAATCGAGAGGCAAAACAATTTACATGAGGTTGTTCAAACTGAGGATGAGTATATGGAACATTTACGAATCTTGAAATCGCTCTACAGGGACACAATCGCAAATAGTAACCCATCAATCATCAAGCCATCCCGCTTGGAAGGATTCATCAAGGATGTATTCGGTGCCGCAGATGCGGTTCGCCGGGTTTCAGAGGAGCACTTACTACCGCAATTGAAGTTTAGACAACAGGAGCAAGGACCATGGGTTGTTGGCTTCAGTGATATCTTTAGGGAATGGATCCGCAAAGCAAAGACAGCATATCTAGCTTATGCAGCAGCGTTCCCGAAGGCGGATATGTTGGTTCGGAGAGAAGCCGAACGTAATATGATATTTAGGCAGTTCCTTGATCAATGTCGCTCAGACCCTCGCTCACGAAGATTGGATTGGGTCACATTTTTGAAGGCCCCGATTACCAGACTACAGCGATATTCGCTGCTCCTTGCTACTATCTTGAAGCATACTGTCGCTGAGAGCGATGAAAAAGATAACCTAACCCGAGCAATTGAGGAGATCAGAGCAGTTACCTTAGAATGTGATTCGAAGGTTGATGAGATGAGCAAGAGTGTTGCGCTGCAGGAGCTAGGTCAGAAACTGATCATGCGTCAGTGGGATGTCGACCTGATGCTTGGCGAGAAGGGCCGCGAGCTTGTCTTCAAAGGAGATTTACAACGGAACGGAAGCAGTCGTTTCGCTTGGCTAGAGACTCACGCGATTCTCTTCGACCATTATCTTGTATTGGCTAAAACTACAATGCAACGTGACGTGAATGGTGGCGCAAAACATGAGCGATACGATGTCTCTAGAATGGTGGGCATTTTTCAAGAACTCGAGTTTAATCTTATTAACGTTATACTAATTTGCTTCAACAGCCAATACCTATGGATCTTTTGGTTCTCGAAAGCACAAATGACGATCCGGTGATGCGGAGTGCTGCTAATAGGCTTGGAATCGGAGGTCCGACGGCTGCTAACAAAGCTATCGCTCAACCCGCGAATCTACGACAAAACACCGGAATAGCAGATTTGAAGCATTCTAATACCAACCTTTCAGCACTTAGCGTTTCCACTGCGCCAGGAAGGCTTGTAACAACCCTCCCAGACCCGAACAATGATAGGGTGATGTTCCCCTTTCGCATCAAACACCTTGGAAACCCCTCCCGCTCCCTCAAGGCCGATGATAATACCTACACGCTTTACGCCCCAACCGCGGGTAACCGCCAGGAATGGTGCGAGAAAATCATTCAGGCGAAGGAAAAGCATGCGGCAGCTTTGTATACCCAGAATGCAGAGCCTTTTAGACTCAAGGTTATGGCAGACACAGCTTTTGGGTACGAAACTGCAGCAGCTTCAGGGCCAAATCCGATTGTGGTGAGAGGAACTCCACTGGATCGTGCAATCGATGAGGTCGAGAAAAGGTTCCAGAACGAGCCCAGGAAACCCGTTATGTGCAGGGCCAGTGTGAACTGCGCGACTGCCTTTACAGTACAGTTTAAGAAAGAAATGGTAGCTATTGGGACGGATTATGGAGTATACACAGCGGCTGCAGATAATCCCAGAGAGTGGAAAAGGGTTTGTTGCCCTATTATCTTGAACTGTGCTCAAAATGCTAACTGACCATTCTTTTATAGGCGATTAATATCTTGCGTGTCACTCAAATTGCAGTGTTGGAGGAGTTTAGTTTATTCCTAGTCTTGGCCGACAAATCACTTATCGCCTATCATCTCGATACTGTCCTTGAGCTAGGAGACGGTGGGGTGGGGGGTGATGTAAAGCAACGGCCACCACAAAAATTATCCGGTGGAAGAGATGTAGGCTTTTTTGCTACAGGAAGGATGAAAGAGCGTAGTTTAGTCTTCTACAAGCGCCGAGATGGATTAAACTCGACGTTCAAAGTACTGGAGCCGGTTTTCCCCAAAGCGCCTGAGAAAAAGAGTCGGTTCTCAAGAAAAGGGACCACTGAATTTTTCAGAGATTATGGCGACTTTTATATCCCAACTGATTGTTATGGAATCAATCTCTTCCAGTCGAGTTTGGCGATTCAGACAAGTAAAGGTTTGTTCCATCGACTTTATTTTTATCTATCCTAGACGACAAACACTAATAATAGATTGGTATAGGTTTTGAGGTTATGACGCTAGACAAGAAGCAGCCCTGGTCTGTTCCCGAGCTTAAAGCTTCTCATGTCAACGACATCGCTATTCGGCTCCAAGGACAAAAACCGCTTGGGATGTTCCGTCTTTCCGAAATTGAATTTCTCCTATGCTACGAGGAATGTGGTGTTTACGTCAATAAGCACGGCGACGTTTCTCGTGGTGTAATAATGGAGTTTGTCGGAAAGGCTAAATCGGTAGCGATCTACGGGCCTTATATATTGGTGTTTGACAGTGACTTTGTCGAGATCCGAAACGCAGAGAACGGGAGGTTAAGACAAGTAATTGCCGGAAGAGATTGCAGATGCATTGACGATGCACAATCTGGAGGTAGTGCTGGTACAAGAACTATCAAAGTGGCTATGGCACACCCAGAGGTTGAAGGTAGACAGTTGGTCGTTGAGTTACTACTCAACGAAGGGCAGAGAGATTAGTCTTGGAAATATAGCGCTATAGTGGTGTATATACTGAGGGTCAGTTTGATTATTTTTCCTTATGTATCTGTTGGGCGATGTGATGAAGGTTGTGATATTCAATTGTGCAAGCCGGCGGGATGCACCGAGAGTCCCTAGTTTATTTTTGTCCTCGTTATCTGTAGGGTAGTCAGTTTAGTCGATCTGGGGTTTTATCCTTCTTTTTTTTTTCTTTTTTCGTTTTTTCTTTCTTCTTTCGTTTCTTTTCTTTTGTTATTCCTTTTTACTCCCTTTTTCCCCCTTATCCTTCTAGTTTCAATATCTTTTTACTTTACTTTTCTTTTTTTTTTGATCACATACCTCTGTAGTTCATCCAGTTTCGTTATTGTTCCCTTGTACTTGTGACAGCCAGCTAGCTAGCCTCCGCGTAGTGGGGAGTTGAGGGTAGGGGGAAGGTTAAGGGGGGAGAGGCTTCAAATATAACCGTACTTTACTTACACCCGTGCCAGTTTCATGGCGCTTTGCCCTAACCACGAGTTTATTGATCTGTACGCTGTAGTTATCAGGTTTTTCTCTTTTTTTCTGAATGCCTAAGCTTAACCTCCTATAATAATACCCATCAACACAGTCCATCACTCGACACCCCCCACAGATTTACCCGGCTCCAAGCTAGCTAATCAGCTGGTAGCCTCGCTTGTACTAGTAGCTAGCAGGGATGTTCTCGCCGTCATACCGTGAAGCTGGCTGGCTGGACCGAGGCCCCACGCGCATACGTCGGAACATCATTTCTAAGCATCAGATGTAGAGTGCTATATAGACTCTCCCATCCCCCAGGTGCTAGATCTCCTAGGAAGCATAATCGCACATTGGTGATTTGGTATTTCTGTTCATATTTATTATTCTTGCAATGACCGAGAACTCTGCTCCTACTGCTAGTAGTGGTGCTGGTGGTAATGATCGTGAGGAGCATCCAAAGATGATCTTGTATCATTATGTAGGTTTTTCCCTCTTTCTGGTGGTCCTGTGGAATTGTGCTATTGATCGCGAGGCTTGTTCAGGGGAGGAAGCTTCTGTTCTACCGGTTACCAATTGTCAGCCCAGAACACCCATAGCTAACATCCCAAATCCACCCCACAGCCATTCAGTCCCTACGCCCACAAAATAAGCTGGTACCTCAACCTGCGCGGCATCAAATACCAAGAATGTGTCCGTTATCCCTCCCCCCCTTCCTCTCCTTCTCTCACTCCTACTATCACTTACAAACCGCATAGATCCAACCGCCAATCCTGCCGCGTCAAGACCTGGCCATCCTCGGCATCACCTACAGGCGCATCCCGTTGTTAGCCATCGGCAACGACGTCTACATCGATACCACCCTGATCCTGCGCGAGCTTGAGCGGCGCTTCCCGGACGGCGGGCTCGACACGGACCCGCAGAGGTCGTTGGAGTACGGGAAGCGTAGTAATGGCATGTTTCCGTTCGCGGCCGGGTGCATTCCGAGTAGTTTACCGATTATGAATGATGAGAGATTTATCAAGGATAGGAGTCAGTTTAGCGGGAGGGTATGTTGTTCCTGTGTGGAAGGGGGGTGGGGATGTTGGGATTTTGGGATTTTGGGGTGTTTGGAGGTATTGTGCTGATTGTGGGGGAGGTAGAGCTGGAAGAAGGAGGATATAGATGCGGCGCGGCCAAAGGTTTGTGGATTCCATTGTTGATAGTGGAGAGGATATAATGACTGATTTAGTATAGGCTCTCGCCGGCGTACGTAAAGCTTTCGAGGCCGTTGAAAAAGACCTCTCCGACGGCCGCGACTGGATCCTCGGGAACGAGCTCTCCCTCGCCGACATCGAAGGTCCCCCCCCTCCCTTCCTCCCTTCCTAATTATACCTACTGACCCCCGCAGTCGCCTGGCCGCTCGAATGGGTGATCAGCATGCCCGGCGCGCTCCTCAACTCCGACATCACACCAGAAACCTTCCCCAGGACCTTCGCGCACATCACGCGCCTCAAGGCACGCATCCCAGACTCCAAGGCTGCCGGCGTCACCAAGATCAAGGGCGAGGAGGCCAAGGCCGTGATCCTCTCTTATCACACGCAGCAAGAGGAGACGGGCAATGTTGGTGTTACCGATGACGACCCGAGCGGAGTGACGTGGGGCGAGGAGGTGGAGATTACCCCTGTGGATACAGGGCGAGCAAACCCGCAGCAGGGAAGGGTGAGGGAGTTGAGTAAGGAGAAGGTGGTGATTGAGGTTGTGCCGACGGGGGAGTACCATGGGAAGGGGAGGAAGGCGTTGAGGGTGCATTTTCCGAGAGAGAGATATGAAGTGGTGAGTAGGAGCGCGAAGGGGGGTGCGAAGTTGTAGATGGGTGGGGCCCGTAGATTGGTGCAGAGTGGGGGCGTAGTGTAAATTAGTACAAAGAAACATATATTGGAGAGAAATCGAGCCATTGTTTGGAAGTGACGGCTTGGATTTCCCCGTGGCAGGCCATGGCTGTCTTTGTTTTTAAGAAGCATCCAAATTTCTCTAGGTGAAAAGGTGTTTGTTGAATGTCTGAAGCCTTCATGTAATATCACTCGGTGTCTGGAGATCCCCCAAGGCGACCGCGACCAGATCTTTTTCTTCTTCCTTTCTTTTTTTCCTTCAATTCAACAAGTCGACCGGGTTGGCCGGAGGGAGGTGTAACTGTTTTTAATTCCATCCGTCAATGGCCACGAGAGAAAGCCTGGTGGTGACGAATTGTGAACATCGCTGAACCAGTGTTACATTTGCATCTACTTTTTTTTTTCTGCCCCGCTGCCCGGCTAACAAACAGCACAACGTTTACCAAAGGGATACCCAGACAACAGTCGCCCACTCAACAGATAGACAAACTCCTGCATGCTGTTGAACCATGCACAAGGCACGGAACACACCTGCCGTGGGTAAGAGGGAATCAGCAGTCTGAGCTTTTACTTCTGGGCTATTGACTAATCTTCCCTCAGCTTTGAATTATGGATTAACCCTTCAAGATAGTCCAGGGATCAAAAAACAAACGAGGTCGCTCTAAAAGGCCTAATTCACTCACATCACATCTACTAGATCATGGACCCGGGGCCGACTATCGTGTATCGAGAGGGCCGGCGCTCTGGACTGCTACGTCAACGGTTTACACCAAACTTACTCCCCGAGATCGGTATGGAAACACGCATCGTTATCTGGTCCCGGGGCCGCTCTATGCACCGGGTGTTTCCCGCACTGCTGAGGTCACACCTAACGCTAGAGTTGGCAGACTGCTATTCTATGACGGCCGAGTGATCATGTGTGAAGGCGTCTTGCAGATTAATGTTGTAACACTGCGGTTATTGTTTGACATGCGCTTGATAGCAGTACTATTGAGACATCGAGCCGAAAACCAAGCTCAGAACATGGCAATGGCAGACAGAGTAAGAGCGGGAACTCTATGTTTGAATTTACATCCAACTCCATAACCACAGATCAGCTTAGTATATGAGTTTTATTTATTGTGCTTTGGCTGCACAACTCACTTATTAACATCCGAAGTTCGTGCGGCAAACATAAGACTTATTGTACTTCTGGATGATCTGATTAATAGGAACCCTCCCGGATAATTAACATGTCCTATATGACTTCACTACGGAATGGACAAGTACTGCCAACGGTTGTATCGGCACGTGTATACACCTCGCCTTGGAGACGCCGGCGGAAAGTCGAGCGGTCGTATGTGAAGATGCCTTTCGTAATGGTAAAATCCAACCTGCATATTTGATATGGGACGACTATGAGATATGGGTAGGGACTGATCAGTCTGTACTCTAGGCACCAGGCTCTCGATGTTTTGGATGCCCTGTATCTAATACTCCAATATATACATATACATGTAGACCCCCGCAACCGCGAGTGATCGCTCATGAACGCGGCTCAACCCCGGCATGCCCGCAACCAGTGCCATCGATCGCAGCATTAATAGCCAGTAAGGATTCCCTTTCTGTGCTGTCCAATGAAACACCAAACACCCTGCTGATTCCGTCACATCACATCACATCATGCCGTGCACCCTCACGCCTGAATTCGCGGGGGATCCCCAAGGGCTCCGCAATCACAGCTGAAAGTGCATTTCCTCTTGATCTTCTTCTCCGCCTCTCCAGTTCCCACTTACCCACCTAAATATCTACGCCCTCCACAGCAATAACAATATCAACAATCCCCCCACCCCCACAATGTCAGTCCTGATCTCCGCAGAGTCCACTTTGCCCACCCAACCGCCCTGGAAGTCCGTCCCTGGAATCTACAACTTCCGCGATCTGGGCGGCTACCCCATCCAGGGCAGCACTGGCAGCGTACCACTCTCCACTCCCCTCCCCTCCCTCCCCTTCCCTTCCCCCACTACAGCCCGTACTCACCCCGCACAGGTCCGGCGAAACCTCATCTACCGCGCCGCCGAGCCCTCGCGCGTCACCGCCGACGGCATGTCCGTCCTCGTCATCGCCCTCAAAGTCACAGATACCTACGACTTGCGCTCCAACCCCGAGATCGAGAGTCTCTCCGACACCTGCCCCGTCATCGAGATCCCCGGCATCACCCGCCACTTTATCCCCGTCTTTGAAGAGGACGACCTCAGCCCTGAGTAACCTCGCCACCCTCACCCCCATCCCCGCGCCCCCACCCACTAACACTCCCCGCTCTCTCTCCAGGGCCCTCGCAAAGCGCTACAACTCCTACACCAGCGGCGATCTCCCCAGCGCCTACCGCTCCATCCTCACCGCCGGCGCATTACTCTCCTACCGCGCCATCTTCACGCACCTGCTGGAGCGCCCCACGGAGCCGCTCGTGATCCACTGCACGGCCGGCAAGGACCGCACGGGCGTCGTGTGCGCCCTGCTGCTGATGCTCGCCGGCGTCGACGACGAGGTCGTGGCCGCCGAGTATGCGCTGACGGAGGTGGGGCTCGAGCCGTTCAAGCAGGCGATTCGCGAGCGCCTACTCGGCCGGCCGCAGTTTGAGAAGGGCGACGAGGAGGCGAGGAGAGGGTTGGAGAATATGTTGAGTTCGACGTATGTGTTTCCCTCCCCGTGATTTTTTTCTTTCTCCTTTTCCTTTCCTCTCCTTTTTGTGAGTTGGGGTGAGGGCGGGGTGGGGGTGGGTGTGTGGGAGGCTGATGTGCGCGGGGAGGACAGCGTCGAGACAATGCGCCGCACCACGGCTATGATACGCGACGAGTTTGGCGGCGTGGAGGCGTATATGGTGCGCGACTGCGGGTTCACGGCGGAGCAGGTTGCGGCCATAAAGCGCAATATCACGAGCGAGGAGCGGCCATGCTTTGCGCTGGATGATCAGGGGAAGCTGGTCTATGCGGAGCAGAAGGGGGAGGAGTAAGAGTATGGCTGGATGGTGGGTTGGGGGCGGGGGTGTATATTCTTTGGGGGCTGTGGCCCGGCGGGTCCGGGTGGGTGTAGTTACATGTAGCGGGGATGGGGCGGTCTGCCGATGGTTGTGGTGGCTGGTGTCGGTGGAGGGCCGGGGTGGGAATAGAAATGGATTTACTTCTTCTCTTTTCTTGAGGCTCTTTTTGTTTTTTTTGGCGGGCGGTGCGGGTGTGGGCGGGGTCATGGGTTGTCACTCGGTGCTTGTGGTTGTGGCCGTGGCGGGGGGCTTGCGGGCTGCGTAGATCTAGCTGGATCTTTGGTTTACACTTGGAGATCCTGCCTACATGCTAGGTGAAACATTCAACCAGCCAGCTGCGTTGAAGAACAAAAATCTATGTAGCTAGAGGCTCCACCCAGCCAGCCCGGCCCAGCCCGGCCCTGGGTCTCCTTCTGCAATAGACGAAAACATGGCCTGCTTGAGCTATGTAGATGATGGGCTCTCCTTGCTTGATACGTGCCGGCCCAGACTTTGTAGCTGGCGGTAGTACTGCCGCTCTGGCCACAGCAACATGCGTAGCAGTGGTTGTACAGTGACAGGACTGTAGCTACTGCCACTGGGGGATCCGGGATTTCTTGGGCGGGGAGGGGGAGCGGTGCTTCCAGATAGACCTGGAGCTGGCTGGGAATCACGGCGGCGGCGTGTGGTTTGGTGAGTATGTGGTGGGAATAGCTCGGTTGAATAGCTAGCCCCAGGTTGGTTGAGATGATGCTCTGACGGGGTGGGTTGTTCTAGAAGATATGGATATGATGGGCACACAATCTTACCTACGCGTGATTGATTAATTAGCCTAGCAGAGACGTGTTCCGGACCGGCCGTGATAGTACAAGTGTTTTTTGAAGTTTACCTCCTCAATTCTATTTCTCGCTCTCACGCCTATATCTATATCCCCGCAGCTAAAAGAGAAAAGAAAAGGAAAGCAAGCTCTGCGGGGACCCAAAACGCTCTTCCTATTTGCCCATTTGGCAATCGTCCTGCCGATACTCAGGCGTATTTCTATCTATGGTAGCGATGGAATGGCCATGGATGGTAAAGGTGTTCTTGAATGATAAGATAAAGCGATGTGTGAGCTAAGCTCAATCTCTCGGCACCAACTCCAGGAGGGAGAGGGGCAGCATTTGTCGACAGACAAAGATAGAAACAAGACATTTGCTCTTCGAAGATCTAGTAACGTTAACAGACGCTGTGCCAAGTACAACTCCAAGTGAGCATCTCCGGAAGAAGTTTTAGATCATAAATTTGGGTGCCTTTTCGCGCCAAGCCAGCGAGATTCTATGAACCATCACTCCTCATCCGGTGTACCAGAAGTAGATAACTATAATGAGATAGGGTTAGCCTGTGTATCTTGTTGATTGGTGTGATCGATCGCCACTGACCGACCTGGCGGCGGACGAGTGAGTCATTGTGTATCACTCGACAGCATGCACACACACACACGTTTTTTTTTTGGTTCAATCCATTACTCATATGCAACATTTTGGTTATGATGAGCGCCAACCCGGGGGCTGACGATTAAGTGCAGGTTTCTCCCCAGAACGCCTCTCCATCCACCTCCACATACGAAATAAAGCAACTAGTTAAAAAAAAAGAAGAAATTTGTGTAGACTCCCTTATTCCTATAGCACAAAGAGGTGTAATTCCTTTTTATCTCCTCTCGGGCCGATCAGATTTCTTCCTCCGTAGTCTTTTTTTATTGCCTCGTAATCGTCGTTTATCCAAATTGCTCTTGTCAGTTTCCCTTCGTCGGATAGCTTTTCCATCTTTATCCCCTGCTGCTTATGCCAGTCGTGTTCCCTATCGTTGATCGCCGCGATCATGATTCTTGCCTCTTTGTCTTCCTTTTACCATGCCCAGCCTCTGAGTGTATACGTATACAGTTCCTCGTTTTCTCCTCCATCATCAACATCTAGGGGTGTCTCCGTCCTAGCACGATTAACTTCTCCGGGGGAGGGTGATCCGGTTTAGTTTGGCTAGGCGGGAATTCCGGAGCGGTTGGGTCCAGTGTTTTTCATGCACACACACGTGGATGTCGCGAGTTGCCTCGTGTACTTACCCGCACCAACGAATGCTAACGAGCACAACCAAGAATCAGGTCAAACACAAACTTTGGCCGCCCAATTGGGGTACCAGGGATTATTTATATGCCGGGGCCCTACCATGCATCACCAACAGCCTTCACCAGTAAGGCATATCAGCTATCTCTAACACAAGTCGAGAGCATGAGTGCCCCCCTTAAGCATCTGTACCTCGACCATTTGTACCTCAACTTTGATATCCTGAAAAAGTACCAACGCAACCTACTCACCCACCAGAAGCACCTCACAGAAAACCTCGCGTGTATGGCCCGCAGTGACAGTCTCGCAATAATGGCTGCCCGGGAGTCGCTCACGATGAAACTGGAGAGGCTGGAGGCCAAGGTTAGCCATGTGGAGGGGAAGGCTGCGAAGCTGGAGAAGCAGATCTCGGAGGCGCTGGACGCGTACAACAAGAGTTTGGATAGCGGCACTCAGCCAGAGCCTGTACTGTAGGGATCTCTAACTGAAGGGTAGGATATGTATGTTTGTAATTAAAGTTCAAGTCAGGTCGATGGGTATATTACCGAGTGATAAGCTATGATTACAGTTGCAAATTTCAACCTGATTACTTTTATTCAGAAACGCCTCAGGCGGTGCCCAGAGAATAACGCCGCGACGCCCATGGTGCTGCATGCAGCTGAAGTAATATATCGACAGGTTTCAGCAAGCCCACTGCGCAGCCAAGCTGGATCACCAAGCCCCCCATCATTACCGGCTACTCTCGTTCTCGTATAGTTTGGTATACGATTACTCCTGATGACACTGAGGTCCACTTACATCACACACTATATAGCCATCCCACCACCCAATGAGAGTACGAGAAAGCGCAACGCAATCCTACCATTTAGCCACGAGATTGCTTGCAACCGCCACCGCAGCCATCACAGCCATCACTGCCTATCACTCGCCCATCCCCCCCCCCATCAATCCCTAACGATCCCCAGTAGGCTATACCAATCAGCCCCCCCCTCCCCCTCAAATGGCAGCCAGCACACTCTCTGCCTGTACTTTCTGGCCTGATTCGAGCCACGCGTAATCCCGGTGCACGGCTCGGTGTTCGGCCTCCGGTTGCCATCCGGCAACACAACCCTTATTTCCCCGGATTAGGCCCTCTGCTGCCGGCCGAGTCGCACTTGACTCGCAATCCCGAGGACGTTTGTCGCAGGATCGTTAGTACCAGGGATGTGTATAACGGCGACCTCCAACCTTGGGTGGTGTGCGCCCATACATATATCCATCCCCAGGCGAGTGTCAACGTGGCTTGGTATGCACACCACACCGATCTTGCGTGTTTGATCCTTGACCCTTGATTATGTAACTAGGCACAAAAAGTCTGTAACAGTGTTAGTGCGCATATACACACATACAACATACATGTACCCGTTTACCACGGATAGAACCGGAAAATGTACATACAGAGGGTGGTAACATTATTGCGAAAACAGGGGTTGGCGAGCGTGCTAAAAACGCCTAGCGAGTATCAAAATCTGTAAATTCTACTAACAAAACCTGACGTTGAAGCCGTGAACCGCTGAAGCCTGCCTAAAGCCTACCTAAAGACCGCCTGAGGTTCCTCCTCACCCAATCACAGCACTCGCCCAATCACAGCACTCGCCTACCCCTGTTTTCGCAATAATGTTACCACCCTCTGTAAGTATGGAGTGGTGTCGTCTTGCCATACAAATAATCCTTGATCTTAGTAACTACATTTTCTAGTTCTCATGCTGGTAAACGGGTATAGAGAGTACTCTACTCTTATCTTGGTGATGTCATCAAGTTAGATCTAAATAAATGTACTACGTTTTTGCAGTAATAAATTACATTTTGTTTGAGCGGTTTTAATATTCCAGCAGCGCGAGTATGCGCCAGGCTATCAATGATATCAATTAATGTGGTTATAGCAATATATTGTGGGTTGACAAAATTAACCGGACGCTGCTGCATTACAACCAAATACTTCAACGTCGCCTTGCAACACAACCATGGCTGGAAACGCCAAGAGATATTATATCTGTGATTCTCTATGCTTGTCTCATCTCGTTTTTGGTATGGGCTTAATCGCAGGTAGGTAATTGAAAGGTTAGTTATTATAGTCTATAGATCTATTTAGTAACGCAGTGTCCGGTTAATTTTGTCAACTGACAATATCATTGCCCATGACCAAACACTGGCAAGCCATCACAGTAATCCAACCCATCAACCACATCAGAAGTTCAATCATCAACACCATATTATATATACGTTAACGAACTCAAGTCGAGTGAACTCACCCCCAGTTAAAAAAGTACAAAACAAGAAATCCCCCCCATAATGCCCAGCTAGAGAGGTAACGTGCATGCTGAAACCAGCATCCCAGAAAAATATAAAAAACAAAAAGGAAAACACCATATTCCCAAACACCCGATTACTATCCATTTTATAACACAAAAGGCTTTCAGAAACAAGAAGGGGATAAAAAAAGTGATTACGAAAAATTACAAGTTAAATGAAGGGCAGCCATAGGCAAGGGAGAATAGCAATGAAGCAAAAACATCAAAAAAAGAGCCTGGGTAAGCAGGCTGTAAAACCCCGTAAACACCTCGATAAGAAGAAGAAAGCCAACACCCCAATATATGAGAATGAAAATATCAAACCGCAAAACAACAAGTCGCCTATCAAACGTTTTCAGTAGTACCAGTTTCAATACCGGCCTCGATTTTAAGCCTCTCTATGAGTTTTTCATTCATTTTGTACCACGTGCCACCATTGCTTTTCTTTATCAGTGGACTTTGTTTTATTGGTAGCCACCAATCCCAAATGCTATATCCTAGTACTTCTCTGAAATTATCAAGCATATTGTCCAGCCTCCATGGGTTATCTCCCGGCTTTGTATTGACGATGGCAAAGCATCTAGACTCTTGTCCTTCCTTAGGATGCTTGGGGAGATACTCTCGGCGCACAAGTGGGCGACCTCCGGGTCCTGGTGCGAGTGGGGGGTTGGGGTCATGGATTGCGAGCTGGTACACCTTGACCGTGTGTGAGAGCGAATCGATTGTAGAGAGATTGCGATATATCAATTGTGCTGTCGAGATGGCCATCCCACAGGAGAAAAGTCCGAATAGACATGATCTAAAGATAGACATATTAGCAGGTAGAAAGAGGTTAGAGGCTTGAAACGAGAATTTCTTACAACCCGAGCGCAACCAGCCAGTTCGCGTCAACAGAACCACCATGGGTTTCTTTATGCTCATGAATAAAATATGCCAGCGAGATTATGAGGTACAGGCAGTAGAATGCGCCATACACGACAACTTGAAAGAAAAATTTGTAGGAAGACTCCGCCACAATGCCACCAACCCTGACCATGATAGTAATATCAGCATGAAGGTCTTATTCATATCAAGTAGCAGACCCTAGGGAATTTACCAAGGGCAGAAATGGTCCATTTTGTACACGCATCGACCGATTTCACTACAATGATGAGACCTGTCGGGTTTATAGCAGTTGCAGTGATAGCACCACTTGGGTCTGCCATTTTGTTCACAAACATACACATCCTTTCCATAAAAGTCCATACAGTTTTCTGGTTCCGGAAGTTCAGCACAGGGCTCAGCATCGAAAGCATCGTATGAATGCCCATGAAGTGTACTGGAGGACGTCGTAGGTCTGTCACTAGCTTGAGCTTGAGATTGGTGGGTTACTGGTGGAGTGAGCGTGTATGAATTTGCAATTGGCGTCTCAGTAACCTCCCGACCTGGGTGTGCGGCCGGCGGTGGAGGGGTTATATTCAGTTCTGGGATTGCATTTTCTGTCACTGCGCCGTCTGAATTATTTGTAAACATTCAGTCCTTGTGCACGATGTCTTTGGACAATAGGGGCTACCAAGCGTGATGTACCTCTGTTCCCAAAGCTTCCTTGCTCTACCCGCGCACTGCCAAATCCCATCTCTGCGTCACTATCGCTAACGCCAAACTTCTCGTTTTTGATAGCTTCATCGGGGTCTTGGCCTTTCGCCACAAACCCTGGAGCCACACATATGGTCCATAATACCCTCAGGTACGCAGCGACGAAAAGGAGAAAGAGGAAAAAGTAAAGAGCGATTGTAACGGCACCAGCAGCTGTCCGATGTTCAGAGAGTATTAGGTATTTAACTATAGTTTTAGGTTAGTAAACCATCTCAGGCTTATCTAGGCAAAGCTCCATTCTATACGCGAAATGCTTGAAGAAGGGGAACACACTGCATATTAAAACAACCAGAACCCACGTTGCATACCCAACAAGACCCGCCATTACAAAGGGCATGAAAGCTGCAACCCAGCGATTCATTGCATGCTTCCCGTTTCCCCTCTTCACTCTTCCCGTTACCTCTGTTGCCATCTCCACCTTGAAACACTGGTGGAGAGCTGAGAGAGAGCCAGGTTGGGAGCTAGCCGCACAAGGGTCTGTCTCTTACTTTGCTTGACTGGAGCGTCCTCTAATATTGTCGGTATATATCGAAACTAACTGAAGGGATCTATCTGGTGAGCTAGGTGTAATTATTGCGGGAATTTTTGATGGGCGTCGTTGATAACAAGGTGTGGTTGTGGTTTAGGGAACCTGCGTAGTTCACGGCGGGCGCTACACACATCACGGCTTAGTCAGGGGACAAGCATTAATTCTGGGTTGGTAGTGGCTTGTGTGGCTTGTGACCAAGACATCAACAACCAGGCTCTGGTCAGCCTGACGACAGGTGTCTCAAATTGAGGGTGGGTGGTGGTCCTGACGGATAATATTATCCGTTAGGACCACTTGGATGTTGGATATGTATCTCACAATTCCTTTATATACCTAACATATAACGAGGAGGAAGGATATATGAGAGAGTTGTAGGGATAGGCATCACTAGTAGTACCGCAAAAACTCGATAGGTGAGCCCGGGCCTAAAACCAAAAATACAGGGTGAATACAGTGGAGAAATACAAAGCAATCAATCAGAGAACTCGGGTTCGATAGATGAGCCCGGGCTCCCACATCGAGTTTTACGGTAGTTGAGGCACTATCTTCTAAAAGCCACAGCAGGGTGCTCCCTGGCCAAGCCACGATTATCAGCCAGGATGGGCGGGCCGAAGAAAGAATATTCCCAAAGAAGGCCAGAAGGCATATTCAAGCTACTACGAGACTGTGTCACGCATAGCTATTCTACACTGCTCCACGATTGAATCAGCCCCGAACTGTTATGTGTATGCATGCACTGCATGTAACAACCCGTTTTTGCAAACAGCCATGCTAAAGCTTATTTCCAGGTGTGCAGCATCATAACCGGCATTCGGCAAAAAGAAAAAAGAAAGAAAGAAGAAAGAAGAAAGAAAGAAAGAAAGAAAGAAAGAAAGAAAGAAGGAAGGAAGGAAGGAAAGAAAGAAAGAAAGAAGGAAGGAAGGAAAGAAAGAAAGAAAGAAGGAAGGAACTGACCCGAGCTCGCGCCCGTATCACGAATTTCCTGCAATATTACCAACAACCCATTTCTTTGGAGGGGTCCATAGCGGTCTTCAGGGAACTTTATAACCTCGAAAATATCCAGTAGATGTCAGTGCCAATTCCTACAGATATATGAAGAAACCGGTATATCCATATACTGGGCTTATTCAAGTGTTAACCTAACGGGTACGAACACGGACAGGCTTGAACAGCTGGGAGCAGAGCCAGGAAGAATTAGCGTATTGCCTATATTGGTCATGCCTTTCTTAGTTAGCAATATGCGTACTGCCGCAGGAAATTGCATCCCCGCAAATATCGTTACCTATTAAGGATTGATAGGTCCCCTTGGACTTTGGTAGGAACCATAAATCAAGTAAATCGTGGCAGCGTGGAGGGAAGGATGGAAGCCCGAAGGACGGTTAAAACGCCTCGGAACCCAAAGGATCCAAACTACCAATGAGTATAGTTCAGAAACCAAATAGGATCACAGCTGTGATTGACCGATCTTTCAAATCTGCCTTGCAGCAGTCCATGGCGCCACTGATGGGGTGAATACGAATGCGAGTGATGCCAGATACGATATCCACATGACTAAAACACATGGCAGCATGCACGATACAAAAATCCAAGGCAAATACATTACTGCGGTTCTGCTTGGGCTGCCGTCCCAGCGACTTATTGACCCTTGTGGTGCCTCGCTGGCTCCAATTTGACCAGCCACTTTACTGAAGTTGGCTCTAATCTCAAAGCTCATCCAAGAGGAAGAAGGGGTGGGTGGGATGGTAATCAAAAACGATGCATCCGTGTTGCTGAAAACGAGATAGCAATAAATCGATTTCTCTTGTAATCACTAGAACTACCTGTGTAAGGCTCTATTAGGAAACTTTGCCCATTATCATCTTTATGCGAACTTTGGCTTGCCAGAAAAGTCCACACCTTTTGCGATGATATATACCAGTGACATACCAATACTGATATATCCAAAATATTACGTGACCCGGATATTCCCGCTTGCAATGACACAGACTGTATAATATTCCAGAATACTCGTTCGTACCCGTACAAAGAAACCATTCTTCGATTCGATGCACGAAGTGCGTAAAGAAGCATCATAAAACAAAGAAACCACAAAACAGCCTGAACAGTTCGAGGCTTCAGAAGGACCTAAGCGGGGAATTGGCATTACCATTACCGGAAGAAATTTTGGCAACAGCCTTGTTAGGCGCACGTGCTCATAAGTACTTAGTGCTCGTACTGGGGATGAAGACAGCACTCTACTTATTTCATTGGGCACATCTGCATCGAGAGGGGCAGTAGGCGCAGTTTTGTCGTACACGAGTAGAGTCACATCAGGAGGCTTGGTCGTACAAGCAACGGCCGGCGCGGTAACCAACATCCCTAACATTCCAACAATTTGGGTTAGACCAAAATGGCGGAACCAACAAACTGGCGGAGGAGACTTTTCCTCGTGTGCACGGTATGTTATCCAGCCGCACATAGGGATAAAGGAATCATAGGAAGCTTATCTTATTGAGGCCCTTAGTAGTATATACCAAGCATCTGCTTCTTCATCTTCTGATCCATCCTCTACCCAAACATCATTGTTACCTCAAAACGATTAGTATCCCTGTTTCTCGCCAACTACTCAATTATTTATCCACCCGGCCGTAATATTAGCATAAACGCCACCCCCACCAGTGGTCCTCCAGATATATATATATATTCCCCCCGAAGGAGTCTTCAAGCTCAAAATCCTGCTCCCCTTCAGAGAAGATTTTTCCGAATAACTCAAGCGAACATGTCTTCAAATCGGCCTGACAGCAACTCCCAACAGATCAGCGCAGAATACCTCCTCGCCAATCCGGCTCCAGGAACATTTTTTAAACGTCACCTCCCCAACAGGCGTTTGCTGCTACAGCTCCAAAAGGCGACTGTGGCAACTGATGGTACTCGAGGAAGACTAGTACCTTCGTATGATGTCCGTTGCGGGGGGTCCTTCGTACGACGTCTAGCAGGGTGCTTCAGCAATGTCACCGCAAAAGACATCCTCATTGTCGCAACCGGGGACGGGGAAGAGGAAGATCTAGTTCAAAAGTTTGAGGTCTTGGCCAGCATCAGAAGGGTCCCTGCCAAGGACCCAGAGACACCTGAGAAGCTTCTTGTAAAGTTCTTTGATGAGGCGACCTGGAATTGCGAGAGATTGCCATCAGGAACATATCAGTTTACACCTGCGAGTGGAGAGGATCTGAATATCCAAGCTTCGTGGGAGCCGGAGCCAGGGGCTTCGAAGAGCTATACTTTCAGTGTCACGACGGTATCTCTAGTAGCGACCCCACGATCACCAACGCCGAAGTCACCGAAATCGCCTGCGAAACCAAGGAATGTGTTGGCCCGTATGGATGCAGAGAATATACAAGTGTTTAATGTTCGCCCGGCCCCGAAGGGTTCTTTCTTAGGTAAGAAACAAATTCAGCCTTTCAGCCCCAGGCTTGTCAAGCGAACGCGCGCCTAAGTGGCTGTTTCTTATTTAGGTAAAATAGACGAGAGGAATCTAGAAAGGATGGTGTTGGTGTCGGGAATGTGCATTCGGGCATTACAGGGTTTATTATAGACGAACGGTACCGATCACGGGGTTGCCAGCTAATTGTTAGATTCTTGTCAACGACAATGACATGTCCCATGCGCCAACCATTCCCTGTTGGATTCTTTTGTCATCATTTGTTTTTTACGGAGTTGAGGGTTGGGTTGGGGTTTAGCGAGACAAAAGCCTGGAACCACCACGCTTATATCAACCTTTGCTATGTAAATGAAGTTTTTGGTTAAGAAATCACTGTATATATAGATGGATACATGTAGATGCTTTTATGTTTTTAGTTTGGGTGTCACTTATCATGGTGCCAAGCCTACGGTAATGCATATGTGGATGCCACGTGATATCGAAATCTATTAAGCCTCATGAACTGCACGTCACAGGTGTCCGTGGAGAGGACATAAACGTGCAGGCGGATCCTTGAAATAAGCTTAAATACTTAGCGCATATATGCATACTGGCTGGGCACGTTTGAATTGCGGTAACGCGCAGAATTGTTTATTTTACAGGTAACACCACAAGCATTAAGTATGAGTGAGATTTCATGATTGGACAACCCGAGAGGGTACAAGGCTCTGGGATTTAGTGGGTGAGCGGATTCTCATCTGTCAACACCCAATTTTGTTCATTCACTTAATGCCAGACCCTTGTACATGTGGATACATGTACCTAATACAAAGGGTACTAGTGCATCTATTTTTCGTGTCCCAGAATTAAACATGCTCCCCAAGCATTAGTAGAAAAGTACAGGGTTTTGTTTATATCTTGAGAAGCACCGGGGCCCCTTCCAGTTTTATGTCATACAGTACCGTAACAAAACACCGAGACATATATATTCTGTAGTAGTACGCGCATGTACGGTTGAATTCCGCAAAGTTTTTAGGATAAACATCATGTATTCTAGCCACAAAGCCGCAGGACAATATATGATGTATACGTATATACATGTTATACGAGCTAGAAAAAACTTGAAGGTTCGTCTCCGCTAATAAATTCCTTATTCCTGAGCCCTTTATCAATCGTCCTATCCGAATTGGACTCTCACCAGTCGATTACGCGGCTTTTAGCCCCCACAAAGAAGATTCTGCAGTGACAGCTTTAGTGTTACGATTTTTACAAGGGTGAAAGGGGCCCGGAGAAGGAGATCACATAGGAGTCTTTTTAGAGTTTCCAGAAAGCCTCAAGACGCTTGTTGACGCTATTGTTCTTCCGATCGATCCTCTCGGATTCGAGGTGTTCTATTATAAGATTAAGATTGAGAACACTTTAAAAAAAATTTTATCCGTGAATCTTCAGGTATATTAGCTGGTGTAACGTACTGTAGACCTGTGACAAGAGGGCAAGAGAGCTGAACTGTAGGGATTACTACATGTAGTACTTTTAAAAAATCAATGTATGGATCCCAAGGCGAGAGCCTATTACACAGAAACTTCAGGGTTATCGGGAAACCGTATTTCTTATCCTTAACATCGCCTTCTGATACTCGAACACCGTGCGAACGCGAACCCGAATGCGATAGGTACACGACGACTACATGTATGCAAAAGTCGAAATCTTGTCTGGCCTAGAATCCGTATTGGCAGCATGCGTATCTGACCGTTAACTACATGTAGCAGTATATGCACAATATATGTATATATAGGCGTACGCGGGGGGTGCTATTAAGTTCCCCGGAGCTCCGGCTCATGCCTGTCATTTGGTGTACCGGCCACATAACCGAAACCAGTAAGATCTGCCTCTAGTTACATGTAGCTACGGCGGTGCAGATGTGCGTAAACGCAAACGCGAATACGAAAACGAAAACGAAAAACGAAAAAACTATAACCTACTACATGTAATGATAAACAATTCTTGATTCAGCTGCGGTAATGCTGGTAGCGCTGGCAGTAAATAGTGCAAAGTCCGCTTCAGCCCCGTTTGGTAATGATTGGTTTACTGGCTAGTACGTAGAGTTACGTAGTCTGGAACCGACCCCCTATAGCTATTGCTGGTACCAGATTACCTCCCGTACGTACTGCTTAATTTTGGTCTCGGTTAATCTTCTCTACCAGGGCTTTATTTGTTCTGATAGCCTGAATATTGTATAAATACATGTGTGCTTTCTTCTGCATCGACACAACCTTATAGTTCTGCTATATATCCAGCTCCTCGACCTTCTTTCCGATAGCATCTAATCCTACTTATAATATCAACATTCCACACACCAAATCGGCAACCAGAAGCATTCATAGATATCAGGAAGCATGAGCAAACACGGTGATTTTGTCTTCTACCACTACACACCCAGTCTCGTCGCGGCGGCCCTATTCACACTTCTTTTTGCAATCTCGACACTACTCCACGCATGGCAACTCATCCGCACACGAACATGGTCCTTTATTCCACTTCTTATCGGAGGAATATGTACGTTACTCCTTTCACTCACTCCTGTATGCTCGACCGGCCATAAACTGACGATCTCCAAGTCGA
The DNA here is from genome assembly GCA_024713855.1 of Morchella sp. 2016-41. Lineage (NCBI taxonomy): Eukaryota > Fungi > Ascomycota > Pezizomycetes > Pezizales > Morchellaceae > Morchella > Morchella sp. 2016-41. Next base: position 993,244 of record JAMGZD010000005.1, read on the forward strand.
GGTAATTGGTTACACCGGTCGAATTCAATCGCATTATGACACAGAAGCTCTCGGACCGTACATTATGCAAACACTTCTCCTCCTTGTGGCGCCCGCTCTTTTTGCCGCCTCGATCTACATGATTCTTGGCCGCCTCATTGCCCTCCTTGACGGAGAGAAACAATCCCTTATCAGACTCAAATGGCTCACAAAGATCTTTGTTGCCGGCGACGTTTTAAGTTTCACACTGCAGTCTGGTGGTGCGTTTATCCATTGCCATAGAATAACCTCGAGAAGTGTTCAAAAGATTCTAATCCAACTCCATTTTAGGTGGTGGAATAATGGCCGGAGGCGACCAGAAGTCCATGAAAAACGGTGAGAGATTGGTTCTCATCGGTCTATTCGTCCAAATCATCTTTTTCGGTTTTTTCATCATTGCCAGTATCGTGTTTCATCGCCGGATCAACCGGAACCCAACCGGCGTCTCGCTATCCCTCGCCAATTCGGCGTTTAGCCTCAGGACTAGCTGGGTGGGGCTTCTGTATGCTCTATACGCCTCTTCAGCGGCGATCCTAATCAGGAGCGTCTTTAGAGCCATTGAGTATATCCAGGGTAACTCGGGGTATCTCATGAGTACTGAGATTTGGATATACTTGTTTGACGCAGTACTGATGCTGACGGCTATGGTCATCTTTAATTGGGTTCATCCAGCTACTGTGTTACAAAGGAGAAAGACGGAGAGGTCGCGTGAGGGTTATGAGTGCGAGGATAATTCGACGGAGATGATGGCATAGTTCTAGAGTACTTAGTTTTTTTTCTTTTGCCGAAAAGATTTCTTTTGTTTAATTATAAATTCGATATATGGGGGAGGTGGCTCATCTAGATTTCCTTTAAAATATCTCTTCAATCTCTTGGGAATGATATCTGTTAGTTTCGTCATGGGTTATCACTCGTCATCGGCCGTAATGTCTTGTTTTTTTTTTTTTGTTTAATTTATTAGCCGCAATCTCTTATTGATTGGGTTTTCTTCTTTTTTGCTCCCTCTTTGCTTAATTCATGAATTGATTGATTGATTATATATATAGCCAGGCCCGCAAAGTTTTGGCACCCTGTAAAAACGTCCGCGATTACAACAAATAAAATATTTTTGGTCTTCTTCCTCGAAAGATGATCATACACAGCAGCAGTATAGAAATATCCATCTGTAAGTTTCTTTTTGTAGTCGTTCTTACCCGGTTGTTGATATCATGATTTAACCTCATGAACTTCGAGACTGGGGGTGCCAAAACTTTGCGGACGCGGCTGTACATATGTACTTGCATGTTATATTGAAGATACATGGTGCTTTTTGCTTCTTCAGTGTGCATACGCAAACACCGAATTAGTACCATTTGCCTCTAAAACGCCCTTGTAATATTCTCTCGTACTCGATATAAAGAGAACACCGACGTCTTATGGCGTTTTATCCAGGTCCAGGTACGTAAAAACACACTAGAAGGATGATTAAAATATGGTAAAGTACGTATAGCGGTAGGTAATAAGTGATGGAACACCCTGAGATACATCTATACCTGCAAACACCGTACGTTAGTAGCGTTTTATCCAAAAAAGGTATATCATTCTGTCTTAGCCTGTTCTATCGCTTATTACATACTGCTATACGCTTTGGGCTTATTTTATCTGAGTATTTATTTGCCTACTCACTCTCGAGCACTTTTTATATGGATATCTGTAGGGTGATACGAAACAGATTGAAGGGGGTCAATTGGATAAGGGGCGAAATTGTGCATATACGCGGGGCAGTGCACTCACCCTGACAGATAAAACAGCCCTCCTTTTAATTCCGGGGGGTTAGATTTCCGGCTCCGGTTTGGGCCGTCGCCCTAGTAATAGTGTCAAGTATTCGTTAAACTAACTAGCCGGAAGTTGCAAGCATAGCATGAGGAGCTTTTGCTTTTCTTTTTGATGAGCAATATCTTTAAATATATATACATACATGTATCAAGCCTGTTATGTAGACCGAGCACGGACTACAAAGACGTTGCTGCGATACCTCATCGGTGTATATCCATTAGAGCTAAATTATAAAAGGACCGCCTGTTAGAGCACTCTATCGATAGCTATCTATGGCTTTGCTCTCAAATAAGATATGATCAAAGGGTATTCGTCGGTTATAATTATAGGGCAGACTAGTGATAAAAGTATTGCGCACGCACCTCTCTCACATTCATAGCTATAGAAGCGTACTTTTTTTTGTTTAATTCATCAATTGCATGCAGATCGTGGTTTTTATTGGAAATTACAGAAGCGTACTTTTTTAGTACTACATACAATTAATGAATTAAAAAAAGCTTACTTTCATAATATTCTTCATGAGTTATCACTCGTTGACACAGGCCACTAGGTATTGTAGGGTTACAAAATAACCGATCACTGGCCCTCGTGAGACTCATAGCAACCAAAACTGTCCAGTGAAGAAACCTTATATCGAGATCTTCGGGGTCAGAAGGATAAGTCAATTCTTTCCAAGCATCTAAGAAACTCAAAATTATTCAATCGCTCTCCCGGTTGTTGAGTTACTGATATAAAGTGCCATTAGGTATATACATGTAGGTGATCGGTTATTTTTGTTTAATTCATTAATTCCACTAGGTTTCCTAGACCGGAATAGAACTTGGAGACATAGGAATCTAAATCCTTAATCTAGTTAATTTTTAAATTGGTGATACGAGAAATACGACAGCAGTGTAATGGTTATCTAAGTTAGACTACCGTTATTTCAGAATGGAAATAATGATTGCTGATTGGCTTAAGCCACGAGAATATACATACACCACCAGCTTTCCTTGACTTTCCTAGCTTCCGCCACTTCATTTTAAGCCCATGGGCTTATATATTCCCCAGAAATAACGTTATCTCCCCTCGACTATCAGCGTACCTACTCTACTGGGTATTGGAGAAACGTACTAAGTACGGGTGTACCTCTGGGACTTATTGAGGCTGTAGGGCGCGCTTGGCGATGGGAGAGAACTCGCATATTCAAGCTCTGAAGTAACAGTCGCGCCAAAAGATAAACCACAAAATATATCTGGAATTCTTTTTGTATTCTCGTCACTCTAAATCGAATTATACAAGGAATCTCCTCAATGATCCTCCCCGCACGGCACCCCGGGTTAATTAGGGGAACAAGATCAGAACGTAAAATGAATACAAGAATATAAAGTTACAAGAAATAAGAATGAAAGCGAGTTTATAAACTTTCACAACCGTTAAGATAATGCCCGGAACCCTATTTATGTGAAACCCAGTATCCATGGTGCTAAAATGAGCTCAAAAAATGCTTTCCGAAACCGAAGAATGACTCAATATACCGGCGGGAGAATGAAATGGCAAAATACCACTGTTCGCCTCATTGAAATTTACAGTCTCACGCATAAGAGAAAGAAGAAGAGCCCCGCTGCTGGTGATGTTGATTCTGGGATGTGTGAGGAGGCTGAGATGGGGGCAATTTCAATACCCTCGTATCGTCACCAAGAAACAGTCTACGGTAAGACGCGATACCAGTCACGACAGTCTCAAAATCTTTGATCCCCTGCTCACGCATAGATGCAATCGTCTGCCTGAGACCACGATTGTAGTTGTTGCGCTCCTCCTCAGTAGAGCCTTCAACAACAGATGCAAGTTCGACAAGAATTTCATCATCTAATATCCGGCAATTATTAGGCACACTTTGAGTGATATCATAGAATCCAGTGAGAGCGAATGGGGAGGGATATACCTGGCATCTCAATCTGCCTTTTGTGTTGCCCCAAACAGCTGGTGTCACTGCAGATGCCACCGCTAAGTTCCCACCTGCAAAGCGGTTTTGTAGGGTCGATGCGGTTCGAAAATGTTAAGCTCCTGTAACCACCTGGGCAAAAGGCGAGGAAGTTCGGGTGGTACCGGAAAGATTTGAAGCTAGTCAATGGTGACTTGTAAGGTGTGAAGACGTGTTCAGGTTGTCTTTGGATCTTCTGATCTCTCTGTTTCTTGGTAACGCTCACGGCAGCGGTTTTAGAAGTGATCTATTGAAATCCAAAGGAAATAGCCAATCACGAGCAAAGTGAGAGCAAGGAACTATTGTCAGCCAACACCGGATCTTATTAAAAGTAAAGTGAGCTGTAAAAATAGAAGGGTGTAGAGGTAAAGTGGTCTTATTGCAAACCTTGGCGGGGTCCACGAGCTCCTCCTTGGCCTGTTTTCTTTGCTCGGGCACTGAGATTTGTAGATTAGCTTCCTCCAGATCCACGGCACTGCTATTTGCCGGTTTTCCTTGGATGCCGTCCAACATCTGATAAGTGGTTGGCATGGTAGGTTTTGGTTTTTGGTCTTCTAGAACTGCTGGCTCTACTTGCGGTTGATCCTCGTCGCTGTCTTCTTCCTCGTCTGATGTTTCATCCGCTTCACTGTTTGATTCTGTATTCACCTCCTTGCCCATTTCCGGATCCTCATCTTCATCGCTGCTGGCGTCCATGTCAACATCATCGACGCTCGTGTCATTTTTGTTTACCTTTTCGGTCTCAACCATCTTTTGGTCGACATCCATCGCATCATCTGAGGTGTTTGTCGACACAGGCGATGATACAACTAAGGGATGACCGATAACGACTTCGGTTCTGTCGATTCCTGGTGCTCGAACCTGCTCATGACTTACCCCGAGGTCCACATCATCCCCCATCACAACATCATCCGTTACATCCGTTACCTTTTGTTGGTGATCCCCCAAGACGCCTGTTTGTGGCAGTTGTTCACGTGGGGATGGTTTCTGGTTGTCTTTCGGGGCCGCGTGGTCAACTATAACAATCCAAACTCAATACATAAGCGGTCGCTCGATAGGAGGGTGTTGGTCAAGAGAATTTGAGACGCTGCGTTAACCCGATAAGAGCCACCAGTAGTGGTGGTGTGGTAAAAGAGTACGCGGGGAGCCTTACCTTCGATCTCCTCCATAGCCTTCTTCAATTGCTCAATTTCTTCTTTCTTCTTGGAAATGGCCTTTGTTGCGATTTCATCACACTCTCCTTTAGCATCTGCCTTCTTATCTGCCGCTTTCTCCATGGCTGCTAGCTCTGCTCTTAAGGCCTCATTCTTCGCTTCCATCTCCTCCTCTTCACGTCGCATTCTTGCTAATTCTTGTAAAACCCTCTCTTTTGCCAACATCTTCTTTAACCTTTCGTTCTCAGTTTCTTTCAGCTGCCTTTCCTTCTCCTCCCTCACGCGTTGCCTGATTTTCGCAGCGTCAATTTCTTCGGCCTCTTTCCTCTTTTTTTCGGCCTCAGCTTTCTCAATCTCGTCGATTTCTGTTAAGAGGGCATCAATTTTTTTCTTTTGTTCTATTTTCTGCAATTCCTTGAGTCTAGTAGCTTCCGCCTTTGCCCTGGCATGTGCCTCCTTGACTTGAATGAGCATCTTTTGCCTTTCAATTCCCACTTTGCGTTTAATTTCGTCTTGTTTCTTAACATTATCAAGAGCCGACGAGACCGCCATGGCTACATCGGTTACCTGTTGTTGCTGCACTTGCGTAAGAGGGGATGGGTCACTTGGTTCCGCTCCAGTATTTGGAGTTCCAATTGACGTTGGCGTTGATAACCCGGTTTTTGCGATAAGCTTTTTCTTCTCCTGCGCCTTTTGAATGGCTTCTTTGAGAGCTCTTATCTGCTCCTCCTTAGCTTGAAGCGCTTTTGCTGAGTCAAGCTTCGAAGTGCCATTGCTAGAAAAGCCGCCAACAGGAGTTGTCTGACTGGGGCGGAGACGTGGCGGGGTAGTATTCCCATTCCTTTTATCTGTGACGCAAGGCGTTGAGCGAGAGGTGCCTGAACCATTTAATGAGCACTCATCCTCCTCCTCTTCGTCATCAGATATGTCAATAATTAGTTCTACGTTCCTATGGTCACCAAACTTTCGTTTAGTTGGCATAGGCTCCGAATACATATCAGATGCAACCGGTCTCTTCCTACGATGAATGTAGGACCGATCTGGGGAAGGCGCTTTGGTTGGAGTAGATATATTAGATGCCGCAGCAATTGTGATTGATTGTCCGGAGCTGGGCACTGGTTCAAGTGGATCTTTCATGATGATATCGCCCTGTGAAGGCACAACTCCTGGAGTAGGGCGAGGCTCCGAATAAGAACCATCTAGCTGTGTGAGCAATAAACCAGGAATTCTAGGCACTTCTAGCTTGGGTGGAGACAAAGGTGCTCTGGCAATAGCTGCTACCACAGGAGTAGACGATATAGGCGTGAGTGGAATACCAGGGGAAGCAGATTTACCAGGAAGACCCATCTCATTAATCTTCCTTCGAACCACTTCCTTTTTGGCTTCAACTTCCGCAAGTCTTCTTTTTCTTTCTTCCTCTTCTTTTGCTGCTTCACGCTGACGAACTAGTTCTGCAGCTTTAGCTTCGGCTTCTTTTCGTTCCCTATCCCGTGCGTCTTTCTCGAGTTGTTTGCGGATTGCTTGCGCATCCTTATCAATCTCCATTCTATCGGATGATTTATCTCTTGATTTGACTTTATAGCCCGCCACTTGTGCATGATCAATATCACCACTTGGAGGTGGTGAAGGTGTTTCTGGTGGGATCGGAAGTCCGATAGAAGTATATACCATCTTTAAAACATTTGGATCAATCTTGTAATCGTCGACCATATACCCCCATGTAACTCTAAGGGGAAGCATATTCAATACAGCCCGCTGAGCTTTAATGCGCAGTTCCGTCAAAGACCCTGACGACTCCAATGGGGAATGGGGAGTAGAAGGATGCGTGGGGCTACCACCTACAAGCATTCCTTTCGAGGCCACATGAAACGAAGTTGAGAAATTGTTAGACCCAGATGGGGATGTCATCATCGCCCCTGATCCTGAAGCTTGAAAATTTCCTAACCGAATAAAATGTCAGTACAAACCAAAGCTTCAACTCAATGGCCGTAAGGTGACTCCTTCTCTCAAAAGTTCTCAAACCTCAAACAAGCGAGTGAACAAGCCACAAAGTAAATGTATCAAACTTATTCTATCTCCCGTACCTTTTGGTTGACTATGCGAACTGAATCTTTTATCGCGTTGATCACCTTCTAGAGCTTTAGATGGTGTAGTAAAGGAATTGTCTAAGGATCTTTTTTGACTTGCGGGCCAACCTTGTGATGTATGTGACGCAGCTTCTCTGCGATAAGGTTCGTTCCTGGAGTTTATACGGAATAAGTTAGCGAGACTTCCCTGGAAAACCCCGCCGGACCTAGGTTCTTACCACGTCTGCGAACGAGATATTGGTAAATTATTTGAGGTTTCACTGTTGATTCTCATACCTATATTTTCTTTTAGCATTTGGTTTTCTTATTCTCGTCGTGATTGTACGGATGTACCGTGCGAAACAAAATTCTTGCCTTGCTGATTTTCAACACCTCGATCTCGTTGACTGCTTTCAGAACGATTATTGCGCTTTTTAGAATGTTGCCCCTCAATATCTTCCGCATCCGAAAGTTCCCCTTCCTCTCTATCTTCAAGTAAGCTGTCGTCGCTCCGGTTATTTTGTTTACTTAGTCCCGATGGGGGCGCGTGCATTATCTTCTGAGTAGAGTTGGAAGCGGTGGATGTGATATTAGAGGGTAGCTGTCGAGACGCGCTGTTAATATTGGTAAACTTAGGCATATACATTGGCGATTGAATCGCCTGTGAAGGCAATGCAGTATTATTACTGCCAGCACTGTTGATGCTCAATTTCCGCAGGTCGTGATTTAGGCTAGGTGGACCCCTCGGAGCAGGAAGTGGAAAGCCACCAAACGCTGGAGTCGGGGGGTAGTTCGTCATCGCGGACGAGATGCGGAAACAAAGCTATTGATAATATTTAGAATGTTAGAGGAGGTGAGGCGCCTGGAAGTGAATGTGACGACAAGAGGGAGAACGGTGAAGGAAGGAAGTGGTTGATGACTAGGATAGCGGCGAGAGATGTGGCCCGTGTTGTTTCAGTCACTAGGGCAAGGGAACACAGGTAGAACAGAACTAGCAGAAAGAGACAAATGTATGCTGCGGCTGACAATGATATAAGTGAATACCATGCGGGCACTTGTGACCCGATTTTATATCTGCTTTAAGATTGGTGTTACTGGCGAAATACATAGTCCCTGCGTTTTAACAGCTGAAGTCTCCTCTTTTCGACCTTTCTCCTTCCAGGCTTTGAGTTCCTCTTCCCCCGCCTCCTTCCACCTTTCGCACACACTCTCTGTTGATCGGATGAATGATAGTTTGACGTTGAAGAGAGGAAAGGAAAGACTGGTCGCAGTAGAGTTGCCTTCGAAGCCAGTGATTATATAAGTTCTGCTCTAAGGTAAATACTAATTAAATCCCAAAGCGGGGAAGCGTTGTGTAACAGCAGTACCGTAGACTTCTACCGCTCAACGAGGACTACGCTAGCACTAAATTGGAATATTGTTGTGTTTTGATCGTATGCCAACTGTGAGGCTCTGATTGCTCCTGCAGGGGACATGACTTCCTAAAGACGCTTCCTTAGTTCAGTGCGCTGCCCCTCCGCTATCCTTACCTGTCTCTGTGGACACGGTCACCTTGTCTAAGTTACCTGTACTGCTACCAATAACTCTCACAATCATTCCTCTCATCCTTCTTGCCTATCCTCAATTATATTCCTTGCGAATTGTTTTTAGCTCACTCGCCCCGGGCCATCATGTCCGGCTTCAATCCAACGGGGTATTCATCACCCTCAGGATCTTTAAATAATGTACCTCGATTATCATGGCAACAGCGTCGCCCTGTTTCAGGAATACACAAGAAGACACCTTCATCACCATCCAATGTGATACTTCCTCCACCTCCACCTCCGCCGGATGTTGTTACCTCGCCAACGCCAGGCATTAGAGGTCACCGGCAATCAGTATCTGCTCTGACAGCGGCATTGACTTCCACGCCGACAGCTGCGCCCACTTCCACACCCGCACCTTCTCGACCTAGCTCTGCACTGGTTGTGGGCGGCTGGCAGAGTAGAAGTAACAGCTCAGTTTCGAAAGCTTCACCAGGAACATTTGCTCCAGGCTTTATTAAGTCTGCGGATGATAGGCGAAACAGCACTTCCAGCTTAGCGGGAGGAATAGCGGGAGAGAATAGTGACTTCTCTGGAAGACGATGGGTATGGGTTAGGGATCCTGAGAGGGCATTTGTTAAGGGAGAAGTTGTTCTTGATGAAGATGGAATGCTTACTGTGCGATGTGATGATGGAACGGTATGTACTCCCTTACGCTAGGACGGACAGAGACCTTACAAGTTGAACTATGACTCGGATCTAGTCTCAAGCCTAAATTGTGTCTTAGCAGTTACTAATTTTGAAGCCTATAGGAACGAAATGTACATTCTGATAATGTCGATAAAGTGAATCCGGCTAAGTTTGATAAAGCTGATGACATGGCCGAGCTCACACATCTTAACGAAGCTTCTGTAGTTCACAATCTTCATTTGCGCTACCAAGCGGATCTAATCTATGTAAGCCCTTAGTATATCTGTGTATGAAATCTTGTTAATTGACGATCATTATTTCTATAGACCTATTCAGGCTTGTTTTTGGTAACAGTAAACCCTTACTGCGCGTTACCAATATACAACAATGACTATATTTCCCTGTATAAAAACCGCTCAAGAGAGGAAACAAAACCTCATATTTTTGCAATTACAGACGTCGCCTTCCGGAATATGCTGGAAGAGAAGGAGAACCAGAGTATTTTAGTCACGTGCGTATTTTCGCTTCGCTAATCCCATCCAGGTCAAACATGCTGCTAACTTCTCATATAGTGGTGAATCCGGAGCTGGTAAAACTGAGAATACTAAGAAGGTTATTCAATATCTAGCTGCCGTTGCCAGCGAAAGCTCTTCGTCGAAACAACTCGGTACTCTAGAGCTTCAAATCTTACGGGCAAATCCTATCCTTGAGGCTTTTGGTAACGCCCAGACTGTCCGCAATAATAATTCATCTCGTTTTGGGAAATTTATACGTATCGAATTCACCCGTTCTGGTCAGATAGCCGGCGCTTTCATCGATTGGTACCTCTTGGAGAAAAGTCGAGTTGTCAACCAGGGTGGAGATGAAAGAAATTATCACGTCTTTTATCAGCTATTGAGGGGTGCCAGCAGCCAGATGAAAGAAATGTATCTCCTCGACGACGAGAATGTCAAAGCGTGGAACTATATCAAAAACAGTAATGATACTATCGCAGGCGTGAACGATCTTGAAGAGTTCCGGTCTTTAATGGAGGCGTTCCACGTTATGGGCTTTGGTACTGAGGAGCAAGTATCCATTCTTCGTGTCATCGCCGCCGTCTTACACATCGGTAACATTGAAGTCGTTCCGGAACGCAGAGGCGGCGAAGACGCACGATTACCAGACCGTGGTCAAGCCGAAAGGGTGTCTCATGTTTTGGGTATACCGGTAGACGGATTTGTAAAAGGATTACTTAGACCCCGCGTTAAAGCTGGTAGAGAATGGGTCAATCAGTCAAGAACAGCGGAACAAGTTAAGCAGAGTCTAGATGCCTTAGCAAAAGCCTTATACGAAAGAGGGTTTGGGAAGTTGGTCGAAATGGTCAATAGTAAACTTGATACTCGCGGCGAAGGAGATGGGTTTATTGGAGTTTTGGATATTGCTGGGTTCGAGATTTTTGAGGTAATCGAGACACTATTCTTGGACAGAGCGTTAACGCTGATAATTATCTTTTGCATATAGGTTAATAGCTTTGAACAACTTTGCATCAATTATACAAACGAAAAATTACAACAGTTTTTCAACCACCACATGTTTGTACTAGAGCAGGAAGAGTATGAAAGGGAAAAAATTGAATGGAAATTTATCGATTTTGGGCACGATCTTCAACCGACTATCGACCTCATCGAATTACCTAATGTAGGTTTCTCCGCAAGTTGTACTTCTCACATACAAGTACTGATATTGAGCCTTTAGCCTATTGGTATTTTCTCTTGTCTCGACGAAGATTGTGTCATGCCAAAAGCAAGCGACAAATCGTTTACCGAAAAGCTTCATTTTCTCTGGGATAAAAAGACACCAAAATACAAACGTTCTCTTCTCAAGCAAGGATTCATGCTTACCCACTATGCTGCCGAGGTTGAGTACTCGACAGAGGGCTGGTTAGATAAAAACAAAGATCCTTTGAACGACAATATTACAAAACTTCTTGCTGCTTCTCACGACAAATATATAGCCTCATTGTTTGCTGATTATGCTGAAGATGCAAACGAGAACGGAACCGTTGCTAAGAGCAGGGTGAAGAAAGGACTTTTCAGGACGGTAGCACAAAGACACAAGGAACAATTAACAAGTCTCATGGCTCAGCTCAACTCCACACATCCCCACTTTGTCAGATGTATCATCCCTAATCACCAAAAGCGGCCCAAAAAACTAAACGCACCATTGGTACTAGATCAGCTTCGGTGTAATGGTGTGTTGGAAGGTATTCGAATTGCGAGGACTGGGTTCCCGAACAGATTACCATTTGCCGAATTCAGGCAACGGTACGAAGTTCTCACCCCCAAAATACCAAAAGGCTACCTTGAAGGTCAAAGGGCGTGTCAACTTATGCTTCAACAGCTAGACCTTGATACCCAACTTTACCGCGTGGGTTTAACAAAGGTCTTCTTCCGAGCCGGTGTCTTGGCCGAGCTTGAAGAAAAGCGCGACACCTTAGTTAGAGAGATTATCACACGTTTTCAGAGTATAGCAAGGGGCTATCTTCAACGCAGGATCGCAAGGAAACGGCTTTACCGTGCTGAGGCTACAATGATAATCCAAAGGAATCTCCAAGTATATTTAGATCTTTGTGAGAGCCCTTGGTGGAAGCTCTTTATGAAGATGAAACCGCTTTTGGGCGCATCTCATTCTTCGAATGAGGTTAAGAAAAGAGATGAAATGATACAGAAAATGGAAGCCCTGATGCAAGCAGAGGCGGAAAATCGGCAGAAACTTGAAGAAGAAAGGAGGAAAACTGACACAGAGCTTCAACGTGTCCAAAAAACCTTGGAAAGTGAAAGAGCCCTCGCACTTGACAAAGAAGAAATTTTTGAGAGGATGAGACAAAGGGAAGCTGAATTGAGCGAAAAGCTTGCGGGTGCTCTTGAAGACCAAGACCTATTAGAGGACCAGATAGACGAGTTAATGAGCGCGAAGAAGAAGACAGACGAGCAAGCAGAGCTATGGAGAAAAGAGTTGGAGCAAGCTGGTGATTTGGTTGCTCGCCTGGAGGATGAAAAGCGAGAATTGGCTGCAAAAATCGAGTTTTTGGATCGCGAGCTCGAGGCAGCGGAGGCAGCAAGAGCCGAGAGGGGAGATGCTGAAGATAAGCTCGAACAAGAAATTCATGTATTGAAGAGTCATCTCAACTTGAAAGAGCGCAAGGTACAGGAGTATGAAGAAGCTCTCAAGAAGTCGGATCACGATCTGGATGAAAAGCTTGCCCAGACGGTATGTCCCTGTCCATGCACTAGTAAACTAAATCACAACTAACCCCAAGTAGAACTTTAGTCTTGAAACTAGTCAAAAGCAGATACGAGAACTTGTCGACGAGAACAGGACACTTCGAGACCAGCTGAGTGACTTATCAACTACTTCGAACGGATACGAGGATCTTATTCGTCGAAAGGAGAGCGAGCTATCCCTACTGCATGCGGATCTCAAGAAGCTAGAACTTGAGCGTACTGCTTTTGATGATGAAAAACGTCATCTCAACTCGAAGCACGACGATATTCTAGCACGTCTCCGCAGTGCCCATTCGGAAGTTGAGACACTGAAGCATCAATGTGCAAGACTCGAGAAAGAGGCAGCAGACGCCCGAAGACTGCTTGATGCAAAAATCACCGAAGATGCTAAGACGGGGCAGGGCCGTAGGCTTCTCGACGAGCAAATCAAAGAATTGCAAGAGGAGCTGGCGGCAATCCAGGCCGAGCTAGATAAGGAGAGGCAATCTCGAGCCGACATTGCCCTACTAAGCGAACATAAGTTCGCCAACTTAAAACGTGATCATGACGCTATTACTACGGCAAAATTTACGATTGAGAAAGAGCTTTATGCGCAGCAAGATACTCTTCGTCGTGCCCTTGAAGCTCGGTCTCAGTCCGAGAAAGAAAAGCGGAACTTCCAAGCAGACCTGAAGACCCTTCGCGACAGACTTGCTGAATCTGACAACGCGAGATTACAAGCGGAATCAGAGATTGAGAAAAGTTTGGCAAGACAAGCCAAAGAGAAGGAGGCCAGGTTAGACAAGGATCTGAAGGCAAAAGAGGAGGCACTTTCTATCGCAGAATCGGAACGCGCACGATTAGCTTCAGAAGTTGCTAGACTTACCCGAGTTGTCAGTGAGCAAGATGGAGCTCGCCAGTCCTACGAGCAGTCAAGAAAGCGGATGGATTCGGAAACCAACGCAGTGAAGAATCGTCTTATGGCGTCAGAAAATGATAACCGCGCCTTGCAAAACAAGATACAGCAAAAGAACCTCGAAATTAGCAAGGCAAACGCTAGAGCAAGCGAACAGTATCGAGACAAGATTGTTGCCTTGACTGCTGACAGGACAAAGGCTGACGAAGAGGCGAGAAAATATCGAAAGCAATTCGAAGACGCGCAAATCCAGATGCGTGCTCTCGAAAAGCAGAAAGAGAAGCTATCTCTGAATTTGGAAGATTTGAATCATGAAGTTGCACGCGAACATAAAACGACCCGGAATGCCGAGAAGACAACATCTAGCCTTCAGTTGCAGCTTGCAGAGGCAAATAGAACCCTGGAGATGGAAAGACAAGTCAAGGCACAGGCACAAGTAAATACGAAGCACATACAAAGTGCTCTCGCGACTGCCAACTCCGAGCTTGAGGATTGTCGCCAACAACTACTTGTTCTCCAGAAGGTTTTCGACCCTGAAGGCATACAACCTAAAAACTGGGAATCTGGCAGGAAGAGTATCGTCCAGTCTTTCAACTTGGCCACAAAACTAGATGAGGCAAACCAGGCCCTAAGGCTTTCAAATGAGAGACGTATACGTGCTGAGAAGGACCTTGAAGAGCTCAGGAAACGGCACCAAGACGAAGTGGCAGAGATAGATAATATGCATACGTCATCTAAGAGGGCCCTACTCGACGAGATGGATCAGAATAACGCCCCCTCAAACGGATCTTCTCGGCCGTTTAGCAGAGCACTCAATGCCAAACAGTATTCCAACCAGACGACACCTACCAGACGGAACCTCTTTGGACAAGATCAATTCGATTCTGAAAAGACAGATAAGACTATGGATACTATTAGCTTCCAAAGAAGGATGGACCTGGCCTCCGAGCTTGAAGAAGTTCAAAACCAGCTGCAGATTGCGGAAATGCAAAACAAGCATCTTCAAGCCCAAATTGATCGAGTAAATGCGAAGGAGGGTGAGCTAGAAGCGAGTCCATCGGCTAAGCGAGCATTAAAGCTAGAGCGTGAGAATAACCGCCTGCACGACTTGCTTGATGAATCAGATCAAAAGAATTCTGCGCTTGAGGCTTCAATGAACTCAATTGAACTTAGCCTAAAGGATATCCAAGCTAAGAGCCATGAAGAGTTGTATGACTTCATCAGCCAGCAGGAGCAATCCCGACGCAATCTAGTAATGGTATACAACGAGACTGTTTCGGACCTTGGGCGAGCAAAGGATCAGTTTGAAAAGGTCAAGGCCGCCAAGGCTGCAATAGAAACAGATCTCAGAGAGACCCAGACGGAGCTGGATGAAGCACTCGCAATGCAGCAGCAAGATAAGGTTAGTCGAGCCCAGCTATTAAATGAATTTGCGGACCTGCAAATTCGCCTGGATGCCGAATCCTCCAAGGTTGCGGACCTTGGAGCAAGCTTGAATCTTTACAAGCTGCGCAGCAATGAGTACTTCAACAAGCTCGAGCAAGCAGAAATCTTGGTGCTTAGGGCATCAAGAGCTGAGGCGGCCGCAAAAAGTCAAGCAAAGGAAACGGAAGAGAATGCGGCAACGGTGTTGGCCGAAAGGAAGCAGATGGAGTCACTGATAGAGGACCTACAAAGACAAAACCAGCACTTTGAAGAAAAGGTAATTAGTCCCACCAATTTTAGCACCGTATCCCAAGAATATGGGTTTCTAAATTACTTTTTTAGGTTGAGGATCTTTCTGCAGATTTGTCTGCCGCCCTTCAAGCCAAGAAGAGGCTGCAGAACGAGCTCGATGACTACCGCAGTAGGCGTGAAATTGATCTCGAAGACAAAGAGAGTTCGATGGAACAGACAAGAAAGAAATACCAAACCGAACTTTCCACTCTTAATGGCGAATTGGAGATTGAGCGTGAGAACATCCTCCAAGTTAGGGGGGAGAATAGACGTCTTCGCGAGGAGGTTGAAGATCTACGTGCCAAGTGGGATGACGAAGTTCTCAATAGCTCTACATGGGCCAAAGAGAAGTCTCGTCTTGAAATCAAACTTCAGGATCTTTCGCAATCCCATGATGACGCTGTTGCTGCACATAATGAAGCTCAAGGTCGTGTGGTTTCATTACTCGCCCAGGTCCGGAGCCTCCGCACCAACGTTGATGAAGTGAATTCAGAACGAGAGGCGCTCCAAAAGGAGAAACGTAGTATCGAACAGAGACTAGCTCAAGCTAACCAAAGGCTTGAAGATCTCGCCAACGGAGAGAGTCCATCGATGCGCAACGCAGCCGGTATGGATAGGGAGTTGCTTGATCTCAAAGGAGCTCTACAGCAGCAAGAAGATGTCGCGGCGGCGGCGGTTGAGAAGATGCGGAGAGCAGAGGCCTTGGCAGTCGAGACACAACGCGATATCGCGGCGGAGAGGGAAACCAATGTCAGCTTGCACAAGGAGAGGGCATCCTTGGAAAAGCAGGTGAAGGACCTGCAGTTGAAATTGGTAGACCTGGAAACCAAAAGTTATTCGACCACATCTCATGATGTCCGGTTTTTGCACGGGCGCGTTCAAGAGGTACGTTATCCTTTCAATTTTATTCTTAGTGTAACTTTCTAACTTACGGTTTTGGGGCATATCAGCTTGAGAAGTTGCTTGATGAACAAGAGAAAGAACGAAATAAGAGCGAGCGCTCTGTCCGTAATGTTGACCGTACCGTCCGAGACCTCCAAACTCAAATTGAGAGACGAGACAAGGCCGCCATACAGCTCGAGGAGGAGGTCACAAAGGGTAAAGAAAAGCTTGAGCGCCTCCTCAAGACGATTGAAGAGTTAGAGGCAGCACATTCAGAGCACCAATTGATTGCTCGCCGGGCAGAACGTGAAGCACGCGAGGAGCGAGAAAAGAGCCTTAGACTTGAGCGGGAGCTCGAGGGCTGGAAAGGGATGAGATTGGATAGGAACGCCAATAGTCGCAGTAATACCATGGCCGCCCTAAGTCAGATGGGCGATGATGATAGCGATAGGAGAGGGTCCAAGCGGCATTCAGTTAATTTTTTGTAAATGGGGTTCAATTCCTTTTGGTGCATATTGGTAAGGGAGCGTTGAATTTAACCAGGTAAAGGGTTTTCATGGCATGGAGTGTATGAATGTTTTATGTCTGTGGGATGATATGGCGGTACAGACGGGGCTGGATATAAACTGACGGCTGCATGGTTTTTCTTCTTTCACGAGTTGCATCTTTTTTCTTGTTTTTATTATTACTATCATTTTTCGTTTTGTTTTGTCGAATTTTGGTTTTTGACAGACTAATTTTATTTTTCTTGCCTTAAGCCTGTCGTCGTAGAAAATACCCACTTAGCGAGCGATCTTCTCTCTCTCTTTTACTCTCATGTATATGCGTTGGTATAATAGGGTATTTTTATTTTTATTCTACTTGTTAGCGGTTGAATGATACCCTTTTTAGGCCATATTACCACTGTCATGATCACAAACGGTACATGTAGTAATGATAGTTGTTACAGCTTGTGATGCCTGCTACTAAACATCCCCCAAAGCAGAAGATACACACTACTGCTCTACTGAAAGAGAGGAGAAGGGCGGTAAGACTCTGTCTCAGACCTCAGACTGCTGCACTGTAGGACAGGAGGTTTGGATAAAGATTGGAGTAACGACGCGTGTTTATGCCGCGCGGATAGAGTGGAGTCCAATAAAAGAAATCCATATCCTGGGAGCTGTTTCCTTACGGAAGACGATGTGTCGTGTGTGTGCACTACGGAGTGCCGTAAAATACCCTGTATGTGGGTTCGGATCGCTTCCAGAACCGCACCACGGTACCCCGGCAATTCACCCTTCCGCCGGATGGTTACGTAGGTTAGCGCGTTGTAATTGGTGGTTGCGTAGTCTTCTCACAGCTGCGCCCGTTTCAGTCAGCTCCCTCTATCGCTGGGATATAATATGCTGTTATCGCCGCCCACCTTTCTCTTTTCTTGTTTCTCTCATTCTACTCTTCGAGCTGGGCTTGCTAACAAACATAATCCAAAAATTCAACCACTTTTTTGATTTACTGCTATCGACTTTAAGAACCAATCAGTCAAATATGCGTGTTTCTACTATCCCTCTTGCCGCGCTCATAGGTCTTCCAGCATTGAGCGCTGCATTCCTTCTTCCTCCGCCACTCGATCTCGAGCTCTCCCCACTCCTCAACCCAAATGAGGCAGAGGTTGCCGTCTTAAGCGACACCCCCAAGAGTGCCATCGTCAAAGGAACCCACATAGCTGTCGCTTTACCATGTATCGGATGCACATGGCATAAAGATGTGTCAGACGAGGAAGGTGTTCCATTCACCAAGGGCCTTGAAAGCGAGCTTGTAAGACCACCTAAGTCTCACATTAATCCTAGCTCGACTACTGACTTTAATGATTAGTTATTTGACATCACAATTCCTGTCGATAGTCCAAACTCTCTCGTAATCAACAACAAGCGTATAGTCCCTTTCACCCCACTATTCGGGCTCTCGGCCCTTCAGGTGCCCGCATCTGCCTCTGCCGAAGATGTATTCACCATTTCGCACCCCTTCCGTCCTCTCAAGCTTGGCTATGATCTTCTCGTTACCGGAACTATAAATGCAGAGGTGCCCGACAAGAAAGATATCCGAGTCAAGCTCCGTGTCACCGCCGTTGACGGTGTCCACAACGACTATATCCCTGATATGGAAGTCCTGGTATCTGAGGATATCAAGACCGGTGCGCTAGAGATTGTTAGCAGCTATATCAGCCCCATTGTCCTTGGACCTGGCCACCATGCGGATATACATGATGAGGAGGTCTTATGCCAAGGTATCGATTGCGTTATATCTGATATGAAGCATAGGCTTGAAAGCCTCGGTATTATGCACGGAAAGGATTCGAAGAAGGGTGGTTGCCACAATGGAAACAACGGTGGAGAGGCCCCACCTAATCTTCCCCATGATGGTCCTCACAGGGGTGGCCCGGGCCGTCATGGACCGCACCATCACCGCCATGGACACCGTCAAGGCGGCCACTTCTGGTCTGCACTTATTGGTCATGTCTTGATGCCTATTATCATCGGTATCATGGCCGGTGTAAGTGTGTCTATCATGGGTGTAATTGTTGGACAGAGTATCATGAAGCTTTGGAAATTCGCCAAAGCTTGCAAAAATAGCGGAAAGATTGAGGATGAGCAAAACGAAGAGGGTAGGGGGATGTTGAAAGCTTACGTCAATGAGCAGCATGATGAAAAGGAGGCACTTCCTGCCTATGTCGAGGAGGGGATTGAGGTTGTCGAGAAGGAATAAAGTTTATTTTCTATTGGTCTACTACATGTTTAATCACGGTCCTTTTCTATTAGGTCCATTTCTTGTTGATTTCCTCTTATTGGGTTCCGGTTCGGGTTTGGGGTTTTCTAGGTATTTCATATCAGTGCCAGGGACTTTTTATACCTTGACTTTATTATTCCCTTAAATTGAATACTGTTCTTTTTGTCGGCCGGTGTTCCAGAAACTTTGACTTAACCCAGGGAACAATCACCCCTCTGTTGTCCAACTTTTCCAGGCTAGTGAAGTGCATTTGAGGGCTGGTTCTTCTCCCGTACCGATCACGGTGAAGCCCAGAATCACTGAAAGTTCTCGCCCTTTTGGGTGTAGTCAAATAAATAGACCTGTGTGCCCAGCAATAGTTGCCCGTTACCCAGAAAGCGAGAGATTCTCGGTTGCAAGATTGCAATCACATATTATCACTCGGTAACCCCAGCTGGCCTGACGGACATTAATTACATGTATGGATATAGCTGAATTATTAGCTAAGTGGGGTTATCGATGTTATTTTTGGGAGAGAATGTCCTTCTTTAAATGAGTGTGCGTATGCAGAACCATAGCTCCACGATGCGTTTTGATGTGTCCTCCGCAGTGCCCTCTACAGCTAGCACAGTACCATACGATGCGCCATAGAGGATTGATGCAAACCAACTTAGTCCAAGTCAAACACCACCCCACGTGCCTTCTTCCTCACGATGTACTTATAACTACTGGCTAGAGTCAATTAACTTTTTGTAACGACATAAATTTAGTACCTAGATCTGCCTCTGTGTAGTCTTGGGCCGGTATGTGTATTTGGCGCTGTTCGTCATGTGGCAGAATTCAGAGCCGGCGAAGCAGAACCCTGCCTCACCCAGTCGTGGTGTAACCTTTGTTGCTACCGTAAAAACTCGATAGATAGGCCCGGGCCTAAGGCAAAGACAACTGTGGAGAAACGTATAGCAACCAACCAGAAAGCTTGTATTCGATAGATCTGCCCAGGCTCACCTATCGAGTTTTTAAGATACCTGGTCAGAATAGCCTTTGGAGAGAGAATGTACAATAGAAATCCCTTTGACACATACAAAATAATAGTGCTGATTGACTGGTTTCAGAGACTTGATGACATGCGAGAAAGTCATCTAGAAGTCTCTCTAAGCTACGCTCTAAGTGATAGAAAGGCCTGAGACACAGGATGACGGTTAGGCAGGACGCCACCAACAGAGTTTGCAGGTATAACTTTATTTCAGGGCGCCCCATCACTTATTACCCATCGCTACACTTCCTCCGCGGCTTCATTAAACTTCTCGAAACAGTTGGTTTTTGCTGCACATCACGCCAGATCACTCGCTGCGTCGTCCAATTGCAAGGTAGGACTTCGCTACTAGACTTGAGTTGGAAGTGCAACTCTATGCACGTATGTTCTACATTACTTTCTGGTATATAGGGTCTCTATATATGCGCACTATATGAAGACTGAAATCTAATAGCTGCATGTAAGTGTACATTACAACTTTATTGAAGATTACGAACGCTACCCGGAGTGAATGGGCCAGTGCATTCGGCGAACACCATAAATATTATAAAGGAAACACTATCTACGTATCCACGAATTTGACGTTATTATAACATATATCTCGATCGCGATAGCGATATAAGCAGGGCGGTAATAAAGAGAGTAGGCCGATTGACACCCCCAGATAGACCAGAAGAGCGGTTCTCATAAATAGCGATGATATGAGAGCAACACAAGTCTATTTTTCCAGCCCACATAGTGGTAAGAGTAAGTATAGTACGATCGCTCTGTATCTTTACCTTTAATCTAGCTGATTATATCGAGGCGGATAGCCCAAGGGAGACCAGGTGCAATGATCTATACTACAGGAATTATTATCAAACAATCTTTTGCTTCATACGTCTTCGTTGTTTCCTCTCTACGGCATTAGGCAAAATTCCTGTCGTATAATCATTCCACTCCTCCTGCAGGCCCAGAAAATCGATTTCTGACTGGGCCGATCGGATAGTCAATGGTTAATTGCACTTCGAGGGCAAGATTCAACTACAAGGAAACACAAAAAAGAATCATGAATAGAGTGAGGATCGAACTCACGCGGGTTGCCCCACTAGCACCTGAAGCTAGCGCCATAACCACTCGGCCATCTATCCAGAGATGTGTAGATTTCTCTTAATTTAAACCATAAAGCATTCTGCTACTACCGCCCACGCATACTGACAGGCAGAACAAGTTGCGGCATATATTTGTCAGGGAGGAGCCCATGTCACATATTTTCAGAATAGCAAAATTCAAGCGCGATGACTCCTCTAGTCGCTAATCTTATTCTATTCGGTTACAAAAGCGATGATATAATATAGTGATAGTGTCTTTTAATAAAATCAAAAATGCTGGCATCAAAGGATTCCCATAATTACACCGGCCAGTACAAATAGAAAATATAGAAGAAAATATGGCTACGTCAGCCAGAAAGAAACGAAAGGAAAGAAAAAAGCCCATGAATAGAATAATACTCCATTGATGCACTCTTTAATACTTTAGGTACGGGGATCACGCGAGCCCCCGATATTAACATCTCAACTAGGCGGCTTCATCAATTCGCGTTTCTAAACCCCTCCACTCATATCTCCTCTCCCATTCCCACTTTCACTTGTCGGCAATCCCATTGAAACACCCGCCGTCGGTTTTCCGATACCCAATACAATACCCCCTGGACCAATAAGACCTCGACTACTTGTCGGTGACATACTTACTTCTCCTAAAGACGAAGAGGAAAATGTACTTGACACACTATTAGATCTTTTTTTGTCTCCACGGGGGATTCTGGTTGATGAATAAAGCCCATCTATCTCATGTTGCATTGAGTGGTCTGCGATTTTCAAAGTTGGGGAACCTGATGAGCTGGGGCGAGACGGGTTTGAATCGAAATGGAGAATATTGCTCCTGGTATCCGTATGCTCATCTTCAGAATAAGAGGGTAAGCTGTAGGTCTTGTGGTGGGCAGTAAGGCACCTACCCCTTAAGCTTGCCGATCCATTGGCTTTTTTCCCTCCCCCGTTTGAAGAATACAGTTCGAGGGCCCCCAGAACGTGTGGGAATACAAGCTTATCCACATCCCGCGCCCAAAGAAAGTCAAGATGCTCATAGTGCTCAATTTCTTTTGCAACAGTGTGCCCGGGGAGCTCCTTTAGCATAACCTTGATATCAACCAAACTATCACTTCCTCCATAAACAAGGACGATAGGCGTGGTGATGTTTCTGGTAGGAAATTTTGCAACCTTATAGAAATTCTTTCCTGAAAACGCCATTACAGGAGACTGGATATCATCGTCGTACATTTGGAAAGACTGGTTACGTATGATCTGGAACCAGTGTACCACAGTTTTAACCGATGCGTAAGAATATAGTTTAGAGTATGCCGCAATCTTTTGATCAAGAGAGATGTTATTTCCACGCCAATTGAATAGGAATATCAGGAAAAAATCAATCACTCGGACAAAGATCGGGGGATCTGTGGGGGGTTTGTTAGCTTATGTATACGTTGGAAGCATGGGCGGCGGCTCACAGAGAATGCTTTGCCAGAATGTCGTTGAGGGGAGAATGCTTTTGCGGCCAAAGAAAAGGAACATTATATTGGGGCTTGTCTTCATCAATGCGTCCACAATAGGGTTATGCAAGCCTGCGGGACTCATAGCAGGAGCTAGCGCAATAAACACATCCACTTTTTTGTTCAATGCTGGGTGGATACTTAGTGTTGCAAATGCCTGTGCTGTTCCCTGCGAGAATCCGACGTAACTTAGGCTTTTTTGTTTTGTAGTCTCGAGAATGTAATTTATGGAGTCAGGAATATCATGAAACGCAAACTCATCCATGCTGAAATTCCAAAATTTGGTTGAGGTAGAAGGGTGATGAATGGATTTCTTTGAATATTTGTTGCCTCGGTTATTTCCACACTATGAATACTAAGGTCAGGCACAATACTTTTCAAGTTGGATTGATCCAGGCAGCTGGTATTTACCCAAACATCAAAGCCCTTCTCAGCAAGCACAAACGGCAGACACTTTTCCTTCTCCAAAGAAGCCACCCACACCTCACTATTCATCAATAACCCTATTTATTTCCCCAAAAAAATCAGTATGTCACTTGCTAGGCCCCAGAGACGATCCGACTTACCATGATGCAAATAAACGACCTTCTTTCCCCCGTTTCCCTCCTTCCCGCGGTTTCTATTCCGCTCTTCTGCTGTTGATTTTTTTACGAGTCTATGCAAGCCCAACAAGTAACCATCTCCTGTTTGAACGATGTGTTCTTCTATCCTCCAATTGCCTTGATCCCAAATCTCGCATAATTCTATGAACCCATCTGCCTCTCGAACCCGAGCGACTATATCTTTTTCCACTTTTGTACGAGAGACGGTTGTGTATCGGGTTGATGAGAATGAATTAAATAGGGATCGTGATTTCGCATAAAAGAAGTTTATTAGAGGCGATGCTGGTGATAGCGTTTGAGTCAGTGTCAACTGTAAACGTGGGCAATTGAAGCTCGGGTTTGAAGGTTTCTCACGGAGGGCTAAGGTAATGACTCGTATTACTTTCTCAAATATGAGGAATAGAAAAGAAAAGACTAGGGCGACGTACTCCAGCCTAAGATTTCATGAAGAGGACATTAGTATTACACAGCTCTAAAATTCAAGGGCATTGAGTGTGCGACTCGCACAAGCAGGTCGTCGGGGAAGTAAAGCTTTCAGATAACCACACAAAGACGGGAATAGTTACAAATGGAGCCGGCCGAAAATCGGCATAGGCATTATTCTCTTCTCTTAAACTTAATAACCTCGAAACGAACGTGGTATAGCAGCTTAGATCTAGGAGGTAGAAAAGAAGGGTTCGAAGAAGCTGCGACACTAGGATAACCCCTGATTAGCTTTGATCGGAAAGGGGTCGACTTGAACATTAACATCTACTTGAGAACTCACCTAATACAGATTACCGGTATGTTTTAGCTCGCGTGTTTAAGTTCTCTTGACCTTACTTAAACATCAATAAAGCAGATCGTGCAGACTGTCGAGGATGCGGATAAATAGCTGTTCGACCTATAGATTCTGTGTGTAGTTCCACGCGTGTCTATCTTGGATTGTGGTTAATAAGAGTGGGATCCCAAGCTGATGATAATTGCGCTGTATCCTGTTTGCAAAAACTTGGAACTCCAGATTTGCGTGATATATCGTGAGGCGTTGATTCAAAAGCTCGCACTTGTCATCAGCCGTTGAGCTGCATGCAAGGATGGGTGCATTCCAGGTTGGCCAAAAGGGGTGTTAAGGGATTGACTTCATCCGGCAATAAAATACGCAAACTGGCAGCGTTAACAGGAAACAAAATTAACGGACACCGTACATACATCTTCGTTCGTACTAGTACAGTCGTTCACCTTATGACGGCAGATCTTGGCGTCCCAAACTCAACTGCTATTCCTGGCCGCAGACAGGATCCGCCTTCACTCATGAGTCTATGCTAACAAAACCCCAACCCTAGCCAATCATTCAACTCTCCAGAAAACGATATGTATTTCAGTTGTACTATTTAGTATAAACGGTTATATACGGTGCTGATACCGTACTTATATTAATAGATTTGGAATACGGTGTTGACGAATCCCACTGCAATTTCACTAATCTTTCCGGCATTAGAGCGTATTTGACAACCGCCGATTCCGATAATCGACAGCTCGCCGGCTGCAATAGCGATTTGCCGAACCGTCAACCTTGATTAATGAGGGTATCGGCACAGGGTACCGGAACTCTATCAATGCGCAAAGGGCCTTATATGTCTCGATCTCGTCACCACTAATAATGGTCGAGATCTGCTAAATGATTTAAGTATAATGTCAATTTTGCGACCTGCAACTGTCAAAGCCGAACTGACAATTGTCGAAATCGACAGTTGTCAAATGCGCTCTATTAGAGCGTATCTACTAAGTGGCATTTTTTACAATTGACACTTCGAAATTTACGCAAAATTGACACTTCCACTTCATAGGGATATGAAATGCGCAAGCCACAAGGGAATTTAGTATCCTTTAGAGGTATTTCGCAGCCTGGCAAGCGACCCACCCAAAATTGACACTTGTAGATGCCACTTTAGAGAGTAGCGAAGTTTCAATGGTCTAGTCAGAATTGACGGTTAGTAAATACGCTGTATTTTAATTTTGCTGGTATGACATTACAACATGTGTATGTACATACCCTAACCCTACATGTAGCTAATCAATACCTGCCATTAATATTATATAGAAGAGATCAACCTACATGTAGTTGTCATTCTGATAGGTGGCTTACATTGTATATCAGTCTGAGAAGAGCGAGGATTTTCCACTTCTCATAATCAATACAAGTACTGCATGTAGTTATTTGATACACCACATCTTCTTGCAACATGTCTCAGGAGTGATCGCTGTGCATATATTAAGTGCAGCAGAGATGGAGCACACGTGCACCTGGTAGAGTAGAGTATGTTGTTAGATGCTGCCAAGTACATGAGACATGGTAACATCAGGTCCTCGCACGCAAGCCGCAGAATCGAGATTCGACACTCGACAAAGTTGGCAGCTATAAGAATTTAAGGGATAAGCATGATGGCTATTGTCTTTCCCTTGGGTATCAGAAATAAAACACATACAGCATGCGCGTATTCAAGGCCCTGACTGGGTCTAAACGTCACTACGTGTATTCTAAATATCTATACACGGCCGATATAATAATATATGTCGAAGAATACATGCAAGACTGATCATACGTATCTTGGGTAAGTCCGCATTCTAGTTTTAAAAAACCTAGCTTCACTTGTGAATTATGGCAATGTGAATGTAGAGACTTCTTAAGATCTTATCACTTTTATTAGAGAATTGAACAGATTGAAATTCGTAAGTTGAAATTGATGTTGAAACCTATCCGTACTCCCAAGTCGTCGAATGATATTGCGACTACAGTATTAATTGGTTACCACAATAAACCGGATTATTGATCGATTATCGGCTTTGAATTTTAGGGTAATCTATGGTGTAATCCAACTTTCCAATACTACGCCAAGAAAATAGTCGCACATACCATGTATACGTGTATCTCTGAGCATATTCATTAGGTATTCATAGATTATGAGCATTGGGTACATGTCTTATTGGTGTTGTTGTTAGGATAAACCAATCTGTGCAATATAATCCTAAGAAATACATGCAATGATATTTGTGGTTGTCCGATCAGGCGCCAAATAATCCCTTCTATCCTAGTCCAACCGTCTAGTCCAGTTCTTGGCGCCGTCATCCCACTTTCCGTCTTCTACGAACGCAACACTTTGATTTGGTTACGAAAAGTTCACCGAAATGCCGTCCTCATGCAAAGACATCCGTAAGGTCCCTTCTCGGTACTCAAACATAATATGTAGTGATTCGAAAAATATACTCACGACTTCTGCCATCAACAGGAGCAGCGCTAGCAGAATGTCTCCAGAACTCCGATTGCGTTATGGTTCAGCGCAATAAACCCAGTGATTGCATTCGCCCACCACTGTCGGAGACACTACCAACCCAATGCCAGCAGTTAAAGAGAAGCTATGGCCAGTGCAAGTGCGTTTGAGCTGCCCAAGCGTCCCTCTATCCAATAGCAACATTTCACTATTGCCGGTATAGTCGTTACAGAATTCGGATTGGGTACTGATCTTTGTCGTGATGTGTAGGAGAGGAATGGTCGATATGAGGAAACGGTTCCGTGGTAATGCGCCGATTGGGTCAAGCAAAGAGGTCGAAGGGAGTGGAAGGGCGCCACAGCTGTACGGAGGCAGGCCTATGTATCCTGAGCAGGGGGTAGGGGGTGAGGGGGATTCCGGCGAAGAGAAAAAGGAATAAATAGGGAGAGATACATGTAATTTCATTAACACTTACCTTGAGTTCACCACTGTCTTTTACAACCTCAGCTTTAGCTTACCACTATACACACAATTTTTAGGATTGTACTGGTTGTTTATTTCCGTCAATCTAAGGCTCCAGTCAGGTTCTGTAACTGCATATGATGGCGATACTAGATGAACACTGTTACGGTCTGTGGATCTGATGCGTACCCCACGCGGCTATGGGGCACCTGATGTGTGACTCAACGAGACTAAAAGGAAAACAGGCATGTATATGTTATGATGTAGTGAGTCGTGTTCTATGTCCCATCTTTTACGCGTATGTACCTACATGTATTTACACGTAGAAATAAGGTTCACTAAGCATATAAATGGCCCATAAGCGGCTCGGGTCCATGCCAACTAGAGTGATCTGCAGTTCACCCATATTCTGATAAGCAAGCGAGATGGGTGGCGCATGGTAAATCGGGCTGGGCTGCCCTGAACACGAACGCTTGAACACATGCTTATAAAGAGTACATGTATGTACCGGGCGTTGAGGGTAGATACGAAGAGCCTGATAGGGGATCTTGCTGTGAAATAGGTGTGTTTATCTTATCAGATTCTCGGTATTTATGGTTGACCCCCCGGTACATGAATGTACCGTACTTCCACTTATGTCCAAACAATATCAATATACAATATACATGTATGTATTCGGGACAGTTGACTCTAGTCCCAACTGCTGACGGTTACATGTAGACACAGAGAATTCTTACGGACGGAAAGCCATTATATTATACATGTATACATGTATGTACATGTATGTAGTCGATGTAGTACGTACTATCAAGCACAATATACAATAATATTATTTTACGGCTTGGTGCTGGACGAGCAGGCATTGTGTAACCTATAACAAGATGCACAACCTATAATACGATGGACTACATTACGCCTCCGAGTCCCACATCAATACTGATGCCTGCATGTCACCAACACGATCCTTAAGTTCCACGACTGTGCCCTTTATAATATTGATCAATCTTTCAAGATAAAACTTTCACGAATCGCGCTTCCTGTTGAATATGCCCCTGAACTACGAAAATTAGTTATATGTGACAGGGTTATGGTAGGTGTGTGTTACGTAGCCAGATGACAGATTCGATATACAGTACTAATAAATCTACCAACAGATTTCGTCAATATATCGGATTAAAGGAGCTTGAAGGACGAGTCCATCAATTTTTATAATCCCCAAAACCAGTCCGCGCAGCCATCTAATCTTCCCACTTATAGCCATCCGTTAAGTAAACAGTTAGCTTACTTTAGAGCTCGAGCTCGGGGTGTATCAAGAATCCGCAGTCCGACAGGCACTTATGATCATATCAGTACTGCTGCTACTATTAATTTGACCTGGCACTAGCTAAAACTAAACCTAAACCTTTCCCTGCTCTTTCTCCCGCCCTTCTAATTAACTTACTGGACTAGGTCCCTCGCGCAGCCTTCGTTTTCTCTCTCCTTCCCCTCACCTTTCCTTTTCCCACTCCTCCTCCTACACCTCCCATCCTACACCTCCCATCCTACACCCCCCATCCTACACCTCCCATCCTACACCTCCCATCCTCTCTCCTCCCCCCCCCCCCTTCCCCTCGCTTTCCCATCATTTCTCTCGTCGCATCCACCTCTTTCATTGTAACTCTTCACCAAATTCTTTTTCCATCTATTTCTTGACAGATATAATAACTATATAACTATCCTGTCTGAGTATCCTAAACTCATTTGAATTCAACATACACATCGCTGCGCTTACCTAAGTCAATCCCATCATGATGGAGTCCGTTAGAGGTATGTATGGTGAAGCATCTTTCGAATCCGGGCACGATCGATTTTATCAATTTTTTTATCCTCTCATGTATTATTATACCGGGGCCCGCGATTCATCCACTTATTCTTTCAATTCTTGGGTATATCCTAATAGAGTTTTCTATTGGTCCGCTCTTTCATCTGAGGATTTGATTGATCTACATCATCAAACCCAGCATTGATAGATTAGCTAACTTATTTCCATCAAATTAGGTCCCCCAGAGGATGAGATGCAAGATAGTATAACACTTTCGGCTGCTCCTCAGTCGAAATCATGTGTAGAGGATGCTCTTGACAATCCTGCTCGCGCTTTTCTTGAAGATGAAGTTCCTGCCTCACCTACCTATTCGGTTTCGTCGATCAGTACACTCTCTTCATTATCAGACTTTGACTTAGACTCGGTCTCAGAGGCTCTACCGCCGCCTTCAGAAATCAAGTCTGAAATTGCTGATAATAGAGATGATGTTCTTGAAAATATGGGGAATGCCATTCGCGCAGCCAACTTACCTCCTAAAAACACTGTTCCCCCACAAAATATCTATCAGAAGCCTCGAGTCCGAGGGGTTGACGTTTGTGCTGACGTAGATACGGTTGAAGCATTTCGGGTTGCTAGAGCGATTGCTGCTACCGAAGATAGCGCTTCTAGTACCACCGGGTCGTGGCAGCTTCGGTCATCAAGTAAATACAACAGTGAAAAAAAGACATCACTCAACTCCTATACCAGAGACAACACAGAAACCTCTAGGAAAAAACGTAGGCTCAGTTTTAATACTGGCAGTGGTGTCAATACGCAATCGGTGGCTTCACCAGCTGCAATCAAACAGGATTATGAACATATTCAAAATAATGATTACAAACTCTCTACAACATTATATTCATCTCCAAGCAAAAGGCATACAATGAAAAGGAAAGTGGAGACACATGACCCTGTCCAGAAGCCGGGTCACACAATATCACTCGAAAGCCCTGCTCCACGAAAAAAGCGTGGGGGGAAGAGACCGCCTTGGTGGGCTTGGGTCGAGATGGAAGACGAGGAAACTCTAGAATCAAAAATACAAGAGGAAGGTCTATCAAACGAACCAGTCAAACGTCAGACGTCTTTGCCCCCTGGGTACCATATTCAACAGTTCTCGTTCCGGGCTGGTTATCTCTCCAATTCTGATAAAGACTTGATTCGTCAATCCAGAGCTCTGTCTGAAGGGGCTGATAGACCGCGGGATCCTAAGCCTATTGTCCCAACGATTATCAGAAAAAACGGAGTTTTAGCCAGTGCTACAATAACTTCGGGGAGGCTACGGCCCCGTAAAGAACCGGCCGTCTCGAGCTCCTATAAACCTCGGAAGCCGGCCTCCTATAGACCTCGGAACCCAGCCTCCGATTTTACTGTTCCAGATAGTAGACTTATCGACAATGGATCTGAAAACAGTACTACGAGTTCTGCTAGGGCCCGGCCACTAACAGGTGAGCGTGGTCTTAATACACTTGCTGGATTTCAGAACGAAAAGACTGACAATAGAGTAGACATCACGAATAGACTCCATATTGAACCCGATGCCGGTGGCGAAACAGCAGCTAAAGTCACTACATACCTAGACCATAGCTCAGGAATATTAGCCCCAAAAAGACGAAGATTAAGCTCTAGCGCCAAAAGTGTTCAACATTATGGAGAACAGGTTGACATACCACCAACTACTGTTATTAGCAACGCCGAGCGCTTTGGGAGTGGTGTTTTTACGGTGGTCAACGGCAAATGGATGGTGCCCAAGATTTGTCATAAGTGAGATTTTCTTCTCTCAATATTTTTATGGTTACTTTTTCTAAACATCATATTTTTAGATGCTTGAAAGCACGGCAATTCTGTGACAGAAGAACGCCTTGTGATAGGTGTAGCAAGGGGGGTGTAGAATGCACCCGAGATGAAGGACTCATTTCAGCAAAAATCGATAAGCTCAAGGATGAATTTCACCAGTTCTCACCTACGCCTGAGAGGAAACGAGTACGGAAAGCATGGAAGCCACCAAATCACGTCCCCCAGCTTTCGAACGAAACCCAGAATCCAATAGCACCAAAAGTAAAAAAGACCCGGGTTAAAAGGGAGGTGATGAATAGGCCCCATGTTGAGCATTCCAGCCAGGAAATGTCAATGATTCTACACGACCCCCAGGCAGATAAGCCTTCTGGTATCAGAAGACCGGAAATCTGGTGCGAGGTAAGATTGTTCCTTTATTTTTTATTTTTATTTCTTCACCCAAACTCGTACTAGACCTTGAGTACACTGCTAATCAGTGCACTCTATTTTATAGTCTCGCCAAGAGCTTTGTGAGAGCTTGACATACTTTCGCAGTTATCAAGGTGGTTGTTATGGACGTGATGGCCTTGTTCTAGGATCCCTCCTTGAT
The DNA here is from genome assembly GCA_024713855.1 of Morchella sp. 2016-41. NCBI lineage: Eukaryota > Fungi > Ascomycota > Pezizomycetes > Pezizales > Morchellaceae > Morchella > Morchella sp. 2016-41. The sequence goes on from JAMGZD010000005.1 coordinate 1,024,123, forward strand.
GGTTTCCCTTCACCAAGAGACTTTGTTGATGGCAAAGTTGTTATCACCCATACGTTCGTAGATTCTTCCCTTATATTATCTATCGTACTCAGTTATTAACACTAAAACCACAGCGGTGGTAAGTCTGGCAATGATGAGGATGGGCATCGCAGGCTCCTTGCAAACCAGACAAAAGATGATAAGACAATTAAATACCTTCTTAAGAATATCGCAGACAAGTCGCCAATAGTCCTAATAATGGGTTAGTTACTCTCTGATACCCGTAACTCGAACTTGTACTCATTTTTTTAATGTTTAGGCAAAAACTGCGCAATTTCGCCTTCGAAAATTCCACATACATATTGTGTCATGGCTTGGTTCAAAGTCACTGTTGGATGGGCTGAAAAGGATCCGGCGACTGGATTAACCAGATGGAAATTTCGTTTCGAAAAGCTTGATACAACAGAGGATGGCTGGTGGGCTGGAGAGACATCAGTTGAAAGTGAACATCCTGAGGAAGTGGTGATGGGCACTTGTCGCACTTGTAAGACCGAGAGCCCGCATATCTACAAAGAGGGATGGATGTGCCTCGATCAGGAATGTTCCCAATTCTGGCAGGTACGTACTCCACGTACTTCATCCTAGAAATTTATGGATACTGATTGTATTTAAATAGCTTGGTGGCAAGGATGCACCTGTAGAGCTCGGGTACACTCACAATTTCCTATCATGCCGAACTCCATGGCCCCTGGAATGTTCAATACCCCCTAGCGAGTTAGCGCCAACTCTCGATGAAAATCGTGATATTTTCTATAACGGAGAAGATGTCTCACGTATCTACTGGAAAGGTATGTGGTGCCATAAATGCGGTCGTCTAAACTGTAGAGAATTATGGGCCGGTTGGAAATGCTTATCATGTGGCTATACTGTTAATCCACCCCGCACAATTTTTACCGCTGCTAGTTTAGCAAATCCGCATCGTTCAATCTTTACAGGGCCTGCCGTACCTACAAACACTTGTCATGAAGATGTTGCGTACAGACGGTTCATTATGGACGGTATGACAGTGATGCAGTATATGTTTGGAGATTGTGGTACCGTGACACATATTTTAGCAAATAAGTACACGAATGCGCGCCCCAAGGGCGCTGACTGGCTATTGGAACATTACCAGTCCGTTGAAATGCCATTTAAGCGTTTTCCCTTACAGAATCATAAATGTAAGTTGGGTCAATCACTACACCTGTGGAAAACAGAATCTATACTGACACTTAAATATTTAGCCAGGGGAACATTATTAACTCAACAATTTTCGTTCAATTGTGTAGGTCTTAATACTATTTACCGTTGGTTATCTAATACTGATGATACCCTAGGGTGCTCCATATAAGTTCATTGCAAAAGTTGACAGCACCCCGTTCGACAAGTCTCCACCAGTCGTATCTCAAGCGCTAAGTCTTGTCACTGAACGTGCAAGGCTCGCTCATGCCAATGCAGAATTCAATGAAATTCTTAGTGTTGGTTACTTCGAAGGCCAGAAGATGGACGTGAGTTTCATCCTTAGACCTTTCAAGCCTACAGCAACACCCCCTCACACTGCATAAAAATTTAGTATCATGATGATGGTGAGGCTGGCCTTGGGGAAACTGTCGCCTCTGTCTCCCTAGGCGCGCCAGCTCGTATGAGATTTCGATTGAAGAAAAAACATGTCAAGGATAGCCATCTTTGGACGACTAAACCTCCTGCCTTACAACAGCATGATAATTTAAATATGGATGACGAAGACGAAGATGAGGAGAACGAGGACTTACCTGATCTTCAACGGAAATCTTCAGCCCGGGTCTCAAAAGATACTAGAGTCAAGCTTGACTTGTGCCTAAATCATGGAGATGTGATGGTGATGAGTGGCCCCGGAATTCAGAAATACTGGGAGGTGCGTTAAATCGCTTAAGCCCCCTACCCCTCGTTCTTACATCATGCTGAACAATTTTATTCTGCAATAGCACTCTGTAATTCCTCTGGGGAAATTTAGGATAGCAGCCACCGCCCGTTTTATCCACCCGAATCACGCAGGTGTCCGTGATCAGCTAGTGGATATGAACGCTACTACGGCCATCACTAAGAACGCCGACTCAGACTCTATCCCATTGCAGCCACAGCCCTATGGCGAAATTCAACAGATTCTAGTACCAAAGGAATATACGCATGAACATACCTGCGGTGAAGACAATATAGCTGGTATTGCAAATAATGCCCTGGATGAAACTTTATTGTACCCAAAACTCCCAGAATCCCAGGGTATTCAGCAGGCGCTTGTGCCGTATGGTACTGTTACAGCAGCAGCCATCAACCCAAACACCTTTCATGAGAAAACTCAAAAATTTCCAAGATTTCCTACCTCGGATATCTTTCACCCCGCAGATGTTCCGATACAAACGGCCAATAACAGCTTCTTTACGTCGTCCACTGCATCGCCCTCTAATGGCATACGGCTCCTGGAACTTGCAGAGTTTTACAAGTCTCGCAAGTTACCTGAACTGCCAAAAAATATGCCCACCCAGTTCTAAACAGATACTAGCCAACAATTCCTTGACGTGAGCTTAGGGTCTTTGGATGTTCTTTTGATCACGGCTTTTTCTATCTCTTAATTGTGCAGGTATTATTTTTTTTCCTAAAGCTATTTGTGGGATTAATGTCAATGTTTTCCTTCCCTTTAACTTTCACTCCCGTCAATATTCAACCACGAATGTTATGCCGTCATATACCAATAACCTTTCCGAATTTGTAATAGGCCTATGGGGCTGAAGAGACTGATAAAACCGTGTACATCTCTCAAATAATTCTATGACCATAGACGCGCGCACATCATGTGAAAATAAAAAAAGACTACAGAGTGGTTCAAAGATGTCCCTTCGTTAAAATTTTATGATACATGAAGAACTAGTCTATACAGGCGTTATCCCTCACGTTTTTATTAGTCATATATGGACGTGTTACTAACCGCCACGATTTGGTATGCTTATAAACAAGTGTGTAGCATTATTATCCGTGATACTCAGCACCTATGCCTAGGCCCCCACACTTTAAACTGGAAATCTTTCTGGGCGGCAATATAGGAGTGTGCTAGCGCCCAGAACCCAGGTACTCGATTTCTGCAACGCCTCTGCCACCCAAAATTACGACCCTTCGTAAGACAGAAATAAGAATAAACAGAAAATAGACTTTGTACTCTATAACTAAACACTACGACTGCACTAAGGAGAACCGTGGCGATCCCCAGCGTCACGTGTCTAGAGCTGGCATAAAAATGTACATTGAAGAGACATTTTGGATATGTGACGTTCTAGGCACGCAGTAAGGTTACGGTGTCGAACAGTAAAGGTGTCAAGAGGAATGGGTGCCCGGCCTTCCCCAGCTCCTATGAGATACATGTAGCTTGTATTAGCTTTGGGTATCGACATCAATTGAAAAACTTAAGGATTTTCCTATTTACAGCAATGAATTACCAATCAATCAGTTTTATTTCAATGAAAACGTACCAATTGCCATAGACTATGGTCTGCGTGCAATTAATGAATTAAAAAAAGAAAATGACAACGTACCACTGTTTTACCGAGTGATACTTTGTGAATGTCAGCCGGACCTTGAGTTATTTGCTGATAGCTTTGAGCTTCATGATAAGGTAAATTCAGAGGTTTAGTGTGTACTAATCAAATCGCTAGAATTTTATTATGGGATGGTGGAGCGAGGTACCACCTGAGATTGTTGTATGTCATGGAATATCGTTCGGATTACCGTATCAGTCATTAATTTGTACGTGTCTTATGGATTCCATTCCTTTTTCAAGTAGATTAAAGGTGCCATATGATATCCCTATTTTCTCTTGGCTTATTTGGAATATGCCGTTATCGCAAAATTTAGATTCTCGCCGACCACGGTTTTTATCTAACTCTGAGAATCGTAGAATTAAGCCCAGCCGCAGACAGATGCTAGGAAGGGGATTAATATACTAGTACGAATATGTACATATTATGAGGAGGCAGGACATCATCACCATTACCGGGAGCGTCATAACCACCAATCCTTCTATTAGGCACCGTGCGATATTATCAGTTTCTGTCTTACTGCTTTCTCTACTTTTCCCGTTCGACTCAATGTGCAACATGTTTCCAGTTGCAAGTAAACCCCCTTTTTTTTCTAACTACTCGTAGCTATATCATGACAGCTACTAATTGAGGCAGGTCCCCCACTTACAGTAGAAAATCCCCACCCCCAGCTCCTCATATCAAGGGTAAATGACGTGACCTTTGTCCTATATCTCATGGCCAGTCAGATATTTAGGCCGGACGCATTGGGGGCCATTAACAGTCTTACTTCCTTGTCATTATGAGTGACATCCTGGAAGAAAGAAAGGTGACGCCCATTCAAAGATAAACTAGGAACGGTAAGTAAAGTAGTAGTATTCTAAACATCTACCAGCAGCCAGGCCAAAAAACCCACCACAGCCAACCAGTCACCTCTTGGCACGGCGAAGCTTAAACCTCGTCGTCCAGAAGAAAACTTTACGCTTGGGGCAACTCAATGGCTTCCAGCTGGACCACGTTTCCCAGCCCGCGGTCAAAGCGACACAGTTGGTTGTGTCGGTTGAGTTGAGTTGAGTTCGGTTCAGTTCTGCTGGTTTAAGGGCGGCTATCCTAGCGACAGAGTTACGTATGCACGTGCGTGCGTGCGAGAAGCCCTCCGCATTGATGCTTCTCTTTCTTCTTCTCGGAGAATAAAATAAGACCCGAGGAGGTCAGTACGTGTGCCAATGTCAAACTGGTGGAAATCAACCCCCAATTCAGATAAAGTTTGTGTTCCCCCCATCGCTCCAATCCTCACACATCCCGGGAAATCGTTGTCAATACTTTACAAACACTTCCGATCGCGGGCTTCTGTGGTGATTCTGCAGGTACTAGGACGAACCGGAGATTAGTCGGAGAAAGGTCACCACAAAGTGTATTGCTGGGGGAGGAGGCCGGGGCGCCGAGAAATATATCATATTGACTCTCATCTCGAACATTACCAACATCAACGAATCATCGGATGAACTTACCGGTCTGCACACATTGACCCTCATTGCAAATATGTACATGCATGTACCAATACCTGCCACCCCACCCTTGACTCACGTCACAGCCACTCACTCGTCTTTTGCCCCCCCCAAACCACGCCCACCAAGACTCTCTCCCCGCCCATGGGTATTCCAAATATCTGGGGAGGTGAGTTTGCCCCAGTCATTGAATTATAATCGGAGGCGGCGGGGTGAGAGTTGAAAGGTCGGTCGGGTATTTTACCGTAACATATGCACGCCACCGGTGTTTCTACCGTACCGCAGTACCGTAAAAACACGATAGGTGAGCCCGGGCTTAAAATCAAAAATACAGGGTGAATAATGGTGGAGAAACATAACGCAACCAATCAGAGAGCTCGGACTCGATAGATGAGCCCAGGCTCACATATCGAGTTTTTACGGTATGTGTGGTGGTGTGGATATACCCGATCGAACCAGCGCAGCGTGATCTCCTTGAGCGATCGATGGGAATGAAAGTGACAGTTCAGAGCTGCTGTTGATCTTCTTCCCCCTACCTTTTACCCTTTAAAAACTGATTATAGTAGTGAGTTTATGTCTGGCAGCTGAGGATCGTGGGATAGGCAGCAACATCATGAGCATCTGGATATTCAAACAGATTTTATTTTCTTCCTCTATCATAATTCCTAAACTCAAGAGTCTGGGGTAAAGTAAGCCATTCATACTTACTCCACATCCGAAAAGAAATCACATTTGGTTTCAGGCCATCACAAATTCTAAAGTTGTTTGCCACCCGCTGGGCTGAGCTGGCTAGCTGAACCGCAAGAGTCCAGCAGACGACAGACATACGCACGTCCGCATAACGGCGAACGCACTACTTTGCCCTTCTCTCACCTCCTTTGACCTCACGGATGAGGAGCTGGCCAAAGATTCATTATGCAGGCCTCGCATCTAAACCCCGGTTGAACTTACCGGCACGGCGGGGCGGGGCGGATGTCACGACAAGCCCGAGCACGGCCGAAAGCGAGTGATAATCCATGCATATGTCTGTCCACCTTTGGCACATGAGTTACAAACGGGCAACACCTCCCGAAACAGTCTGTGAAAGGCAGGGTGGCCGACATAATTAGTTCACCCGCGGATAACGATGAGATCGATTGATTGATTTGAAATCCTTACTGATAGACACTGGACCAACTGGGGCCGTTGCTTTTTCCCATGGAGGAACTGAGTCAAATAGAAGGCAGATTAATAATTGATGGGCCATGGTAGGGACTAGAGGAGAAGATCTGTCCGGGCTAGCAAACCTCTCTCTCAGATGGGACCGCCGGTATCAGCAATTATTTCCATTATTGCTGAGCAGGAGCTCGGACATCAGGTGCGTGCTTTCTAAGACGCATGTCTAGATCCTTTATCTAACTGATTGTCGAAATTTGGGCAAGGGTGTTTCTAGTCATGTATCTCTCTGTTTCCCAGCTGCGCCCCCGCGCGCACGTATGTACCAAACTACAAGCTACAATAATCAACAGCTCTTCCACGTGCCATACCGTCCCTCCCGTAACCCTTGCGTCGGGGCGGGTAAGCCTCCCCCTCAAAAAAGAAACAATCCTTCTAGATTCCCGTCAAACATACATACATACATACATACATACATACCCGGCGTACGGGTAAGGGCAGGGTAGGGTTACAAATAAGATAGCAAGGGAAACAACAGCAAAATGTGTTTCGTGTTGTTTATTCTATCAGTCCCGGAGATCTGTTTCCGACCCCCAAGAGATCGAAGCTTTCATTAACCACCCCCGGCAAAAACCATAAATAACTACGATCTAGGACGTCGATGGAGGGGAGGTGTGTGCATGCACGTTAATTCTCCCAGTGCAGACAGCATCATCAACCTCACCACCACCACCCCCCAATTCTACCTGCCTTAACCGTGAGTTGCGGTGCTTGTGTGATTGTGTGATTGTGAGCGAGCGAGCGAGTTTTTGGGTACTTTAGGTACATGCGTATGTAGGTAATCAATCTGAAATATGTACAGTACTATACTGATTGACTCGAACTCAAGCAGTAGTGCAGCTGGTTGACGTGAGACCTGGAAAATTTGTGATTGCCATGTTAGCCATATCTATTTCGATGTAGCCGCGCTCGCCGTATGTACTCTGCTTCTGCTGCTGTACGTGCGCAGGTGGACAGGGCAGGAGGACATGGCAGGGCAGGGCAGGTTCGTGATACGTGGGGGCTCAGTAATCCGAAAACTGTCTTTCTGCTATCTTTAGTAGTTGGACCGACAGTTCAATCAATCTGCCCTACGCAACATACCCACTCCGACCGACCGGGCCGACCTCACTACCTGGATGGGAAACTCTAGTTGGCTTAGATCCCCACCAAACTCACTTCACTCTGACACTGCTTTGCGAAAATCGAGACACCAAAAAAAAAAAAAAAAAACTTGTACGACATGGACTGGGGAAGTTTATGGATAGTTACATGGCCATGCGTAGACAGACCGTTTGACGCCGGCGAGCATGCAGTGGAATCGGACAGATGCCTCTGGATCGGACGTTGCCCGCTCGGATATCGTCGAGATTGTTCGCCCTTTTTTCTCTTCCTCCCTGGGTTGAGAGGTTGAGCTGGCCTATTTCGTAGAGCTAGCTAGCTGGGTATGTATGTTATCTTTGTGCTGCACTCCATGTAGCTAGCTAGCTAGGGGAGAGTACTCTGAGGTACATTATCTTCGAGCAAGGAGCCCGAAGAGCGGAGGTAGATAAGGAGAAGAGAAAATTTCAAGAGATTAACAATGCGAAGATCCGATCTCGCTTGTTTCCGCCCCGATACGGCATCCTCCTTCTCCATGTCCCCTCCCTCCCCCCCCCCCCATGTCTCCCATATGCGAGGGAGACATACGGGTACCTCACGCGCGCATCGGGCGATATAGCAGTGTCCCGATATGTGTTTGAAACCACCCTTCCCCCTGCCTTGCCAGCGTTGGGTCCGAACAGAGCAGAACAGGATAGAACGAAAAGAAAAGAAAAATTGGAGAGTGTTTAATTACGATGACCGGATGGGTATGCAACTTTATCTGCGCTGCGCTGTGCGGGAGGGCCGACCGGATTGCACTTCCGGCTGGCGGAGGGTCTCGGGCCTGGTACTGCTGTGTCGATGGGGATCGGACCGGCGAGAGAGGGGGGGTGAGGGTGGAGGGTATTTAGCGGGTTTTGTTTCAATTTCGATTTTTGGGGTGATGCGATGGGGGAGATGGCGAGTGGGGACGGGGGATGGGAGTGATGGGGATGAGTGCGGGTAGGGTAGTTAGTATAGTGGTGGCAGATGGATGGATGGCCAGGGAAGAGAGAGCTAGAGAGAGAGGGTGGATGATAGTTGGTGATTCGGCGCTGAGACGATCGAGGCATCGAGTGATATCGCGATATTGTAGATGGGTCACAGCTAGATGTCCTCTACTAGCTACTACCCACTCACCACATAGCTCTCCGTACTCTAAATCCCCCCAGACCTTCCAGCTAGCTATAAGCTAGCTCGCACAGAAGCAGTGCACCGCCAGACCAAACAGAACAAGTACCGGCGAGCCCAAACATCGGTCTCCACATTCTGCTTCTGTTTTTGGTTTGTTTCTTTCTTTTTATCTCCATTTCATAGTTGATAGCTCATCTCCCCTCTGCGCACAAGGCGGCCCAGATCCAGATCCGCGCGCCGCGAAATCAGTGAGGCAATATCTGTGTCGTGTGCGATCAGACATTACACAAAGCCATGTTTCACAATCTTTTTCTTTTTCGTCATTTTTATCATGTTCTGGTTCGTTCATTATTTTTTTTTTCTCTCGGGATGCCACGAGGGATAGGCAAGGAAAGCAAGCAATCAGAAGGAAACGGATAGAGTAGAGAGAATAGGAAGGATCTACACAACCCAAAATGCACATTCACGTAGGAAGCATCGTCAGCATTATGATTTTACAGCTCACAAGCAGGCACTACAAGTAAGGAATGACAGGCCGAAGGAAGGAAAAGCTAAATAAACCTGGAAAAAACAGACAGACACACGCCCCAAAAAAAAAAGCTATTTTTGTTAGCTGCTGTAGATTTGGGTTACATTTTTCTAACAGGTTACAGGTTGATTAGGGTTACACTTGTACTAGTAATTTCACAGCATTTGTGAACATGACCTCTATTGCATACACACAAAAAACCTCCAAGACAACCTTTTTTGTATGGCATGCAATAGTGGTCGTGTTCACAAACGCTGTGAAATTACGAGTAGTACCTACCTAGATACGTTTAATTGACAGAATAGAGCTACTTAACCCCTCGTCGCCGTTCCCCCGGGACCCACCATTATGGATTGCAAAAATCAGGTTTTTTCGGTGTGTGTTCGTCCGAAGATACATGTAGTCCCTCATTCTCTCTCGGCCAGTGTTTAACTATTACTACACTATGATAACTACAGGGATGGTGCTCCTAATAGTAGGAAGCATTAAACCCAGTTAGTTACGTGTAGTTAGCTCATGGCCAATACTGAACTAGTCTGCCTTTGGGATCCATGAGAGATATTTACAGATATCGTCAATGCACGTTTACCGACTATGACGTCCATACAGTTTCCCTCTTTCCCATCAGCGGTTTCATCAACAATAACAACAACACCACATCCCTAACCCTTCCTGCCCAGAACCAAGAAATCCACCCCCCCCCCCAGAGTAGCAACCTGCTTGCCTTGAGCAGATTACTTCATATGTTTGACGTTGATTAAATGATTAAATACGTAGTTGTATATTTCGAGAAACACTTTGAGGTCACTAGTGAGCAGTAATGCGGGGGACGTCGTCGACGCCGTATGCGGTGATGCCTCCTGGGTCCCAGTGACAGTGACAAAACAAGCGATGAAGCGAAGCTCGGTCCGTCCCATACTCCATGATCCTCTATCCGCACAAACCACCACCACCGCCACTGGTAGGGAAAAAAACTAAACACCAAATTTAGCACCCCGAAAACCAATTTATCGACCTGCAGAAGTTTAAATTATGCGAAACGGATATTACTCCCCCCCATCTTGATTTTTTATTCGTTCTCTGCCCAGGGTCCCAGATGGCAAACTACCCCACAGTCTCGATAAATGGGTTTGGCTGCATTTAATTTTACTCTGCAACTCCCGGTCAAGGGTCCCGTGCTGAAATGGAGTAAAGATATCAAAGAGGACTGGTGATAATATCCTGTGAATCTACCCTGGACCCTCGTTTGGGACCCGAGCACTCCTGTTTGTCCTACCTGGACCCTGCCTGCCCTGAAATTGTCCTTCAAGGTTAATCCACCATCGACTGCCGTATGTCGGATGCGGTACATACACAGACTCATACTCTCTACCCTAGAGTCTACGGGCCATTACTCATCAATATGCCATAATATCTTCGGTACCTACTGGACATGGCACAATCTGCAATCCAGAATAGAACCAGCATATTCATAACTGAGCTTCTCAAGAGAAATGGCGGAAAACTAGCGCATTGTTTACGTAGTCAATGTAGCTGACAAAAAATAATCAAGTACCTCAGGAGGAGCTCGACATCAGGAATACCTAGAGGGGAAGAGGTATTCCGGGCAGGTACATACTTACATACATAAAGTGCACTACTCATACTGTACTGGCGGGTAGAGAGTTTGGCCAATCATAAATCTCCGGGTACGGGATTTTGTCCAAAGCCACCAGTCCGCCCAGTCCGCCCAGTCCGCCATAAACAATAGAGACTTTGCGTAAATAGAGCCAGCGATATTTTGTGACAACCTGATTGGTGCCAATCACACCATTAGCCAATCATATAATCAAAATACTCTATAGAACTGGCTCAACTTGCGCAAAGTCTCTAATAAGTCAATAATGCCGAGCCTGACAGGACAACTTTACTCTATGCACGCATGAAAATCTGGGGTAATCACGCACATTGATGATTTGTCCTTTTGGGTGGTGCATGCAAGCGATTGGGCGGCGTACCATGTCTCCAGCTGATGAGCATGTTCGTTGGCGGAGGAAGAGGATGGAGCCGCATAATCGACGAGTCAGTAGGACCAGATCCAGAAAGTGATTAACCATGCAACTAAACTGTCACGTGGCTTAGCTCACATTATTGTTTTCATAGTTTGAGATGCAAAGCTCATATTGAAGTTGTATATACAATATAGATGTCGGGAAAATGCTTCAAGCTTACCGCCTTGATGTAGGCCTCGGTTTGCAGTATTCGTAGCTACTAGTAATTAGCCATCTGTTACCAATAACATACAACATATAACTCTAGAATCGATTTAGCGACAAAGAATGAAGCTCTTTCCAATAATTATATACAGTAATACCTAATATACAGACCAATATATAAAAAGAAGATCGCCAGAAAATCAATTGGGCAATCCAGTATCAAACTCTCCACAGGTACGAAGTACCGGGCCAATGAGAAAACACTCCCCGCAGTCGCATATCGCAACGGCCTTCGTGTAAGATGATCTAGTATCTTGACATACAGCCAAACCAAGTCCTAGTTTTGTGGCACATGGTTATTGGTTCAATATAAGCAGGAGAGGTTTTCCAAGAAATATGGATAGGGCGCAAAGATAGTAGGGTCTCGACGTTATTGTCTACTCCCTATGCCGGCGAAGCTGAAACCTATTCCGAAATATAAGGGTGCGGCGAGTGTAATAGAAGATCTCGACGTATAGCTAAATCAGGCCCTGCTTTCTACCTTGAGATTGAAGTCAAACCAGGCCCCAATTTTGTAGCCTCTGCTTATTGGTTGCTCCCAAGGAAACCGAAGAAACGCTAGGCACCGTGCCTCAATTCCACTGTTTTCGTCAAGAATCAGCTGGTATTATCCCATATCTCATGCTAGGAGAGCCGTTGAGGTAACCGTACCAGTTGATGAGGTGGATGGAGGTCAAAAACGCACATTATATTTGTTGAAGATGTTATTGGATGAGTGGAGATTAAGAGGGAATAAAAGTGATCTTCACCTCTCTCTATATACCGCTCAACCTGATATATACATGTTCCCATCCCCATTTGTACACGTTTCTTTACCCTCCCTCAATTGAGAAATATACGGGCATGTTGTTTATAAGGCTGCGATTATATAGGGTTAGGGTTGAATATCTCGGGGGGGGGGGGGTGAACGTATCCTTAAGACTTCGCAGATCGCATATTTCGTTCCCAACGGTGGCCTTGTAGATGAAATTGCATATTGTCTAAGATTAAATTCCAGTTGGGCCTGGAGCTGGGACAGGGGACGCCGGCTGGCTCTGGATTTTCCACAAAGTAACTTTTGTGTGCAGTATAGGCACATGTGTACATATCTGGAACGTTGTTGGTGGTTGTGCGGTTGTGTGTGTATCGATATCTAGAGCGAGCGATCCCGGGAAAGGAGATCTAGAATCTCAGATCGACGGCTAGATAGCTGGCCAGCCAGCAAGCACCAGTCAGCCATAGTCATTGGTACTGTAAATGCCTCTGTGTAGTCTACATACTTACAAGGGTCGTTGGTTGTGGTGGTTGTGGTGGTGGACACTAGTACTATAATAGTGGGTGGAGAAACAATAACTGTGAGGCTCTCAGTTTTTTTCTTTCTTTCTTCTTTTCTTTTTAGGGGGTGGACGGAGTGCTGTTGTGTTGGCTGTGTGAAGGAGTAGGGTTGTTTCACGTTTTGTGCGAAGAAGGGGGGATGGGATGCGCAGGCAGGCAGGAATGATGATCCAAGGAAAGCAAAAAAGGTACCCGCATCAATTGCATTGGATGTGGAAATCTACATGTACCTACATCGAGAGAGTCAAGGATGCAATATTTGCCCCGCGAGGTTAGAGAACTCTATATAGCTAATTCACGATACTTATCCTACCCTACGCTGCACATCTTCCTCTCTTAGCCGCACCATGCACGTGCCACAATCCAATGGCTCACGACTCACTCACTCAATCATCATCATGTATGGTATGCAATGTACGTATTGCGCCGACAGCTGACCATTCTCTGGTCGACATTGATATATTATACTTATACTCTGCAACGCAACCGGCCGTTTGGGGGGAGGCCTGCGTGCGGTGCTGATAAGCGACGACGACGAAGACGAGCACAAACCCACGATGGAGGAGATATTTATTCAATTGAAATCAATTCCACGAGGGGAGGGAGTAACCAAGCCTAATGTACGTGTGTAGATCTGGCTAAGTAGGAATATTACATAGAGTAGTGTAGAGGAGGAAACTCCGGGAGGGCCCGCAGCTAGCTACACGATGAATGCGATAGACGACGATAAGTACAGTCGCACCTCGTTATGTCGTTAGCGTATTCTGGGAGCTCAACCCATACGAGATAGCAAATATACCAAAATATAAATATACGAGACAGCAAATAGGTTTATGTGGAGGAAGGCAGTACCTGTCCCGCAAACCCGTACGAGACAGCAAGAGATCCGAGATATCTAATTACGAGATAGCGAGGTGCGACTGTACGGAGAGGTTTTACGTAGTACATAGCAGGTGGTGCAGGCATTGAGGTTTAGCGTTAATCTTTCTGTAGCGCGGGCCTCACGATAGTTCCGGAGCGAGCGTGTGGTGGTGGGTTTTTGTTTCCCACCCTTAGAAAACGGGTCTGGTTCTGGTGTTGCCAATTTCCAGTTTCCAATTTCCATCTCAGCGTAGACCTCAAGGAGACCTGCTATGTGGTCTTTTGAATTACTTTTTTCTGATGCTCGCAATTTTCTTTTTCCTTATTCTTTCCTTTTTTTTGCTTTTGGGCGGACTTGCGGAGCAACTTGGACGCCGAGAACTGAGCTGCTGAGTTATTCACTCACTGACTGACTGACCAGTACAGTATGCAGCTGACAGACTGATAGACAGACAGACAGACAGAGAGACAGACAGACATAGAGTAACAGACTCCCGATGACCCTTACCGTTAGAGGTGAGTATCGGTATGCCATGTACCTACATACCGCAGAAGTCGAGTCCTCAACGCTCTTTTGGTTCGCCTGACGCGGCGCGTACCTACTATACTGTCTCTGCTCGTCTGTACGTGTTTTAGGTACTCCACCACAACTAGTTAGCGCTTGGATTGGGTCCCCGCTAGCCCTCGCTCACGCACCCGCTCACTCACTCACGCAAATCAACCACTAGCGCCTCTTAAAATAAAGTTTGCCGCTAGTTACTGCCCGCCATCTCGTCGCTTAGCGATCGGCTACATGATTGATCTAATATTTCTAGTTAAATCCGTACCTACATGACATTCCAACTGAACCCTCGAGCCTCAGGACCTCCTACTCTAAGTAAAGTAGATATATGTAGATGCTCCAAACATCTATTTTCAAATAGCCTCCGATTTGACACCCCGTATTCACCTCCTGATGTTCCGCGTACCCGGAACATCAGCCTGCGTGTTCGTGAGGCTGGGGCGGAGTCTTGTCAGACTTTCAGTCAGTGTCAGTACTAGTGGACCTTGCATACATGTATGTATGCTGCTCTCGATAACGACACGACGGATAAGGAATTCGGGTCCCCCCCTAGGCTCTCCTCGTATGTTTCCCATGCCCTACCATCAGCATAGCCAGTGTAAATTCTAGTCGCTGTATCCGCGAGAAAACGCCATCGTGATTAGTATTTAGCTGAGTTGACTCGTAGAGTTTGAGTTTTGAGCGGATCAGAACAGTCCCGTATAAAATATATTACCTACATACAGCACTGGCGCAGTAGTCTACCGGTACGGTACGTACGTGCTCTGCTGCACAGAACACGCAATAGAGCGCAAGTGAGCAGCAGCAGCACAGAATACTTCAATTGTTTTATTAATATTAGCTAACCAGGCCACCTCGTTACGTACTTTCCGGGGCGGGGTATCTGATAGGGCGCTGTTCGTATTCGAATAATTAACAATCACCATTAGCCAGCTCCGAGTGACAGTTAGTGGACGCACAACCACTAGTACTGAATGTAGTACCAGTCAAGATGTACCCAGCACAATTAATAGTAGATAGAGTACAATACCTGCAATGTGGATAATACTGTAGAGTAGAGTAGCTCTAGACCACCATACCCACCTGGGTAATGTTACTCGCTCCTTCCACCTACTTACTCAGGGACCAGAGACGAGGCTGACATTCCAAATACACCGGGTTGTGATGCTTACATGCCAACCCCCCCCCTAGCTTCTTCCCCCCGTTCTCTCCCCAGAGTGTCTCTAGAGTATTAGTAGCCTCGTGCAGCATCGCATCGAAGGAAGGGGTCCAGGAATAACAACGGCACGAGCAGCAGGTGCTGCACAGACTCCCCCCCGTGGAAGCTTCCACAGACATTCCGTACATAGCCGGGGATGTATAGTGTGAGTACGCTGCCCTGCATCTCCCATCATGAGGCTCCCCTGTGTATTGTGTGTGTGCGAATTACTCTACTCTCATACATGGGAGCGAGGAGGTACTGTGCTAGGTCAATCAAGTCACGCTACATGTTCTGTAGGTAGCCGTCGCAGTCGTTTCGACATCCCCCATTGAGGGATGAATGGATGGATGGGACGGAGGGACCATCGTGGGAAAGCATAGAGAACTAGAATTAGGGCAGGCCGGCGCCAACAACAGCAGTAGCAACAGCCAGCGGTAGCAGAAGGAGGCAGCAACAGCAGCCATGTCGCGATTGTAATTGTTGGGGATTGGGGCGTGTGATCTAGAGTCAAGTTTAGCAGAACAGAGCTAACTGATATGCAGTGAGTGAACGAGTGAGTGTTCGCTCGGCCAGCAGAGCAATTGCGCAACGAAAGGCTTTTTTCTCTTCTTTTCTTCTTCCTTCCTTTTTTCTTTTCACGATAGCGGCGACGGCGGCGCTCTAGGTACTCTTTGCTCTGCTCTGGACCCTGCACTGCATGCATACATGTATGCTACGATCCTTCCCCTTTAGCTTTGTAGCCAGCCCATGTTTATCAGAGTGCCGTTGTTGTTGTGTGGTGGGCTGTTGTTTCCCCCAGCTAGCCACCTCTTCTAGCCCCAGCCGTTGGAATTGGGATGATCGTTACTGTCTGGACCGTTGGCGGACCAGGATTTGTTTTCAACGCGCCCTCCGTCCGGTGTCCAGACTCTCACTATACTCGGGGGAACAACTATGATACGCGCGCAGTGGCCGGATTAACTTAATTCTCTAGGCCTGAGTAAGTATTTAGCAATGTCTTGCCAAATGGCTAGCTACTAGCTTATAGCAAGCTACACATAATATCACTCCATAATTAGAGCGATATGAAATATTTTTTCCCCCTCAATTCCTCCCACGTCCGGTAGAGTAAGGGTAAGTGTAGAACAAGACAGAGACAGAGTATGTACTGTATGTCCGCAGCCGCGCGCGCGGCGCCGGCGCCGCATCAACCTCCCCAACTACAGCATAATCGCGAATTCCAGAAACCCCATGACGGGGGTCTTTGTCAATTCCGAATCCCCATGGTGCAAGGTTAGGAGGAGGCGACGGTGATGTGCAATTTTTGGTGTATGATGAGGAGAGTAAGGTTTGCGCGAGCCTGCTTGCAGCAAATAGATAACTTCTGGCAGCACATACTTACTCTGGAAACTGCTGTTTCCCGCCCTCGAGCTGGGTCGGATCAATGCTACTGTTTCTTGCTTGTATATTAGGCCATGACATGACTTCCAGTATTGAATCTCTTACTAGCAACACTTAATTCTACCTACATGGGTCTGTCGAAATATGTACTCTACTAGCAGCAGAGTAATGAAGTTCCGTCGCAAAGCAAAAAAATAAAAAATAAGAAAAAGAATGCGGGGCGCAACATCACGGAGATCACAGGTGTCTGCATGCAACTCACCTCACCTCACCTCATAAACCAAGCTAGAGCGAGTAGAGCATCCAACCAAGCCCTCGCCGCGTCACATCCGGGATAAACTCCAAAATGACAGAATCATAAAAACGAGAATCGATTTTTGCATATCGCATTTTTGTTAACCCTCCCCTACATAAACCATACATAATGCATAAACCACCAAACATTAACCACCACCATCCAATACCGATATGCCGGGCCCATAGGTCCGGCGGTCTCTTGGACGGGAGGAAGGGAGGGAGGGGGGTCATTATCATATTTCGTTTCCCATGATGTATGTTTGAACCGTGAGAGCCCAGTTCAGTTCAGTTCCATTGTATTTATTCCAGTTTACCCTTTTTTCGCATAACATATAAATGCGACGGGACAAAACAACATTATCGATCCGTAGCCGCCCCTCTACTCTTCCGGCCCCCGCCAACTAGACCACGAACCTCGGCAGTGCCTGCGTTCTCAAAACAGTAAACACAGTCCCTAACAGAAATTGCGCCGGCCAGGCTTAGACTTCCGACTACCGCATCGTCTCCTCAGCCTTGCGACCTTCCTCTAGCACCGGTGTTTGTGGTAATACCTTCGCTCTTCATGCCTCGTAAGTATGTAGAGTCGAGTGAGCGAGTATGCACATACTTGCATGCTGACCCGGATCACCGCCTGCCTCCTCAAGTCCCGACCCGGGTCACGCGAGTAAAAATAGCAGGCCAAGTTAAACAAGAAAAGCGCTGCATGTCTTCCTTCCAGTTCAACAGTGCCAGGGTCTCCAAGGGCCCTGCTCGACTTTACCACTCTTGGATTCCAAGAAAAGTCTAACTCTTCTCCCCGAAGAAAAGGCCTGGGGCCCAGATGGAAACAACAACAACAAGACTCGAACTGGTCTGGCCAGGACCCCAACAATGAGAAAAGGGAGAGCGAGGTCCAGAGGTTTTTCCAGACTGCCAACCCCCGGCCCCACTCCCTAGATAGCAGGAAGAAGGCAAAGAACAGACAGAGACACAACCCAAGCATCTGCAATTGCGCTACTGGCGGAGAGGGCTGAAACTTAAGATCGCCTGCATCAAGTTGCACCCCCCGGAAATCCACACCAACCCCCTTTTGGACCTTTCTGTGGTAATAACAGCAAGCAGGCAATGGGAAAGTGGGAAAAAAATAAAACAAAAAAGTTGATGACTCTGGTACATACCCCCGGGTCTGGCCTTGCAAATAGACATTATGACCCAATCCCTACATGGTCCCCTACCTGCCTACCATCATCCATGCCGGCCACTATCCCCCCCCCCCCCCCCCTCCCCGGTCAGGCCAGTTCGCCCTGCGACTGTATTCTACCTGCTTTTTGATACGTACCTGTGTGAGACGTACGCTCCACTACTTGCCCCTCTGCCACAACCAGTCAATGTGTTAATCCATACAGCCACCCCTCCAACGATATATTACGCCCTGATTCCCCCCGTCTAAGAACATGAACCCTTCCATCAGATCACGATCCGCACAGTATTCTTGGACCCTTCAATTGAATCTCGCCTTATAAGAACACAGTCCCCTCCTCGAACAGACTCTCAATCAATCACAAGAAGAACATCGATAAAGAACTTTACCCTCACACAATTCAGTACTACGTACAATACAAATACCACTTCGAAGAAGCTTCATCAATCGATAGTATAGTACTACAACAGCAGCTACTACACTTCTACAAAGACTACTACTCAATCACTACTATTACCTAAAGCTTTCAACGCTCCCAACCCACAAACAACTTCAAAAATGTTCTCTTGCGTAAACCAGCCCAGAGGATGCCGCGGAAGAGTAAACCAGATCAACACACGTTGCGACAGCTGCAGGGTAAGAGATTACCAAGAGAGAACCTTCACGTGAAAGCAAAATTTACTAACAACCTTTTCAGCAACTCGGACTCCGAAAGACCTCGATCTTCACTGCCCCAAGCCCATACCGAAGACCTTCAATAGATCTCCCCTCATTAGCCTCATTTTCGAACGAATTCGAGCAGCGATAAAAGACTCTCCGATTTCCAACCAAATCATCTTTTTTCGATTCGTTCCTCCTCCTCTACTATTACCACTACAACAATCCTCCCTCCTCAGTCGACGAAACTATTTTTTGGGTTATACTTTTAGTTTGGATCAATTTTTCATATTACTATTTCCTTTTTTTTTCTTTTCATATACTCTCTTCAGTATTTGTTGATCTTATTGCTTTTGTTTCCTTTAGTTATTTGTTTTTTTACGGATTTCGTATTTGGGGCATCTTTTCCTATTCCTTTTTTGGTGGGGTGTTAACTATTTTTTTGGTCACGTTACGTCATGGTTCCTTTTTCTGATTTTTATTTTTTTCCTTTCTGGTAAAAAATTTCACTGGAGCGACGGCGTTTGAACGGGAGTTTTTTTTTGGGGACAAATATTTGGGTTTTTTTATTTTTTTTTATTTCCTTAACCAGGCTCAAAAGCCTGTGTATCTTTTATTTTTACGTTTTTATTTTACTTTTTGGGATGGACACAAGACAGACAGAAGAAAGAAAGAAAAGACATTTTTGGAAAGCAAAAAAATTGGTTTTTATTACCCATCAACTCGTTGTCCCTCTCCGTCCGCGTTCCTTTTTTTGCAGTTATGGGTGCGGGCTTGGTGTTACGGGGGCCGCGGTCATTGGCTGGTTCGGTTGAGCTATCGGCGGGGGGCCGTACTAGTGATTGGTCGTGTTGCGGTTTGGTCTGGCCCACTCGGGAGGGGAGAGGCGAGCGCAGAGCGGGGGGGGGGGGTTGCGGTTATGGTGGCTATTCGGGGGGTTCGGAGTGGGAGGTGAGAAGGGGAACACCATGCATCGAGATGATCTCGAGAGAGGGGGAAAGAAATTGAGAGAGACGGGGGGGGTTGTGCTATGTCGTCAACAACTCGGCTCCGGCAGCGCAGCAGCGCAGCAGCACAGGCAGACAGCATCATGGGGTTCGCTTCGCACACTTTCGTGTCCTCGTATCTCAACAAGCTGCTGTCGTCGTCGCATGCTTGCCGCTGGTTGCTGGTCTGATTCGGGAGAGTGGGGTGGGGGCGGCGGGCGGACTCAACGCTTTTTCGTCTTGTCTCTCGTCTCGTGGCTTATTTCCCTACCTCCCCCTCTCTGCTCTCTCTCTCTCTCTCCTCCGGTCTCTCACGTCATAGCTCTGTTCTACCCTTCCTCCCTTCTTCCTTAGCTCCCGGCTCCGCTTCGTCTCCACTGCTTCTGTCTGTCTGTCTGTCTGTCTGCCTTCTAGCTAGCTCGGCTGGCTAATGTCATGTATCTGTATGTTGTGTGTGCATACTACCCTGGGAAAGCATTTTCTTCTTCTCCCTTTTTGTGTTTTTAGTAGTCTTTTGTATCTGTTCATGTCGGATGACGGAGGGTGACGGGTTGGGCGGGTTTGGGAGGGGATAGTAATATCTCTTTTTTTTTATTATTACCATGGTGTTTATGGGTCTCCATTTTTTTTTTACGGCTTTGATTTTTTTGCAGTTTTTTTTTACCAGCGCGCTAGTTACTACTTTACTGTACGAGAACAAGCTAGCTACATATATCTAGAAGACCCTTTTTTTTTTTTTTTACTACTTAGCATCATGGAGCGGAATTTTCAAATGATATGTCTGATCAGAAACTTTTTTGGGGCCCTCATATTTTTCCCTCTCGTGATTGTAACAATTGTGATACGACAAATTAAAGTGTAGAAACAGAAACAGAAACAGAAACAGAAATCGGATTTCAAATTCCCATATGACTCTTTTTGCCCAAATGGTGCCTGCTCGCTCGCGTGATCCATACTTGCACCCGTAGTTAGCTAGTAGCTTGTGATAGTGACAGTGAGAAACAAATAATCGGAATTACGATTTCCCCTGAACATACGGAAACACGCCGACCCTGCCTGCGCTGCGATTTCCTACATCATGACATCGGATTTACAATCGACTTTCTACAAATTACAATATTCTCAAAAACCTACATCATGTACCTACATACATGTACCTACACAACCTACATACAGTAGTACATGTAGTACACGAGCTCCCCAACCCTTCGGCGCCGATTCAGCATCGAATCGCACTCGCTCCCAATTCGCATTCCCCTCTCTCTCTTTCTCTGGATCCCCGCAATCGAATTCACCCTCTCCCACTCTCCTCGCACGCAGCCCGCCCAACCACCATCCAATCTCCACGCACGCACCACGTACGACGTAAGCCTTCCCTGCGCTGCCTCTTCACGATCGATTTCTGTTTCTCCCTGCCTCTCCTCCTCGTGGCACCCACGTACTCACGAATCTCGCAAATTCGATATTCGATAATAATTCCTTTTGCACCATGATCATGGAGGGCCCAAGCTTCTGCCTTCCTTTCCTTTTTGCTTTCCGGCGCGCGTGTTTCGTGGCGCTTGGTCCGTGGTTTTGTATGTATGTTTCGGGGGCCCGGCATGGCAGGGTATGTGGGGGGGGGGGGGGGGGGTCGTTTTGGTAGTTTGGAGTTTGGGGGGGACGGGTCTGGGCCGTGGTCTGGCCTGTGCTGTGCGGTGATACTTTGCGGAGCGTAGTGCTGGGGGGGGCACAGCAATAAACATACTTATGGAGGACGGGGGACGGGGTCTGGCCCCCCCAGGAGTGTGGGGATGGGGGGGGGGGGGGTGGATGTTTAAATTGGTACTCACTCGCTCACTCACTCGACAGGCCGGGGCTGGACTGTGGACTGACTGACTGACCGAGCTCGGAGGTGAGATTAATTTTGTTTCTCAGTGAGCTAGGTAATATGTATGAGCTTCCCCATCTGTATACTATCTCCCCATAGTATACTCCCCCTACCCCATACTTCTCCTACCCAAGTACTCTCCCGGATCCCCTCCACCACTCCACTCCGGATCCCCCATTGTCCATACTCGGCACTGTTTCGTTCCTCCCTCGCTCGCTCCTCAATTGGCCCCACTACCACCACCACCACCACCACCACCACTACCACCACCACCACCACCACTCCACTCCACCACGCGATCTCCCTGCACATCTCTCACTCTCGCTCTCGACCTCTCACGCACAGCCGCTCACTCGCTCCGCGGATGTCATGTTTCACCCATTCCATCCGCTCCATCGCGTCACCAACGCGATATCACGTTACTTGCTCTCGCCACTCACTCGTGGTGCACTGCCTACACTACTGGCCCTGACTGCTCTATAGATCTGCCCGGGAGACGACCCTGTTGGGGCGGGCGGGTGTGCGGGCCACGTCTCGTCTAGCAGGAGAGAAGAAGAAGTGGAGAGGGGTAGGTACCGAGTCGTGTCGTGTCCGTCGTGTCCGTCCGTCTGTCGTGTCGTGTGCTCACGCTCTGGAGCTACAGACTCCTCCATGTAGGTACTGGTACAGACTCTACATACATTGTACATGTAGGGCATGAATGAGTCTGACTTACATACGTCTCTAACGACTCCAGTGGGGGATCGCGGGCGACAAACGAGCCACATGGAGACTGGCTCATGGAATGGATGCATGGACGGATGGATGGATGATTGCTACATATCCCATTCATGATCCATCAATGGCCCATCCAGATGTCCATATTGGAGGTAATCAGCCGTTGTGTACCATACTCTGCTCCTCTACCGTACCATACTTTGCATTCTCTCTCTCCACCTCTCTTGCCTCTATCTCAGCCCTCACCCTCCCTAGCCAACAAACGAACATAGATAGAAAAAAAAAAAGAAAAAAAAACCGCGTAAAAAAGTTCCAAAAAAAAAAGCAAAATATGATTCCCACCTGTCAACCCTCCAGTCCGGGGAAAATGAGTAGAAAAAAAAAAAAATCAGCCACCGACAAAAAAAAAATGACCTCCTTATGTTACGTTTCCCTGACGACTTCCCCGTCGATCATGGCCAGCCCAACCGGCTGGTGGTAAAAGAGTAGGTTTAGTCTAGTTTAGTAGCTGGCCAAGCTACTGTAAGATAGATAGACGAGACGAGGCTCCCGCTGATTGGCCCTTTGATCACTTCCCTTTCCACAGGCCAAGCACAGCACGTCCCCTCTTTCTCTCTCTCTCTCTCTTCTCTACCACCCTCGTCAGTACTCTACATGACGTCTACCGCTCTGTTACGTCAAAGGATAAGGAGTTCAGGGGGGGGGGGGGGGGTTTACCGGTACGATGCCGGTGGCTCTACATACTCTACATGTGTGTGCGGCCATCAGATCAACGCCAGGACAAGCTTTTGATTTGGCGGGCTGGGCTGTGATGCGGGAATGGAACCCTTTTTTTTCTCCGTTTGCTCTGCTCTGGAGTAGAGCCGGAGAGTTCAAGATAGATATATGACATGTAGAGAATGTGTATAGGTAGGTAAAATAGAGTTATAGCAGCGTACCTACATATCTACACTCCTCCTTCCCCTACCTGCTTCCCCTTCATCCCTTAACCCCCCCCCCTCCTCTCACTCAAACCCGCAAGGCCGCACTGACCGATTTGAATCCCTCCCAACGGCACTCTCTTAGTATACCCACTACGTCACCACGTCACCACGTCCCCACACATGATCCCTGCACCCTCCCCTCCGTCACCGTCATTTAGCATAAACCCCCCCCGTCGACCTCTACACC
This sequence comes from Morchella sp. 2016-41, assembly GCA_024713855.1. Lineage (NCBI taxonomy): Eukaryota > Fungi > Ascomycota > Pezizomycetes > Pezizales > Morchellaceae > Morchella > Morchella sp. 2016-41. The sequence continues at coordinate 1,047,620 of JAMGZD010000005.1, forward strand.
ACCTTGGATCTCGCCCAGCGTGTCCCCGCGCAAGAAGATCTCCTCGAGCTCTTACTCGCTGGCGCTATTTTTTGTTGGCGGGTCACAGCTGCGTTGAATGCTAGATCTTGGTGAGGAGGACCGATCGCGGGGGGTGCGTTTAATAATTGGCATTTAGAAGGGGAGGGGGGAGGTATAGTGGGATGAGGGCGAGGCAGAATGGTGGGACTTGGTTAGTAATCTACTCTACGAGTGCTCTGGATTGGTGTTTGTTATAGTAGTTCTACCTACTAAGTACACCCGGAACCAAAGCTTGTAGAGTACCACAGAAGACCGAGCAGCAGCAGCAGCAGCAGCAGCAGTGCAACGTGACATCGAGCCAAGCATATGTAACCATGATTAAATTATAACCGCAACTGTAAACTATATCTGGCGGCATCCTACAGTTATCTGGCCTTGAGCTTGGTTTCGAATTTCTGATATCTCCGGTCTGGATGTTATCTATCCTTTCCCCCTCTTGCTCCCCCGACTCGTGACTATGGTAGCTAGACTAAGACTGAGACACTGGATAGGATTATATGGCCCCTTCCGGGTCGATTTTATAGCGATAGGTATCGTGAGTTTAGTAGGCTGAGTAGGTATGAGGTATGAGTAGCCAACTACGTATCTGGCTATCCACGAGGGGGGCCTGGCCGGGTGGGGTCTATTTTATTTGTTCGAGTTTTTGTATATGCATCGTATGGTTTAAAGTTTCAGCCTGTGCTTCCAGAGCCAAAGAAACGGAAGTGAAGGAAATTATTATCTGTCATTTTGTTTCTCATTATTTGTGCACATGTTTCCGCATCTCCACTCGGTGTTCACGACACGACAGGTGACTCCCCTCTGCCCCCATTCACTCTCACAAGCCAACCAAACAGTAAACTAGCCAGCCGGTCATTGACTGGTACCAGCCAGCTAACGAGCCAGTCAGCCCAATGACCTCCTAGTGACCCGTGACACACCTACCAACCTTTGACCACTCTAGATCTACCAAAGGCTTCTCCCCGCCGTGGCCGGCCCTGCATGATATCAGTACTCCACCTCCAGGGCCCGCAACACCAAGGAAACGAGATGCCAACCAAGCTTAAGCCGTAGCTGACTACTCGAGACCCGCCAACGTCACTTAGAACCCCGGGAACCAAGACAACCCGTTCCAGGCTATGGCCGCGATGATCATCTTGGGCGAGGCTGTTTGTGTGCCTTGTCCTTGATCGGTGCAGGGTTCACAAGAGTCGGATCTTGGTACTAGCTAGGGCTGCCCCATCGATACTTGGTAGATACTTTGCCGGTAGGGATAGATGGTTGTTGCTTTACTTAGACTCTAGGCACTCTGGGCACTGTAGACTATAGTAGGCCAGATAGTCAATGATCAGCATAAGCATTTTTAGGGCGATTGCATGTACGACAGGGACGAAGACTCGGAAAGTTAAACCAGGAGTCTATTATATGAAATCTACAAAACCCAACTACGCACAATCTGATCCAGTTCGCACCGACCACAACCACTACCAAACAGTGCCAGTGTCAGCTACCGCCGATAACTGGCTATCAGGTAGCTAGAGCTATCTATCCAGCTGTCCCTAGAAGCTCGGCCAGGACGAGCGCAAAAAGTAAAAAGAAGAAAAAGAAAAAGAAAAACAGTTGAGGGGGAAAAAGTAAAAAAAAAGAAAGGAAAGTCGATCTCGAAAACACGTAGCCAGGCCAGGGGCCAATGATGGCAATGACGGCAATGATGAGGACGAGAAGAAATAGGCATTTGTATAAAGTGTAAGGCAGGGGAGGAGGGACCATCCCAACACCCGCTGTAAACTCTGTCTCGGCGGGCAGGCTCTTGATTTGTGTCCCTCCACCAACCCTCAAGTACACAAAGGTTTATAAAGGAACGGTATGTATGGAAGGAAGAGTAAAGGGAAAAGAGAAGAAAAAAACATATATTTCATCCTGAATTAAATGGTAAGGACCCATCCAGGGCCGGTCGAAGCTAGCTAACGCACACACATGAAAGAGACGAAACGAGAAGGAAAAAAAACAAAACAACAACAACGAAAGCAGACTTTTCCGTTATAAAACCAAACTCTTTTTTAACCAAGAGAAAGAAAGAAACAGACGCGGCGCCGGGTCCCCAGCCAGACAGCAGGGAACATCCCCGTTGCCCAACAAGGGAAATGCAAATAATAACCTTTGTACTTCCGCTTCACATTCGAATCCTCCCGCAATGTTTCGATCTCTTTGCATGCCTCCCGGACTGACATAAATACGGACAGTACCCAAGCGGCCTTTCCTGCACGATTACCGCCGCATCTCTCCTTCAATTATTACCTGCACCTTCTTGGTGCCGCGCTCCCTCCCGTTCTTTTCTCCGGCCTTCTTCGCCCCCTCGAATAGCAGTGTTAATTCGGATTTCCGTCTTGGTAGGGTTGACGTCTGATCATCGGCTTCCACATCGCGCACGCTGACAATAGGTGCAACCTGAATATCCCCCATATCCTCCGATAATCCCTTCAATGGTACAATTTCATCAACCACTCGAACATTCTTTCCTTTTACCCCCCTTGAACTCTTCGTCACAGCTTCACTCACTGCGATTGCCGAAACAGCTTTCGTTAAAGTCCCCAGCTTCTCCTTGTTTTTCTGCTCCAGATACTTCGTCCTAAAATCTGGGTCTACAACCCATCCACTCCCTACAGCATCGCCCTTCCTCCTCGATTCTTCGTCATCCTCCTCAGTCGAAGAATTCCGTTTCCTTTCATGCCTCTGTTGACTCGACGACGGCAATGACCGCGCAACATCGACCGTTAACGTATTGCTAGGGCTCGAGACCGCTGTATTGACCGTCGTATTCGACGAACTACTACTCTTCCGTTTTGGCAATGACGGCCGCAACATGTTCTTCTTCGACGCTACTGTCGCCCGCCCTGTTGCCGCTTTGGTAGTCGTCGCCTTTGTTGCGACGATTTTCCGACGCCCACGAGGCGGTGGGCGATCAGATTTAGCTTTTCGAACTTTGCTGGGTTTAGGACCTTCTGAAGAATCTGAAGCGGATGCAACTGTGGTATATGAAGCAGCACCACCAGGGCTGATTTTAACGTTTGCAACAATGGTTACTGTTAAGTTTGATTTTGAAGGTAGCGGCGGCGGGAGCTGTGGAGATATTGTGTCTTCAACTTCTTCTATAGGTGGTATTGGCGTTGATACAATCACCGGAGACCGAGGAGGTACTGGTGGCGAAGGAGGGGCGTCTGGGAACTTCTTCCGTAACGATGCGGTGATGGCTGTTTGTGAGGGAAGCTTCGATAAGTAGCTTGTACCTAACTGGAATCCTACAACTGACGTAACAGGGGGTACTGGGCTAGGTGGTGGGGTCGGGGGGCATTCTATCTCTAGGCTTGGGCGAGGGCTATTAAGGGTGTCTATCTCAGCCACAAATGATGGGGATGAGGGTGGCGGAAGAGCTGCGCGGATGGGCCGAGGAGGCGGTCTTCTAAGTTCAAATCCGGACTCGCTTTCGAAGATCATTGTAAATATTTGGGAAACCTTCTGCCCGGAGAAGTTCCGATTCATTCGTTCGCTGCCCCATATCCGCCAGAAAAGGTTCTCTAGACGGCGGCCTTTATCGAGGACGTCACGGTTGATAGTGTAGACTAAATTCCCAAAGGAGAGCAATTATTAGCAGTGCGCATTTTTTATTTTTATTATTGTTTAAAAATCTGTTATTTAAATAAGTTTTCAACGGATGTCCACTTTGAAGTTTGAGATTTTTGAGATTTGAAAATTTGCCCCTTCCCGTTGCTGGTGTCTGATTATTGCTGCTCGTAAGAAATGTTGATATTGAAAAAAGGGAGAGTTTTGGGGACAGAAATGCTCTCTATACATTTCTGAGAGGGTAGAAACTTCTCATGGGTAAAAAAAAAAAGGGGTGGGGTGGGGGTAGTAGTAGTAAAAGAAACATAAGGGATAGATTAGACGCACTCTTCCATAGTTTACTCAAATATTCCGTCGTAAATGTTTCTACCTGTCGAAAGTTGTCTGGGATAGACTTTTTGCTCGTGATGATCCCGCCGATTGGCTTCATTTTGAATCTGATCTACAGCCGAGATCTAGTCGCGGGTTTCGTAATAAAAAGGTTTGGAAAAAGGGAACACAGCAGAACCGAAATGACCTGATCCAATTCCTCGTAATACCTGAATTGTTATCGATGTGGTGAAAAACGTGCAACCTTTTGGGCCAAGTCCAGGGACGAGGAGGTAGGTAGACTGGCAGAGTGACAGTAATGATAGAGAAAAAGGGTGAAAATCTGAAAGACCGCCGGGCTCTAGGCTTGGGTCGAAAACTGGCTGCGGCCGCCCACTAGAGCAAATATAGCAGAGTTCTAGAATATTTACACCCGACAATTATTGTACGCTAGTGCGGTACCTAACTAGCCGGTAGTTGATCCTTGAAGTGATTTGTTGCCCTTATTTCAGCTGTGGGTTGCTTCCTAAAAAGCCCGTGAGCTGGCGTTCCCGGCCGGTTCCTTGTCTAGTTATGTCTTGCAAAAACACACGACACAGAGACAAAAAAACGTTGTAGTGAGTCTCCCCCGGTTTTAATTTGTTACGCCCGAGTTGCGGGTGGCGGTGGTGTGGCCGTGGTTCGTTTGTACGCTTACGTTTGCAGGGGCGACTGGCCGTGGATACGCGCTATTTGATAACCTGAGCTTATGGTACTGATATAGTTTTAGCGTGCTAGAAGATATATACGTATCAGAAGAAAAGTGCGTGCTCAGAAAAGGCATTCACGAAGGAAGAAAAGAAAAGCATCGTTGTGGGTTGAGGGAAGATGGGATGAAGTGAACATTCGTAGGGTCAAACATTGGTTGTTAAAAGAAGGGCCTCACAGGATGGGGGTCAAAGATAGTTTCAAATAGTAGAACATAAGTCATTTATTTACTCACCAGTTGCGATAGCAACGCAGGGTTTTTCTATGGTAGGGAAGCTCGAGATGGCAATTTCCACTTGCTTGTCTAGTCCTCACGCGCGTTTTATGGGTGAGAATGGTAGGTATAGTCTGTGCGGTGTGCGGCGTGCGTCGAAAAGCTACGTGGGAAGGATGATTTCTGCACAAACCACGCAATATTAGATCAGAAATCCAAAACATAGGGGTGACGGGAACACGACAGTAATACTAGTGACGAGCTCTGATACCAGGGACAAATTTATATACAAGCGACATATAAAGGGCAAGGGGAAAAGAGCTGAATATATAAAGGTATTATGAAATTCGAAACCTACATTATAAAAAGAAATTTTTGGACCTGTCAAATATTTACAGTTGGAGATCAGTTCCAGATGCCAGCGTGATTTTGAATTCTTCTTTCCCTATCTCTCCTTCTTTCACGTGTTGTCCGGGTAGTGATCCGAAATATATGTATTCTTCCGGTGAGTCGGGGCGGGTATCGGGGGAGGGAAGATTCCGTGTGTCTTCTGTGCACCTTTGATATATATTTCCCGGAATCGTGGCTCTAGACGACAAGACTGTTGAGATTTGTTGAGAAATTTCCAACACTAGTAGCAGGGCAGGTGCAAGTCGGTCGCCGACTAGGTATGTAGTTCTTTTCACACCTTCCAACCCCAGCTCTGCTCGAAAACCCGGCTTTCTTATTTTCCCCTACTATTGCTCTGCTAGGATGAGTTCGATATTTGTACGTCCGGCTTAAGCTGCAGACGCTGTGAATTGATTTGTAGGTAAACTTGTCCACCCCAGTCGAACGTATGTTTAGGAAAAGCCTTTGTTTACTTCCCACGTACCGGATGAGCTCTTTGAGTGGTCCCAAGGGTAGTAGTATTACTAGGTTGTCCTTGGGGTTACGATTCCCTATTTCGACGTTTTCCGTTTCACCTAGCTCTTTGCTGCGGGAGGATACGATCCCACTAGTTTCGAAAAAACGAAAGCAAAGGAAAGGGAGGGAAAAAAAGGAAAAAAAAAGGAACAGAGAGGAGGCGCCGCCGTTTTCAAATGGTTATTTTTTTTTTGCGGGGAAAAGAAAACAACCGAGGCCTACTTTGCTTCCCGGAGGTTAGAAATGAAGCGAGATCATAGAAAAAATAGTGCTTCAAGTATTTCTTGTCGCTGTTTTATGGAAGTGGGTGGGGGAAGAGGTAGAATTCGAATTTATTTATTGAGAAGTGACAATTTAAGGAAAACGGCGATCTCAGAATCTGGGGCAAATAGAAGTATCACCACTGACTGGCTTTAGATAATAGTAGAACGCAAGCAAGGGTGACCCCAACTCTTTGAACCCAGGTGACTTCGTGGAGAGAGAGTGAAAGAATGTCGCACACAAAGGGTGCACGGTGGATCGGAGGTGATAAAGAGGTGAAAACGGAAATCTGGGAAGGCCAAAAAATATGGGGAAAAGGGACGAACACTAACAAATAAAAATGCGAGATTCCCCAAATAATAATATAAACGGCTGAAACGGCGAAGTGTGCAAAGCACCACACTAAAGTTGACTACTTTGGGGGAGTTGCGGTACCTTAGCAGCTGCGTTGTGTATGTACTTCTAGTCTGGGATCTTGTGTGGTCAGCAGGTCATCCGCCGCACATCCACTGAACGATCAAACAACCTCGCATGGCAAAAAGAAGACTAGGTAGGTAGGGCTAAAGGGCTGAAATCCGCAATCCCCTCCGTCCTTTCCTCAACACCATCACAACCACCACTCAGGATGAGAATAGAAGCAGATTTATTGAAGGGATTATCATCAAGAAGATAAATCGTTTCCGTACAGGGGCTGTGGGGGGTGGGGCAGGGACGGGCATAACTCAAGTAAATCCCCGAGTTGAATTCACTTACCAAGCAGATAGGTGTGATACTAGTAACTCCTTCCACAACAACTCATACACTTTTCGAAACTCCCTCGCATGCAAAATATTGCGCCTCACGTTGGCTCCTTTTCCCTCGACGCCCGCTTTTGGAAGAGCTTCGGGAAACGGAAATAAATTTTGCTAGCCCCTCTGTCTGGTTAAGTAATAATTATCTTCTTTGCTTTCTCTTGGTCGTTCCGCGGCCAGTTGGAGAGTCTCAGCTGGATTTTTTCTTCCCTTTTCTTTCCTTCTTTTTTTCTCTTCTCTCTTTAGAAAAACAAAAACAAACAAAATTCGATCCTCGGTATTGTTTATCGCCTGTCTGTATTCCGTTTTATTTTTTTGCTTTCTCTGATGCTGGCAGCTGCCGCTCGGCACGCCCTACTGTATCAAACCCCCACTGGCTACCCACTAAACAGATAGAAGCTGACTACTAAGATGGGGAAAAGGAAGAAGAAAGAATAAGAGCACCCTGGCGGGTTGTTGTATAAAGGGTAAATGAGCTGATGAAGCTATAAACCCACGTGAGTGAGTTACTTTCAACTTTACAGTAAAATAGAGGACCCACGAGGCAAACTATTCGAGGATTGTTGGCTGTTTCTGAAGTTGTCCCCGAATGACAACACAGGTTGTTGTTACCTATGGTGTACAGATGGAGTCGGAATGATTGGCGGGGAAGCGAATATCCGGGGTAATGGCGTGCTTTTTATATGTCTTTTCTGGAGCCAGAGGGGTAGATAATAGAGACGTGAGACCAGGGTTACAGTCCAAACTGTAGGGCTGGACCGATCTGATCAGGTCGTAGCAATTGATGGCGAGGTTACTAGAGTAAGGAGGGCTTCCAGCAGAATATCTTTTTCTCAGGAAAGCCGAGAGTAGGGGAACAGGATGGTAGCTTCTTTTTCAGCTATCCGTCATCATGCAACTTTCCAGCAGCAGTAATGTTATATCATCCATCCACCTTAACGGCTGCTGCTGCTGCAGGAGTCATGAACATTAAAATCCAATTCCATGTGTGGTTGAGATGCGAAGCGAACAGACCTCACACTGGATCAGATCAGTACATACCTGTTCGATTCATGTATCTGCCACGTCCGTTCAGTCGCCTTTTCTGACTCCTAGCTCATTTCAATCTTTAAAACGCCTCGTCCGTGGCTTCGACCATTTTTACTGGCAGACAGATCACTGCGCCATGACGGGAGACCAGATAGATGCAGCCGTGGATGTTTTAGTTTTAGGGGAAAGAACGGGCGTGGGGTAGAAACCTGGTCGACGACAGCTCCACGGTCTCGGGTCAGAAAATTGTCTGTGATGAGTAGAGCAGGCACCTATTCTACTCTAGGCGGAGTACATGCTCTTCATAGGACAGTATAAGTAGAGTACGAGTCCATGAAGAGTACTGAATTAATGAATGTACGTACTCTGTCATCAACTCGGTGGAATCAGAGAAGCTAAAGCAAGATGCCCGCGGTCTCGTAGAGTACAGGCACATGTTTGAAGTTCACACTTCTAGCTGCGCCATGCACTTGTGGCACAGCCGCTTATAAGCAAACAAGCCAGCAAGGCTTTCTTAGCAGCACGACATATGTACATACTCTGAACTTTCTGCTCATTCTACTGTAATATAATACTGATCATGATAACCACGTAGAGAAAGATATCCTTAATCCAGTGCAGCTCACAATTTAATTCGGTTCTAAAACCCACATGTTTAGACCTGTGATAGTACTCTACGGAGGCTGCATTTGCATTATCAGTGTCCCACGTCTTTCTATTTTTATGGTCGAGATAACTACTCTACTCGTAGCTTCATAGCGTTTCCGAACACGACCAACATTGTATGACATACAAAAAGGTGGATTCGGCGCTTTTTTGTATGGTATGCAATATTGGTCGTGTTCGGAAACGCTATCAAGCTACGAGTATATCTAGAAAACTTACTTTTTCACCCTGCCTGGCTTCTCTGAAACTGAATAGAATGTGGAAGGCCGTGGAAATGCGTCTACATCCCTTGGTTTTAATTTTGAGCTAGATAGCCTCCTTTCTTCCTTTTTCTATCTCGTCTCGGGGTTCGCCATAATTTTAATGAAAGTTGATGCTGGAAGTGGAAGTTAGAAGTCTTGTAGCACCTTACATACATGCTTGTGGTTCAATTATAAACAAAACCGGCTACCTAAAAATCTTCATATTTGTTTGCGTCTGATCATCACTTTCTTCAGATGGGATTGTGCGCACCCCATTCTAGGGAATTCCGGAAAGAGTCGTTAGCTACTACAGTCACTCACAGGGTGAAGGCGGATCCTGTCTGATGGCGGTCAGGGATTTAAGGCCAATAGCAGAGACACCAAGTGTAAATCACTGCAAACACAACCATCAGACAGGATCCGCCATCACTAGGTTAGCGACTGTAATTAAACGTCCTCCCTATCCTAGGAATATGTCGACGACGTCGGTTTCAAGTGTGCAAAATCTGGATGCGAGTTAAGTTCCTCATGTGGACATGTTATTGGTCGTGTTCCCGGGCCACGGGAGTTAGGCTTTCGGCACTGCGGAGTACGTACATACAAACTTGTGCTCCGACTCGCAAACTTGGGGATGGATATCGGTACCGAATAGAATGGCATGGATAGCCAAGTATGCAACATTATTTATCCCCTCCATCACCCCTGCTCCCATGGACCCAGATTACCGGGATTGGAGTGCTGTGCATTCAAGTAAAGACCAAGACTTCGAGATCTCATTGCATGCAGACGTGTTACATACTTTTATCTCTAAAGATCCAGAACGCTGACAAGACCACGCTGTTCAAGATGATAGTATTATATTAATTACCGCCAGATGCTGATCAGGTATTTCCTCTCAACACATCGACGCCCCCTACATGCCCTCGATTAGCTAAGGGGACCCTATTATCATGATTGATATTATGATAAGAAAAGACATTGCATTTCTTAAGAGAGACTCGTCCACGGCCCTCTTTTTCTCCCCGCTTTCAGTGCTTTCAATGTGAATCGATCACTGGGGTAAATCACTCCGTCTCAAGGCAAGCCCCTCTACCCTCCACTCTCAAGTACATGGTACGATGATTAATATGGGGTAATATTTCCGCCGAACACGTATCCCCCGAGGTTGTGGAGCAGTTAGTCAGGTAGTTTTATATCTGCCTTTTGTTTCATCTCAACGAGGCATCTCGAAGAGAGCAAGAAGTGCAGTTTTTTTCTTCCTGATATGTGCATACAGATCCTGGCACATGAAATTGAATTCATCCTGGCAAGAAAGGAAAAGCGGGAGCCCGGTTATATATCCGCCACACGGTGCAGCATGACAGCTGAAGGGATCAGAGGAGACTTTAATCCGGGGTAGGTTGAGTACGTATTTTACAAACATGTACACGTTGTCTCGTTGTGTATCATTTCTTACTCTGACAAGGTCCACAGGACTAGGGACAGTGGCCTTCTCGAGCAGAGTACCTGAAATGTCACTGTGCGACGAATAGTCGATCGCATTATTTTTGTCGAGAAGCTCTCAGAGAGGTCTTGTGACTTTTTGGGCTTCGAGAGCTGTATGTACCTATACACACGTACACACGTACAGGCATACAGGCATACAGGCATACAGGCATACAGGCATACTGGCATACTGGCATACAGGCATAAGAATGGTGAATCTGGAGAGAAGGGGTTTGGCCAATTGAGTGTTGAAACATCTAGCTCCTCCTGACACCTAGCTCTAGACTTGCACCTCCCCCCCTGGCGTCCTCGAAAATACTTTAACTATGGTGACAGATTGGGCTAGTGAGCCCTGCCAAGAATGAGCCAAGATTATCGAACCAAGTGACCACAAAATTTCAAAAGTCCTGAGCTCATCTTCATGGAGCGTGGAACGCAGATTTTAGAGTTATGTCATAGAGACGTTGAAAGGCATTAAAGTGCGTTTTTTCCCTTCTGGTTACGTCTCGGATCCCACCAGTGGGCCACCACGAAGCCGTTTTTACTCGGCAGCGGGTTATTTATGCGCCCTGACTCTCTAACAAGGGGCCGTCGGGGTTCTCAGCGTCTGTGGTTTGAGGCGGTGAACCACGTGGTGTACCTACTAAATTTGACATGGCATAAGGTAACAACTACATGTACGGCGACAGGTAATAAGTGATGAAACGTCCTGAGATAGGTTATACCGCAAACACCGCATATTAGTGGCGTTTTGCTCAAAACAGGTATCACTCTGTCTCAGCCCGTTCCATTACTTATTACCTACCGCTGTACACTACATACCATTAAAGGTATGATGAATTCTAGTGCGATACAGTACAAGAAAGGCTTGGCAAAAGATTACAGTAGTATATACGGTACTGTATGCTGTGCGGAATGATATTTAGGTGTCGCGTCGGTCACGAGCTTCTGATTGACAGGGGACAAGCAAGTGATCGTCGATACTTATGCGGATTGCCGCAAAAGAAATATGTGCGGGGAAGAGGCTCTGCTCTGCGACAATGCGACTCTCGAATCCCAGCAAGGCGACTCCTGCAGAGTTTTGTGGATCGATGTGCTTTGCGGAAATGCAGTTTGGTACCAAACTACCAGACTATCTTAACTACATACCTCATGAACAGTAGTTTTTACGAAGACGTAAGAGGCTTCGCTGTAAACCGATCATCGACTTAAACTGTTTGTCAAATGTTTCCTGACCCGCTCTTTCTCTCCGCTAGTTTCCGATCAAAGATAAAAAACCTAAAAACAAGTTTGTCAAAAACGACAATTCCGGTATGTAATTTCTTTAGTAGGACGTTTATGCAAGCCCTCAAGCCTTCTCAAGCCTCAAGACCATAACCAAGGGAACACTGCAAGGTGTCATGCATGGGATCGGTGGAATTTAGCGTTGGGATGCACCTGTTTGTCACCTCACCTGAGGATACTTAAACGTCAAGCATATGAATGTGTCGTAACGACAGCAGTTCACTGCAAACAGTTCATGTGCTTTGGTCTCTTTAAATTTTTTCTCGCTATGACTACATGGCCAAGTCCCTCCCCGCAAAAAAAAAAATGGGTATTTGCATACCCCACCTATCCTTTGAGGACATCCGAAGCAGGAGTCTACAGGCTGAGCTCTAGTGGATGAGAGGCGAGTTTTTTTCCCCCATATCATATCAGGACTGTGGTTCTTCGCTGAACCGGCGGTTGAAATGATCGCTAACGCAGCAATCTGGTAATAAGCACAACCCTAGCCCTAGAGTCCTAAGCAGTGTACTACCAAGCGGCTCACGGAGTTAACACATAGTTACATGTAGTAGTAGTACATATCAACAGTAGACACACCTTCTGTCGTCCTTTCCATATAAAAACAATACTAATCATTTTTCACGGCAACAGCACCCTTTCCATCTGCTCCCAGGAGGCCTCGCACACAGGACAATAACACCTTCTAGATCTATGGATCGCCTGCTTCTTCGGGCCGTCAGATCATTTCTTGCGCCGCCATAAGTATCTACCGACTTAGTGGCGGCTATTGTTTATCCTTTGGTGAGGTGAGGTGAGGTGAGACGATGCGGGATGGGGATGGGGATGTGGCAGATAGGTGGATGATTACCATGAGTGATAGCTCGCGTGCGGGATTGCATCATAATCTTCGGGCGTGGGGGTGATTATTATAACCTGACTAAAACCTCCGGTTTGTGGAATTATCGGGCTGGCGGTGAGAATGGCAGTGCTGGTTGTACAGAGGCATGTTGCACTGGTGGAGATGGGAGTGGTAGGGCCTTTGTTTGCTTCGACACCCGGGATACGCGGGTCTATATCGGCCGCTGTGGATGGATATGGATGGATGGCTATCATAAGAGCCCGGATGAGATGAGATAGGGTTAGTCCATCCCTCCCCCTCCTGGAGACCTCTCCCTCGTCGTCTTCATCGTTGTCGTTATCGCCGCCGCATAAAGCCGGTCATTTCATTGGTACATACAAGTAGTAGGTATTGTCCTCAACACTCACCCGAGAAGTCCAGTGCGATGAAGCTGGTGGATCATGTGGGTCGGATCAATGAAATGAAATGAATTGATGGATAACATTCCTATACAATACCCGCCGGGAAGACTAAAAACACGAATCACGCGGGCTCAACTGGATGACTTGGGCCTTAGGGGTCTCAAAACTTCCATGTGAAATAACCTTCCTTCTACATAGCTTCGTCGTTGTCGTTGCTGTTGTATGTAGCTGCATACATGTAGGCTATGTATGTCGGTATTGACGTTGATCATCTCTGCCCCTCTGTTTTCCTAGCTTAGACTAGTTTCAGCTTTACGAATCACAAGCACCGACAGAATCTTTAATGAAACGAACCTAGAACCCTGCATGCGTGCACAGCATTTCGCGCGCAAACCGCAGAAACACTCACTTCCCCACAATGTATCTTCCCCACAGAACACTAAGCCAAGCTCGTCTGTTAAAGCCGGCGGGGTGGGGGGGCTGTGAGGTGAAACATCAAGTGTTGGCGTCCGGCCTTACGATACCTGTAAATAAACAAATGGATAAACAATACTCTCAGGACCATCCGCGTACCTATCGATCGCCCGGGCTACAACCGTTTATTCGACGCTCAACCACTCGTCGATATCGCCTACACACGCCCCTGCTCACGTGCTCAATATTTACATATCCACCTATAGCTACCCCAAGCCACATCTTCGGACAACAATCATCTCAAAACCCAATCTGCATACCTACATGTACTTGTTTACTAGCAAAAGAACCAGAAAATGCAGTCGCTCAGAGCAAGCATAATTTGTATTGGAGTGGCGCCGTTCTCTCATACAAATAATCCCTGGTTCTTTCTCTGGTAAGCAAGTAATAGCCGGCTCCTCCAGATAAATCAAATGTTCCTACCACAGATTTGCGCAGATCTACCAAGATCTACACGCTCATCGTAATATAAACAAATACGGGTTTCAATATAAACAAGTTGACATATGCGGGATCAATATAAACCAAGAATCGGGCGTGCGTGCGCGGCCGGAAGCACCACCCACACACCCGCCGACGTACAGTGCTCGTACGTACTGTACCGCCCGGCCCGTATGTATTGTCGGGGTCGCCGTTCCGTTTCGTAGATATTAATTACAGACTACGTGAACGGAAGGGATGAAATGTTCCATGGAGATGAAGTATCTTTTTTTTTTTGGTCCGGTACTGTGAACAGAGATGTGATTTGAGAAGAGTAACGGAGAGCTTGGTATCGTATATTCGTTGTACCTAGGCAGGGCCAAGAATTTTTGAGTGGAGTCCTATCTCAACCGCACGACACGACAGACATATCGCACAGAAGAGCTCCATATGACGTCATATTATAAAATATGAATTCTTCCCACGAACTACTACAATAACCCATCCACAAACAAAAGCCAAAGAAAAACAGAGAAACCCCCAGACGGAACACCCAATCTACTTTCTTGCAGACGTCCACTAAGTAACGGTATACCCTCCATCAACCCTCAGATCCGCCCCAGTGACATACAGACTCGCATCCGATGCCAAAAACACTACCGCGCCCATCAAATCCTCCGGATTCCCCATGCGCCCCTGCGGAATCAACGATGTCCACTTCGCCTTCAGATCTGGGTTATCGTCGAGGATCTTCTTTGTCAGCGCCGTGAGCATATAGCCCGGCGAAATGCAATTCACACGGATGCCATGTGTCGACCATTCGACTGCCATCGAGGACGCGAGATGGCGTACGGCTGCCTTGGCCGCGTTGTACGGTGCCTAGAGTAGTATCATTTCAGCACTTTATCCACTATGCACGAAGCGCGATGATCTGCCCCGGGGGTGGGGGGGGGGGTGGACCTGTGGTTGGGGAACGTTGACGATGCTCCCGCTCATACTGCCGATAAACACCATTGAGCCCGGCTTCTTGCTGGCAATGAGGTGTTTCGCAACCTCGACGGCGCACAGATATGTTCCGTCTACGTTGACGCCCCAGAGTTTTTGCATGCGATCATGGGGATAATCCTCTGCCTTAAAGTTCTCTGTGAAACCGGCGGAGGTGACGAGGACGTCGATGTGGTTGTTGTGTTGGGAGAGCACCTCCTCCATCACGGCCTTGACCGAGTCTGGCGAGGAGACATCGGCTGAGTGTGCGGTTATTGTGGGTACTCTGCATGATGGTGGTGTTAGGGATATTTGATTCCTTTTTGCCTTTGCAGAAGAAAAGTGCTGGATTGCGCACGGCGCTCGAGATGGTAGGGCGGGAAAAACTTCACTTACCGGTCTGCATCAGGATTGGTATCTCTAAAGTGCTTAAGCAGCATCGAGGCAGCTTTGATAGCCTCCTCGCCTGCATTATCACCACCACCATACCGCCGGCGGCAATATATCAGTCTCCCTTGCTAATTGACCCATCCCTAACCATCCCGACCCGACAGAGTAACAACATACCATTCAGGTCTACAATCGCAGCATCAGCACCCGACTCGACGAGGGCCTGGGTCATTACATATCCGAGACTATGTGTAGTCAATAAAAATTACTCGCGGGCCAAATATAAAGAAAAGAAAATATATAGAAAGATGTAGTAGTAATGGACTTTTTTGATAGATAGATAAGGTTCCTTTTCTTCTCCCTCTGCATGCAACGACACCTTCATCCGATGCGATAAACTGCAATCGCACGCGGAGACCAAATCCAGCTAGGTAGATACCTAGCCAGCCAGTTGCTCTCAATCTCCTCACTCCCATTGACCCCCAATATGCAAATACCACGCCCAGATAACTGGCACCAGCAAAGACAAAAGCAAAAAAAAAGAGGAAAGAAAAGTCGGAGATTAATTAGGGAGGTGAATTAAAGAAAAGAAACTAGCAAGACTCACCCTCTCGCGCCCCCAGTCACCACGGCGACTTTACCCTCCAGCGAGAAGCTGCCCAGTGTCCTCTTCACCCTGCGGACCGGTGCACTAGAAGGCATATCCTTCTCCTCCGGATACTCGACCGTGATTGATGGGTCTGTACGTGCAAACTGACCGGGCTTTGATTCGTTGCATCGGGGCGCGGAGATGGAGAATGGTGCTACTGCAATACGGGCTGGAGATGCCTTGGGTAGTAGAGCGCTGCTGCGGAGAGGACATAATCGTAGCCGTAAGAGGGCACTGGTGGTGGGACGGCGAAACATGATGGCGAATGTGGCGATTGGAGAAGGAGAGAGGGGATATTGGTTCCTGAGGCGATTGGGAAGATCGATTCCTAGAGAGATGGGTGTAATGAATTATTTAAAGGGAATCGATGTGTATGAGATATTGTTTCTGGGTATGTATGTAGCAAGAGAGAAAGTATGTAGTGATAATTAGTCTGTCTCTATCACCGTGCCTATCCAAGTATTCCTCAACCACCAAACTAGAGTAGGTAGGTTAGCTGCTAGCTAAAGCTTGATGTATGTTTGTTTCCCCGTTCGTCCTGTCCATCGCGCCTCCTCCAACCAGCAACCCCGCCATGCTACCCCACTTCAATTTGCTTATTCCGTCCCAACACCAAACATCCGACAACATGGATCGGCTTTTAAACAAAAAAAAAAACCGGAAGAGCGATTTAGGAATTCCGCCTTACTGGTTAGATAGCTGGCTTGAGCCCAATTCATTGGGTACGTTGAGATGAACCTTTACCGGAGTCGGAAATAGAAATTCAGCGGTCTCGGGGTAAATATTTCGTCCCTTGTTTTGCCACTGAGAGCCTGATCTGCCGCCCCCATTCTCTGCGATCCTCGGTGTCAGTCAATCCGTCTTTTGTGCATAACATACCTGCTCTCTAGCTACTCTGCCCTCCCACTACCGTCGACCCAATCACAATCCTGATGGGTGCGGGACGATAAGATAGAGAGCCTAATAGTATATAGCCAACCCAATTGCAAGAGTTCCATCTGATGTTCTTTTGCGCCTTCTGGAATAGGCTCTCTCTCCCGAATCTTGAATTGAATCCCTGAGATTCCAAACCCTAGCCCTGATGATGAACATGAAACATCGCCGATCCCCCTTCGGATAAATATAAATCGATGATCTACACGGGGGAAAAAAAGGTTATCGGCGCCGTCGCGGATCTCTGGCGTTGGTGCCGCTGCCGCGGATCATGGGAGGTCACTCGTTGATGTTCGTGGAAAGCCAGTGAGTCGTGTCAGCCTTGATTGATTGAATTCGTTGATTGTATACAGCCCGTCGTGTCAGGGCTAGCGCAGCGGTGATATAGTCTTTTTTGATAAGAGGATAGACCACCAGAAAAGAACCTGTGCTCGGGGCAATGAAGAGTTGGGTGGTCTGAGTGCACCGAGTGTTCTTGCTGAGGGGCTGTGGGACATGCAAGTGCAGTGAAAGCTCGCTATACTGGTACGCTGGTGGCAGTAATTTGGACCCTTATAGAGGCATTACCCATATGTGAAGAGAGTATCAGCGCTGAACCCCAAAGATATGAGTATGGGGTTGAAGAATGATACTTTATAGAGACGTTACCCTCACGGGAGCCATCCTAAACTACTTACTTTACTACGACGCCCCTTCACCTGAATAGTCCATGGTGATTAGTCGAGAAGAGGCGTAGAAGTCGGTAATAGCATTATGTTGATCCTTTCTTTCAACTGTTTGGGTGAGCTAGGGGGATGTCCTGGTAAGTGGTGTAGACGGTTGCCCAAGCTTTCGCTGCGCATGTGACGGACCCATACCATCCAGGAGAAATAGTGAGAATTCCGAATATGCTCTGGTCCAGTCCATTTTTCGTAAACGTGTCGCAGCCTACTGGCTATATATGTGGTAATAGCAGCCTAGGTTTCTGTATAGCAAGCGCAACAGACCTAAGTGGTTGAGTGACAGGAGGAGCGCGAATGGTCCCTCGTGTGTCACTTATACCTACATGTAGTTATAATTACATGTAATTAAGAAGTGTGTTGCTATCCTTGGGTTTGTTGGTTACATGCTCTGGGCCACAGTGACCACACTCGTAGCTGATCATGGCTGCGCGCGTGGATTTGGCTTTATGTCTTCTCACGATCGAGGACACCATGCGGGCACATGTGTCCCTTGTTACCATTTCCGACTCGCCCAATTGAGCTTCAAATATTGTATCATATTTTGTAGGAGGCACGATTCAAATATCTAGAGTTGGATGACCAAAATAGTCCATTTGGAAGACAATTCGCTGGACCATCATGGAATATCACTCGGGTTAAACACACTTATATTTTTTTTTCTTTTTCGTTTAACTCATTAATTACAGGCATACCGTAGTCTATGACAATAGCACAGCTCCAGAACTACCTTGCTAACTCCTGGCCACACTCAATAAAGGGTATTCAGCAAGCTGGCACTCATCCGCCGCTACTACCTAACTAAAATAGAAAAACAATAAAACAATGCTGGACTATCAAACGTTCTCTATTACAGTTTGTGTCTTTTCCCTCCCTCTGACCCCTCCGGCCAAGCATTTTTCATTATACTTTGCTATCTCTTCTTTGTCCTCTGGTCCTCCAACTAGTGTCTTTATTCCTCTATTTTTGTTAGTTTAGTTTAGCGGTGGTAGTTCGTCCAGTTGGTTACATACTTATTAATTAAGTAGAGTTAATCCCCTACGTTATTGTATATAGACCATCGTATTTTCTCCAGTGGCCATGGATGATCGGGCCGATTCCTATGATTCCAACCACCTGGAACCAACACTACGGTAGTTACTGCCATGCTGTAATTCCAGCTATCGAAGGGGTAAAGACCACTATTCTCCAGTAGTAAAGCCTATGATTCTGGAGCGGAAGAAATCGTGTTGAGGTCCGGCCGGGTGAGCTCTATTGGGAGTCTTTGTAATCCGTGCGTAAATAAGATTGATACCTCATGACGCATCAAAACTAATTCCAGCACATATAGGTCTTTTAACTGTTTTATAATAAGCTTCTTATCTTTTTGAATTAATTCAACTCTTTTCTTGTCTGCGCTCGGAGTTGGAGGCTGTTGGTTGGGGTTTAGTTGGAGGCGTAGAACGAGTGAGAGTCTGTGATCTATAGTGATTTATTACTTCATTACTCGTATGCGACATGGAGGTTATGACAACAGTTGTTAATTAATTTATCGTATGGTGATTCTCAGTATTTGCCTGTCGAGAGCTGTGATGTAGTTTAGAGACCTGTTGAACACTGCGAGGTATTATTCGTGATGGTAGTAAATATATATATGCCATTCTCTAAGCTCAATTGTGCAACTGCGCATCAATTAGAGCTCTACCTAAAATCCATCAAACTAGCAGCACCCCCAAGTACTGCGCGCCCACACCCAAACACCCAAATTATAATCATACAGAATCACTCGAATTTTCCCACCATTTTTTTCCTTCAAGCCTTAAACAAAAAATAAGAGAGCATAGCCCTCGGTGTTCCTACTTAGCCTAGGTACCTAGCGTCTCGAGTCATCGCCCGCGCATATGATTCCAAAACTGACTCAATCTCTAAAGTCCAGGGCCGTGCGCACGGGCTTTATGCTCTCTAGTACGCCCTAACCCGCAATCGACTCACAGTCGGCATACCGCACATTATTACCCCCAGCTTCCCGCTCAGCCTGGCTGTCAGGCAGCACGCCTCAGCGGGAATGCGGCCGACTTAGCACATCACTGTGTGACAGTCAATGTTGGTAGGGACGCCAACCAGGGACGCCAACCAGGGACGCCGCCCACCTCAATTTGAACTGACGCTGTGATCTAGCACCAACGACTAGCTCAGGTAGTTATCATGTAGGCATCTACATGTATCTACCTTCTATATCAAAAAAGTGTACATAACACTCGATCTCCTGTGCCACAATTGCAACCAATCATTAGCTGCGCATGTAATGCGCAGTGATTGGCACGGGTACACAATTTGCACCAACTCAACAGCACAGCATGTGCAGAATTTCCTTTCCTTTGATTTCCCCACAGCCTTTTTTTCCCCACGGCGTACGCCCGGTTGTACGCTTGCAGTATGAGTACATATTGCCCGATTGAGTAAGTGTTTGCGGTATGAATCCAGAGCTAGATCTAGGGTGTACGTATGTCTACACAAGTACACGGCGAATGAGGCTGTTGCACCTGGAGGCTTTAATTTGCTTGTGGTCAGCGGGATGATCATAGTAAGAGACGCATATATCGGGGTTGTGGTGATAGCGGGCACGCATACAACTAATGGAGAGCTTATGTATTACGGGGGCGTACCACAGAACACATGAGAAACCAACTACTGTAGTTTATCTTTCATCTCGAAACCTGTCTACAATCTTATAAAATAAGTAGTAAGCATCTAAGCCACATCTCGTGGAGATACAGATGGAATCACTTTACGGGTAGCGCAGAATGCGCACATATCAAATAGGATTCCGTTCGCACAGATGGGCTCCCTTCATCTCTCTGGAGCTCCAATATGAAATGATACCTCCTGGTTGTTTGGAAAACGGGAATAGGTAGTTGCCTATTATGCGTGGACGTTTTACAAAGGGCCAGAGGGGCAGAAGAATTATGCGTCGGTACTTGTAAGGAATCCTTAGAAATCCGGCTTGACTGTATACGTATATGTAGAAATAATCTTCGTGTTGGTAACTAATATAAATAACTTGAGTGTAACCATAAACTTGGCATGAACAAATCACCTGCAAGAAACAGATGATGCTAACAACGACAGTAACTAAGGGAACAAAGAAAGAAAACTAGAGTAAGGACCATATTGCCATAAGAAGCTTCACCAGGCATTGAAACAAGCGTTACAAATAGCCCATACTACGTATAAGTTTTACTACAATACCACCATAATCCTCCAGGAATTCAGTATATGGCAGCTCCAAGTGAAAGTTCAAAAAATAAGAGAGCACTGTCCTTTGTTGTATGTATATCGTGGGGGTTGAGGAAAGGTCCAAAAATATGTAAATATTGAGTTGAGATTGTTGTAACAGAGAGAAGACAGAAACTTTGAAAAGCCGGAAGCCTCGAAAAAGAAATGGTAGTTCATTATTCAGGTTGGACACCCTTTACATTCCTGGTGTAGCCAAGGTCCTTAACTCATAAATCATCCTCGGGTGCAAAGAAAAATGTCAATACAAAGTAGGGACACCTAAAAGTTCAAATTTCCTGGTAACTAATGTAATCCTGTGAGCTAGATCTGGTGATTGTTTATGTGGAAATGTTTCTCCTGCATTTTGGTACCCGCAAGCGCCCCGTAATGGTGTGGACAACGTGAAATGTATCTTCAGACTCGGAAACCTGAATTAAACAGAGAATGGAACTCTGGTGTTTACTTTGGGCATGTGTGGCCAATTGGTAAAATAGAGGTGCCGGTGCTAGGGACTCAGAGCAATTAACAGGAGACAGGAGTGGGTCCTAGTACTATAGTCTCCAACGGATCATGTCCATGGAAACAATCTGTAACGGGAAACTGTGGAAACCATGGAATAAAGTCCGGAAGAAATTAACCCGGGTTCCAGGGAGGGAAAGTAGAAACAAAACAAAACAAATGAGTATCGGGAAACTTTATCAGTGTGCCGGTGTCCTTGGTATGTCCTGGTGGAATTCATAATACCATCTGCCATCGTTTTGTCGTACGAAACGGCCAGGTAAAGGTGCGCCAGAACTATCACGCGGGGTGGGAGGGCGACCTGAATTCCCTGATGGCAGAGCATTGCTAGCTTCTGCATAGTTTGGATTTCCATAATTGCTTTGGGCCATTGGTGGAGGAACCATTGGTGGAGGGGCCATCGGTGGAATGTGCACTGGAGGGATAGGTTCCGGAGAGATGGTACCAGGATCCCGGAAAGGCTTAACGTATTTTCTTTCCAAATTGTCGTACCATGGTCTTCCATCAGCCACATAGCGATAGCGTGGGTCTCTTTGGGGCTCTAGCGCCTGTAAAGATGCTGGTATGGAGACGGGATGAAATTGTCCTTCAGTAGCTATAGGTCTCAGAGATGTTGTACCACTAAGTGGATTATAGCCATCTGGATTGTTTCGGCGGCTATCGTCAAACGTAAACGAATCTAGGTAATCTATATCTCAAAGATTAATATATTAGCATGCAATTTACCTAATTAAGATCGAACCTAGAATGAACTATTTCCATATATACCTGGGCCATCACGTCCATATTGAGTAGAATGTTGTTGCTTTTCTTTCGTGTACTTTATAGAATCGTCCCTTAAAGACTGGATTTGAGCCTGGAGAATTATTAGCAAGTGTGCTTCTGTATTTATCAAGGACTGATCGTCAAATGCAAAGATTGAATACATCAGTCAACGGTCGATAGCCTTTATACCAGAACCCAGATTGCCCCTAGATTTGCACGATTAGCTACTGATGGTATAAATTCCCGGAAGAAGGATTCACGACATACTTGATTATTTCCTGGCTTGCATACTGCATTATTCCCAAGGTATCGAGGGATATCCGTCTGTATTACTTCACGGGCAATTCCATCTCCTGCTAGGAAAAAAGGATAATTGTCGGAGGAGTTAGCTGGCGGTGGCCCGGAATATGAGTGCCCCCCGTTTCTATTTCTTTCCTGATCATCCTCCAGATTTCCAGGGTTTCCGTATCTGTGGCTATGATTATCTCGACCATATGCATATTCGCCACGAGATTCGTAGAAGCCGTAGTTACTAGTCATGTTGCTGTTGCAAGATGAAAAAAATATAAGACAAACTGAAATATTTATATGTAAAATTAGTAGAAAGGATAGGAAATTGATATAGGAGCAGAGTGAGGTTGTCTCTAGTATAGTCTAGCTGGTAGACTTGAGAGAACGTATGGAATGTAGCTATTTAATATATTAATCTAGGAAGCCAGAGAGAGAGAGAGAGTGGCAGGATGGAACGGGGGGGGGGGGGGATTTATCTAGCTGTCTTGAACCAAAAACAAGGCTGAGGATATCGAAGGGACGAATGTACTTGTACGTATGTAAGACTCCCCGCAAGCCACGACCAGACGAATATGACGACAAGTGGAAAAGGTCTACAGTAATCACTTGCGCCTGACGTATACACAGCTCTCGTCCTGAGAGAACCCCACCAAGGCCAACCATGAACTAGCTAGTACTATCATGAAGCTTAATCTATGAATTACTAATTATAAGTATTGATCGATCCTACTTTGTAACTATGATTGAGATGATGCAAAGGTATACCTGGTGGTTAAACTTAGAGTGAGTT
Organism: Morchella sp. 2016-41; assembly: GCA_024713855.1. Lineage (NCBI taxonomy): Eukaryota > Fungi > Ascomycota > Pezizomycetes > Pezizales > Morchellaceae > Morchella > Morchella sp. 2016-41. The sequence continues at coordinate 1,070,645 of JAMGZD010000005.1, forward strand.
TGTCCCGTTCTCGTGACGTCTTTCTGAATGGCGCTCTGATATGATGGATCTAGTAATTAACATGATCACCGCGCGCGAATCGGAAGCAGCCGTGACGCTAGTAGATAAGTCAAGCGGTAATATCAACATCCCGCAAGAAACAGTACCTACTGATAATACTACATACTTGTAGTTTTCTGGCGTTTCCGGACGTAACTGCTATTGCATGCCATACAAAAGATAGCCTTCAAGACAAAAGGACTTCTAGGTCTTTCATCCAAGACCTTCCCCGCATTTCCCCCAACCTCGATCCTTAACCCCAATGGCTTATGCAGACCAGCTATGTACCATACGCACTCACATCACATGCCACAGAGCTGACAATTAAACAATGGACACAACAGGTCATCCCGAATCCCGAGACAAGGTTATGTATATGCGTCCGTTTTATTTTCCGAGGGATCAATCCAATTCGTCAGTCACTCACTAAAAGTGCACATGCATCAAGGCAGCAATCGTTTCACGCATTTGGTTTTCTCGCGAGTTTTAACCAGTTGAATTGGTAGCTTGAAGTTCGGGAAAGCAATCACGAAGCCTAAGTTATCTGTCATAATCTAGTAACAAACCCTAACCCTAACATATCCTCCACTAGCGACGTGCTGTTTAATCACAAGCCAGTAAGATGTGGTTTGATTAAACGTGGGTTATTAACTCTCACGTGGAACGTGCACGTTTTACCAATTTTCTTTGGCCCAGACTACTATTTGCGTACCTATAGGTATATATGTAGTGGGAAGAAAATTTGTGCTGGATGTGTGCTCTACCCGGCTTGCCCAATTTACAGATGGATTTACAATTTGTCGGGTTAGCGCGCCATTGCCATTGCCATTGCCATGCATCGCCGACTTAATTTACTAGTCATATATTGCGCAAAAGAATATATAACGAACGCATCTGGACTGAAGATATATGTTCGTCTTTTCAATTGGTCAAACGCGGATTGAAATGAGGCTCAATTACACCGACCCAAATCGAACTTTCAACTATCTTAGCCAGTGAAAATATAACTTTCCAGTTCAATTCGATATTTCTAATAAACTAATTAAGGATGAAGAATTCAATATCGGTTTAGGAGGTACCAATAGAGTATTTTAGCTGCGCGAGTTGAACAGAAAGTCGAGAAAGTCTAGCTGTTTTCGGAAGAGACTTGCAGTCGTTCAACCAATAAGATGTGCAGGACTTTTTGTCGAAGTGCTCGACTTTCTATCCAACTCACGCAGCTAAAATACTCTAATCTACCAATTGGCCAACCTTATCGAAATCAACATCACATATGTAAACTATCACGAGTGCATGGTCTATTTATTATTTAGAAGCCAATCACCATATCGTATATATACATATGTATATTTATTTATACAGCCACTCATCAAAAGTGTTCGTGATTCAGATTTAATGTGACATGTCCGGCTCAAGCCAGGAGGAATCAAAGTGCCCATTGAAATGACCAAAACCTCAGCATAGCAATAGTCAATGGTGGTCAAAGTCAATATTAGACATTCATGGTATTTTTATTTTTTATTCTCTATCACTCACTGGATACAATTATATAGATCCTTAATTTGACCGTAAAATCTGGTAAACCACATCACGCACTGACCAACTTTGATGTGAATTACGAACACTTTTAATGAGCGGCTGTACCTACATGCGATTGGTATATCTCACAATATAGAGTCGGGAGATATGCAAATCCACGTCCCTATAAAATTAAAGAAATACGTATCGTGTAACATCTCTTGATCAGATTTCTGTGAAACCACTTACCCATTGGCCAATCAAGACAATCAAGAGTTACGCTTTGGGTCTTTCGGATTGAGGCTCAACAAGCATTTCACCAATCCAAAGCCCAGCACTCCAGTCTAGTTCGGTTCGTTATCCCTAAGATTTTGCGGTACTTCACTTTGTACTTAGGCAAGCACATGAAAGAATTACAGCATGTACCAGTACCTACGTACATAGGCGCATCGCCATATGCATGCGGCAGATAGAGGTAGAGTTCCCAAAGTTCCGTTAACATACGGAGTAGATGGCTTCCCTAGCCACCCGAACAGTTGAGTATGATTGGTACACACACCAGTTGCAACGAAGATCCTTTCTTTTTGACGTTGACTGTTCGGGTGAGGGGTGTCTATCAATGTGGCTGGATAGCTGTGGAACATTTAAGGAAAGCTGAATTTGGTGATCAAACCTCTCTATCGGGAATAGGAGAGTTATATGTAATTCCCACTGGTAGAGATGCCTGGAATTTATGTCCCGGTCTCTTGGGAGGGGGAGGGGGAATCTTTATTCTAGTTCCAATACAGTGGGGTGAGTACTCGCAACATTTTGGCGTTTCCGAACTGGACTGGGTCTGCATGCCACCAAACTATGGTTCTCATGCACGATTTACGCCCATATGCAGACCAGTACAGCGAGTAGACTAGGGAACAGCGTGAGATTTCATGGCCATCTTAAACTTAGTCCTTCCATATTAGTGCCAATCAAATACACCCAAAGTCCACTAACTACACGTTATCCCATGGCCTGGCGAGACATGCTCAGAATCTGGTGCAGTGCATATTATACAAATTTTGCACTTATTTTACCATATATAGTAATAATTGAACTAATATTCAACAAAATATTCCACAGAGCAACGAACATGTGTGCCAAGGCACCGAATATGCAGTGCACCAGGTTCTGAGCATGTCTCGCCAGGCCATGGGATAATAGACCCTTTGCGCAAAAGACTCCAGCTCCAGGTTCTGGTAACCTGATTGGCGTCGATCCTCTTATCAACCAATCATACAAGTAGCCAGCTCTATCTGCGCAAAGGGTCTAATAGGGCGTTTTACGAGTGCTTAAGCCTCTGTCTTGGCATCCTTACCTGTAGTCGCCTGGTATCAATATTAACCCTAACCCATTACCGGACTACTTTACATACATATGAATATGTTGTTGCTGAACACATCCCCTTAGAGCGTGGGCATTAATACATATAGCTTCATATCTCTCCTTTTATAAATGTTTCTTTTAAGCTATTAAAGTACAGTATTTCCCAGAGCCCCTTCGGTTCTTGGTTTCCCGAGGTACATACGGGTAGAAACCTACCGGGAAATCATTGGCTCTGTCAGTGCCGTGACTGTTTGATCGTGTCAAATGCGAGACGTTAATGCCAACCCGAGTGCATGATGTAGATTAGGAAGATGAAATGGCTTCTCGTATCATTAGTAGCCAAATCTATACAAGTCTATTACATGTGCCTACTCTAACCTCCCATATCCTTGGGACCACGCCCTCACTGCCCACCATCCGCCAGCTCCACCCACCAACAAGGCAAACAACACACCCCGTCCAGTTCCCCCAAATAGCCACGCTAGAGCTCCCACAAACACTTCCAATTTCCTAGCTGTAGCCCTTCTGCCCCTCCACCCCTCCTGAATGCCCCATGGAGCCACAAGTTCCACCTCAACTGGTGCTTCAGCAACCTCTGCATGCATAGCGACAACTTGATGATCTGACCCCAGAATTTGCGGAATAGACGTATAATTCCGCACTACCACCCCGTCGGCTGGCAGATATAAGATCCGGTCCGTCCAGCTAGGCCAGCGGTTCTTACTCCATTCCCAGTACTCTCCTTCGTTTTCTTGCCTCAAAATTTCGTACTTGTATGTAGGCGGGAAAGTGATCTTCTCCTCTTCCAGTCCCTGGAAAGACCTCCCAGCCGCTCGCTCGGTGCTCAACTGATCCTCCTTGAGCAACTGTAGATAGTGCGTGTTGTCATTGATCTTATTCTGGGGCTGCGGGTACACGAGATAGTCAAACTCCCCAGGTGAGGATGGGGAGGTACGGTAGTTGAGGTCACCGGAGACAAAGAGGTGAGATGATGGGAAATAGATACTCTGTTCGTCGCCGGCCGGGTCGGCAAAAACCAGATTCTTAACGAGGGATTCCCAATTCGCATTCCGCGCGCTGATGTTGTGCTCATGGGGCGCTAGATGAGCGGAGACGAACGTGAGTGTCACGGTATTACTGGGGTCCGACGGGAGACTATGGATTAGGCGAACGCCAACAGCGCCTTTATTACCCATAGATAAGAAACCGAGGCCGACGGCTGCATAGGTTACTGACTTTATGAGAGTGGGTTTACGTGCGAATACCATTATGGCTGTTAGGCCGATGTTGTTATACGCAATAAGGGCATAGTCCTCATTGAACGTTGACCTGGTGGCAGCGCGGACAGCTGTAGTAAATGTTTCATAGTAGGATGTCAACTGTGATCCTCCGAGAAATGAGGCAGCGATAGGGGCAATCTCTTGGAGAGAGATGATTACTAGGGATGGAGGCTCGGAGGAGAGGGGACTTAGTGCGGAAAGGAGGTGAGGGGAAAGCGAAGAGGGAGGATGAGAGAGACGGGCGCAGTTGTAGGTGGTAAGGTACAGCGAGATAGGCATGATGGTGGGTACAGAACTGTGTGTAGATTTGAGGATACCCGGATTTTACAGGTGCATGTATTGTCGTGGTGAAGATGGCGATGTGTGAGCCTTGGTGTTTGTTTGCATCATGACGCAAATGCTAGGTTGCGAGCTCAACACGTTGCTGGTCACACATGTGCAGTTACACAAATACTAGGTTGGCGGATACCTACTGGGTATTGGCGGATTGAAGCCAAAAATTGGCTTGGCTGTCTCTGATAGCGGTGCACCCCTAACGTCTTGGCTCCAGGGATCCTTCATCAATGCAAGAACCGACAAGCTAGGTCCGTGCCGATCATGACGTTGGTATGCGTCCCGATACGAACAGGGTTTGCTTATCGATAGGGACAGCTCACCGCAGTGCACCACCACCATCGCCTGCGACTGAACCCACCTCTACGAGTCAGTCTAGGACTGTAAACTCATGTCGGCTCACACACCTGATCCACGAAAGACAACGGAGTAATGCTCATGTTTTGAATCAAACTCGCTGTCACCCCTTCAACCCCTCCTCCTAGTCCTGATGTAAATAAACAATTTGTTCGGTCAGTCATATATCGAACTTAATAGACGCAGTTATCTCCCTCCTAACGCCCAATCTTTCTTTGTATGTAGGTACATGAATGAATGAGTTCAAATATTCGGAATTTAGTTTAATACAGTGGTTTGTTTGATATTAGTCTCACATACGCTTCCAAAGAGAGAAAAAGATACAGGAAAAAGAAAAAGAAAAAAAAACTCGTAATAATAGCAGTCAAGAAGAAACATATGAAAACATGCTGATAATGCACCTCACAGCCCACCGAAAATTTTCCATCACTAGAAAATATATCGCTCAACATAAAAATTCAACCTCATGATATTGGTAATAACAAAAATGGAAAGAAAGAAAAACCCTCGGATTCAACTCCGAAAAAGTCTAAGTAGTCATCACATCATTACAGTACCTTCCATCCTCTATTAAAGCAATGAGTCGATTAATAGTAGTACCGGCGGCGGCGGCCCCCGGACCCACCCGCATTGCTCCTGCCACCACTCTCGATAATAATTTCAGTGCGGGTGTCCTCGCGATCCCAGTCGAGAGTCCTCCTCTCGCGTTCCCGGCCGGCCGCGGAGATTGATTCATATTCGATATCCCTAACCCTCTCTGTACGTACAGACGTCGAATCAGCCATATCATTCTTAGGACGATGAAATATGAAAATCGGCTTCTTGCTCCCTGTAGTGGGTAACTTACGTCGCCTGATATCAGTAGTGAGATCTGTCAGTTCCGCAATCTGATCACGGTGAAGGTACTCGAATATGTAATAGAAGAACTCTGTCTCCTCATACTGGTACCCGCAATCCTCGATTGCTTCCCTCGTCACCAAATCCTTCGTGATCTCAGTCCACAGCTCGTTTCCGAGCCCCCTTGAACGTCTTACTCCATTATCACGTCTCCAGCTGGGAGCTTCCTGTTCCCTTTCCCTCGCCATGTCTACGGTTACTCTTCTGGTTCCGGCCGGCACATCGATAATGGCGTATTCAGATTCACGTTCATCGTAGACACTTCCTCTGCGGCTTGTTCGGAAGGATGAGTCGAGGTTGAGGTCAATGTCACTGCGGGCAAAACGCGAGCCGACACTGCTCCGGGATCCATTAGATCGGTGGCCATGGTGGCCGTGTCCGTGACGGTGCTGTTCATGTCTAACATGACTAAGAGAACCAAGAGAGGTGCCAGATCCATAACGACGGTCACGATCATATAGGTCGTCATAGGAGTATTCACGTTGGACAGCTCGGGGGCGCACTGCTACCTGGGCGGCCACATTCACATTGCCTGATAGTTTTCCAGCCTGTTAGCCCAGCAATCTAGGACTCGAGAAACAACAAAAGGCCTACCATGGTCAATGTGATGGTGCACATGGTGGTGTTCATGCTCCACCACTGGCTCCTCAATGACTGATTGGCCTCCTCCACCACGAATCATAGCTCCTGAGCTGGAGTGGGGGGTTGCATATCCGTATCCAGGTGCGATCGAAGTTAAACTATTATCAAATGGTGAGTGTCTTTGTAACTGACTGTCATAGCCTCCGCTACTATTGTATTTCTTCTCGCGGACTCGGTCTCTTTCTCGGTCGTTGTAATAAAGGGGTTGGGGAGAACCATATGTGGAAGAGGTAAGAGGAGAAGTGAGGGGTGAAGTGTACCTTGCCATTGTTGCCGTTTGTCAAGTTCTGTGTTTATTCGAAAATACGAGTGGAAGAGATAGGGGTTTTATGGTCTTGTCGGTACTGCGAGTGTATTACTGTGCTGACGAATGATATATATCACGCAGTGGAGCAAGAGATGTTCTGGTCTTGTTGATTAGTTTCAAAACTTTCTTTATGGAAGGTGGGGTTCCTTGGGGGTTTGGAAATAGACTGTTGAGGGGTTGTGGGTTTATGAGTGGGCGGTGGACAGTGGGGTATAAGTAGCAGGGCGGATTTAAAGCATGTAGAAGTAGGCAGGGAATAGATAGGTGCGGATTATGTATGTATGTGTGTGTGTGGGTATGTAGGTAATGTGATGGGAATAATAAGGTAGTATGAATAATAAGTGGGATAAGTGGAATCTAATAGGCAGTTGAAACCCAAGCTTCACCCAGGCGGATAAGTGTTCACTCACATCGAGAGAAGTTCTATTAGTGCGGTAGAGCAGCAGGTGTTGGCAGCGGAGAGGAGAATTATTGAAATTCTCAAAAGAGACAAGGTAAACAGAAGCGTTAACGTGTGATGGATGATAAAGGTAAAATCCCATCAACATCAAAGGGCAGGGCACTTATATGTCTGTTCCGTTTCCCGGCTGTGATGTTTTTTCTCTTTGAATTTCTTGGAGGCATGATGATGATGATGTCGGCGGATTATTTCCTTGATAGCTGAAACCTGCATGAAGAGAAATAATAATGTCTTTTCTTAGGTGGTGGTGGGTGGTGGGGTAGGACGCAGTAGAACTGATGCAATTTTGCATGGGTTTGTGGTTTATTTGTTTTGTTCTTTTCCTTGGAAGAGGACTAGCGCGCTGTCAAGTACTCCAATAAGAACGCGTCTACCGCCTTGGTTCTTCGAACTAGTCTTGACAAGGTGGAAGGACGTAACATCATTTATGTCGTCACAGCATAATACATACTGTTTTCTTTCCCCTCCCGGGACCCCTTGATCCCTGGATGAACCCAACCCAAAACGAAATTGACAGAATACTCTAGACTCGACTAGAGCAGCTGCTAGATGTATCAGAGCCCCGAAGCTCTAGTTATTTTTTTGATGTTTTCAAGAATTCCCTTCTCATGGTCTTAATTCATTTGAGTTTCTACTTTACTTTACCGCCAAGTCTTCCCGCCAGGAATTTCACTGTGACGAAATATAAACCGCTCCCACGCACCCCTGTAAATCCACTAGCCATACAAGGAGCATCTCTACCCAAAAGCTTATTGTCATTTCTTGACACGTAGCAGATGTTTGCTGACGTTCTTACCCAGCCTTGTTTGCATTCTTGGATCCCGTTTGACAGTAGTGACAGTGTATGATGTTTATCGCTAGAGAAACAGTAGATCTCGGTATCATGTCGTTAATATAGCTCTACTCTTCTTAAATCTTAAAGCTGGCAGGCGAATCATTTCGACCTCTCTCTCACTGATATCATAGTTATATAGAAAATTAGAACCTGCTTCTTGTGTCTATTGTTTTGGAAGCTAGAGAATCATCATGAAGCTAGTTCCCAGGCGGCGGATTTATTTGGAATGCAACCCGCTTAGTTAATATCGCTTAAGGGACCACGGGGTCCATTTATCTGAGTCAAATCCTTAGAGTTGGTAGTAGGAACTCATGACCGATAGTCCAGGATATCCCTCTGTCCGTTCTTTCGGTCCGTGCCTGAGCGTCTTTACCCTTCCTGCTCCATTTCCAAAAGCGAAGCGGTTAGAAACAGAACAGCGCATTCAGCGTAACCTGTAGATCTTTGCGGCAGATGAACATTTCATACATCCACCGATTTAATCAAACTCGTGGGATCTTGTGGTAGAACCGGTTTGTGAAGAAAAGCATCCACAGGGCGATATTCGTGAAATCCGATATGCGGGGGATACGTCATATGTTAGTGAAAGCCAACTTTCTGCTGGAGGGGTACTAATATTGAGAAGGAATATGGGGAGAGAAAGGAGGTACTTTAGTGTGATGATTGCCATGAGGATCACTTTTGATTTGAACTTTTTTTTGAATTTTCGGTTGGGCGTTTAATTCCTCTCAGGTGAGTCGGATGCGTCGTGCTGGTCAATGCACGGTACGGTGCAGATGAGATACGAGCTCTGTTTTCTCTTCTCTGTTCCTTCGACTCTAATCTATCCCACTACTATACCTCTCCACACCATTTAAACTACACCACTATGATTTTGCAGCTCTACTCTACCCCTCTTGAGTGTTCCGTTTGAGTACCGGTACATACGCATGATGGGATGTCGACTATCACACGAGATAGGAGTGCAGATGGGAATTATGAGAAAGGTACATATCATTTGCGACAAGATTTTTGATTCTGAAAATTTTTGCATGGGCACTGCAGTACGTACTGGTGGTGATAAGAGTCATCAATGCTATGACATTTCAGAATCAGATGGACGTGTGATGACTTGGTCTCGGCTTAGGACTAGTGAGGTGGAGTTCAAAGATGCTGTATTACTTATCGCAGCATTTACAGAAGAAATTCGGCACTGTTAAAGGAAGGGGTCACACGTTACCTGGGTAGTCAAAGGCTTGAGATTCGAAGGCAACACATTAATCACTAATCGCAGCGCGCGGCAACAATAGAGGTCGCAATGTTGTTGATATGTAAGAGTCTATTATCTGGCTCCGGAGACAAATTCGAATATGGAAGCTATGTTATTTAGTCATCACATATCTCAGGATAGTGGTTTCATAATTCTACCCATGGATTTATAGCTAATATAGATCAAGAGGGTATTGGGCCGATTAGCTGACTAGACTACATGTAGTATATACCGTTTTATTAACAATAGAGGTGGACGTACTTACAGCCCTTCACCATGGATATCTAAAGCTCACCCTCGGGAAAAACGGATACCGAGACACGCTATATTCATGTTATTCAATGCGACCTCTAGCTCTGATGCTATTAGGTGATGACGAGCCATATCGATCAGGGTGGTTTTGCATTTTAGTATGCAAAGGGAAAAACGTACCAAGTCCCCTTAGACTCATGGAGAAGAGAGGGGCCGGCAATAGCACAATGGAAGAGGTCATAAGCGATGGCAAGATGTGAGAGTTCTAATCCCTAGATGTTTTGAGCATTCTTAGGAGCTCTCTCTTGGTGGTAGTGGATGGACCAGCACCAATCTATACTACAATGCCTATTTGATAGGTATTTTGATTGATGAAACGGCTAATTCCCGACCCGGACATGTACGCACACACGTCCCCATATGACTTGCTGATATATCTTCTAGGATATTCGAAGACGAAATGTAATGTTGGTGAGTGCATCTTTTCTATACTGATTTCAAGGCTATCCAAGCCTCTAAGTCTGAGTTTCCACTGCTAAAACCGACTCATATCTACTTTAGTACTTGTACATAGTCAGAACTCGTTTAGGGCAAACTAGGTTATAACGGGATTTCGAAACGTCGGGGTCATGTCACTATATCCTTACGATCATGATTGAGTGGTTCCAGCCGGAGCCTAGGCTGTCTACACGTACCTTTCGATATAAACTTCTATAGGAATGAAGAGACGGCCAACATTCGGCCTAGCCTGAAAAATAGCATGGAGCTCTACCTAGAGATCGAACTAGACAAACAGCGGTTAAGGTATGCATACGTCACTATAAACATCCTAGCCCCCGTTTGTACAGGCACAACGTACAGCGCAAGCAGTCATGAAATTTAATTCTACGTTTCTGTCACACACTCACCTAAAGGCAAATGTACAGATGTAACGAATTGGACCCACGAGAACAAAGTACTATGCAATAATACGGCTTGTCTCCGTTCAACCCAGAAGAATTTCTCCGTTCTGCATGCATCTATATGGCGCAGGCACCCGCCCTAACGAGTATGGAGTGGAACCACATGTGCATGGAGCCCATCCTGGAAGTAACGGGGAAGTATTTTGGCCTCGTTTAGAACATTCATTGCTCTTTGATCTCTCCATATCCATGGACATCGCGGCCGAAGCGTTTTTGGAAATGATTAAACTGCCGGAAAAGGAAACACAAAAGACAGCAAGGAGCACCTTTTGGCTATGGCGTTACGAGGCTAAAACGTCATTCAGATGGAAGGCTGCAACAACGCATAGGATGGCATCTGCTGTCCTAGGTGCGAGGCTGAGACTTTTGCGCAGCCTAGTTCATTCACGTCCAATTACATTCCGACACCTCGCCAGGGGGTATTACACATGTGATCAGATATAAGACAGTGTATCTAGATGGACTTATAGTGTTTCATGTGAATTCGATAACTAACGGTTAATAAAGTGGTGTTTCATATACCTATATTTTCCTATCACATAGCTCTTATATACAGATACGACAAGCTTATTTGAGTGTAGGATTCTAGTACCTAAGCCACTATTCAGGTATTTACTTGAATCTTGTGGAGCTATGTTAATACGTATATACCGAACTGTAACACTTCTAATATCGGCATCTCACCTAGGTTGCTTGTTTTATTCATAATCAAGCTTATGTTGTACTTTTCAAGTTCTTTACCAATGGTTCATATCATGTAGTATCTCGGAATCTCTCTTTAAGTTTGAAATGATCAGAGTGCTTCGGTGTCAAACAATCATCATTCTGCGTCAGAGTAACCCATAATTATAATTACATGTATATAGCATATATCATTTATAATACAAGCCCAAACATACATCTTACTCTCTTTTTTTTTTTTTTTAATTCACATCAATTGATTCTAGGTACAATTACTGCATGCAGGCAAGGCCTATGGCATAAAGACCTAATCTTATTCACTATCTATGACATGGCTTAATATATAATTATATCCACACTTCTTCCCTCGTCGCAGATATGAATCTTTACTACATGTATTGCGTACATGCAACGAAATGCATGTATGCATGTAATGTATAGCCCCACACATGCATCAATAATGCTGTACTTTACACACACACCTAATTTATATATGCTGATCATTGATACGTATACGCCATAGATCAATAAGAAGTCTATATAGCTTAGGAAGTATTATCTCTATATTTAATTTATATAATTCCACTTCAGGGCGCGCTCTTATTCGCATCCATCCGTTCTCGCGCCGGTACGTACCTGGCAGTGTATACATTAGACCTACACTGTCTCCATTGGTGGCCAGGTACTTGGGAGGGTCAGCTGATCGGTTGGTCTGCATTTATTTATGTGTGCATTGTTAGTGAAGGAGAGATTGATTAGAGGCCTAAAGCTAATTAATTATAAACATTAATACAAACTAGACAGACAGACGCCGAAATCCTCGCTTGAGAAATGTTCGTTTAATGGAGATCACATGACTTACGAGTAACAGCTTCTAAAACATTTTAATATAGACTTAAGCTTTAATTTCGGGCATGCAATCCTGGTCCTAGCTGGGCCTATTCAGCCCGGTCTATATCTACATACATAGTTTAAAGCCCAAGAGCTGCATGTATACATGTATACATGTATGTACATACATACATGTACTTACATGTACTCGCAATGTCCTGACGTTTGTAAAAGGAACCACTATTGCATACCATATAAATACGCGCCAAGTCCACAATTTAGTATGGTATGCAATAGTGGTTCCTTTTACAAACGTCAGGACATTGCGAGTATATGTGAACGTACCTAGGTACCTACATGTACGTTATCACTGTACTCTACCGGTATTTATGCACGCAGGTCCAGTCCATTGCTCAGAGGATAGTATATACATTACATGTAGGTATGTAGTGTACCTCAAATCTGTGATGTCATGGTACGCCATTATGGCCAAAGAATCGATCGCACCCAGTACCAAGGTTGAACACCCATAATTACATACATGTATGTATCTAATTAGTACTTACATGTAGTTACATCGGGGATTTAAAACACGTATGTACCTACAAAAGCTATCGGATGATGCCCGCCATAGCCAATTATTCTAGAGCTGATATGTATGTGGCCTAGTTAGCGCAGGGGAAGTATTACATGTACATGTACATGTAGTTAATGTGTTTCGAATAAAGTCACTTTGGTATTTGAAGACTGACTCATACAGTTCAAGCACTGCAGATGTGTATCGATATATATCGATGAAGGCATAATTATAAGACTTGATACCTGGGTCCATTGAATGATGCGAATTAATGCCAGACATATATATGTACCTGCGCGCATGCAGTACATAGATTTTACCAAGTATCGATCGGAGCTAAATTAACGAGAGCTAAACTAGACTAGACACACGCACATCACAGCCGTTATCAGAGCGAGTTATTGTTATTCTGGCTTTAGAACATCTGTTCGAGGTGTCATTCCCTCGCCAGTTTAAGCCAAGGCCAGCTTGTGATATTACCACCAGCTATCAGCGCTAGTTACAGGTACGTACACACAATTATATAAAAAATTGGCTCAGGTTCTAGACACTCGAGTACTAACGATTTCATGTTCAATGTTCTAACGTAGCAAGTTTATTATCTATGAAGCTATGGATTAGACGAATGCTGTCGTCCTCTATCTCTGACCGGGATAACATTATATGTGGGCCGGACAGAGACTGAACGCCATCACAACCAAAGAAATAAAGTTAATCAAACAACCCACAAATAGAACGAAAAAAAAAAAAAAACGATATCGCAGCCCGCAAGTGTTTATAATTAGGCAACACTAAAAAGCACCAATTCCCAAGCTGCGACAGGGATACTGATATATAAGGAGCGCCGTCCATAAAAGCCAGCCAACATCGGAGATCAAAATGCAATCGAACCAAGTAACTGAGACCACGCTCCCTGGCCATATGGACTTGAGAAGAAGGTTTTATCAAACGACAGCTAGGTTGCGACGTCGGCTTGATTGGCACTGCATCTTTCGACAGTACAGGCATCGCAACGTTCATGGTCACATTCGTAGCACGTAATTTGAACGGAAATAAGCATTGCAATACTATAGCAACCATTGGATATGCATTTATGGCAATACCAGACATATTCTTGAGGTAGATGGGTTCGTGGTGGCGCTTGTTGGTACGGGGTACCGTCGGCATGTGTACTCGTTGGTGAAGCAAAGGGTGAGCAAGCATTGACTCCTCCGGCGGAAGAAGAAAAGGGAAGATTGATATTTTTATGGGAGCCGTGACAATTCTCATTGAGAGACATATTCGCAAATGGGCCGGGGGTGGAGGGTAATAGTGGTACCGCGGATGATTGAAGTCACAGCCCAAAATCCTTGGTAGAGATTTATGAGTGAGAAGCCCGAAGGTATCTTGAATCTTCGAAATTATTGATACTGAAACTAATGTAATATGGTACGGGGTGTTTTCGGTGCCCTAGTCGGCGAGTGATGGCCTAAATGGTTCTGGGCATATATCTAGGGGTAATCTCGGTGGAAAGGTCTGTTGATGTGTTCATCTAAGTCATTTGCGATTGAATATATATATATTGGATTTTTTTTTCGGAGGCTAATAACTATAACCACATGTAGCTATGCAGTTCAGCATAAGAACTCTCAGTGCACATACAGTATTATGAGTATCAGGTTTCTCTCTGACATTAAGGCAACAAACTGTTGCACTACCTGTTGCGCACGGGAGAAAGAAACTATCCAGTTCTCTCGAGCTGAAGTTCTTGACCAGGACTCATAAGTCCACGACCAACTAGCAAGAACAACAGAACCAATCTTTGGTCGAATATTTGATGTGCGAACAGCTGTACAGGGCCTGAGGACTTCAAATGTCAGATTAAGCACTTATCTCTAAAACACCTATCTCTAGGCCGGGCTTATGTCTAGCTCAGTGAGATGCCAAAGCGCCTTCATACCATGGTACTGGTGATCGCAACACGCCGTTTCTTGACGGCGGGATTGTCGTAAGGCTGCACTAGTTTTGGCGTGTAATTACGACTACCACTCGGAAGGGTTCCGTCATGGCACAAGCCCGACGTCTAGATATCTTTCAATAGGAAAAGATCTTCAGAACACTCAGATTTCTTAGGGCTGAATTCGTTACTCGTTGGTATTCCTTTACCTTCAAATTTTCCCAGAATCCAATTTCAGTTAAACATTTCAAGGCTAAATTACTCGCGCGTTCATTAAATTGTCGGATGTCGTTGCAACCAAATCCCCACACAAAATTCCGACCATTTAATGTATAAAGCTCTATATATGAGCTATAGCCAGCTAGGCGTACGGTGGCAAGTAGGACAGCCGGCAGTATCAATATCTCGGAGTCAGTCGGGGGGGGGGGGGCAGAGTTACATGATCATATAATTGCAATTTCTGCTCGTTCTAATTGAATAGTCTTCCTCGAACACATACCTAACCGCTCTATTCGGGCGATTTGCAATGGCCACACCTACATCTCCGGGTTTTGAGCTCTTGGCGTGGGTTATCCACACCAAACGCCAGCCGCCAAGAATTAAACACCTAGACTCAAAAGTTGCCATAACGCTCTAATAATTAATTAATAGAGTACTATTCTATATATCTGGCCTGGTGCTACGCATCTAAAAACACAAAAGCCAGAACTTCGCAAATAATGAAGACGAAATCCACCAAGAAATCATCTATTTTATCGCAGCGGCCATAATACCTCAACCTCATAATCATTCGATAATCGATAGTTAGCAGCAAAAGGTATTAAACCACATGATCAGCTATATGTATGATGATAATTGTATTTAACTGCTCTAAAGTATTAGTATATGGCGAGGACCCAGTACGTACTGTAAAGGAAATGGGTTATTGTTAGAAAGATAGGTAGTGATTTGGAGGAATACAGGATTAACTTATCTACAATGAAAGGAAGATCGATGTACACATATGAGTGGGTCTAGACTAGGTGAGTGTGATATCCCAAGGAAATCTAATAGCGAATTTTTTCAAGTAATTGCTATATCTATTATATACAAACAATTCTCTAGCAGTTATGTACACATTGTACATCAAAAGCACGTTTATTCTAAACGGCCCCCGCCATGTAATCGAGCATACAGTCTTATATACCAAATGCGCCGCTCTATCACGGATGTACCTACACCAATCTCGATATGCAATAATGAAGGCGGCATACACATATATGGCTTCTTGAAGCCGGCCCCGCGCAAAAACGTCAGCTGGGGGTCCAATCTCACCTATATTACACAGAAGGTAGCCAAAACCGAAGCACTTGGTAGGATTAAAGAGACGCAAATTCCTGTCGTAACAGGTTTGATAATTGATTGCGCTCGTTGCAGCCTGAGGCTTAGTGCCTTGACTGGCCTTGACTTTCAGTAAGCCGTGCGAAGATTTACTTTCGATATATAGCTATATCGATTATAAGGATTTGGCAGCCTGTGAGTTCATGCAGAGGCATCTACTCTGACTGGAGTAATGGTTAGCCTTATATATATATGTTGTCAAAGAACAGTCGTCACGTTAAATTTTGCGAGTGTCCTATTTCCTTTTCCCCTTTTTGGTTACTAAGGCTAGCTAGGTACGCCCAGCCATCCTCTAATAAAGAACTAACTAATAAGGCAATCTATGCGGATTTCGAGGACTAGCCAATCTAGTGCATTTAATACATGCACTCAGATAGTGCGCACGGCGTGCGCGCAATTATCACCAACCAAATACATAATTGTTATGAATTTTAGAGAACATAACTAATGGTCGGTCCCTCGCTGAACAAAAACACGAATTATTCTTGCGCTACGGAACGGCGTCATCTTTCCACTCCTGGTCTATAGAGGACATCCATGTATGAAGATTACTGATCATATCAACTTGATCGATATCGAACGCACGATTGGCTGACACGACTCGCACACGATATGGCATGCAGTACTACCATTGTCACTTTCAGCAAAAATAAACGCGACAATGGCCTAATTCAAGGCACTCTATGTAAGTATGAAGATCATTAATCCAATGATACGATGGTTTTAGCTTCTGGTACCGTACATATGAGTTAAATACAAAGGGGATATGTAAGTAGATTTCTTTTAGAGCCGTCTTAATTAACTAACTAATAAGAGAAAGAAAAACATAGATAACATGACCCAAGTAATTTAAAGAAAACAAACATTTATCTCTAGCGTCACAGTCCATTTTAAAAAGTTCACCGAAACCCCCCCAAACACACCTGATAGCACCACAACTCTACTCTTTTATACAATCAGGACAAGGGCGATGGCCGCATACGAGGCAAGAAACCGTGTGGGCTATAAGGTATGGACCCGCGCCCTCATCAGTGGTGCACTCATGGCAATACCACATTGTCCAGCCGGGAATTGAGATTATCCCCTGCGCAAAACTCCAGTGGATAGGTAGCAATATCGAAGAGCTCATGGTAGAAGAATTGTGAGATTGGGTTCCGTCATGAAATTGTTCGGCCACGCGCACAGGAGCGATCTTTGATCTTGAAAAAAGGTGATTCTGGCACATCTTCGAGATCTGGGTAGATGGGATTTTTCTTTTTCTTTTGAAGGAGTTGGATTGGGGTGTTCTTTATGGGAAAAAGCTGAGTAGTAACCCTTGAATATTTTTTGATCGTGGTCTGAGGCTTGGGGCT
This sequence comes from Morchella sp. 2016-41, assembly GCA_024713855.1. NCBI lineage: Eukaryota > Fungi > Ascomycota > Pezizomycetes > Pezizales > Morchellaceae > Morchella > Morchella sp. 2016-41. The sequence continues at coordinate 1,087,892 of JAMGZD010000005.1, forward strand.
TGAGGTTTGGGGTTTGAGGTTTGAGGGGACGCTTGAGTAATGATGGATGAAAACGATATCCAGTTGACTAGTTGAGTAGTAGCTTCTTAACTTAGACAATATGGTATGATTGAGAGTGAGTATCAATTACTGTCAAGGACGTTCCACCTCCTATATATACTTGGGCATTGCTTGACTTCGGCGTTGAAAATCATGTGATATCTGATAGCCTTAAAATGTTTCAACGCCCGCTTTTTGGGATGACGGTCAGTCATGATCATTCCTACGCACAATCTTACGAACAATTATCTAGAGCGTCATTGAGCAAAATACGCATAAGGCTTGGGACCAGTAACTATATGAGGCGAACTTATTACTATACACCCCCCCCCCCCTCCGGCTCCCCAACCCTTCTTACATCAACGTCGATCTCACAAGTGTGAGGCTGCGGCAACTCTTCTAGCTTACGAGATCATATGTCAAGGCTGCACTGGTGTACTTTTGAACACCAAGTACTGGACAAGGAATCAAGCTACTTGTACTTCCAAGAAGAATTTTGGTAGGCCATATTCATATTTTAGATACCTAGTGTAGTAATTATCTTTGCTACTCTGGCATGATTATACGAGGCGACAACCTGACACTCAAGCCTTGGACACTTCGTTAGAACAAAATTTATTGATACTATATGTACTAAGGATTTGTTTCAAGGGATCAATTTAGTAAGAGCCTATATATCCTTCTTGCCCCCAAAGGCTAATTGTATAATGGTAGATATTATTATAATAGAGCAAGAAGCCCGATGGCCTAGTGAGGTTTTGTTAGTTTATCTTCTCGGGTTATCAAAGAGACCATATATTACATCATGAGAAGATAAACGAATTACCTATACGGAGCTCGAGACTCATACTTACTTCCCAGGCGTCGTTGACAAAGGAAAAGGAATGGGAACAAATTTAAAGCCTCTCAAAGTACTGTGCTTGTCACATATATGCACAGCCAGCTAGATCTATAGAGATGTATGTTAACCTAGCTTACGAAGTTAACCGCACCGATTCGAACCAGAAAAACTGCCAGATTTGGATGTAGGTTTACAGAGGCAGTACTGAATAATTGGAAATGGTTGCCTCCTGGATTACCTCGCCCACTCTATATCTAGCCCCATTATTAACTTGTCATACTACTTGTAGTTGCTGACTAAACTGCTCCAAGCCACCCCCCAAATCATCGAGCCCGGGCTGCCATTTCCAGTCTTCGCGGTAATCTATTGGGGGGGTAAATTGCCACAGGTCCGGAAGAACTTCTGTACCCAGACACACGAGTGAGGGTGGTACTGAATTGGCCTGTGGTGGCAGAACTCCAGACGAACACCTAGAAGTTACCAAGTCCGTATCTCAGAGGCAAGCACTTTTACACCCTTAATTCAGCAGTGTTGGCACTACCAATGAACGGAACACGAGAATATCCAGGAATGAAGGCGGAGAAAGAGTTATATAAACCCTTGAGGTAAACATCACCGCTTATCACCCACGTCCCCATAACGGATCTAGGGCATATATAGCGCGAGTGAATTACGCATACGAGATCCAGCAAAACGGTCTAATTAGCTAAGCCTTAACTAGAGTACTAGGTGTATCAGAAAAGACTTTTATTTAAAGCACGCAATGAGTGTTAATTAAACTCATCCACAAAAGATTTTTCGGTGTTGTGAGTTAAGTCGACTATAGCTATCCAGACGTACCGTAGTAACCTTTTGGCATAGAGCGTTAATAATATATAGATCATGGCCCTATTATTGTGATTGCATAGTATTGGCATACCAATCTGGGACTCATACATTATTCCAGGGCTCACTATATTCCAACCCCGAGAAGAGTCTCATGCGGATATTATGACTGGCATCGCCTCGAGGTAGGTGCCCTGGCACTGGGTTGAAAGGACTTCAAGGTTCGATGTTATTTCCGACTGAAGAAAGCTATAAGAAGGCTAGAACATACAATAGGTGTTTAAAAAAATGAGATATGGTTGAGTATGGGGTTGATGCTAACCTTTGTTTTGAAAAAGAACTGTAGCCAGCTGGTCTCACTCATGATCCAATCCTGGCTGACATAACGCCATGCAATGAGCAACGTGGGATTTTAAAACTCGTAATCAAGACTGGACTAGCTAACATAAAAGTCACAACAACATATATCCTCGTGAGATACTACAACAAGATTTGTTTGGGCTAATGGCACGATAAATTACATAGTCGCCCTGGGTTATCGTATCGCCTCATTCCTAATCATAGAAATGGTATCTAAGCCTTCGAATCTATCAATGACTCTTAGAGATCGATTAACAGAGCACTAGCGAGTGGATAAACAGATGGCAGGAGCGACATTCAGGCCCGTGAAACTCATTCGAAGCTTTTATCCTATTAGGCCGTTACTGGAAGTCACCTTGAGAAGGGCTAGGGACGGTATGGTACGATAAGCACCATACCGTTAATTACGTGCCTTCCAATGTTTACCCAAACAGACCGGCTCTGTCATTCAGCCTTGCGAATAGTGTGAATATCTGTCTAAGTGTTCTAAAGCTTTTGAGCGATATAAATTTTTCTTTATCTTTGTCGATGACAATGTGCTGAGGGGGGCCGTTTCAGAGGGCCTTCCGATGCCACAAGAGACGTCTCCCCGTCGGCATTGGTACATGGATACTATGAGGCGCCACATAATTCCATGGGTCAATGCGGTTATGTACATGCTGAGTACTCCACGGCAAGACTCCGTTTGGTTCGAATTCTAAGCGTATATCCACGCTATACATCTCATATATCCACCAAGTATCGTCGCTATCTAGTCGATGATTGAATTCATGAAGTGAGGAGGGCCTTGGAGCGAGGAGGGTCATAGCGGTTTGGAAAAGCAAGGAGAGACTATGTGTACTCGTGGCTCAAGAAGAGCTGCCCGGGCCCCGGCTTGGTTTCCGGTACTATAAGTTAAACGTATAATTTAGATCTAACTGAGGTATCGTAAAATAGCTAATCCATATCAGTTTATAACCTTCTGTTCTCAGATCAGGTGAGTAAGACGTTAAAGCCCCGTATATACCACATACAATTAGATGCTCGACATCAGCTGGCTCAAAGTACAGAGCCTCGATCCACGATCGGCCACAAGGGTAGTGGGGTATCGTGCCCTCACGAATTCAGTTTAATTCTAAAGCTGTCTAATTACTTGACTGTTGTCAATGTTTCCAGTTAGATCCGCAGTATCTACTGGAGACTCATTCATAATTGTATTGTAAACTAGTAAATTCTGCGTGTAGTTGTAGGACGGCACCTTTAACTACATGTACGTATGTTGTAGGGATTATATTATCGACCTTTTGTCATATGTAAAAAGATCACATGTCCGTAACGTTCGTTTAAGCCTACGTTTCCTGTTTTGAAAATAGCATAGCCACCCTATCAAGGCATGTTAATACTACATCTATATATCTATCCAGCGTATATACATGTACGTATACGTAGAATGATTAAAATGTTTAAGCAATCATTAAAATGTTTAAGCAATCATTAAAATGTTTAAGCAATCAGTTAAATAATGTCCAGTTTATTCCATACGTGCACCTGTACAGTATGTATTGTTTCCCTTTTCCCAATCAATCGATATATCATTATTTGCAAACATGTGCTCTCCCATAGCTTAGACTAATATAGGCTCTAAAACGTCAAATAGCTAGATATATCTCGGCGCAAATATATTATATATATGTTTCTAAAAAGAAAAACCCTGATCCTCGTGACGGCGACACAAAACATAAATTATAAACTCAACCTGCCCCCTCTCTATAAAAAGAAAAAATTCTAAAACACTCACTCCCAAACTACTATGAAAAGAAAATGGAAATACAAATCGATCATTACCCAAATATATATGCGCCGGCAGCTAGTTGAATCGGCTTACCCTACCTAAGTTCTAATTGTAAACTACGATACCCACCCGACAAAACAACTTAACCCTTATATCCATACCCCAAAGCACTCCAATTTGTGTGCAGGTCTTCTCCAGTGCTGTATATGTGTACTAGTTTTTGTAAAGAAGGTGTACCGGTGTGATTCTCAAGGCGCTGCGTCTCCAGGTTGCGGATAAACAATAGTAATCCCGCACTTCTCGCACCTTTTGTGTTGGCATTCTGAACAATCCACGTATAGAGCGGCCAAGTGGGTACCGTCATATGGGCAGATCGCTGCAGTATCTCCACCACAACAAACCCAGAACTCTTCTCCGCCGCCTACTACTGCTGCATTTGTTGACAAACTGGCAGAAGACGAAGGGGCGCTGCTTTTGCTGCTTCCAGTGGCTCCCACACGTTCTTGATACATCGTAGAATCTGTGGAACTACTGTATTGAGACTCTACAGTCTGCTCACGCTGGCTGCGGGGCGTAGCGCTGCCAGAGTCGAACCTCTGGCCATTTTGAGGGTGACCTTGACGCGGAGCGTTATGGTTAAGGTCTGAGTGGCCATTTCCTGAAGATCCGAGGGGCCCTGAAAGGGGAGAACGGATGCTGTTTGTGTTGAAGGTGTACTAGAGGAATTGAGTGTCAGAAAGGACCTTGAATCTTTAGTTTTTATTCACAGGATGTATTTCTTACCATGCTGAGATTCTGTGCTTTGATAAATGAGATATTTTCTTGAGAGTAGTGATGGAGAGAGTCGGTGATTGTCTCTGACGCTGGCAGTGAGCTGAAGATGGATACTTCACCGAGGGGACGCTGCGGTAGATATATACCTGTAGAGCTATCATCACATTATAGCTACTTGCTACGGGCTACGAACACTCACCTAAGGTACACATTGTGCTGCATAAACTCGTTCATTACTGTCGATGAAGCCATGGACGTATGCCGGTTGGTGGAAGCTTTGGTGAAAACGTAAATTGAAGTAAGGATTTTCCTAAGGACGGAATACTAAAGCAATATTGACCTAGCCCGGTAGAACTGAGGATGTAGCGCACAATCAATATCTCCTAAGGTTCGAGAAGAACGTAAAATTGTCATTAAAAGTTAAAGCCCTAGCTCTCCATCCAGGAAAAATTGTGCGCAATATTTACCAGCCATATCTACTAAGCTCTGCAAGCCAATACTGTCCTTAGTCGAATTATTGGTCCTAGAATAATGGAGGATGAGAGAGTTGGGAACGGTAAGGTAGAGCTTCAGGGGAAATAGAGACCAGAAGGTGAAGTCGATGTTGCGAATAGCTAGAGATTCAGGGTCTGCGCGTGGTGTGTTTGTGCGCATTAATATTAGGGCTAGGGTTAATCTGTCAACCAATGGGTCGATGTGGCTCATACCCTCGAACCCAGTCTTCAACACTCAGTATAACTTGGTCCAGCTTACGGGTACCATCGTAGGGCCAGCTGAGCGGAGAGTCCCTGGAGTTAACTTCTCTTTTTGGTATTACGCGCCAAGCTGGGGTCTCTTTGAGACAGAAGCACTAGGCATCTGCTGTGCGTGTTTTCGGGAAATAAAGATGAAAGAAGACGAACAGTACAATGAGCACTTGATTATCTGCTATCATTCTGCACAATTGCAGAAACATCTTTCCCGCGGTAAACTTACAAGCTGAGCCATGGCCACGCGTGTAGATCTACACGCGTATATGTATAACCATAGCGTATGTATAGTACATACCTTATTTAATCCACACAGAGCTCGGTTCATGCATGACGTCTCTATAGCTACATGTATATACTTACCTAAATCACTAAGAAATGGCGCCAAGAAACTCTACGACCATTGGCTTGATTACATGTACATATCTGCAGAATTCTATACTTAAGATCATGCAAACTGGGGAAAGCTTAACCCCTCATTGCGGGTTATCTGGTCCTCTCTGCAATTGGCCCAATAGCGTGGGAAAGTAACTGCAGCCAGCTTTCCGGAGAAAGAGTTCCCAAAGAATACCTGGTACATGGTGGATCATGGAATCATCGCAACCCCCGCCTGCAAGCTAGGCATCTATCTTAGCGTCGTATTATATTCCACGGATGCTTCGATCATAGATGGTTGAACCAGATAAATGCTTATACTTCCCTTACGAGCATGAGTTGAGTGATTTTAGTTTCTTTAAGGGGGCTTAACTAAACACTATCACTAACACATGTAGCTAGCGCTCGAGCCATTAAGAAATTTTGCACACGCGTGACGTCTTGTACATGTAGTTGTGCAGTATAGTATAAATATGTATTCAATGGTTGAGAGGCTACCTGACCAGTGATAACGTCCGTCTAAATCTGGCTGGTCGATCGGGCGTGCTTGAACCCAACTGCGCAATCGGACTGCTTGTCGGCAACATGTATGTTCAGCCGTCCGGCTTATCTCCCATAAAATGTTCTATAAAGCTTCTACGAATACCAACCGTATGAATTAAGCTTTCTTAAACTCATGAGTCAATATACAATACTCGCCACAAAAATGCATCGCACGGCTGCAGAAATGAAAAGGTATAATTAATGCACATCTCGTGACTACAGAGAACACACCTTGCAGCAGCGGCCATTGACTCTTTCTACGTCCGTGCCCGGTGATGAAAGATAGATATCCTACTCAGGTGCGTTTATTTTATATATACCGGCTATTAAGCCAACCATAATGATGATATCGGCGGTGATGCGGCTAAGAAGCATCAAAAAAACTCCATAATTAAACCTAAAGTTACATGCATGTATATGGATCTCCGGGTCTAGATAAGGAAAATTTCGCCCCCCTTCAACTTCTATCTAACTACATGGAACATGTAATTAGATCAATGTGCTAGTGCAAGGCTAATTAATCTCGCTTCTACGAATTGAATAAAACCAGTTATATATCATGATCATGTATATACATGTGCATCCTATGCGATCATGCATTGCATCCGGAACCGCACATAGAACATGCTTGTTTGTATCTGATAGATCTCCTCAGCAGTACACATCATTGCTTTTTACTCGTTAACTATATGTATATGATGTGCAATAATGTGCATCGGCTTCTTGCGTTTCCTGCATTATAGCCATTGACAGTACTAGTGGCAAAACATGTATGTATCTGCCTAACTACATGACAATTGTTTATGTATTGCCAATAATTAATTGCAGCCCTTAACTTCCTCGCTTATGTTTACGATATCTAGTAATACGACATTAATAAGAAATTTATAACTCTTAAAATTATTGAAGGGAAGTACTGTGAATGGAAAGTGAACACAATAATATGACAAAAAGAAAATTGGACCACAACCGACATTTCCAATAATAAATTATGCTGAAACCTCAGTGTCGTCGTTCAGGTTCAAGTCTCGAAATCTTTTACACGCTAGTACTACGTCGTCTCCATATACGCATATTGCACCATCGACATCTACGTCTACACTTGACTCTCCACAACGTCCTGAAGATCTGTCATTAGGAAATCAGAACCCCCCCTCTTTCTCTTCGCACCCGTAGCACCGCTACCCTCAGCAATCATGAACCGCATCTTCAGTACCTGGTTTTGGCTTTCAAGCTTCCTATTTTGCTCCTCCAATTTCCTGTTTCTGCCCTCCAGCCTATCAATCTTCTCTTGTAGTTTATCCTCCCGCGCCTCTAGCCTCTCTATCCGTTTCTCCTTCTGCGTGTTCTCGTATTGTAGTAGCTCGATCAGTGATGATGAAGATCGCGGGTCAGTGATAGTCATCATTGGCTCCTTAGCCGCGGGTTGGGGCGGGGGTGGCGGAGGAGGAGCGCGTGATGAATATTCTGTTTGGCGATACTGCCGCCTTTGGCTAGAGTTTGTGGATTGCGGCGGCGACAGATTTGCCGGTGGGGTGGTATCGCGAAGTGCAGATAGTTCAGGGTCAAAGCGCGGGGGAGGGGGGGGAATATTATATCCTGATGATGGACCGCCACCATCTCCACCGAGGTCTGTTGCGAGGGCGTCGTGGTCAGTGGTGGTATCGCCGCCTTCGTCCTCGTCAAAGGCGCCGAGCCCACCGATCTCCCAAGGGATGACCCTGGCCTCTGTAACGTCCCATGAGAAGTTTGCTGGCCCAGCTTGGAGGCGGTTGTTACTATTACTATTATTGGCGACGCGTGAATCCCTGTGCTACATCAGTCGCAGTTTCTCGTTTGGTTATCTATGATATATTTTGCATACCATTGTTTCTGTAACGCGTCACTTGCGCGGGTTTTAAAACCGTTACTTTCAGCCCAGTTGTTATACTCTTCCGTGACGCCTTGCCATCCCTCTTGGCTCCCACCTTCTACTGAATGCAATCTCGCGAGCCTAAGGAGTTCCTCAATCTCGGTCTCCCCAAGCCCTGTTCCTCCTCCTCCTCCTCCTCCTCCTCCTCCTCCTCCTCCTCCTCCTCCTCCTCCTCCTCCTCCTCCTCCTCCTCCCCCTCCTCCCCCTCCTCCTCCCCCGCCTTTGGAGGTTTTCCCAACCCTTGGTTTCGGAGTTCCCGCCGCGGCGGCTTCGGCTTCTTTCGCCTCTACACGAATTATTTGTTCACGCTCCTCCGGCGTGAGCCCTGTACATTCATCGACGAGATGACGAGTCCGCTCTTCTGAACGGCCCTTTGGGATCTTTTTATGACAGCGTAAACATGACACTTGATATTTGTTGGAGCGATTCTGGAGTGCGGCGTCTTTATTGAAGTATTCGGCCCACTTAAAGGGACGCGGCATCTTGTTTATAAGGATCTATACTTGGAAGAATATGTTAGAAATAAATCACTTGAGCCCCCCAAATTTTTGGGTGCTAAAAAGGAAGAGAACTTTTTGTTTGTTTGTGCCGCTATAATTCTGTCAGTCGGTCGACGAGAGGTTGGTTTGTTGGTGCAGGCAGGGAGCGAATTGGCAGATCAACAGGAAGCTACTACAAGCGAGAATAATCTCACCCCTCATGAAAATTGCATAAAAGACGTTCTACCCGAGAATATTCTCATTAGCAATGCACGATAGAGAAATAATGCATTTCTGATGTACAATTGTTTTTTGGTTCTTAATTTCTAGGCCTATGGGGGCTTATGCCCTGCTAAGCCACGATGGATCTGCCAATTATCCATTCGCAATTGGAGCTAGGCAGAACCCCCCCCCCCGTTGACCATGCCTTACATGAGCTTGGTGCAAACAAGGCATTTTTCATAAGTCGAGTAAATGTAGCTGATGCCCGTACCTCTAATTTTAATTTCAGCACGGGTAGGATGCAGTAGGTACAGAGCTAGAGTAACTGGTTGGCTGGGTGAATGAACCCATGAAGTCCAATATGCTCTTAAACTCTTTAGATCACGGCCATTCACGATTGATTATCTCCGAGAACTCAAGCAGAGAATGATAGAAGTTTTGATATTTTAGCACCAATGGACAGGATCTTCAGGGTCAAGGGTGTATAGTAAGGATGGCGAGGAACTGAGTGGCCCGTAAATGACTACACAAGGAAAGTTGAGCAAATACACATGGCTCACCTTATAATTACCCCGCATCTCAAAGTTGAAGAGTCTGATAGTCATCACGATTTGTGTACTGCGCGCGCACATTTTTTCCAGCAAGTTTAGCGCCAAAGGTCTATTTAAGCGATACAAGTACATGTATGTATCTGTCAAGGGTTCTGACTCCCTGCCAAGTAATTGCAGTTTCCTTTCTCTCCAATCTGTAGTATTTTTTGACATGCAAACTCCGGAGACATCGAACTATGGTATCATGAGTATATACCCCTTGGACGGATCATCCTTCTTCCCCTCTTCGTCCTTGGTTTTTGAAACCAACCTCCTCTTTTTTACGTGACAACCGTTCTCACACACCAAAAAACCCCCCCGCTCTGGCCTCAAGGTCATGTCGGAACAACAAATCAACTGGGTAAAGGAGGCCCTCCTAGGGAGGGTCGACTTTGAAACACCCGATGAGTCCCTTGATCTCGCCCTCTCCCCCGTAAATCTCGCCACAACCGCCCGCCGCGCCGCTTTTGCTGGAAGAAACACACACGCCGCACTCGAAGGAATTTCTATGCTCATCATAGGAATTATCCATCAAAACAGCACCCTCTCTAAAGCAGTCACCAAGCTAGGAGACGAAATCACCTCCCTGAGGGAGGCAGTGGCAACCCCCAAGGCCGTCCCCACCCCCTCAGACCCCCTCATCATCCAAAAACTGGACACCCTCATCGGGAGGTCCAGTATTTTTCCCCCCACACCTCAGGCCCCCCACAGACCTACCCCGCCCGCCAAGCCTGCCCAACCGAGGGTAACCCCCACACACGCACAAGTGGTTCGATCCACACCCAACCCCCCAAACCCCCCAAGCAAGAAAGCAGCCAAGGCAACCGCAGCCCCGGCACCAGGATCCGCCCCGAAGGCGAAGCCCCTGCCAACTGCCCACCGCCGCTTCTTTGCGACAAGGACCACACCTGGCCCCATCGCTAACGCCGAAAGGCTGTCAGCATCCCTCCCTCGCCTCTTCGGACAAGCTTTGTCCCGATGCCACCAAGTCGCCCCGGTAACCTCCCTTACCGTCACCGTCAACAGCAGAGGCACTGTCTCTGTCACCGCCCCCCCCACCGTCCCATCAACGGTCTACACCCCCTTCTTCGAAGCCCTCACCACGATCTTGAACGTGGAAGTCGCCTCTCCAGAGAACCCTTACACCAACTTCCGCTCCGCCCCCACCAACGTCGATCTCGCCATCCATGGCGTCCCCCTCTACGAGCTCCCTAACCAGGAGTGCCTAGAGGAGATCCTGCCCTCCGCGTTGAAATACGCCGTTGGGATCACCCCATCCGCCGTCCGTTTCCTAAACACAGACGAAACCTCCCGCTCCTCCAAGGCCACTACCTCAGTTGTCGTCTCAGTGACGGCAGAAGAGGCTGCGACCATTGGCACCACCATCCGCCTCTTCTCTCGCCCCAGACGCTGCAACGTCATGTGGCGAGCATCCTCCTCCACCCAATGCAGGAACTGCTGCAAACTCGGCCACGCCAGCGCAGGACGCAGCCCCCATCGCCTGCCCGCGCACCCTCCCACACAAACTCCAAGACCACCGCTGCCCCATTGCCCTGTGCAAAGGAGCATCGGCACCTGTGGAAAACTGCTGCGCAATCTCCCCCGCCAGATGTGTCAACTGCGGCGGGTCCCACCGCTCCTTCACCCCCTCCTGCCCTAGCAGGAACCCCACCACACACCCAAATCCCACCAACCCCCAGACCGCGATGGACACCGCATAAATCCAACGCGCCACACCACCACCACCCCCCTTAAGGTTGGACCCCCAGGGGGCCCCCATTTCAGGAACTCCCATTTCTTTCTCCCTTTTGTCTTCGTTAGTCTTATATAGGCGGAAAAACAGCTGGATGGGGATAGGTCTTTACGCCATAGTTTATACTTTATGCGACTCCTTGTACCTAGAAACAATTGAACTTGATATAAAAAAAAAAACCCCTTGGACGGATGAAATTGTCAAATTCGCAGACTGTGCACGCACTGAGTTGGGTATATCCGTTGCTCTTAATGGTTGAGAATAGCCATAGAGCCAATAGGAAATAAGTGTTAGATACCTGCTTGGGCTAGTATTAGCTCAAACAGGCAAGCTGCGAATTTGACAGTTTCATCCGTCCAAGGGATACATGTAATAGGCCTCTTGCAATAAATTAAAAAGTGACGTATATGTACGTATACAAACCGACCCAAGGATATGACCAGCGTTATTATTATAATACTACACTTTTTTAATCTCTGCATCAGATAATCCTCACATGTACTCCAAGATTGCCAAATCACGGGGTCTCAGTAGGATTGACATCGGTCCAGCCCAGTTACAAACAGATACTTCTGAGGCTGATCGGTATCTTGCAGCCAATTGTTTTAGAGATAATCCCTGGGCGGAGATACAAATTTTTTTTCGAGTTTTGGCGGTACGCAGTCACGTAGTGAAACAATTTTGGTTTTGTCGCGCGCGGAACCAGATTGTTCCATTTCCCTCGTTTTTCAGCACCTCGAGCGGTTAGGCATCCCAGTGCCGGTGTTGAATATAACATTAAACACTTCTTTGAATTTCTTCTCACCAGCCGGACGATGACCGCATGCGTTCAGCTCCTATAGTTCATATATTGTGTCAATTCCGGTGAAAGGGTTACTGCTTGGCATGGATCCCCAACAAAAGGAAGTTTCCAGTGAGTACATGTAGTCCTTAGGCATCGTTGAACCATGAAATGCAACGCCGAGAATGCATATATTAGCGACTCCTATACGACTCAGTATGCGTTTCTTCTCCATATCAGGTTGAACGCTTACCGCTTGCTTCAAAGGCGTAATACAAAACGTGCGCCAGTTGCGAACGCCTGAGGTTACATGTGATGAGCCGAGTTCCGACCTACCTACCACGCGCGCGGCAGCCTAAAGCCAGGGCCAAGCTTTTGAGAGCCTCACCTGGAAATAGACCACATTTCGCTAGCCGGGAAATGAATGCTTGTCATGTGGAAACCCTCTAGCTGAAGACACTGAAGCCACTGACCAGGCTGATTACATATTGATTATGGATTGATGTCATCAGTCGACAAGGCCGGCCGGGTGATGCCGAGTTGATCATACCATGTCACTCGGTTTTCTCGATACATGCATGTATGGTGCGCACTATCATAAAGGTGACAAGTCAGGTTTGGCGGGTGGAACAGGCTTGGCAGGAACTACCCAAATATTGTAGATAATAAATCGTAGAATAATTGACTAGCCTATGAATATTTAGAAAAAATTGGTTTTAAATTTTCTATATATTCTGAGCCTAGCCAAATATTCTTCCCTAAAATAACGATTTATTATCTACAATATTGGCCTGCATATTTGGGGTGTTGTTGTGTACCTCCTGCCAAGCCTGTTCCATTCTGTGAATGCTTGGCGCATTTTACATACAAAAATCCGCAATTTCAAAAGCCTAAGGCTTTTTATCCAAGATAGATATTAAAAATCGAGAAAAATAGAACTAATATTTAGCTTTTGTACTAGAGTTCTATTTTTCTACATTTCTTTTAACATTTTTCGTTGAAAAGCCTTAGGCTTTTGAAATGTCGTCCCAATGTGTTACCTTTATCGTGGTGCGCACCATATGAGCAAGCTTGCAAGTCTTTACCACAATGGAAACATATGATGGTCCGCTGGATTCCAGACAGAGATAGTAGGGCTGCAACTACCGAATTATATTATGAGTATATATATATATATAGGATAGTAGTGTTCTTAAAGTTAATGTGATGTAATATGTCGAGATTTTTGATTCAATCACAGTTTCTCACTCGATGGCACCGGCCCGCAGGCCCTGGGCACTGTTTTTTTTTTTTTTCGTTTAACTCATTAATGGCCCTGGGTACTGTGGGAGAATGGAGCTTCGGGCTGATACTACTTTTTCTAGTAATCACAAATAAGGATAACAAGTATAGTGCGAGAGGCCTTGGGGGGCGACCTTGTAATCCCTGTTCACACCAGTTCAGTATTGTAGCCCTTACAACCATAAAGTCGAGTTAGAGATGAGGCTCTCCACCGTTTGCTTCCCAGAGTCAATGAAATAATTGACTGAAGTGGTGTATATATATACAGGGTTGACAAGGCCACCTCTATTCCTACTTGCACCATAGCTGATGGTTCTTTTTGATTCTACCCCGGAGCAACTCATTACGCGTGCTTATTCGTATGAATGCAGCACTAGGAGTGCGTTACTACATGTAAATGTATTTTAGAGTTACAAAAATAACCGATCACCTACTCTAACATTGGCAGCATCGAGGTCCACTTCATATCAGAATAACTCAGCAACCGGGATAGCAACTGAATGAATCAAGTTTCCTGGACGGAGTTAGATGCTTGGAACTTATCCTTCTGACCTCGAATGTCTCTATGTAAGGTTTCTTCGCTGGACAGTTTGCAATTTGGTTGTTATGAGTCTCACGAGGTTGCTAGTGATCTATTATTTTTGTAACCCTACAATACCTAATTGAGAACGAAAACTTATGCGAAACAACTAGCAGCAGTTAGGAATTTTATCGGCAGCCCTGGATGGGGAAGTCTCTAATGAGACGTGGTCGCAAATCTAGGAAACTACCTTGCGCAACGTCATCAACATCTGAGCTTGACTTTAAACCATGTTCTGGTGAAGAGCATTGTTACTTAACTACATGGTACGTACTTCTTCTATCAACATCAACAACAAGTTCAAATTTCAACCCTTGCTCACGCCTATTAATAAATCCCCCAGGCTCGCGTTTGAGTTGTTACGGACCGATCCTGGCATATTTTACATCTACTCTAGAGATCTGCATGCGAGCCACCCTACTACTTAATTGATATAAATATCTTGATTTAGTGATCAGAATTAAACGCCGTTATGTTCTACAGATCTGGCCAAAACCTTACTTTATCTCCATAAGAACCATTAGAATTGCGAAGCCTCTAGCTGACTCGGGCTTTTAAAGGATGTCTTTCACACTAGCCTTGCGTTCACATAGAATATCTCGTGAAAATACAACAAACTACATACATCATCACGTTGACAGTATACATCCAGATATTGCACTGCGGTGGTGGTTGTTACACAGGTTTCACCCTTTGGAGTCCAATGATATACGAAGGTTACATTAGTCACTTCCGGGTGACCTGGCCATAATGAGCAAGAGGGAAAAGAGAGGGGAAGGAGAAGGAAAGTCTACTCATATGTCCCACGCGTACGAATATTGTGAGAATGACCATGATAGTACATATGCATACGCATGGATTAAAAATCTAAACAATCCCCATGGCATATTCCTACTACACAAATCCGATGGAAGCTAGAGGAAAAATATGGAATCTCGGAAGGATTCGTTGAGGGTATGAGAAATCAGCCTGGACATTCCTATTCCGGCTTGAAGGTTATCAAGGCTCGAAGGTATATACAGATGTTCTCGGTGTTTGCTGCGGGGAGCACTCCCATTTCCATAATGCCTTACATAGGAAGTAACCGTGGAAAAGCAGTCATTCATACTATAACGGGGAAAGAAGATAGGCTGATAATTTGGGCAATCTAAGGATATATTATACTGCTGTTAACCTATTATTTGTGTGTTAGTTAGAGTACTCCGATCCGCGCTACACTTCTGGTGATATACCGGCATATACACCCATAGTTCTCCCTATGCGACTAGGTGGAAGAAGTGAGGATACTCTTTCAGGGATGGAGAGCCCAGTAATGATTCACATGGTGGGGGGTTGGAATGGTGCCGGTATTATCGTCATTTTTTTCCCATTAATGAAATGACACAGAAATATGGCCGCAGCCCAACGAGGGATTCCCAGGTAACGTGCCCAGGTAACGTGCATCTAGAAGCTCTTCTAGCGTTCGCAAGGCATGGGCTATCGAAGAATAGATAAAAAGAAAAACGGGGATCGAAGGTCCTCATAAAGCGAGACTTACCACGGCTGGACATTACTACTACATAATTACAACGCTCTATTGCGCACGCGCACAGCACTTAAGTTTATCGCCTAAGTTTATAAAAAGATCTCTGAAGGCAGAATAGGCGAACCAGCTATAGAAATGCACATAAAATCGTCATTGTGTGAATCATCTCCTAGCGAGTATACATATATGGATTGATGCCCATCAAATATGCACGTTTCCACCACCATCATCGCCATCACAACGATTGTCCTCTTCATCTTCATCCTATCTTTTTCTTTTCCATCCCCAAGCAGATAATGTGCGCAGGAGCCGGTGTATTGGCGGATTCGGCTATAGCCAGTCAACGACAGCTATATTATTAACATTAAAAGGAAAATAAGGAACATTCCTGGACTTGATAATAGACCCCACAAAGTGCATATGGCAACTTGACAATAGAGACTTTGCGGAAATGGAGCCAGATTCATTTTCCGGTAACATCATTAGTGCCGATCCCACCAGCTGCCAATCAGATAAAGAGAATATAGAGCCAGTTCCATTTGCGCAAAGTCTCTAATGTGGTGATGTTCTGAGCGCGGTGCTCAATCAATATGTGATAGCCCCATCAGCCCCATCCTCTTGCGGTAGTCTATTAACAATGCCTACGACCCCCCATAGATCATTCAATGGGATGAAACTAGCTACGGTCATGCCGCGATATATATATATGCACATGTATCTGAATACTCTAACGTATTTCGCACATGTGCATGTGCGAACTCAACCCAACACAGCGTGGGCCTAGAACGATATACTGTGCTAGATCCAATGGCTGCAACTCAACTCTATTCTTATGTTGTAAGCAATTGGTTATCTCACTGAGCGGCTGGCATGAGTGCGAACGCTCCCAGGATAGAGCTTCACGATGTGATTAATCTTTAATTCTGGAAACAAAATCTCGAAACGCAATTGTTTGCCCAATGGACAGCACTTGCAGCTTGATCCTCAAATACGCTGGGTGCATCGTTATTCACATATCCGGAAATACCCATCTCACGCGACCACGTGTTGGCGAGTAAGAACATAGAGAACATGTACGTTGAGATTCACGGAAACTTTCACGACATTGCGCCTTACATGTTTAGACATTTACCTATTCGCGCGCTATTAGGTGCTAGGTCAGCTCCGCGCCTGAAGTCTATCTCTTGAGGGTGAAATTGGCTGGCCTGCCGTCTTTAATTTTACTACACAGGTCCATTCGAGCCGAGTCCCTGAGGACGCTCCCAATTTAAATCACTCGCACGTGAGTGAGCCACGTGACCTGCTTATTTTTTTTATTATCATTTAATTGTTTGTTTGTTTTAGCTATGAGGCTCGCGGCAGTGCAGTTGGGGCATCATCACCAAGCCGAAAGCGAGATCATAGTAGATTACATACATGTAGAGTACAGTCGCTCACGGGGTGAAGGCGGATCCTGCCTGATGGCGGTCAGGGATTTGAGGCCAATAGCAGAGTCGAGTTTTGGACGCCAAGGGTAAATTACCACCAACACAGCCATCAGACAGGATCCGCCGTCACTAGGTGAGCGACTGTACCTGTGGTTCTCCCAGCATATACGGTCAAGCCTCACCCGTCTCCGGTGGGCGGGTATCGTATAGGGGTTTTCTTGGTGAAGTACGATGAATGTGCCCCCCATAAAAGTGCAGCTCTGCGATTCTTCAGAGCCTTTTTGTGACGAGAGGAGGGTAAATTACTGATATCTGCTTAGGTTAGGAAAGGCTGCATGGTATGTATGCATGCAGAGTGCTCGGAAGATTTTTCGTTCTCATCGAGGAGTGTGGTGTTTATTATTCGATACCGGGAAATGGTGGATCATGGAAGTCTTGCTTGCTGTCTACCGTTAATTACGACGGCATGGGCAGATAGAAGGAACCTTTTTTTTTTTTCCTTTCACGGTTGCGTGGTACATAGATATCTTTCTGCTACTCGCCGCAGGTCTGTAGATCCAGGAAGTAAGCGGCTGAATGGGCGAGTGACATCAGACTGACGTCGGGAGGAAGCAGAATTATTATTATTATTATTTTTCTTTTCTTTCTTTCCAAATTTTTAAATGGAGGAGAAGACATGCGTCCTTAATTTCTTAATTTTTGGGCCACCGCCCGCTGCCTGCCCGCCGCCGCCGCCGCCGCCGCCGCCGACAGGCTCATAAGTGATCACTCGACGCTCAGTTGCTATATATGTAAGACTCCGACTTGAACTCCGAGTAGGGATGGTGGCAGTGGCCGGGTATTGTCACACGTCAATTCGCCACTAGCTAGTTATAGAGGGGATATCAAGCTTTGGGTCAAGGAAGAGGGGTGAATGCAAGGACCCGGGGGAGGTTGCGCTGTCCGGTAGGGTCCGAGTGAACGACGACGACGACGACGACGAGCGACGAGCGACGAGCGAGTCGACGATTATATTCTTGGCGCGACGGGTGTGACTGCCCTGTGGGGTCATTCGTAGGTTCTGTGTGAAACCTTTTTGTTCTTGCGAGAAACCTTCGGTTCCCTTCCCCCCCCCACCGCTTGGAAGGAAATTAAGAAAGGTTTGTATGTATGCCTACAGTAGGTACAGTAGGGGGGGTCACGTTCATTTCGTTTCCTTGTTCCAGTTGAGCGAGTCGGGGAAGAAGGGGGAGAAGAAGAAGAAGCAGAAGAAGAAGAAGAAGAGGAAAAAAAAATAGTTTCTTTTTCGAGACAAGTCCAATTCGCAAAGGGAAAAGCAGGGTCAAGTGACTGCAGCATGGGAGGTGGGAGGGTTCTTACATAACCCTGCAAGCAAGCAAGCATGTATGTATGTGTGTGGGCGGCTCACTTCTGCTGCTGCTTCTTCTTGTTCGCCAAGGACCGGAAGGGAGGGAGGGGGAATTCGAAAGTTCGAATCGTCGATTAGATCCATGGGAAAAAGCGGAGTCCGTCAAAGTGAGTCCAGTCAGAGTCAAGGAAAAAGTCACTCGCACGATTCTCGCTCTCACTCACTCACTCGCTCACTCACTCACTCACTCACTCACACATATCCGCCGCTCCCTCCACTCACTCCTGCCAGTACTTACCTTACTCTGTTCTGTTTCGCTTGAGCAGCACACTCCACAACCAACAACAACACCCTGCTGTACTGTATTGTACTCTCTATTATTATTGGTATTATTATTTATTTATTATTACTTGCCCTCCTCTCGCAGGCAGAAGAAGAAGAAGAAGGAGAAGGAGAAGCACTTGCTTGGCAAAGTAGGTCGTTTCATAGGTAGAAGAAGAAGAAGAAGAAGAAGAAGAGAAAGAGGAAGAGGAAGAGAATTAGGTAGTCGAAGAAGAAGAAGAAGAAGAAGAAGAAGAGGTAGTCGCCTTTCCAACGAGTCGACTACTCCGCTCTCACTACAGTTCAAGCTTCCCAACAACACCGATCGATACTGCCTGATTTTTATCCGGTGTCTTTTAGTCCTATTTTTCTTCTGGGTCTAGGTGCCTGCCTCTGTCTGTCTGTCTGTCGTCTGTCTCTCGTCTGTCTCTCGTCTGTCTGTCCGTCTGTCTTTGTGCCCCGCTCTGCTTCTGCGTGTCTGTCTGTCTGTCTGTCCTTAGATCTGATCAGTTGCGCCGAATCCCACATCTCTGAACCCGAACAACGTTGCTTCCCTACCATCCATATATCCATACATCCCATCCATCCATACATCCATACATCCATACATCCCATCCACACATCCACACAATCCACACATCCATACATCCACACATCCACACATCCACACATACATCCATACATCCATACATACACCCACACATCCGTCCATCCATCCATTCAACCTACCTCTTTCCTTACCTACATACATAGTAGTAGTAGTAGTAGCTGTCGCGGGGAGGACGAAGGAGCCTGGACATCTTTTTCTCACACGACACCACCCAACACAGCGTCCGCAATCACTGCCCACCACCACCCACTCTCTTTTCACACAGCCTTTTTTTTCCGCCGCCTTGTCATTTTTATTTTATTTTTTAGTTAGCAGTCAATCCGTCGCTCCCTCCCAACGACGACAACGACAACGACAAGACAACGACAACGGCAACGGCAACGGCAACGGCAACGGCCACGACCACGACCACGACCACGACCACGACCACGACCACCATCACGAACACCACCACCTCCACCACCTCCTACACCACCACCACCTCCACCACCTCCTCAATAATTACAACGATACTACTCGTATATTCGTCCATTCACTGATCTGCTTGGGGGTCCACTCACCTGCAAGCACGGACCTCCCACACAGAGTACCTGTGTCCTTTCCCCTCACATCCCCCTCACATCCCCCTCCTCTCGTTCCTTATCCTTCCCTCGTCTGATCGGCCACGAGCAGACAGGACAGACCCACAGCCAGGCAGGCAGGCAGGCAGGCAGGCACGCAGGCAGGCAGGCAGCAGTGCAGTCACGCAGTGACCGTGAACGACGATACTGCTCCCCCGTCGATACTAAGGTCCTGCAATATAGGTAGCAGATAGGAATCCTCTCCTACATTCTCCTACCACCACCACCGAACCCCACCCCCTACACTCATCATGGCCTCTTCTTCCCATAACCATCATCTCCAACATCAGCTGCTGCTCCAACAGCACCAACAGCACCAACAGCAGCAGCAGCAGCAGCAGCAGCAGCAACAGCAACATCACGCTGTACACCATCAGCAACAGCAGCGTCCCTCCACAAAACAACCCAATCATCCCATAAACCCCTCCCCATCCCCCGTAATGCCCTACCTCGCTGCTGCTGCCGCGCCCTCAAACCCGTCCAGCAACTCATCGTCTCCCGCTGCACACGCATCGGAGCCCCAGGACCATGAGCGCCCGATCAAGCGGCAGCGGACCAACGCCTCCAACATGTCGGTAACAAAGTTCCCGCCACAGACCGTCAATGTCGCGCACCCGCAGCAACAGCAGCAGATCCACCAGCGTCACCACCAACAGCCAAAGACGGACCCGCCGCCCCAGCCGATCATTGTGCAGCCCCCCCCACCGCCGCCACCACCACCCCCTCCGGCGGCCCCACCGGCGGTCACGTCGCCTGTGAGTGCGACGTCGAGTTCGAGTGTGCCGTTTCTGCGCGTCCAGGAGCAGGGGTCCAGTGAGACATTTGCGCTGCCCCTCGCGGCGGTGTCGAATTGGGATGTTTGTAGACCCTTCTTCTTCTTCTCCTGTCCTGTCCTGTCCTGTCCTGACCGCCATGTCTCATCCATACTGCCGTATTGTTGAAGATTCAAAAGCTATGCTTATTGTTTCCCCGCCCCCGCCCAGAAAGAAACGTCAATCTAACACGTGCGCCACACAGACGCTCGTGACCGTTCTCCGAGAACTGTTCGCAAAGCCTCCACACTCGACGCCGAAGCTGAAGACGCACCGCGGCGACACCATAATCAAGCCGCTGATCAAGCACTTTCTCAAGGATGGCGTTCATCTCTCGGTCGCCTTCGACGACCATCTCCCCCCCCACCCGCAGCAACAGACCGTGGTCGTGCCTCAACCGGTAGTGCAAGCGCCGCAACAGACCCACGTCCCGACACCCCCGCAGCTGCAGCTACAGCAGCAGCAGCAGCAGCAGCAGCAGCAACAACAACAGCAGCAGCAGCAACAATCACACCACCCATCTCCCGTGCCTCCCCCGCTCACAATCACCGCCAGCAACCTCAACCCCGGCATCAGCGCCTCCAACACCAACGGCAACGTCAACGGCGTCAACGGCGGTGGCTCCGGTGGCGGCAATAACAACAGTAACAACAACAACAACGGCGGCGGCGGCGGCGGCAACGCCAATGGCATAATCCCTTCCCCAACATTCACATCACAGCCGCTACCGCCCGCGCAGAACCCACCAACACCCTACTCCCCGCCGCTCCACAACTCGTCAACACCCTCAACACAGTCGTCGTCGCCTCTCACCTCCATCTCCGCAGGGCTGTCGTTCCCGGCCTCCGCGCCCCCCGCGACACAGATCCCGATTTACAAGATGTCGCGCTCGCTGTCGACCGTCGCGGGGCTGTGGCAGGAGTGGAAGCAGGGGCTGGGCACCGAGCCGTCTGTCGAGAGCCTCGAGGCCCGCTATGGACCCAAGTGGCGCACGTCGCAGGCGGAGCGCAAGTTCTACAGCAGGCGCAAGGTCATCATTGAGGAGATCCAGAAGCGTATCGGCACAGGGATGGAGGCGTGGCGTGCGGTGGAGGAGGTCGAGGAGGTCCGTGGCGGGAAGAGCTTGGATGGGCTGAGCAAGATGATTGTGGAGCGGCGGAAGAGCGCCGCCGGCGGTGGACAGGGCGGGCGTGGGCGGGGCCGCATCGGGACCCAGCAGGGGCAGAGTGCGCCGGAGGAGGATGATGAGGAGGATGGCTGGCAGAATATAGGGTAGGGTAGCGTATGGTATGATAGGGTACGGTACGGTATGATAGGGTACGGTGACGAAAGGGACTTTGTTCGGAGTGGTGTTCTAGGTGTTTGCGACGGCGCTTTTTTTTTAAATTTATTTTTTCTCCTTGTTTGCGGCGTTTCCCCCCCCTCCTCTTCTTTTATCCGGCTTGGACCTGGTTTGTTGCTGTGGTTGTTGTGTGATGGTGCATTTTACCATAGCCATGTGTTGGGAGTATCTATCGTTTTTGATTTTTCTGTGCGTTTCCCAACTAAGATTGAGTCGAGGAGTCTAGTCTAGCCCTGCTACCTACTGCTACCACATACAATCCCCCTTCCCTTCGTTTTTCCTGTCTTGCCCTCACGTTTTTCTTCTCTACTATATCCCCCACTCGAACACAGATCGCCATATACATTCCTCTACATATTGTCGTCTTTTTTTCTTCTTCCTTTTCCTTTCCTCCTTTCTTGTTTCTTTCTTTCTCCTTTCACGCTCGTTCCCTAAAAAATTTCATTTCTGTATGTCTGGCCTAGTCTGGTCTGGTCTGGTCTGGTCTGGTCTGACGGCGGCGGCGGCGGCGGTGGGGGCGGGGAAAAAAACGCTCATAGGGGAGGAGGGAGATTGGTGAAGAGGAAAACACAAAAATTAGGGAAAAGTTTGGGTTGGGAGCATCCGTTTCGTTTCATATATTGATCATTGGCATTTGGCATTGGCATGGCATGGCATGGCATCTTTTTTGGGGGGCAAGTGGGGAAATATCTAAAAGAGAAAAAAAAAGTTTCATTTTGCGGGAACCACGCGCGCGGGTGGGGGGGCGGTGGGGCGGTGGGGCGGTGGGGATAGGGAAGGGATGGGAAGGGAAGGGAAGGGGGGTGGGGTGGGGTTTAAAAAAAACGGAGTTTTATTGTTTCGATTTACTTTTTATGTTATTTTTTTTTTCTTCTTTTGGTTTGGCAATCATCACTCGTCGATCTATAAGTATCTATCAGTCGCTTCTTTTTTTTATCATCTGTGTTTTTTTCTTTTACTGATATATATTATAAACCGTTTTTCTCTTCACCCTCCGCCCCCCCCCCTTCTTGTTGTTTGGTTTTCTGGTTCTGTTTTTTTGTTCGGTTTCTGGCTGGGTTTTTTTTTCTTTCTTTCTTTCTTTTCGGTCGGCGGGATTGATGATACCCTGGAGGTTTCCTTTTTTTTTTCTTCTTTTTTTTTTTCTTCTTTCTTTCTTCCTTTGCGGTGGTACGTGGGGGGGCGGGGGCTTCAGGGTAGAGAATATGGTTGGGTGGGGTGGGGTGGGGTGGGGTGGAGAGCTCGAGAGCTGGCTATGTAGCTAGGTGGCGTGTATGTAGATATATATATCGATGATCATTGGCAATACGGGAGCTACATACAGCGGCATCCCTTCGCTCGCTAGAGTAAGCGTACAGCCTGCGGAGACACCTGGAAGCGGGTCGCAGGGGGGGGGGGGGGGTAAAGCGCGTGGTCTGCGGTGTGCTATGTGTGCCGGGTGCAGCTGGTGTGCGGTGCGGTGTGGTGCGGTGTGGTGTAGTCCGTGCGGTGCGGTGTGGTGCGGTGTGGTGCGGTGCGGTCTCGGGTTGACGGCGTCAGGGTGGGTGTGTGGCGAGTGATGGGCTGTGACTGGCTGACTGGGAGGTGGAGGTGTGCATGTGCATGTGCATGTGCTAGGTAGCTATCGGCTTGGGTTGCGCCATGGTCCAACAGCCGGTTGGGGAGTATTTTTTTTTGCCTGAGTGCTGGGTGCGGGGCGGGGAGGGGAGGGGGAGGGACCTCAGGCCCAGGCCGGGTGGTCGTGGTTGTGGTTGTGGTTGTGGTTGTGGGTTGTGAGTAGGTACATACATGCGAGTGGCCCGTAGAGTACTACATAGATGTACCACTGACTGGGGGGGGGGGGGGGGTAGGTTGTTGCCTAGCCAGATGTGCATTTTGGGCCGCAGCAGGACTCGGGCGGCGGTGATTGGCTGGGTGGGGGATGCAGGTAGGTATGGTGTGGTATGGTATGGTATGGTATGGTATGGTATGGATGGGTATGGATGGGTACATACTCTGGAGTAGGAACATACATAGCTGAGCGTGCATGCATGAGCCCCCCCCCCCCCGTGTGAGCTGTGTATGGAGTAGTGTGTGTGTGTGTGTGCACGGCCCTGGCTGTAGGGCGTGGGCGCAGTGTGTGGCCGGGGCTGGCCTGGGGCGGGGAGTGAGCCGGGTTGTGTGCTCTACATTGTACATTGTCTAAGCTTAGGTGCTGCCTAGAGCGCGGGGCGGGGGAGGGGCCGTGGGGGCCGGGGGGAAGTGTACCTACATGTGTATATAATGTATATATATATTCCAGGGCGGGTAGAGTAGGTATGTAGCTAGTGTGATTGGGTAAAATACATGTAGCTATAGCTATAGCTAGGCCGGGAGGAAGCGGCCGGGAGGGAAGCTGGGGGGGTGGGGTAGGAAAGGAGAGGAAAGAAGAGGAAAGGAACGGGTCTTGATTTTTGGTCCGCCCACTCACCTACGGGTGTGGGTTGTTTCTCTATCGACAATGAAAGAGCTCGGGCTGTCCAATTAGTGGTCAGCGATATATAGATATATATATTAGTCGTGCGCGGTGCGTCTCGGTATGGCACGGTTTATGGACAGTCTTTTCAAGTCCGTGTACGTCATACATACGGGGTACGTTTCGGTCGATATTTTTTTTTTTTGCAACGGCAGGAGTTGCGAGATTGACAGTAAAGGGCTACAATGCCACGGAGGACAGTCTCATATATTTCCAGCCTGAAGAAAAATTAGAAATGCTTGAATGGGGGCATGCATATGCGACTACAGGTATGTATGTATACTAATATAATTATAAGCCTAGAGAGCCTTAGTTTGTAAATTTTGGTGAGTAGTTTTGATGCGGTCAACTTGATTCCTTCCTCCGAGTCCCCGATTATAACAACCCCTCAAAAGACGACTATAAAGTACCTCCAAAAGATTTTTGAAAGGGTGTGGTTATAGACACATCACTAGAATCTGATTCTGATTCACAAATGGAGATTTGAAGCCCTGGTGGCCAGCTACAGTATTGAAGTAGGTGTTGACAACTTGCATTTGTAGGCATTTATCCCTGTCCTTCGTGGGGTGGGCATGGTATGTACATGTAGTCTTGTCCTCTACCGCTGGGTTAAAGCTAACCTGATTAGACACCGAGTGAGAGGCCATGCAGTAAATTCGGTATGTCGTCTAGGTAGCTGCGCTTAGTAATTTACCATGCCACCCCCACCACAGCTGCATCGAGAAGGTAGGTACATACACACATACACACACACATACATGTAGGTAACAATACATGTAGGTTAGGTCACGCCGCTAGCCCAGGAACGGAGAATGCCTGGATTTCAATCATTGATATCACACACCGCTCGCTCACATTGACGTTGGAATTCCTTGATCCGGCCATGCTTGTCTTGGAAGCGCCCCCCGGCCCGCTGTAAAAAAGGACGCCTGTGCAACCGTCCGCTGAGACGGCCATACCCCGCTCCATCTGACACCCAGCCGGGAAGCGATCTGCGGGTGCGTGTGTGATACTTGGTGTATGGGGGCAATCACAGCGTCTCACTCGTCCGGGGACCCGGGGGGGGGGGAGGGGGCGCTAACCTAATCCGTTATCGCGAGTACCCTACATACATACAATCGAGACTTTGCGCAAATGGAGCCAGCTCCATTTTCTGACAACCTGATTAGTGCCGATCACACCATTAACCAATCAGGTAATCAAAATATAGAGCTGGCTCCATTTGCGCAAAGTCTCTAATCTCTTGGCAGGCCTTCTGCAGTGGGATCTCTGCTCCTATAGCACTCTACATGTGTGTTCGTGTGTGCATATGTAAGTACCGTATAAAGATTGCTGACATTGAAAATGACCGCTATTGCATACCATATAAATACGCGCCAAGTCTACAATTTAGTATGGTATGCAATAGCGGTCATTTTCACAAACGTCACGAAAATACGAGTACTCTACATGTGGATTTAGGTTTTAGATCTAGATCTAGAGGTGCAATACAATACATGTATGCACATGCGCATGTATGCATATATCAATCTATGCCCGCGGGCCTCTCTCTGCGCTGCATTTTTTTTTTTTTTTTTTTTTATATCATTTCGATTTCTGTTTCTAGGTACACAATGATCGCATAAAGTAAAAACTATACAGAAAGAAAACTGTCTCTGACTTAAAACTCGCCCCCATAAGAAAAACGAATTCCAAAGTAAATACGAACAAAGAAAGACAATCGCAAGCATTTAATAAACGAACAATTTAGATGAGTGCCTCCTGAAATCCTTCACTTGGCCTCTTCAGTGAGACTTGGTGACGCGATATATGGATAGACGCCGGTGTTGATGAAGTGGAGGATGAGTGAAGCCCCGGATGACTGAATGTGATTCCTCCCTGACCGGGTAGCCTGTTCTGGTCCTGATGATGTAGGCTCGAGGAGTGTGAGGTGTGGTTATCGATTTCTTAGGAGGAGGTGCTCTTGAGTAGTAGTCGGGTTTGTTCGGTGGCGGTCGCATTGTAGCAGGCGTCTCGTCTTGAGCCCGCACTTCCGCATTTGGGAGTGGTGGATGTTGATCCAGGATTGTTGGGCGTAGATAGCTTTTCACGATTCATTTGGTGGATTCGTGTGTACCACTCACATGCGAGGCTGTGTCAAGGTTGTGAGTGTAGTAGGTCGGAGTTGGGAACTGGGTGCGCCAGTTATCCAGGAGCTGGTGTTTGGCTCTGAGGGCCATCTTGTCTTGTTCGATGCCTTCCTCGATTAGGGGGACGAGGAGGGAGCAGAGGTGTTCGGTGGGTGTGTGGGCGACTCCTTTTCTTGCTTTGGAGTCCCACTTCTTCGGTGGGTTGGGTTTGCCCTTCAGGAGGGCGGTGTGCGAGTATGCGCGGTCTGTCGATGAGGTGGGGAAATTGATGCTGGTTCTTCCCGTCACTGGGTTTGCAAGGGGTGGTGCCCGGAGGATTCTGATGGCGAATTTGCATTTCAGGTATTGCAGGTATAGGATTAGGGGGGGGGCTTTGGCTTCGGCCCAGAGGACCCTGTTGTTGGTGGATCTGAAGCATCCTGTTGACCATCTGAGGACGGAGTTCCAGAAAGTGTTCATATCTTTGAGTGCTGATGTGGGGGTGAAGACGTTGGCACCGTAGGTGAGCATAGGGCGGATGGCGAGCAGGGCGATTTTTCTGCAGTTTATGGATGTTAGGCCTTTCCCTGCGGAGGAGAAGCGGGTGAGGATGCCGAACGCTGCTCTGGCGGCGGCTGTTCTTCTGAGGAAGTGGGTGTTTGGGTTGAAGCTGGGGGAGAGCCAGTAGCCGACCCACCTTACTATGGGGCTGGGTTGGAAGGCTAGGTTGTCCAAGGTTATCGGGAGTTGGCAGATTGGGGATTTGTCGCGTGGCGTTCTCCAGTGCATCAATTCGGTTTTGCCGACTGAGAAGGAGACATTTTTGGGTGCGGCGATGGCGGTGAGCTTGTTGTAGTGAGTTTGGAGCGTAGTGATGTTTTGGGCGTGTGAGGTGGAGGCCACCGTGATGGCTAGGTCGTCGACATAGGATAGTGATATGCCGGGGGTGGGGTCATGTTGGTGTAGGAAGTTGATGTAGATGAGGAAAAGGAGGGGTGAGATGGGGGAGCCTTGTGGGACTCCTACTTGGACTGCTGTGGGGATTTTGGGGGATCCTTTGAAGAGTAGTGTGATGTATCGGTCAGATAGGAAGGATAGTATCCAGTTGATTATGTAGGGAGGGGTGTTTTTGCTTGCGAGGGTGGTTGCGAGTTGGTCTTTTAGGACGTGGTCGAAGCCTCCTTTTATGTCTAGGAAGAGGGTTGAGACTTTGAGTTTTGCGTATTGCATGGCTTTTGTTTCGTGGATGAGTGTGGTGACGGCGTCCCCTGTGGAGAGGCCGCTGACGGAGCCGCATTGGTGGTTATGGAGGAGTCCTACTGCCTTTGCTATTTTGGCTAGTCGGAGGGTGACGATTTTTTCCAGGATTTTCGAGAGGGTCTGGAGGAGGACGATTATGCGGTAGGCGGTATAACGGAGCCACTTTAAAACTGGATAACATGAAGAGCATGTTAACTAGGGCCCGCTATATGCTGAGAGTTATTGGTAGAAGCCAGTACCCGGTGACATGCAAGCTACCTACAGTGTGGATCGCCACCAGCTGTAAGAGTAAACTACATTCCGGTGACTACTAGTAGGATGAGGGTCTAATCCCAGAAGGACAGACTGACGAGTCTATGTCTTGCTGACTTATTAGAAGGCCGGCCAGAGTAGGACTCTGATTGCCCGGCGACCCTCTGTATCCTCTGAGCATTGAAGTGCCGCTACGGCGACAGCACTCGGCCTGGGAAAGTCTACAATAAGTTATGAGCTCTACGGCAACTAAAAGCCGGCTAATCATGCGGGCAAAGGTTGTGCGACAATCAAGCGGCAGATTACCTGAAGGCTTTGACTAAGGGTGGCACCGAAGGGCTTACAAACTCCTGCTGGCGCTTAAACGGAAAAGCGGGGTAGCGGAGGAATGTTTGCAAAGCACCGAGACTCGGTCCCACCGGAACTTAGTAGGAAAACTTGGAGCGGAGGGTCGAAGGCTTTGGAGTATAAGTACTCAGTCTCACTCTCGCCCATTAGTTCTCCACGATCCATCCTCAGACAGAAAACGAGCAGAAGCAAGAGCCTTAAGATTATTCTTAGTTCTAGCGAGAAGAATCTTGAACCTGTAACCTGATTTCTATTCTGCACCGTCTATTCTATTACTCTCTAGTAGTCTAGGACCCCCGTTACACTATAATCTTAAGGTTCCAATCACCTTACAGATTACATTCCTCTTTTTTTCTCTCTACCAGAAATGTCCTCCCTCCCGGCACCAGAGTCCCGTCTCCAGATTGAATGGAAGACTACCGACCTAAATCTGGAACCGTCGGAACAAAACCAGTTGATCCACAAGCCGAGGACTGCCCTCCAAAAGTGGATCCCAGGTTGCGAGCCTTCATGGCAAGACACGGACTCGGTAACCCTCCAGGAGTTCAACCGGAGGCCCAGCGATACCTGCAGCACGCGATGCAGCAGCAAATGTCCCAGGTGTACTATGCCCTCGGCATGGTCCAAGAACGCCAGGAAGCGGAGTCGGCCCTCATCAGGAGAGCCTACGACTACATGCAGAGTCAGGTAGACTCTGCGCATGAGGAGCTCCGAAAATATGCCCATCGGGACGAGTTAGAGGCGGACAAGATGGAGATTGAGTGGTCAAACCCGGTGATGCCACCCAACTTCATCCAGGAGATTCAGCAGGCCCTCAGCGAGGGAAGACTCACGGTCGCAAGGCCAGAAACCCCGGTCGCCTCCAGGTCCAGGCTCAGAGCGGCCATACGCACATGCAGCCCAGAGTTGGGTCCTTTGCCGGATTCCCTATCAGGGCCCGGCCAAGAACGGTTCCCATCGTAATGCCCCTAGTTGGGGCATCCCCTCTGCCGCCCAGAAGAGCTAGGGGTAGCGCCTCACCATTCTCCGGCCTCCCAATAGGCCTCTCCCTCTACCCAGACTCCGACGAAGAGTATGACCCTGGGTCACCACTCAGACAGGAGTACAGGGCACCAGCACCTCCTCCTTCCGCAGCAATGAGGCCCTCAGAGCCTCCGGAAGTCCCGCTGCCACCCTCACCGCAACCAGCAGGTGGCAACGGAGGAAACCTCCCGCCAGCACCTCCCCCAGCCGCAGGAGCCCCAGGAGCAGACCCAGACTCCTCGGACTCGGAGCCGGAAGATGGGGATAGAAGGGCCTGGCGGAGATACATGAAGAAGAAGATGGAGAAGCAGCAGAGCGATCTGCTGGCCATCTTAGCATCGCACACCCGGGCCTCAGAGCCATCCCATCCCACCATCGCCAACAGGGGTCGAGAACCCAAGGCACCTCCTCCCTCCAAGTTCCAAGGCAAAGCGGAACAAGTGGAGACCTTCCTCCGGCAATGCGAGAATGTTTTCTCCATTGAGAGTCTCTCCTTCAAGAGGTGAGAATCCGTTATGCCGGCAATCTCATGGAAGGAGCGGCTGCCATCAAGTGGTATGAATCCTACCACAACTCAATCGATCAAGCGCCGGCCAACCGCCAGCGGGGATGCCGGTGAGGTTGGATGGCAGATGGAAGAGATGGTCGTCGTTCGTGGACGCTTTCAGAGCGGCCTTTGGAGTCCATCTCCGGGACGATGCGGTGGCTCAGTGGGAGCACCTTACCCACACCCAGCAAGGAGGAATAGACGCCTTCTTGAACGGGATCATTCAGTTGATGTGGAAGACCGGATATGAGGGATCGGTAGTGGATGACAAGATCGCAGGATCTCTCCTACCAGATCTAGGTTTGAGTTGGGCTCTCTTTACCCCCAAACCAAAGACTCTCATGGAACGGATAGCTGCCCTCAGGGAACTTGGCCACACTCATGGTACTGTAGGCGACAGCCAAGGCACCTGCCAAGACCAAGAAGACTCCCGGGGAAGAAAGAGACCGTCGGCCTAGGGCCAAACCAGAAAACTCTCGCTCCTCTGCCCCCAAAAAGGACTCCGGTCCGAAAGACAGAGCTGCGGAGTTGAAGGGTATCCCATCGGATATCCTAGAAGAAAGAAGAAAAGCAGAAGTATGCTTGAAGGTAAGACCTTCCTTCCTGGCAAAAAAGGATACAGCCACACCCTAGATTGGGACGAGGCTGTACGGTACCCCATTGAGGATACATAGACTGACTTGTGCAATAGTGCGGCAAGTCCAGACACAAATGGCAAGACTGTTGGTCCAAGGAACCGACAGTGGTCAAGGTGGCAGCAGTGAGAGTACAAAAGCGGAAAAGAGGTTCTGGAAAGAACAGTTCTCAGAAGAAAGCTAGAGTGGCCGCCATGGCGGTGGAAGAACCACTTGTTGTACTCCCGGAAGCCCCAGAGCTCTCAGAGAATTTTGTCTTAGAACCGGGTGCCGGTTCAGACGAGGAAATACTGTGGCTTTGAAAATGTCTGTTAGATAGTCTATTTCCTTTTGGTTTTTGCTAGCTAGTTTTTTCAACGATTGTTTCTCTGGTTTTTAAAAATATTATGATTTGTTTCTGCCTATTTGCACTACCAAAAGTATGCTGAGGATGGCTTTATGAGCCGAAACTGCTGGTCGGTACATACTCTCTTGACCCAAAATTATACCTGCAGAGTACCGCAGTTTAAGACTTTACCAAAACACTATCATACTTTATCGCTATAAGTCACCACTTGGGAATAGAACCAACAGATCTCCGGATCCTAGTAGTGCCCTCTTACGGAAGACCATTAGCAATGGAGAAAAGACCAAGAGGAACAAGCTCAGAACCTTCTGCTAAACGCAGAAGATTGGAAGACAAACTTCCGCAGCTACCAATACATGGCAAGAGGCCTATTTTGGAAGCAAAACTGTCGTGGACAGTAAAAGACAGGAAGGGAGAAGCCCAAGGGAGATTTCTCTTTGACACGCGGGGCGATCTTGAACCTAGAGTTTGTCAGAGGAAAGAAAATTCCCTTAGTGCGGCGAGACACCCCTTTGACAATGTATGATGCTCAAGGAGATGTCATGATGGGAAGCGGGCAGTATTACACTTCCCCGCTCCACATGACCATAGGGGATCATGAAGAGAC
Source organism: Morchella sp. 2016-41 (assembly GCA_024713855.1). Classification (NCBI taxonomy): domain Eukaryota; kingdom Fungi; phylum Ascomycota; class Pezizomycetes; order Pezizales; family Morchellaceae; genus Morchella; species Morchella sp. 2016-41. The sequence goes on from JAMGZD010000005.1 coordinate 1,119,392, forward strand.
ACTCCGGTGGGAGGTGGCTACTCTAGAAACAGGAATCTCCGGTTACTTGCCAATTGCGTGGGCAAGACAGCATAACCCGGATATTAACTGGGAACTCAATACCATAAACTGGAGGAGTGACTACTGCAAGCAGAATTGTCTCCCAGCGGCGGTCACAGTGGAACCCATCTCTATCTATCAAATGATGGAAGAGGAAGAGGTATACCAAATAGTGGCAACCATATGGACTGATGAAAATGGAGACAATGTGGCATTAAAAATGCCCGAGCGGTACAGAGAATGGGCGCAACTAGCCAGTAGGGAGAGGGCAGATGAGTTACCAGCTCACACCTCAAATGATCTAAAGATCAGACTCCTACCAGGTGAAAAGCCACCATTCGGCCCGTTGTACTCCTGTTCCACCCAAGAGTTGAAGGCTCTCCGGGAGTACCTGACCAAAGAAGTGGCAACAGGGAAAATCTCAAGATCAAGCAGCCCAGCTGCTGCACCCATCCTATTCGTGCCAAAAAAGGATGGAACGCTGAGGATTTGCGTCGATTACAGAGGACTAAACAAAGTTACTGTCAAAGACAAGTACCCTCTCCCAATTATGAGCGAGCTCAGGGAGAGACTGTTTCAGGCCCGAATCTTCACAAAGCTAGACCTAAAAAATGGCTTCAATCTGATCAGAATAGCAGAGGTGTGAGTGGAAGACCGCCTTCCGAACCCGCTATGGCCTGTACCAGTATAATGTTATGCCATTTGGTCTTTGTAATGCCCCTCCGCGTTCCAGGCAATGATGAATGATGTCTGAGGAACTACTAGATGAAGGGGTGATTGTCTATATCGACGATATCCTCATCTATTCCGAGACAGAGGAAGAGCATGAGAAGCTAGTCAAGAAGGTTCTCCGGAAGCTTCATGAGGCAAAACTCAATATCTCATTGAGTAAAAGCTCTTTCCACGTCCAGGAAGTAGAATACCTCGGATACCATCTCGGCAGAAGGAGTATCCATGTCAAAAGACAAAGTGGAGGCAGTTAGAGAATGGCCAGTACCCCAAAATGTCAAGGGAGTACAGGCATTCCTCGGATTTGCAAATTTTTATCGCCGCTTCATTGAAGGCTTTAGTAAGATCTGCAAACCATTAACTGACCTTACCGGAGGTGACAAGAAATAGTATTGGACCGGAGCTTGTGAACAGGCCTTTGATGAACTCAAAGAGAGATTCACTAGCGCTCCTATCCTCGCCCACTTTGACCCCACTAGGAGAACAGTGGTTGAAACTGATGCCAGTGACTTTGCCAAAGGTGCGCTCTCTCAGTATGGTGAAGATGGAAAGCTACACCCGGTAGCTTTCTATTCAAAGAAATTCAACCCTGCTGAGATTAATTATGACATTCATGACAAGGAAATGGGTCCTATTGTAGCCTGTTTCCGGGAATGGGAGCATATGCTGAAATCCTGTGAGCATGAGATCACGGTTTCTGACAGACCACAAGAACTTGGAGTACTTCAATTCTACCAAAGTTCTCACTAGACGGCAAGCTAGATGGTCTGAGGACGCCGCGCTACAACTTCAAAGTTGTCTACAGACCAGGAGATAGGAATGGTAAGACTGATGCACTGTCAAGGCGCTGGGATCACCGCCTTACAGAGGGGGGTGAACCTCTGCAGCCGGAGCCACAGATGTTTTTCAGACCAGGGCAATTAGTATTGGATCCTGCTTAAGCTAGCAGCGGTGAGGATCAATCAATTGCAATCTCTGTTCTTGGAGCGCCTATTTGCGGCAGCTAAACAAGACAGGAACTGGCAAGACTTGCTCCGCTCCTTGGTTGAAAGGAAACCCAATTTGGACCAGAACCTATCGGCTCAGAATGGACTCATCTTCTTCAAGAACCGGTGGTACATTCCCAATGACAAGAGTCTACAGAAAGAGATAATGTCCGAGTCTCATGACTCTAAAGTAGCTGGCCATTTTGGCCAATTCAAGACACTAGAGCGGATAAGAAACAACTTCTTTTGGCCCAACATGGATAAGGATGTTGAGGAATATGTCCGGAGCTGTGATAGCTGCCAGAGGAATAAGACCTCTAGACATAAGAAGTTTGGTATGCTCCAACCTCTGGAGATACCCTATCGGCCTTGGACATCTATCTCTATGGACTTCATTGTGGGACTACCGGAGTCTAGTGGGTATACAAAGATCTGGGTAATAGTGGACCGCTTTTCAAAGATGGCTCACTACATCCCGCTTCCTACCCTAAATAAGACTGAAGATTTGGCCAAGCTGTTCCTGAAGGAAGTCTGGAGACTCCACGGGCTACCTGATGACATAGTCTCGGACAGAGACAGCAAGTTCATCTCTCATTTTTGGCAATCTCTCATGACCCTACTCAATGTGAAGCTAAAGATGTCCACTTCTTTCCACCCCCAAACGGACGGCCAGACAGAGAGTTAACCAGACCCTGGAGCACTACTTGAGAAGTTACTGCTCATATCAACAGGATGACTGGGCGGACCTCTTGCCACTGGCAGAGTATGCATACAACTCGGCGGTCTCTGAGTCTACCAAAGTATCGGCTTTCTATGCCAACTATGGATATGAACCCAGGACCAACTGGCGGCTCCTGGGAGGGTGTAGAGTGGAACAATCCAGCAAGCGAGGTCATGATCTCTCGATGGGAATCTATATGGCAGGCTATGAACGCCAGCCTGGGAAAGGCAAGACTTAGGATGGCCCGGTGGTATGATAAACATGCACTGGCACCTCCGGAAATCAAGCCTGGAGATGAAGTAATGCTAGACCGGCGCAATGTGCAAACAAAGCGGCCAATGAATAAGCTGGACCAGAAGAAGATGGGACCTTTCAAGGTCATCGAAGCCGTGGGCCCCCGTGCCTACCGGCTCTCTCTTCCCCCGCAGATGGGTATCCATCCGGTCTTTCATGTCTCTCTCCTAGAACCCTACAGGATACCAGCGGATTTGGAGAGAAGGGTTCCCCCACCGGAACCTGAGGAGATTGGAGGAGAGGAGAACTGGACTGTCCGGGAAGTAGCAGACAGCCGGGTCAATAGGAAGAGGCAAAGGGTTGAGTACCTGGTCTTGTGGGAAGGTTTCGAGAATGAAGACGCTACATGGGAACCTTGGGAACATCTCCGGAAGAGCGCTGAAGAAGCCCTCCGGGATTTCCATCAGAGGTATCCCAAGAAGCCTAGAGACAAGAGATCTCTTGGGTAGGAAACTTCTTCTCATTACCTCTCCACTCGGATTTTTTGTCACATAAAAATGGAATAAGATTGTTACCAGATCTCGGTGACCAAGATCCTGGCAGAGGGGAGTAGTATAACGGAGCCACTTTAAAACTGGATAACATGAAGAGCATGTTAACTAGGGCCCGCTATATGCTGAGAGTTATTGGTAGAAGCCAGTACCCGGTGACATGCAAGCTACCTACAGTGTGGATCGCCACCAGCTGTAAGAGTAAACTACATTCCGGTGACTAGGATAAGGGTCTAATCCCAGAAGGACAGACTGACGAGTCTATGTCTTGCTGACTTATTAGAAGGCCGGCCAGAGTAGGACTCTGATTGCCCGGCGACCCTCTGTATCCTCTGAGCATTGAAGTGCCGCTACGGCGACAGCACTCGGCCTGGGAAAGTCTACAATAAGTTATGAGCTCTACGGCAACTAAAAGCCGGCTAATCATGCGGGCAAAGGTTGTGCGACAATCAAGCGGCAGATTACCTGAAGGCTTTGACTAAGGGTGGCACCGAAGGGCTTACAAACTCCTGCTGGCGCTTAAACGGAAAAGCGGGGTAGCGGAGGAATGTTTGCAAAGCACCGAGACTCGGTCCGGAACTTAGTAGGAAAACTTGGAGCGGAGGGTCGAAGGCTTTGGAGTATAAGTACTCAGTCTCACTCTCGCCCATTAGTTCTCCACGATCCATCCTCAGACAGAAAACGAGCAGAAGCAAGAGCCTTAAGATTATTCTTAGTTCTAGCGAGAAGAATCTTGAACCTGTAACCTGATTTCTATTCTGCACGGCCGTCTCTATTCTATTACTCTCTAGTAGTCTAGGACCCCCGTTACAGGCGGCCGGGGATGAGTAGTCTGGTTTGTTGGGCTTCGCCAGGATGACTCTGTTGGCGCTTTTGAGTGATAGAGGGTGGTACCCGTGTTGTAGTAGGGGGTTTAGGAGGTTTGTGAGGAGGAGGGGGTTCGCTCTGTGGATGCCTTTCCATATCGAGTATGGGATTGTGTCTGGGCCGGGGGCTGACATGTTGGATGTTGGGGCGAGTGCTGATTTGATTTCGCTGGGTGTGATGGGGGGGGTGTTTGAGAAGAGGAGAGGGGGAGGGGGAGGTCCGTCTTGTCTGGGGGGGAAGAACGCTTTGATGAGGTTGTCGTTGAGGAGTGTGGGTGTCGGTGAGTTGGGGAGGGAGGGGATCCTGTCCTCCGATCTGTTGGCCATTTTCTTCAGGCGCCAGACATCTTTGGTGTCGGCGTTGGTGACGAAGGCGTTCCAGTGGTCCTGTTTGGCTTTCTTGATGGCGTTGAAGTAGGCGTTTCGCGCCGCTTTCATTTCGAAAGGTGGGGCTCTGCCTTTTCTGAAGGCTCTGTGCACTGAGTGGAAGATGGTGCGCAGTTGTGTGAGGTTTGGTGACCACCATTTCTTTGACCATTTAGAGATCGTTTTTGGTGGGGTGTGGGATTTGACTATGTCTGTGATGTGGGTGAGCGTTTTGTCGAACCAGTCGTCGAGCATGGCGGGGGCTTCGGGCGGGCGGATGGTTTCGTTTTGTAGGGCGGGTGTTAGGAGTTCCCAGTTTGTTAGGTTCCAGTTCGGGGTTGTGTAGGGGGCGAAGTCTGAGTTGGGGAGGGCTAGGGAGGTGGCTATGATTCTGTGGTCGGAGCCTGAGGAGTTGGAGAGGGGGAGCCACTTTCTGATCAGTGGGGTGGCTCTGTGGTTGGCGAGGGTTAGGTCGATTACGCCGTTTCTGTGTGTTTGGATGTGGGAAAGTCTGGTGTATGTTCCAGGGGTGTTGAGGATGGAGTACCCCGCTCGGCTGGCGGTGTCCATGTATGGCTGGGAGAGTCTGAGTTCCCTTGCTGAGAAGGATCGGCATGGGTCGGTTGCGGGGTTGTGGATGTTGAGGTCCCCTAAGGTGATTGAGGGGTTGTCTGAGGCTGGGAGGACTGTTAGGGGGTGGATAGATCGTGTGCCGTCGCGCAGTTGTCTGTTGTAGCAGTTTGTTATCGTGACAGTGGTGTGTGTGTTGGGTCCTGTTTTGCAGAAGAGGTTGGTTGAAATTATGTCTCCCCTATGGGAGGGGATGCTGGCGAAGGCGTTTTTCTGGAGGAAGTTGTTGTTTATGTATGTGCATGTGGAGATTTTGTCTTCGGGGGAGGTGGGGGTGGGTTGGATGAGGGTGAAGGAAGGGACATTGAGGGGCTTGCCTTTGTAGAGGGGGGGCTCCTGGATGGCGACGATGTGTGCTGATTGTACTTTGGGGATGGCGAAGAGGGAGATGAGGACATTGTTGCTGTTATTGCAATTGTGTTGGATGATGCTTAGGAAAGTTGGGTCGTTGGTTGTGGTACTCATTATCTAGGCGGTTGGGGTGTTCTGGGGCGCTGGTGAGGTGGCGGTGAGGCCCTCCATTGGTGCGGAGGATGAGGCCTGGGCGGGTGTGGTGGTGGGGGGGGTGAGGGGTTGGGAGCTGGAAGGGGCTCTTCTGGCTTTTGTGGATTCGATTAGGGCGGTGAGGGTGGGGCATTTGTTGTATGTGGCTGCGTGGTTCCCTTTGCAGTTCGTGCATTTGGCGACGACGGCTAGGCAGCATCCATTGCTGTCGTAGCGTTTGCCGTTGCAGTTAGCGGGGCAGGCGTGATCTTTCTTTGTGTGCTGTTTCGCGCAGATGGGGCACGTTGGGTGTTCTTTTTCTCTGCGCTGCATTGATATATACCTATATATATGGGTGTCGTTCTAGGAAAAGGTACCTACCTGTGTGGCAACGAAACAAGGCCTCACCAGCTCGCTACCGCACTCTACAGGCTCCAATTTATGGAACCAATGTTAGAAAAATTAATTCTGGGCCTCTGAGCTTTATGAAAATTTGGAGTTTATCGGTTGTTTGGTTCGTCGGAATAAGGATTTGGCTGTGCGGACGGTGTTCCTAGAACGACACCCATATATATATATATGGGTGCCCATACATACCATTACCCCCCCGCGGGGGATAGCTCGTCGCTAGCCTGGTATATATAGATACGGCAAGCGACGTATACGCGCTGAGGACAGGAGGTGGCAATTTAATTTGACGATTGGACACCTTCCATCGATATCGATATACCACAGGGGCCAGCACGGCTGGGAGGCCGAGGGGGGGGTGGGTATAATACCTATGTGTGAACGAATTCAAAGACCAGAAAACGAGAGAGAAAAAATAAAATAAAAATAAAAGCGGTCGATCCCGTTGAAGCACTGTCGGTCATTACCAGCTGAGTCAGTGGTGGCTAGTAAGCGCTGGGGGCTTTAGTGTAATTATATAAATTACTCTACCAGCGCATGCGCAAAAAAATGCATCTCCAGATACATTGCCTATACTACAATGGTGCCTGAATGCGCCGGTTGATGCATAAACGTGTCGAGGCTTCCGTAATGTCGTCTAGCTGACGACTTTATTGACGACTTACTTTACTGATGATTTTTCAACTTGTTGATCTATTGGTATAGTTCTCAGTTTAGTTCATCGACCGATACATGTATATAGCTTAGGCGGTCAGGGGGTGTGGGCTCGACAAGCATACTACATGTAGTACAGGTTAATCAAGCCCGCAACTGTTTTCAATTCTTTTATTTTCCTGATACATACATTGGACCCTTTGCGAAATGCGAAATGAGACTGTGGCGCATTTATAGATGGCATTTATCGACTGCATTATCCATCCGTTTTGGGCGCTGTATGGACTTTACGCATTCTCACTGATGCATTTTTTTTTCTTTTCTTTCTACCGTGGTAGAGTTACATACCAGTGAGGAGCGGCCGCGTGTGGAATTGGTCATCAGTTCGATCGAGGAACCGCCGGTAACTAAGAACTAAGGGAATATACGTATAGAGATCCGGCGCTTGTCAGTGCTTCGGAATGGCTTAGGTAGGTGTCGGGTTTGGTGTGTACTGATGGTGTGAATGGATATTGGTATGTAATTCACGAATGCAGTCGTTGTAATGCCGGAAGAGTAGGGTCGGTATTGATCTTGGGCAGAGGGCTATTATATATATCATGACGGTAGAGCTTAGGTCTCGCATATCATGACAGCAGTGCTTAGGGCTTGCCATTTAAAAATAAAGATTTGCAACCATCCGGCCATGCATGCCATGCCATCTCCCTTATAATTAAAGCACTCCCGTCCTTTGTCTACTGACAGCTGCAAGTACCCGCCAGGCTACAGAAACCGGAGGCAGCGAACCGTCGAACTGAAACCTTTCGTGATCAGAAAGGAGCCGGACAGGCTCACATGATCGAGCGTACTTCTACTGCATTAATATATGTAAATGTAGTATGCGTACGTACAACCATCGACCGACCTCCGCATCCTACTCCCTAGCTGCGCATGCCACCACCGCGTCGATGATCTCCAGCTCTCTTTGTACCCTTCTGTTACCTATTCATAATACGGTATTGAAACATACGTACATGTCGATCGTCCCATATATAACCCCCAATTTAGGCGCTCCCGGCGTATATTTCAAGACTGACCTGTCGACTGCATGCATATATATATACATGTACATAGTACATAATGAGGAGCCACCGACCTATAGCTAGCTCCGGCCGCATATGATCAGTTCGAGGAACCGCGCGCCCGGTAAGAAAAAAGCTGTTCAATCAATGGCTCGCGCGCGGGGGGGGGTCCGGGATAGCTCAGGTGGGCGCCACACGTCGGGTTTATATTATATATACTAATGCCGGTGTGAAATTAAATATATGTCTATCAATATAGACAGACATTCGGTATGTACTCTGCGCTCCTTGTTCGCGTGGGGCTGCAATGCCGGAAGAGTAGAGCTGCTGTTGGTATTGTTGTATTGATCCATAGCTAGTTTGGACTGTTCTGTATATATCACATATGACGGCCGGCAGTGCTTGGAGGATTCGATTTCCATTTATATGACATGCCGTGTCGTCTCGCCCTTATATAAAGCACCCCCCTCCCCCGCGTTCTTTGTCTAGCTGGAGTAGTGACAGCTGGCTGCCCATTACAGACCATAGAAATCAGAGGCAGCTACATAGATACCTACATACATATATATTATATATTATATATACCTAACCACCAAAGTGTTGAAACTAAACCCCCCGTGCACGACAGGCAGAGAGACAGAGAGACAGAGAGATACCTGACTACACTACACTACATGTATGCATATCCTATTTAGATTTCGATTTGGATTTAGAGTTAGATACAAAAAGATACAATAAACACCGCACCCCCCGCGGGCCCTACACCATGACCAGACCATGCCCAGTGAAAGAGAGTCTACGCACAACCACGAACCAGCCACCCAGGAGTACCGCGCACTCTACCATTCAGATGTTCAGATGTTCAGATGTTCAGATGTAGGCAGGCAGGCAGGCAGATGGGTCGACTGGTACCGTCTTTAGCAAACCGCACCCCACGGCCCACCCCACCCCACTCACCACACATCACTCACCTCCGTAACGTACACACCAGCCCTGAATTCTTGACTCTACATATATATATATACAGACCTCCCCTCCCCCTCCCCCTCCCCCCCCCCCGCCCGGCCAAATTAAAACCCACCCAACCAGCACAGCTATCTGGACCAAACAAGCAAGCAAACACAAACCTATATCCCTAACGATAAGCCCGCCCAAACCCCCACACCCCCGCGTGACAAACAAAGTACTAGTTCTCGCCGCCTTTGGTTCTCCAGCTAGTCATTCTGCCCTGCTTTTACTTTCATGTGCAGTTCCTACCCTACCCTACCTACCTGCCTACCCTACGTACCTACCTTGTATACCCTACCACACCATACCACCCTACCCCCTCGCCCCCACATCAATTACAACCCAACAACCCAATCCAGCAACCCAACACAACCCATGATTGCTACATCTACATCTACATCCCATGCGGTTCAGTTCGGTCCGGTTGGATCGCATTCACATTCACATTCACACTCACATTCACATTACTACACTACCCACACCACAGCACCCCCCGCAAGCAAAGCAGGCAGCAACCCCCGACGCACGTTGCATGCAGGACAGACAGACAGACAGACAGAGGGAGGGAGAAGCACACTAGTCCATTGTTGGGGGGGAAAGAACGAGACAGTCGAGAGTTTTAGAGAAAGAAAAAAACAGGAGAAAGGAGAAAGGAGAAAGGAGAAAGGAGAAAGGAGAAAGGAAAAGGAAAAAGAGAGAAAAAAAAATCCACCAATAAAAGGAAAAAAAAAAAAAAAAACACTTAAAAGAAACCTAAATATACACCGCCCCCAGCTTCCAAACACCCCAATCAACTAACTCTCAAACTCCACAGTCCTCCCCTCACTGACACTCCTCCTCCCCGCCTCCACCTGCGCTGGCAACCCCAACCCCAGCCCCAGCCCCCTCTTCCCAACCACCAGCGTCCCCGCCCCCCTCCTCCCCTCCCCGCCGATCCTCCTCCTCCTCCTCCTTCTCACCAATCGTCTCCGCCTCCGCGCCCTTCAACAGATCTCTATCCGTCTCCATAATACTCTTCGCATCCGCATCCACGCCTGCCCCGCCCCCCTCCTCCTCCTCCTCCTCCTGCACGCCGCCCACCGCGCGCGCATCCATATCGTCCATCCTCTTCTTCAGCTCCGTCGTCACGCGGTGTATGCTATCATTCACCATATTATCCAGCACGCCGCGCAGCCCCTTTGCCGTGCCGGCCACGATCGCCGGCGGCGCCGGCATGCGCCCGCCGAGCACTGTGGTGCCGCTGTTGCTGTTGCTGCTGCTGGCAGAGGCAGAGGAGGAGGCATTGAGCACGGCGATGCCAGGCCGCTGGTTCGGCCCCGCGGGCGTCGGGTGCAGGACGGGCGCGCTGCCGTCCGTGGCAAGGAGCGTAAACGTCTCTGCGAAGCCGCGCTCAAAGAAGCGCTCGAGCACCTCGTCGGCGAGCACAACCATGCGGAAGGTTGGCAGCGTGATGTGCAGCGGGTTGCTGGGGTCAAGGGCGAGGTTTGCCTTTTCGCTGGGCGTGGGCGGCGGGCGGTCCATATAGTCGCTGCAGTCGGCGGCGAGGTCGAGGAGGTCCTCCTCCTCCTCCTCTTTGCCTTCTGCTCCTCCTGCGTCGTCTTTGGAGGCCGAGCGGGGCTTTGAGGAGGAGGACGAGGAGGCGGAGGAGGCGGCAGAGGAGTCGCGGTCGGCCGGCCGGTCGGGGTCGGCGTACTCAAAGCACATGCGCGTGAAGCCACTGACGGCGCTGAGGACCCGCCCCTCGTCAAACTCGCCGTCCGCCTCACCCCCGCCTCCGCCAAACTCGTCGCCGGCGCGCCCATAGCCGCGGCGGGTGACAAACAGCAGGGCCTCTGTGATCCTGAGGATGCCCTCGCGGTCGACGCGGCCGTCGCCGTCGTCATCATACAGCTCGAACCAGTAGTTGATCATGCCCATGATGTCCTTCTTGCCGCCCACCACGCTGGCCAGCCCCGTCACCACGTTCGCCAGCGTCAGCTGCCCGCGCATGCCCGTGTCCCACCGCCGAAACAGCCGCTTCAGAAAGTCGTGGTCCGCCGGCTCCGGGTTGCCCGCCCCCCACGGGTTCAGCAGGTTCCTCTTTGCGGCGGCCGCCGCCGCCGCCGCGCTCGTCGTGATCCCATACCCAAAGAAGCCGCCCCCACCCCCCACCGGCTGCTCCTGCGCCGCTGCCGCCGCCACCGCCGCCGGCGACGTGGCACTACTATGCGGCGTTGCAATGGCCCACGGCGCAATGCCCGTCATAAACTCGCGGAAGCAGTCATAGTCCATCCCCGTCTCCCCCGGCGTCGGCCCCAGCCCCACCCGGCCGCGCTCGCCGCCATTCCCCGCCGCGCCGTTGTTCCCCGCCGCACCCGTCAGCCCCGCCGCCGAGTTCTTGCGCGCCGCAAGCTTCTCGAGCTCCTCGGCAATGTTCTGCAGGCGCGCTTGGCGCTCATAGAGCACGCCGTAGTAGCGGTCGTAGGCGGCGCTGAGCTCCGGCGGCGTGAGGCGCTTCGACTCGGGGCCGAGGTTGCGCAGCTGCGTGCGCTTTGCAAAGGACTCGATGGACGAGAGGACGGCGTCCTTGTGGCGGGCGCGCTGCTCCATGATTGTGCTCTGCGTGATGCCGGCAAACTCCTTGAAGGCCACGACCATGAGCTCCTGGAAGCGGGTGACGGCGCGCAGCTTCTCGTTGTCGCTGCGCGGGTGGGCGCTCTCGTCGAGGCGGCCAAAGTAGCCCTTGAGGATTGAGATGAAGGCGCCGTCGTCGGTGGCGTCGAGGAGCTCCTCGCCGTTGATGCGCAGGATGGCGAGCCCAATCTGGAAGAGCACCTTGGGGCCCTCGAGGAAGAAGACGTCGAGCACGCGGAAGGCAAACACGAGCGGCATGGAGTTGATGTAGAGCGAGAGGAACCACGGCAGTGACACGACAGACAGCTGCACGTCGGACTTTACGAGGTGCTCCCACAGGATTGGCATGGTCTTCTCGACCAGCGACTCAAACACGCGCTGGTCCAGGAGCGTGCCGTACATGGTCTTGCTGTAGTAGCCCGGCACCAGCCTGTCGCAAAGCGTCGAGAGCAGGAAGAACGCCTGTGCCTCCGACATGTAGCTGTTTACCGGGGGGAGTGGTGTGTGTTAGCCGCCCACAAACTTTCCTGCAAAACCGATCATTGCACTGGGTGTGGGGAGGGGGCCCTACATCAACAACGCTGCCGTGACAATGTTCATCGCCTGGCAGTAGCCCACTTCCTCATCCCGCCAGCTGTAGGCCCCGAGCACTCGCCGCAGCCTGCCGATGCCCTCGTCGTTCTGGAAGCCGCGGTACTCTGGGAGAGAGCGGTTGAGGTCCTTCTCGATCTCCTCGATGCTGTGGGAATGCCGGCCCTCGTACTCGGCGAGGATGTCGGTGTACAGCGTGGGGGAAAAGAGGCGTAGATAGATGGAACCCGATGACAGCTCCCACATCTCACCTCGTAGCCGCTGTAAAGAGAAAAAAGAGAAAAAGGCCGTTAGCGAACGCTGCTCCAATCTGCAGAAGGAGAGGGGGGGGAAGGGGGGGGGGCAATATATATATACACACATTCGGAAGCCCCACACGTATCAGCTTGTGAAACGTCGGCTGTCTCACCAGCGTGACATTCCTACCATTCTCTATAAAACACCGCCGTCAAGCCAAGTCAGCCACAATCTCCCCCCGCCCTCCTCCCCCGGCATACACCACCGCCAGCCCAATATATATATATAATATACACACCTCTAAGATACTCCGCCCACAGCCTCATCTTGCTCTTATCCCTCAGCTTCCTCGCATCCCCCGGATACTTGAACAGCAGCCCCAGCCCCGCATCCGGCACCACCCTCTCCCTCCGCTTCCCGCCACCACCACCACCACCACCACCACCGCCGCCGCCGCCCCCGTCATCCTCCCCCCCACCGCCCACGCCCCTGCTGCCATCCCCCAGCAAAAACTCGCTATAGCAGCTCTCGACCAGCGTCCGCAGATTCCGCACCTCTGCCATCTGCGCGCGCAGGCCGCGCTTCAGGCGGTCACAGAACGCCTCACACGCATTCCGCATGCCCACAAACTGCAGCGTGATCCGCTCCTCCTTGCCGCCCGCGCCGGCACCGACGCCGTGCCACGTGGTGATTGCGAGCGCAAACATGTAGCTGCGGCTGTGGAGGCGCTCGACGCGGCGCACGGCGCACAGCGGGAGGGTGAAGCCGACGCCGGCGGTTGCGGCGGCGGCGGCGGCGGCGGTGGGCGCGTTGGGGGAGAAGCAGAGGAAGGCCTCCGAGAGGTGCAGCTTGCCCGTGTAGTGCTCGCCCGAGGGCAGCGTGAGCTCGCAGGTGATCTCCTGCAGCGGCGACTGCGTGTCGGGCAGGCGGAAGTGGTTGCGGAAGAGGACGGTCTTTGTGGGGCGGGAGGAGGAGGGCGGGGGCGTGGGCGGCTCGCTGAGGAGGGAGGTGGCCTTGGCGAGGAGGGAGGTGAGCATTGTGGGTGTTGCGTGGGTGGGAGGAGGGGTGGGTGTGGAGGGTGTAGGTTTGCTTTTCCCCCCCGGCTGGTCTGGGCTGGGCTGGTTAGGGCACTCGCGGTATGGGTAGCTCTAGAGCGGGATGCCTCTGCCCGAGCTAGCTAGCACTGGATCGATCCTTTGGAGCAGGGGAGGCCGCCCGGATTGGATCAACGATGCTCCCGGAGCGGGGGTGTCGCTGTGTATGTAGTTGTGGGTGTATGCCGGTATGTATACCTTTGCTCGCCGGGGAGGAGCACACAGGACCGAACCACAGCAAGGAGTGGGGCTGGAGAAGCTGCCTGTGAGCTGTGAGGTGTATGTAGCTCCTCGTCTGTCCTCGTCTGTTCTCTGCTCTTCTCTGCTCTTCTCTGCTCGTCTCTTCTCTGCTCGTCTCTTCTCTGCTCTGCTCTGCTCTGCGGGCCCAGAATGGATGTATGGATGGGATGGATGCCGATGGGTTAACGAACGAATGCACACACACGCACCGACGTACCAGGCACTGTGAGTGATGGATATGTATCGTGTGTGTATGTGTGTATGTGTATGTGTATGTGTATGTGTATGTGTATGTGTATGCTATCTGTATCTGTATGCGTATCTGTATCTGTGTATGTGTATGTGTGGTGGTGAGAGGTTGAGCATTCTCCAGAGTACGTGAAGGAGCAGCAGAAGTTGGAGGGCTGAACACAACGCTTAGTCAGGCGGCTCGCTCGGGGCGGCAGGACAGGGATGGTGGGTACTGCGGCGTGGGTACTTTGGATCCGGGCTGGCCGTGCCGAGGGAGGGGATATTCTTAGCGACGGCACTGGCGGGGGCACGGGTGTGTGTGTGTACCTACATGTATGTGGAGTGGGGGTAGAGCTGAGTACATATGTACCTACATGCACAACCCTCTCAGCCAGGGCACAGAGAGAGAGAGAGAGAGAGAGACTCTTGCTCTTGCCCGGGGCAGTCTGAGTCTGTGTGCTGTGGATGGCAGTTGTAGAAGCTCTCCTGGTGATGGCTCTCACCGCCATGGATAGCCTGGCATGTACATACATGTACCTACACACAAGAACCCCCGATCCATCCATGTGCCCTCCGTGTATGCCAGCCCTCGAGTCCGAGTCCGAGACCCCCCGACCGACCGCACCTCGATCCCTCGATCCCTCGATCCCTTCCCGCCCTCCCGATCCCGATCCCGATCCCGATCCCGCGATAAGATAAGATCCGCCCCCAGGTTCCGGCAGTCGCGCCGCAATGTCATGCAGCGCAAACACGTCGTCCCAACCATTGACCAGCTCCCCGTCTGTCCGTTCCCTCGCTCCATCATATCCACATCCACATCCTCCCCCGACCCCGACCGACAATGTGCGCGCGCCCGGGCAGCACTACCAGGACACGGAAGACGAAGAAGAATCAGCATCGCTGCTGCCACTGACAGCGGGGAGGGAACAAGGAACTGCGTGCGACGGGACTGGACTGGACTGGACTGGACTGGCTGGGGGGAGACTCGAGGACAAGAGACGGACGTCGGAGGTGCGAGGTCAAAGAAACGAGGATCGCAGGAGAGAGAGAGAGAGAGAGAAGAGAAACACTGCGATTGTTTGTCCCACATTCCCCTTGTTCTTGTCTCTTGTCTCTTTTCTCTTGTTTGCAGGATGGATGGATGGATGGATGGATGGCGGATGGATGAGTGAATGGGCTTTGTCTGTGTGTTTGTGTGCTGATTATGGCTCTTGTCCGCGCAGACGTCGCGAGAACGGCAGAATCGCCCTCTTTGGCACCATCCCGGGCATTCTGTTCTGCTCCACCATCGATCGACATCTCATCCACAGCTACAGAAGCAGCTACAGCTACAGCTACACATCTACACATCCACACATCTACAGCTACTACACACACCTCTGACATCTACACGCGCTCTCTCACACGACACCCGCAACCACAGCTCCACAACTCCTACTTCCACCTCCCACCACCTCCCACCACTACAATCACAAACAAAGCCCTCCTTCATCCAACAAAGAACCCACCTCCCCCCCTCTGGCCTCACCTCACCACCGCCACAATGTCTCCCCCCCCCCAGCGCTCCCTCGGCCAAACAAAACCCCTCCTCATACCCCCTCCCCTCTCCCGCTCCCCCTCACACTCCCACTCACCGTCTCCCTCGCCCTCGCGCCGCACCGCAGCACTCGCCCTCACCCCGCTCACCACCGCCAACCTCTACCCCAGAAACAGCACCACCAACGGCCACATCCGCCCCCCCTCGCCAGGCAGCAGCAGCAGCAGCAGCAGGTCGCCCGACCGGGACCGCGGCAGGACACGGACACGCATCCGCGAGCGCAAGCGCAAGAAAGGCCGCCGCAAGCAGGACGAGCCGAGCAGCAGCAGTGAGCAGGAGCAGGAGCAGCAAGAGAAGAAGCCCAGAGAGAAGCAATCGTCCAGTGACGACGACGACGACGACGACGACGACGACGACGACGAGGAGGAGGAGGAGGGAGAGGAGCGAGAGAAGGAGGACGCAAGAACACCCTCCAGCGACGTACACAGCAATTGGACCGCCATGGACATGTTTTCTGCAATCTTTAAGCGCTTCGACCCCAATGACACCGGGAGTGTATGCTCCCCCCCCTACCCCCCAAACAGCAAGAAGTGCAAGTGCGTGGCTAACACCCCCCCACCCCCAGATCTCCATCCGCGACTTCATCCCGCTGATCCGCGAGATCGAGGCCTCGCTCCCGGGCAGCCCGAGATACGGCATCCTGCAGCAGGCCTCCGAGGTCACCATCCACAACACAATCGAGAAGGCGCCCGACCTCCTGCTCACAGAGGACGAGTTCATCCGCGCCTTTGACGACATCAACAAGGACCAGGGCATCCTGGAGCTCATGGAGCTCATGCGCAGCGCCGGCAACACAAATAGCAACAACAAGGTGGAGGAGGGAGGGGAGGAGGAGGAGGAGGAGGTCTACGAGGCCGTCGGCGACCCCACCATGATTACGCGCGACGGCCCCCCGTTCAGCGCCGGCTCGCCCCCGCTCTCGCCGCGCTTCTACGAAGACGAGGACGGAAACTCGCTCTGGCAGGCGCTCGTAGGCCCCGTCGCCGCGTCCCCCCGCGACAACAACCGCAGCTTTGTCTGGAACGAGGCCGACACAACAGGCATGCTCTCCACCCCGCTCGGCACCTCTACGCCCAACCGCCGCCGCACCCCCCTCCCCGGCATCACCGCCACCACCCCCCGCCGCTTCTCCAGCCCCCACCGCCCCGGTTCCAACCCAACCCTGCGCTCGGGCTCCCCCCGCCCCCTCAGCCGCGGCGGCGGCCCCACCGACCGCAGCTTCTTCCCGGGCCCCCCACGAATGGCGCCCCTCCGCCCCGCCGGCGACGACCGCCCCGCCTCCCCCTCGCGCCCCACCTCCCGTAGCGCCTCCTCTGGCCGCTCCCGCCGCCGCCGCAGCCTCACCGGCCTCGCCCCCCACGAGGTGGACATGGAGCTGGCGCTCTTCCGCCCAAACACCCTCTCCCTCGAGACGCCCACGACCATCGAAAACCTGCAGGCCCTCAGCGCCCTCGAGGTCATGACCATCCTCACGGACTTCCGCTACGCCTGGGCCGCCGCCGAGGCGCGCTCGCGCTCTCTCTCGGAACTCACAGCGCGCATCGCCGCGCTCGAGAAGGGCGCCGCCGACAACGCCGACTACGAGGAAGGGCGGCTCGGCGAGCTGCTGCGCCGCTGCGAGGCCGCCGAGCGCGACGCCGCCGCTGCATACGAGCACAACGGCGTGCTGGTGCGCGACCTCGCGCGCATCGAGGCGCTGTATGTGGCGCTTGAGCGGGACATGTCGCGCGTGAGCTGCGAGCGCGAGGAGGCTGTGCGCGCCGCGGAGCGGGAGCGCGGGGAGCGGGCGCGCGCGGGGGAGAAGCTGGCGAGGGTGCAGAGGCACCTGGCGCGGGTGGAGGAGGACGCGCTGGACTCGCTGCGCGCGCTGGAGCGCGGGCGCGAGGAGGCCGCAGTGTATTTGGGGAGGATTGGCGGGCTGAGGGAGGCGGTGGAGCAGCGCGATGGAGTGATTGCGGGGGTGAGGGGGGAGCTGGAGGAGGCGGTGGGTAGGGTGGAGGGCTTGGTGGTGGAGCTGGAGGCGTGTAGAGCTGACATGGAGCATCTTGCTGTCGTCGCGCCCGGGGGCGGCGGCGGTGGCGGCGGCGGCGTGGCCGCAGCGGGTAACAGTAAAGGCACGCTCCGCAGGACGCGCACGTCGCTGGGTGCGATGCTGGGCGACGTGAAGCTGGACGGGCCCAGCGACGACGAGAACCGGTGGGCGCACAACTCGGAGCCGTCGGTGAGCGACACCGCCGCCGCCGCCGCCGCCGGTGCGAGCGGCAGTCTGGGCAGTCTGGGCAGTCTGGGCAGCGTGGGCTATGACACAACGATCGGTGAGTACCCGCACGGCTTCCGCGAGAAGGACTGGGAGGGCTATGTGCCCCCGCTGCTGCTTCCGGCGTCGCCGCCGCAACCCCACGGTGAGCGCGGAGTGGAAGAAGATGACGCTGAAACCGCAGGAACAGTCGTCTCCGAGGAGGAGGAGGAGGACCTACATCATCAACAACAACAGCAACAACAGCAACGAGGAAAGCTGCGCGACGTGCCGGCGCCGCAGACGCGGCTGCAGCAGATTGCGGCAGTCAAGGAGATGGCTAGGGACTCGTATCGCGAGCTTGTGCTCGACATGGCGCGCGACTATCCGCTCGAGCGGCTGATTGACGATCTGACTGCTGCTCTTGGTGGCGGGGAGGAGGAGGAGGAGCGGCTGTCGGAGTGTGTGGACTTGGGCGGGGGGAGTGATGGTGGTGGGGAGGGGGAGCTGCGGTTCTCGGAGGATGAGGTGGTGGCTGGGGGGGATGGGGAGGAGGAGGAGGAAGGGGAACAGGAAAGGGACGAGGATGAGGAGGAAGAGGAAGAGGGCGAATATCTACAGGCGACCAAGGAGGAGGAAGAGGAGAGGGAAGGGGAAGGGGAAGAGGACGAGGACGAGGAGGAAGAGGGCGAATATCTACAGGCGACTAAGGAGGAGGAGGAGGAGGCTGTCGAGATGTCGCCACCAGCAACGCCGGAGGAAACGCCGCTGCCGTCATCAAGGACAAGGACGCCGACGCCGGAGGAGGAGCAGGGGCAGCTGTCGGGCAGCGTGGATAGCGCGTCGCAGACGGATCCGGCGCCGAGTCTTGCGAGCGGGAATCTTAGGGGCGGGTGGGCGGGGCATGGGGCGCCGGGTGTTGCTGGCGGGGGTGGTGATGGTGGTGGAGGAGGTGGAGGTGGTGGTGGTGGAGGTGGTACTGGGGTTCCAGCCCCGGCCCCGCCCCCAGCCCCGGCCCCGCCCCCAGCCCCGGCCCCGCCCCCAGCCCCGGCCCCGCCCCCAGCGCCAGCGCCGGGCCCTGCCCCAGTCCCTGCCCCGGTCCCTGCCCCGGTCCCTGCCCCGGTCCCTGCCCCGGTCCCACCGCAGGCCCCACCAGTCCTGGACGGCGGTGATGACGAGAGCTCCGTCTCCTCGACCACAACCCGCGCGCTCAGAGCCAGGCGCAGGGTGTTCCGAGACGTTCCCCGGGACCAGTGGCCGCACCCGCACGACTTTGGCATGGGAATCCCAGATGGCAGAATGCCCGTAGTTGCCGGCGCGCTGCCTCGAGACCCGCTGCTCTTCCCGCCCGCCGACCGCGGCCAGCACGAGCCCTACGACGACTACATGCAGTACTACTACGGAAACTACCTGACCGTCGACCAGCGCATCCCGCGCGGCGCCGCCGGCCGCAACTACGAGGCCTACCGCCAGTACTACTTTGGCGCCTACGCCACGGCGCCCGCGGGCCGCAGCGCACACGGCCAGCCCGGCGCCCAGGACCCGCGGCGGCGCGCACTACAGGCCGGCCGCGAACGCGTCGCAGCAATGGGCGACGGCGCCTACATTGGCAACTTCCGCATCCCCGCGCCCGACGGCGAGTACGTTGAGCGCATCAGCACCACGCTCGAGACGCGCGTGCGGCTGCAGCAGCTCAGCGAGCAGGCGCGGCTGTCCATCGACGAGGCGCACGAGGTGGCGCGCTTCGTCGAGAGCCAGCACAGCCCGCCGGAGAACGTGCTGCTCAAGACGGTGTGGCTGCTGGCCGGGCGCGTGGAGCGCGCGTCGCGGCGCGCGGTGCGCCAGGCCGAGTGGCCGCGCGAGGACCGCCTGGAGACGCTGGTGCCGTATAATAACCCGCTGGGGGTGTTGGCGTGGCCGTGGCGCATGCTGTGGCATATCCTGCGCTCGATGGACTGGGCGGACTACCAGGCGCTGGCTAGTAATGATAATATCATGCTCGTCATGAAGAATAATGGCATGATTGGCCTCGACGAATTCCCCACCACCGCCGTGCCCCCCGAGGCCCCTGCTGCTGCCGCCGCCGCTGCTCCCAGAGACGGACCTGCTGCTGCTGCTGCCGGGGACGGACCTGCTGCTGCTGCCACCGGGGACGGACCTGCTGCTGCTGCCACCGGAGACGGACCTGCTGCTGCTGCCACCGGAGACGGACCTGCCGCCGCCGCCGCCGCCGGAGATGGACCCCCCGCCGCTGCCGCCACCGCCGAGCCCCAGACACCCACCTACCTCGTCGACCCCATGACCGGGCTGCGCGCGCGGCGCCCCCACGTCCGCCGCATCCCCCTCGGGCGCGCCGCCGACCTCCTCCGCGCCGGCCCGCGGCCCGCCGCGGCATGGAGCATCCTCAGCTTCATGCTCATCTGCGCGCTCACCAGCCTGACCATGTTCAACGTGTACATGTACGCGCGGCTCAAGGTGCACCAGCGCGGGTGGGAGGCCGAGGAGCACGGGCGGCGCGGCGTCTATGCGGGCGAGCCAGACTGGTACGACGCGTGCTATGTCAGCTGCCGCAACGACCAGTACCAGTACCAGTACTATGGCTACGGCTATGCGGGCGGCGGCGGCGGCGCGGCAGGCGGCGTGTGGCGCGCGTATGATAGGTTGGTGGAGTATGTGGCGCCGCTGTTGGGCATTGATGAAGGGTGTGTGCACTTGCCGCCGACGTAGTGGCGGGTGTGGGTGGGTATGTCTTCTGCTGCTGCTAGTACTGGGGGGGGGGTTGTTCTCTGCTGTTCTTTTTTTTGCTAGTTGCGTAGGATAGAAAACGTTCGGGTATTCATAATTACTTCTTTTTTTGTTACTCCTTTTTATTCTATTTTTATATTCTTTCTATATTCCTTCTTTCTTTTTCTGGTCGCGGTGGTGCACGGGTATCATTCTATTTTTTTCTTTCCTTTGCTTTTTTTCTTTTACTTTTATTCTTTTTGGTTTGGTCTGCTTTGGTTTGGTTTGGTTTGGTTTGGTTGCTTGCTTGCTTGTCTTGTCTGGCTGGCTGGCTGTGGATATATATTATACACCCTACATATCTGTATTTTTTCGCTACAATGGATGGCGGGGGGGGAGAGAGACTGTATTTCTATTTTCTACACTTTGGCTTTGGGGTTTCTGGGCTATGGGCTATGGGGCTATTGGCTGTGGCCGGTGACGGGGAATGTGGGGATGGGGGTGACCATATGATGGCGTGCGTTGTACATGTGTATGTATGTATGTATATGTATCTACCTATCTTATCGAGGACGGACGGACGGACGGAACGTACATGCTATGTTATCTTATGCTATGTCATGCTATGTCATGTGGGGCACGTAGAGTATACGTATACGCAAATATCATTGATGTCTTTTTTACTGCAGTTGGTATATATATATCTGTGTGTGTGTGTGTGTGTAGGATGCGAGGTCGCGGTTTCTACTGGTGGCATGGTATGCATTGACTGGGCTGTTGTCCGGGCGGCTGGCGGGATTGCATCGATGGAGATACGTGAGTGAGTGAGTGAGTGAGTGACCGCCCGCCCCGCGGGATCCAGAGCTAGCTACGTGTATGTAGCTATGTGCCAGATATTCACACACACACACAGACACGCACACAAGCAGAGCAGAGCAGAGCACTGGGAGAAGTGGGGTCAGCACCGGGTGGTGATCTGAGGGAGCAAGCAATTGCAATTGTCTCAGTATATACGCATACGCATGCGCAGCGGGTAGTAAGGTAGAGGCAGGCCTGTCCATCTGTCCATACATAGGCCCATCATCTATTCCCATTTCCCATTTCCGTCTCCATCTCCATTCCCAGATATCCCCCTCCTTGTTCTTAGGCAATATACACATCCCCTCCCCTCCCTCTCTCCCTCTCTCCATTACAGCCCCCACAACCCGCGTTCAATCCCTCCTCCCTCCCTCCCTACTCCCTACCCCCTACTCCCTACTCATCATCAAAGCCCACCGGTATCTTTCTCGGGCGATTCGGAACTACACACCCCCACCCCCCCTTGTTAGCCCTCCTCTCTGCCCACCACACCACACCACACCACACCACTACTCCCCTCCCCTCCCCTCAATCGCCACACACACTCTCTCTCAGCGGTGGAGGGCACAGCTACATACCAGGATACGTCTGCGGTATCATCTCCCTCTCCGCAATGCCCAGCGCGCGCTTGAGCGGGATGCTAGCCAGAAAGACGGCGGGGCCCGCGGCGCCAAGCATCACGGACCAGAAGAGCGCGGGGCTGGTGTGCGAGGCGTAGCGCATGTAGCGCAGCGGCTGGCTCCAGAAGTAGGGGGTTGTCATGGCGGCGTTGGGTGTGTGTTTGTGGTGCGGTGTGTGTGTGTGTGTGTGTGTATGTGTGGGATTGGGGGGGGATTGGAGGTGGAAGGGTGGGTGGGGATGGCAGGGTAACTGTTGCGTGGGTCGGTGGGGGGTTATCGCGATAAGGGAGGGCGAGTGATGGGGTGTGATGCGTCTCACTCTGTGGCGCTGGGATGCATCATTCATCGGTCGTCAACCGCTGCTTATATAGCTAGCTCACAACACCCTTCATTCCGGAATTCGGTAATCTGCCAATTAACAGACACGACGTCCCATCTGCAGATTGCACTGAAGTGCAGGGTTTGTGTAGAATGCGGGAAAGGGAGGAGCCGGGGTGGCTTTTATTCGTTGAAGAAAAGAAAAAGAAAGAAAAAAAAGTGGGAAATGCCGGAAAATATAATGGGGGGTTGAATTGAATCGCGGTTTTCTGGATTCTCTTTGATCTCTCAACATATATCTAACCTGTTTAAGAGCAATCAAGCATGCCAGCATTGACAAGCTGGTTCTTGTTTGTTTGTGACGTTGGTGTATACATACCGCTAGATTTAGCTACATGGGGGAACTCCACCGACGAAACAGCACAGGAGCTACATGTAATTCCTAACTGACCGACATTTTTGTATCTAGCGCCTGCATTCAGAGGATATCTCCCCAAGCCGTCAAAGACCTGCCTGCTACTGACCCTCAGATCCGCTATGTAGCCTTTAATCGACTCGAGTAGCTTTTGTGGGCCGCTTAGAATTAAGCTCCGCGTGTGAGTTTAACTCCTACGAGACATAGGCGGTGTTTCACCGGGCAGCGCAGGGACTAGCATAATTATAAGCTATTATATTTCCTCGAACTCTACTATCCTGGCCGGAGCACCCGGAGCAGCAGGATCAACCGCACGGCTGTGAATGAATGAATAAATAAATAAAATGTCCAGCCCTCTATTATAACATTGGACCGAACCACAAAGCAATGATCAAGCCCGACACATGTCCGAGCATACATCTGCATACATACATGTATGTAATGTATATGTTATATCTTCTCCCCGCTGTCCGGACGTACGGCCAGCATGACGATATTGGAGCCGCCCATATTTATCAACGGGCTTTGAATGAAGAAAAAAAACCGATAGGGGGCCGGCTGGCTATATATATATGGCTACCATAATAACGTTGTAACACCGGCCAATGCATATCGTCATGAAGCCGTGCAAGCCCCGGCTGCTGGGGTAGCATACCATACATACATACATACGCTGTGGCTGAGGGGCTGAGGGGGGCGGGGGGGCGCAGGCTTATAATAGTTACACGGGACAACTCCTTGCGAGGATGCACGGCCTACGGCTGCCCACCATGATTGCGGCAACGACTTTGGCTACCGCATCAATCCGAATGAACGGCCGGCCGCACAAGACGTTGAAGTTGTCTCCCCAAGCTGGTATCTATGCTGTGGGCCGGCGGAATTAAAGGGGGGGGGGGTGGATTCAAGGCAAGCAACCAAATACGGGAATCTCAACGTCTTGTGTGACCGGTCTTCCATTAACGCCAAGTCGGGGCCTGCGAGATGAGCTGAACCGAATTAACCTTTCGGGTCGGGACTGGGTCTTGAGCCCCTTACAAGAACAGGCCCGGGCCGTAACTGGTGTTTCTGCTCGGGTTGAGCTGGCCGGCTCGTCCTGAGGAATCGAGAGGGTAATAACAGCATCAGCACCACTGCTTGCCCGCCGTGGGGATAGCTATCGTCCCATCCCCCCCCACCCCGCTGCAGGTCATAAACAAGCAGGCCTTGAACCAATGCCCTGGGCCTAGCTAGCAGGCAGACCCGGGCCAAGAAACTCGAGCGTTGACGAGCGAGTCGATCGAGCCCAGCATTGCGAATCACGGCCCGGCCGGCTCGAGCTAGACAGACAGGCGACTTGCACTTGCGCGCAGAATCAATACACCAGCATCGGCCGAGTAAGGGTCGGTGCTTTTTACTACTACTACTACTACTACTACTACTGGACCTGAAACTGGGGCTAGCTACGCATGCTCGAACACTACTCTACCTTCAAAATGTCGTCTTCTCCCTTTCCACAAGCCGTATATTGCTGTGTACATGCACAACAACACTCACCGATGCCGCCCCCAGAGCGGGTTATCTCATCTCTCTCCCGACCCCACACACATACCACCACACCCATGTAAACCCCCACAGTACAAGATAGAAATCACAAGATCTCACTCGCCCCAGGGAACCACATCACGTACCTACAATGCCCACGTCACCCACACCCACCCCATCCAGTTTCAAAAAACAAGACACCACCACCTCGGCGTCCCATCCCCATATATGTACCTACACATTATATTGCACCGTACCTGCCTACATTTCACAATTGCAACAGAGCACATGTGCTACAAGGATCCGGAATTGCGTGCGTTTCGAGTACTTACATACACATACCTACCCTACTCTATACGCCCATGCCCCATGCACTGCACCGCGTCCGCTTCAGGCAGGCGAATAAACGTTCATCTCCAGGGCACCCTCTCCCGCTCTCTCCGCCCCACCCCGGCCCACCCCACCCCACCCCTATATCTGCATGTAGGTAGGTACTTTGCGGGATGGCCCGACTGGAGGGTGAGGGTGGGTACGTACATGTACCCAGGCAGGTAAGTACTCTAGTGTATATGTGGTGAGTGCATGAGCGGCGGATGTCGTGCCAAGGTGGGGGTTTCCGCTTGGTGTTGACACATTTATAACGGCTGCCAAGGTACCGTTACGGAAGCATGTCCGGGAAGCTGATGGAGAAGAAGACGAAGGAGAAGGACAACAAGAGGAAGGCTTGGTCAGGAGTTTAATTGAACCTTTGAGATATTTCTCGCTGGGGGCTGGTGCTGGGTGCTGGGCATCGACTTGGCTTTTGGTTAATTCGGTCATACATGTAGTTGTGTTTTGGAGTTTATTTGTTTGATAATCGTTATATACATTTCTGGCCTCGTCGGGGATTAGGAACTAAGATATCGTGTACACACAGAGAAAGAATACAAAAGAAAGAAATGATAACGTGAGAGAGGTAGCTCCCCGACTAGACTGGGTAGACCCACGCCTGCGCCGTCAAAACAAAACATCAAAAAAAAAAATAACGCCGCACTTAAGTTTGGTCTTAGGCAGAGACGTCAACACATCCACAAAAATCAACTGCGCTTATGAATATACAAAACAGATCAACAGTGCGAGAGCGATAGAGCGAAGAAGCCTACCAACTCCCCACTCTCGCAACATTTCTTCCCTTGGAACTCGTCGAGTCGTCCTTCACAGACTCACTTTGCACCACGACTTCCACAGTCTTGTTAACGCTGATGCCCATCCCCTGGTGCGGCTCTCCCGCCAGATCATGCATGATATACTCCTCACTATCATTGTTATGCGTTGCGGTGATGGTGCATGTCGCACCGGCGCCCGTCGTCCTCCCAAGCCCTCCCAAGTGACTCTTTCTACTCCCGGCTGCCACTCCACCCGTGCCATCATTCGTATGGTATCTCAGCCCGCCGCTACCATAATACGCACTTTGCTTCATACTAGTGCCCATTATCCCTGGCGCAACCCATGAGAGAAACTGCTTGAAAGCGGGTGTGCACGCACAAATGATGGCGACATTGAGCTCGACGGCGGACCAGGTACTTGAGACGGAGCCGGTCCAGGAGAGATCCTTGCTCACCATTGCGACGTTGACCATGTGGATGCGGATTATACTAACGCAGGTGACAAAGGCTCCCATTGAGAAGACCATTACGAGGCCGAGCTTCTGGCGCATAGGCAGACGCAGCTTCCAAATCACTGGCATAGGGAGGAATAGGAGGACGAGGTCCGTTACAAGGTTGTTTACGCCTGAGAAGTAGTACAGAGGGGTCGTCTAATTGACATACCTTCAAGTTAGCTTCTCGGTTCACGATATGTTGTCCTCTTTGGTTTCTTCATTTCTAACATGCATATGGGATCTTACGTTGATGCACTTCCGCCCTGGAAGCGCATAGTCCCATCCGCCTCGTATTGGCGTGCACTGGAATATATTCGAGAAAAAGATACTTGTGCTGCTGCAAATAACATATCCCATTGTGACCCAGCACACCTTGCGGAAGGTTCTTTCGCTGCCCAACTTGTTGATATAAAATGCGAGGATAGATGTCTTGGTCATCATGAGGGTTGGATTGTAGAGGGCTGTGAATGTATATCCCAGCTTCCACGACATTGTGTGCCATTCTGGGGGTATATCCCAGGTGTGCCGACCGTTTCCATATTTAGTCGCTAGACGGGGCTTGTTAGTATTGTATTGATGTGAATATAACGAAGATGGGGAGAACATACAGAAAATGATGGCCATTGTCATGCTGAATGAGAGGAGCTGTTCAAGTTGTATGTCAGTAACTATCAGTGCGACCCATATCTCTTGGAGGGGACATACATAAGCCACGCATATCAAAATATCATCACTCCCCAAATTCGTGAGTCTGTACCTCGTAAAAACTCTCAACCCCACAAAAAAACCAGCAGCACATATCATGCCCGTGTTTGTGCCCACCACCATCATTGCGCGCGAGGGCGGGTCAATGTAGTTTGGGGTATGGGTTGTCGCCATGGCTGGCTAGAGTCGAGTGTAAGGCTCAGAGGCCTAGTGAAGAAGGAATTAAGGTTATGGTGGGCGAACAAATGGAAGAACTGAAGAAAAGTGGGATAGTTGAGGAATATCTGATCGAATTTCTAGATCTTGGATCTTGGTATCGAATATGTATTAGTACCAACACTGTGCCACTGCCAGCCTGTGCAGGTAATCAAGAAGGGAAAATGAAAGCAAAGTCGAAACGATAGACTCTTCCGCAGAAAAGTAGCGAATGCAGCACACAAGAAGCCTCTGGTCGATTTGGCTCCCCACCTTCTGGATGAATTGTCTGCCTGGGTAACCATATCCCTACCTTACCTATGGTTGTTTTTAGCCCTGGTTTTTATCTGTACCCCTGGTGCTGTAGGTACTTTAAAATATGCGTTACTTGAGCATACATACATACATGTACTCTAGTACACCCAGCGCTCCGATCCCAGGTAGGTAAGATTTGCTATCCTACTCAACTCTCAGACCTTCACCTTAGAGTATTTTACATGTATGTAATCCAAGACAGTCACCCTTTTTCCTTATATGATCAACTTTTTGATGATTCTGCTCGTGCACGACCGCGTGTGAATTGCGAAGCATACGGAGATATTCTGGCGTAAACCGATCTCCAAAGGAAAAAGACCATTGTGGAAAATAATCTTCACGGCTTCACGAGAGATGGCGATTCATCGGTAGATCCATGTAGGTACTCGTAGTTTTTTGGCGTTGCATACATAGAAAAACCCCGCCAAGGCTATCTTTTGTATAGCATGCAATAGCAGCTGCGTCCGGAAACGCCAGGAAACTACGAGTAGAGAGCTCGAGACTTGCGCGACCGTCGCTAGAGACAGTTTAGGACATATGCTTTGTATATACTCGCGTCGGCAGATGTTTCAGTTGATAGCTACGCAGGCGACTACCTACTGAGATTTTTATCGCACTTACTTGACCAGGCAGGTTAAACGGGCATGTCTCTGCTCCTGATGCAAATGCAGGAAAAAAACAAATATATGTCTCGCGGCCGCGGGGCCGGGCCATCTGGAGTCCTGGATCATGGAGCTCACCACATTAATCCGCAGATAGTACCTACCTACTTAGTTAAGTTGGCACTTCAATGACCAAAAATAATAGTCCTGGGAAATGAATAGCTATACACGGGAATATGGAGAATAGAGTGGAAAAGTGGTATATACATACTTATAAGTGTAGTTACCTGGGTGTCGTTGATTTCGTATCCGTTCCTACGGCCATATGGCTAAAGCGCACGTAAATGATTCGATTGCCCCATATTGCGCCAAAGAATCCTGTTTTTCATGCGTAAGTGCGGGTTTATTCACACCGTCCACGATGTAATGTCTCATGTCACTTACCCCAGTTGCCCGGGAAGATTCTGGGGGTGCAATGGCTCGGGTTATCTTTCTCCTCTGCTGGAAGCGGTCCGTGACTTGGTTAGTACGTCTCATCACATAAATTAGCGAGGAGGTGTAGGGGAAATCTGATTCACGTCTAATCATGATAGGTAACCAATAATTCCCTAGAAGTTGTTTCAGTGCTTGTGTACATACATAGGCGAGGCATGGTGCCGAAGCAATGGGCACATGTGGCTAGGCAGATCTAGAGTATACCTAGAATACCCGTAGCTTCCCAAGAACAGTGCCCTGGAAAAGCTTATTATACTGTAGGAAATGCAAGGCGTGCAATTTGCTGGAATTGCCTTGCGGTAGGCATCTAAAGAACCAAATGTACCTACAAAACGTTCTATTCCTGGCTGGGGCAGGCAGGAGGAATGTTAGCTGAAGATGAAGGGGCGGAGAATTTGTAGCCCCATCGATTAAAAATCCGATCCTACCGTGCCTGTGCCGCCTACTATCGTTCCGGGACAGTGGTTTCTCCATCTAGAATGCCTGTGTATCCTGATTCAAAGACATCATGGTTACTGCACCCGAGGAGAGATCCATAGATTCCTCAGCTGATGTTGTACGGCCGCAGTGGAAAATGGACACCTCATGAATCGTGGCTTGGGTGGCCGTGGCACTCAGTCTGATCAGACCACATATATGTGCTTTCAGTTAGTGCAAAGGTGACAACACTTGTGCTGGAACATATCCAAGGTAGAGGGTCTAACTACATGTAAAGACATTTGAAAATGAAACACAAACAAACACAAACAAACAGATGGAAGCAAATATAACCTGTGAGTATCGGCATAATAGCTAGTACTACTACGTATAGACGTAGTCCAAGCTGCGTGATTGAGAAGTACGTAGGTACGGTGAGTATAGGTACATGTGCTCTAGCTACAAGTACATATCCGCAAGTGTATGTGGCTTCTAAACTGCTTGATGTTCTCTTGAAAGATTCTCCTAGAAATGGAGTCCAATTGGCTACAGTACCCAGAAAAACGGGTGGATTTAGTATATACCGCACCTAGCAAAATACCGCAAAGCTACGGTATAATAGTTAGGTTTCCAATTTAATTCGGAGATTTTACACAATTTTGTATTGATACAGTATGGTATGTATTGCGTCCCCTTTTTTTCACTGTAGTGCATTGCGTGCGTGCATTTCTACTTGCTTGCCAGCAAAAGAACCAGAAGATGCAAGTGACGGAAACAGGGATTATTTGTATGAGGGAACGGCGCCACTCCATACAAATTATGCTTGCCCTGAGCGACTGCACTTTCTGATTCTTTTGCTGGTAAGCAAGCAAGTACATAGAGTACATGTAACTTGGAATGATACGATGAGATATGGGCGGTGGATCTTCACTCAATTACTTAAACGCGTCACCACTACATGTAATTCTTACCAATATCAACCCGCACTATACGTATTACAAGCGCCATTCCGGCTAACCTTACCCTAAACGCAGCAGAGATACATGTGGGTACATGTAAACAAGCGCAAGCTTCCTTTCCTCTTCAGCCAGCCTCCAAGATTAGTATCCCTTAAGCTGTTGATGATGACCCCCCTATAACTGAGCAATTAGATTTGTATGAGTGATCTATTAATTGATAAGAAAGACAACGGGACCTGTTAATAAAGCCACACCAAATTTGCTTCTTCTTGAGAGGCCAGCATTTTCGCCACAGCTTAGAGTAAGGGATACGAGATTATTGGGCACTCGCCTCACCGTCGTGAATCTCGTGATTGAGTTGCTTTTATTCTTCCCCCCCCCCCTCGACCCTCGTCATAATCGAGTGGCATCCGCCTCGTAACCTCACGCAGCTTCTTCGTACTTTAGGGTGCACAGCATTTATGGGCCAATCAGAAGAAGGCTGGCTGGGCTTGAGACACGACTAGAGGCATTCGATTGGTCCATAGAGACGTTGAAATAAAGTGTGGCGGCCCGCCAAGTGCCCCTTAAACCCCGAGAAGCCCAAAAGGAGGCGTTTTTGGTACGTACTGGGCATTAATGCTTGTGTATGCCCACCCAAAGTGACAGCCTTCAATTCAACCCCACGGCGGTAATATAATATAAGACATCACTCTAATATGTAGTACATACTACGCTAGTAGGGGTAAGTTTGTTGACAGTGCAACAACCACGGCCATTGTCAACAGACTTGAATTGCCCTACCAGCGTAGTACTTGGATCAGGGATTGGAAAGTTCTTTGGGTTCCAGACACTCTACTCCAGTGAGGGTTCGTTTAATGAGTACATGTACTCTAGGTTTATGCGTTACATTACTTATTACTTGACACTGCCGGACCAGAATACATGTACCGCTAAATCTCGATTCGGGGTGGTTGCCAAGCCCAGCTGCTAAACTAGATCCTGCCTCTAAAGGTGAAGATCCTCGGCTTTTCGCCTTGGCAACCCCCCCGAAAAACTCGAGATTTAGTTGTAGGTAGTCTAACTGGACCTTCTCACAGGAAGAGCGGGCCGTAGGAGGGGTTTGATCCTCTTTCATCTTTCCTTCTTCATCGAGATCCTCTGCTAGGGGAGACTCTGGAGACACAAAACCTTTAAGCACACGCAGGGCGCAGCTAGGCAGGTACTACTCTACATACATTGGAGGGTACCTACATAAAAATTTCATCACCGGTGTGCAAACTCGGCCTAATATAAGGTCGAGACCCCCCTCTCGACCTCGACTCCCTCTTCAGGACGATCCCCGAAATCTCCGGCCGGCGCGGGAACAACAGGTGGCTAACTTGATAAGTGGTTCATACACAACTACATATAGGCGGGCGTGTTGTGCCGTTACAATGCGCTGCATTTCTTTACCGACGGGACTAGATTTTACCGAATTCCGCTGGATGGTGGTACCGGTGCTGGTGGTAATGGCGTTAGGATGAGGTGTCGGATGCCGGCCGAGCGTACGGGGGGAGGGGTTACGACTGATAGAATGTCTTTCTATAGGGTCTTGAGCTGTTATTAGAGACCTCACGCAAATAGAGCCAGCTCTATATTTTGATTATCTGATTGGGTGATGGCGTGATCGGTACCAATCAGGCCGCCAGAAAATGGAGCTGGCTCCATTTGCGCAAAGTCTCTATGAAGATAGAAAGAAGAGCTTACGATAGGAACTGTTCTAGATATATAGGTTGCTGCCGTCAATCGGTATAAAATTACCCGATGAAATGAGGATGGCTCAAGAAGTATGTGAGTTTAGTTTTTTTGTTTACTCGAGGAGTCTACCAGGACGTTGATCATGCCCGCTAAAGTACTTGTATCAGAATATCCTTCCAATTGGGTATACCCCGGCTGTGTATATACTACTAATTTTTAGGTGGAGTCGATCCTAGCTATGTATCAGAATATTAATACTAATCCTCAATAGAGATGCTTTAGTGGCAAACCCTTGTAGTAAAGTATGGTATTTCGTGCACAAACCTCGATGTGACTTGCTACTCACTTTAGCCTATGATGTTTTGTTCGCCAATCATATCTAGAATACTTGTCCTCGAAGGCCATGGATCCAGTGACTCCCATGCATATATAATTTGTCAAATAAAATAAAAGTGCCAGCCCCCTTTGTCAGCCGCCCCTAGCCGTAACTACATGTACAGGTAAAGATAAAGTATTCCCTTCAATCTACATTTAAACATCAGATATCAGCCTCCTCCCTTAGCTCTTTTCTTACTAGTCTGGATACATGTACGCCATTAACTCTGTCCTGGTTTGAAATGACCATTAGAACTACATGTACATTTACATGTAAATATAACGATCACAGAGTACATACACATAGGCCGGGTTCTCTGATAACGCGTTAACGTTCTTTTCTTTCAGTGGAGGTTTTTACCATCTGGTAGTATGTCTAAGAGGATATATTGTGAAAGTCTGCGAGGGACTCTTTATGAACCTCTGCCATGAAAGAGTTCGTGTAATCAATGGATTTTATATTTGCAAAGCCCAAGAATAAGAAACTCGGGAAAGCCAGTGGGGTAAAGGAATATACGCACGGCATGGGTAGTCAGACCCCTCTGATCCTTCACTGTTTAACATGACACTGTGGTAATTTCTGGGGAGTCTTATTCCAGTAGAGATAGGCGTTCCCAGGACTAGGCAGAATCTTTCATCTTAAGTCTGCAGTAGGCGAATCTAATAATTATCCCTTGCATAGCCTACTAATACGTGCTTCCTCAGAACACACAGAGTATCTGTGAAACCCTACGCTCGCTTCAAACCGAAGATGTCCTCATCAGCCCTTACCTCTTTGGCCACGAGGGAACCGCGATACCCGGTCGCCAAAAAAAACGTGGCGTACCCCACTAATAGCTATACTGTATGGTACGGTATCGTGGGTACGAGTACGGTCTTTGTATATAAGCTCTCTTCTGGATCTTCATTTTTTCCCTCTCATCAATTCTAAGTATCTCTCAGAATACACACACTCGTTCTTCGCATTTTCACATTCATTCATTCAAAATGCCTGGTTTATCATCCTACCTGATTTCTGCGCTATCTGTGGCATCAGTTGCCCTAGCATCTCCAATTGCAAAGGCGCAGCTTGTGGGACGAGATACCTCGCTCCTAGCATCCTACGACTATGTTATTGTTGGTGGTGGAACTAGCGGTCTGATTGTCGCCGACAGGCTTACTGAGAATTCATCCAGTCAGTTTTCTTCTCCTTAAACTTTGATTCTCGTATTTTTGCTGACTTTCGGCCTTGATGATTAGAAACCGTGTTGGTGATTGAATCCGGTAATCTGGACGACCAGGAGGATGGAGTTCTAGTTCCTGGAATGGCGGGTGGTACAGGAAAGAAGTACATGTACAACATGACCTGTATCCCCCAGAAAAACATCAATAACCGCACATACAGTCTCTTGGCTGCACATGTCGTTGGTGGAGGGACCGTCGTGAACGGGATGTTCTTTGACCGAGGTTCAAGGGGCGATTATGACCTGTGGGAGGCGCTTGGTAACCCTGGCTGGGGCTGGAGCGGGATATTTCCCTATTTCAAGAAGGTAAATTCGATATATATATCTTTATATAATTTCCAGCGAGCTCAAACTGACTGTGATTTCAGAGTGAAACCTTCTCTCCTCCGGATAAGGCGTTGGCAGAAGAGTTCGGCATCACCTACGATGCGAGCGCCCACGGATATCAGGGCGTCATCAAGTCTAGTTTTCCAAAATACCAGTACCAGGCTGTCAAGGACTGGTTCAAAGCCTTCAAGCAGATTGGTATTCCCCTCCCCAAAGATGGTGCCAGCGGTGATGCTATCGGTGCATTCTGGGTCACCAACTCACTGGACAACGACAATCAAACACGTTCCTATGCAAGACGCTATTACGAAGAGGCCAAAAAGAGGTCAAATTACCATCTTATCACCGGAAAGACGGTGACAAAACTTGTTTTGTCCGGCACCACTGTTACAGGCGTTGAGTTTGCCGGGAGTGCGAGTGAAACTACCACTAAGGTCTCTGCGAAGAATGAGGTTGTATTGGCAGCCGGAACAGCACATACGCCACAGCTTCTTCAGTTGGCCGGAATTGGGCCGAAAAAGCTATTGGAGAGCTTAGGGATCAAGGTAGTGGTTGATCTTCCCGGTGTAGGAAGCAACTTCCAAGACCATCCTGTGCTCTACTTCTCAGGATCATGTAAGTACCCTTCATCATATCACCCTTCTGGAGAGATCCATCCTAACCTTAACCCTAGTCTCAAAGGACTACCCGATCACTCCTGCACTCCTTACCACAAACGCTACATATGCCGCCGAACAGCTAGCTTTATACCGCACAAAGCGTGAGGGCCCATATACCATCTCCCGTGGTAACTCGGTCGCTTTCAACACTCTCCCACAGATCAGCTCCCAGTCGATCGCCAACCGCCTTATGCAAACAGCACTCTCTCAGAACGCAGCCGACTTCTATCCCGCTGGCACTGACTCCACCATCCTCGAGGGCCACAAGCGCCAAACCGAGCTTCTCGCAAACTACATCTCCAGCGGCCGTGTCGCCGTGCAAGAAATCGCCTTTGGCGGCTCCGCCGGCGGTGGAAATGGCCTCGAGAAGCCGTTCTCGCGCGGTAGCATCAACATCAACTCTACCGACCCATGGGCTGCCCCAGTCGTTGACTATGGTGTCATGAGCAACCCAGTGGATATGGACATTATGGTGCAGCTCATCCGCTTTGTGTGGAAGCTATATGATACTCCGGCTCTCCAGGCGCTAGGTGCAAAGGCGCTCACACCGGACCCAGCGAACGACACGGATGATGCCATCAAGGACGCAATTAGAGCGACACTGACCCCGACCTTTGCGCACCCGAGTTCGACGTGCTCGATGATGAGGAGGGAGTACGGAGGTGTGGTGGACAGTACGTTGAAGGTGTATGGAATGAAGAACCTGAGTATTGTAGATGCGTCACTTATTCCGATGACACCTGCAACGCACATTCAAAGTACGGTGTACGCTGTGGCGGAGAAGGCGGCAGATATCATCAAGAGTAGGCAGTGAGTGATGATGCAAGTGGGGTGGGCGGTGTAATTTTATCATGTAACAATATGTACCATCTAGTTTAAGTGAGACTTCATCATAATAGATTAAATAATGCTATAAATCTATCAAGAATTAATATTGCGTCAAATGCGGAGAAAACTTGCTGTCATGAATGCTCGTGCTCATGATTATAATCACAACTTATCACTCGGGCCTTGGCACTTTGCTATCATCTTGACGTCCTATACATAGGGTTGCGCTATAAATACATGTTCTTCTCTAGGACTACCCGCTTACGTCCCTTGGGGATGCAACGGCTATTACACAGACCCTGCTGTCATCGGGATTTGAGACCACGATTCCTGGCGACGAATTTTATTAAACTACATACATATACATGTAGCCACTGATATTATATCGTATTCACACCTATCTTCCTACGTTATACGTTATGAAAGAGAAAAGTCTGTATATGGAAAGCCGCATATAGCTTCAAACCTTCGACTGTTGTTGTGTATATATTGGCGATGCTCACACCTTGTATATATGTTGAAAGCGACTACCATGTACTTGTAAGAGTACGGACAGGACTATATATGCGCGGCCTGGATCGAGAAGGCTTTGGATTTGGGGGGATGTGGGCTTCTGTGTTGGAACTCGGCCTGGCGTGAATAATGGTACTTGGATACTGCGTCGCGTCGTGTTTATAGAGGACTGGCTGGTGGTTATGCCGAGACTTGCGTTTGCGGGGGAGATTTTTTTTTATATATATTCTTGAGTGGTGTGTGGTATTGAGACGGGGTGTGGAGCGTATATTATGGATTTGGAGATTGATCTAGCTGGCTAGTGAACCAATCTGTTTATACGTACTATAAAAAAAAATATTACAACAAATTTCAGCCAGCATATTTGCGGCGATTAGAAACCGCTTTCCTGGCGCGGATAGTCGAGGGAGGGCATGATGCTCACCTAGCTCGTAGTTTCCCTCCTCTCCCTCCGTGGATGCTTTTTCTTCGAATTCGACGAT
Source organism: Morchella sp. 2016-41 (assembly GCA_024713855.1). NCBI lineage: Eukaryota > Fungi > Ascomycota > Pezizomycetes > Pezizales > Morchellaceae > Morchella > Morchella sp. 2016-41. Next base: position 1,154,876 of record JAMGZD010000005.1, read on the forward strand.
ACTTGAAACTATTTTTGTGAAGAGTGCGGGGTGGAATCGAAGGGAAATGTGGGGATCGAGCGACGTTGTAAAGTTTAAGGTGCACTTAATGTCACTTTCTGGTGTGCCGCTCCTGTCGTGACACGTAGTAATGTAAAATCTATTCATTCGACGCGTGAAAAAGAAACCTCATACCTCCCCCCCATAATCCCCTCGATTTCTTTCTCTCCGCCTGTCGGATCTCGCTGTTTTGTAACCCGCATTCGGGCATTGCACTTCCAGGGTCTCTTGCATAGAACCGACCGAGTCAAATGCTGGCACCTGACCGTGGCAAGATGGTGTGGTTTTACAGTCAAATGGAGGTGCGGTTGAGCTCGTATCGATTCGTGGGCTGCTCGTTCTGATATGCCTCGTATTGGATTTTCGATCAAGCCGGCCTCGACGTGAAGGGGGCTTTTGACTATCGCCAAATGGCATCAGGTATGGTTGTTATTTCGGTATCCATCTCATACATATGTGTTCAAGATGTGTCAACTAGCTACCAAGGTGCTACAACTCGACGTTAACCAGCAGCATAATGTGTGGGGTCTTTCGGCTGTTGTCGAATAGCATCAAACGTGTCAATGGGTATTTCCAGAAGCGCTCACGATCACTACATGTAACTAGCGGCATGTTACAATCCTTATTGATCCAGGGCTACATATGTATATGCTATGTTTGTTGGTCATTCAACAAGGCTTTCTCGAAAGCCCATACCGACCCCTACCATGCCATTAGCTCCCACCAAGGCTCCCTTCAGAGATCACATATTATACCTGTTCCTAGCTCCAACCAAGGCTGCTCCCAACCTACATACCTTCACAGTACGTCACTCGCACAACGAACAAGGCTGCAAACGTAAATAGACTCTCGAGATCTCCCAATTGATATACATGTTATGTTGCGCGACTTTTACAAGTATGTATATGTAAATGTATTTACTAACGGGGGGGGGGTACCGAGAGCGTACATTGAAGTCAGTGGGTATGTATCTCTACATATGCGCCGTGGCTTAGACTCGTACCACCAGGTAGCAGGGTGGTACAGGCTTCGTGGTACATACACCGTTCACAGGTCGCACAAAGCAGATCCTTATCGATTGAGCGCAACAATGCCCCCCTCCTAGAGTAGAGTGAGTGAGTGCATACATGTATGGTTGGATACATACACACAAGTACTTGACTCAAGGCCTGTATCACAGGGTACCTGTCTCCATCTCTATTGTACATACATGGATGTACCAGGTACCTACATGTAGCACACATACATGTCTCTCTCGCGGCTGGATCTCTTCGCCTAATGCTGTACAACGCGTGCGCCGATTCCCGTTCTCCCAAGGCGTTCTGGAAGGCGCGGTTTCGAGCGGGCATGCATCTGGTGATTTATCGTATTTCCAGCTGTCAAGATGGTATGTAAGTACTTGCATGTCGTTTGCGATAGGGAGATGGATCTTGTGGCAGGCAGGCATCATGGCCGCGCCGTGAAGTGGGGCGGTAGGGATGGGGGGTTATGAGGGTAGAGGGTTTCGTTCACGATAGGCTTAATGTTAGTAAGTACGTGGTCAACATCTACATTTCCTCGCGATACGGTTCCTATCTCTATCTCTCTACTAAATTGTAGAGTCTTTGTGCTAGCGGGGGGGGCCTAGGGCTCAAGTAGGGTATATACACCAGATCTAGAGCACGAGGGCGCGGGCGCGGGCTGTCGTCTCCAAGGATGGCGTACCGCAGCATCAGCGCGCAGGGGCAGGGGGAGGGGGACCGCGGTAGTATAGGCCTACTGTAGGTATCTGCGATATGGGCAGGTGCGGTAGAGTACGGCTGCCTAGTCTAAAAGTCTAGAGTACATGTATGTACCGGGTGGGGTGTTGGCGGTAAGTGATCAGAATCTGATAAGTAAATGCTGCGGTGAAGACGTGTATTTTTTCTTATCAGATTCTGATCACTTTTCGCTGCACCCCCAGTACATACATGTATCCATCTAGCTACATATCTACATGTAGCTACTCCATATCCTGAATAGTACGCAGTACACGCGACGAAGAGAGAGCTCGTCAGCTCTGGGCAATGTGGCAACGGGACCTTCCCGATGTTGAATGCTGAGGAATCTTGTTTACCGCTCGCCAAGAGAGAAGGACGAGAAAGAGCTTCATGAGTCCGGCCAGCCGGGTAAAATGCGTTTTGAAGATGGAAGAGTCCCTCTGTCGGCCAAGAGATATGACCGTATGTTTAATCCCTATGTTTCTCGCTCATCTGGCCGCTGGCTGGCATCATATTACGTCGGCCAACCCTGATACATACATCCCGGCCCACCCTGATAAGCAAAAGAAGAAGAAGAAGAAGTAGAGTTGGCAACGGCTTTGATGGCTGGCTGGCGCACGGGCAAATGGGTGCCCACCTCTCCACCAGATCCCACTACTGCGGGGCGTTCCGGTTGGCGCAACACCCCCAGCGTCGGCGGTGCTGATTCGTGGTGGGTTTTGTTACTTGTTACACCGGGGACCGGTGGTTTCATCTCTCTGTTGATGATAGGTGCTGTGTTGAAATCTATTCTGTTTTTTTTCTCTCTATTACTCCACCACTAAACGCGCCACTAATAATAATAATAATTGTAATACGAGAGGGACGGTGGGATTGGTTGCACGGGAGGAGGAGGGGGTTCGCTTTTCGTCGGGAGCTTATTTGGATTGTTGAAATTAGGGTTGGGGAGAAGAGTTACTGGATCGAGGTAGATCTCCGGTATACATGCGTTTTTGCTTTTGGCGAAGAGAGTGGGAGAGAGGCAACTTCCCAAGGCTTTCGAGAAGTTGGGGTACTTGGAAGGAAGCTAATCTAGTCATGGGAGTATTTTGGTGGAGTAGGGTATGTAGATTGATACTTTAGCTTCATGGTTATCTTCTGGGCGCAGCTGTGGTAGGTACATGTGGTGGGCACATGTAGGTATTCACAACTGTATGCACACTTTGGGAAGGAGCCATAGAGCGCCTCAGCAGAGATTCACAGGTGAGGCAAATTAAAAACAAAATAATCGGTTTTCCTGTCAGCACCCGCCTACCTACCTACCTACCTACCTACCTCTCCCTGCAGCTGCCTTATGCGTTTTCTTCTTTGTATCACGTCCCCACTGGCTATATCTTACCTTCTCTCCCCCCGCATAAGAGTGTTTTCCATTCTCTAGAGTAGCTCACTTGGGATTGTCGTTCTTCACTTGCCTGGTTGGTTTCCTCTCCTGTCCATCATCACATCATTATAATTACCTCTGCATGACGGCATTGCATCCTCTCCGCTAGAAACAGAACATATACTTATAAATATACGCGACCAGACTAAACAGACATAGCGATCCAGCCTCTTCCCCATCAACCACCACCATGAACCGCAGAGGAAACGGCACCAGTATCTCCTCCTCCTCATCGGAGCAGCGGGGCACCAGCAGCAACGAGAAGATCGATGAACCAGCCACAGAGTTGCCCAACGAGGGCGAGATGGAGCTGCATCGTGGGCTCAAGGCGAGACACATCACCATGATTGCTATCGGTGGTGCTATCGGGACAGGGCTAATTATTGGAACGTGAGTGTCAATGCGCCTGGCGTTAAGCTTTGTAGTTGTGTGTAGGATGGAATGGAAAGGTGCTAACTCGATATTGTGTGTGTGCTAAGTGGATCGGCGCTGGCCCGTGCGGGACCTGCGTCTATATTGATCTCGTATACGATTGTGGGTTTCTTGGTATATTTGGTAATGTGTGCGCTGGGCGAGATGGCGGCGTGGCTGCCATTATCTTCGGGGTTTACTGGGTATGCGGCGAGGTTTTGTGATCCGGCTCTAGGGTTTGCGTTGGGATACACGTATTGGTTTAAGTATGTGCTTTTTTTGTTGATTTTAATTCCTTTTTATCATCACTTCCTCCTGGGGTATCAAGTACTAATTGCTCTGGTGCGTGAATAGATATATCATTGTCACGCCAAACCAATTGACGGCTGCGGCGCTGGTGATACAGTATTGGATAGATCGAGACAGGGTCAATCCAGGAGTCTGGATTGCTATCTTTCTGGTTGTTATCGTCTGCATCAACTACTTTGGAATCCGCTTTTTCGGAGAGTTTGAATTCTGGCTATCCAGTGCGAAATCCCCCTCCCCCCCCCCCCCCCCTGAATAATCCATGAATGCCTTCTGACCCTCCCACAGGTATCAAAGTTGTGACCATCGTCACTCTCATCATCCTCTCCGCCGTCCTCGTCCTCGGCGGCGGCCCCGACCACGACCGCAAAGGTTTCCGCTACTGGAGGAACCCTGGCGCCTTCAAGCCTTATGTGGACACCGGCGACACTGGCCGCTTCCTCGGTCTCTGGTCCACCTTCGTCAGCGCAACCTTCGCCTATCTCGGCACTGAGCTCGTCGGTGTGACCGTCGGCGAGGCCCAGAACCCGCGAAAGACTATCCCCCGCGCAATCAAGCTGACATTCTACCGTATCGTCTTTTTCTACGTCTTCTCCGTCTTTCTCCTCGGCATGCTCGTCCCCTACAACTCTGAACGGCTCATCTTTGCTACCAAGCAGTCCGCCGGCGCAGCCGCGAGTCCCTTCGTCGTCGCCATCCAGCTCAGCGGCATCCCGCACCTCCCCGGAATCCTCAACGCGTGCATCCTCATCTTCGTCTTCTCCGCCTCCAACTCGGACCTCTACATCGCTTCACGAACCATCTACGGTCTCGCAAAGGAAGGAAAGGCCCCGGCCTTCCTGGCTAAAACCGACTCCCGCGGTGTCCCTTACAACGCCCTCGCTGCGTCGGTAGTTTTCTCCTTGCTGGCATTCATGAACGTCGCGGAGGACAGCAAAACAGTGTTCCTGTACTTTGTCAACCTCGTCACCATCTTCGGCATCCTGACGTGGATTTCGATCCTTGTCACACACATATACTTTGTGCGCGCGCGCCGTGCTCAGAACGTCACGGACGACCAGCTGGCGTACACAGCGCCGTTCGGGGTGACGGGGTCTTATGTCGCCCTTTTCATGTGCATCGTGATTGCGGTGTTTAAGAACTGGGATGTGTTTGTACCTGGAAAGAAGTATGGCGCATGGGATTACAAGTCGTTTATAACAGGTTACCTGGGTATCCCGCTGTACTTGATTATGATCTTTGGGTACAAGTTCCTGTACAGGGGCTCGGGAATCGCGCCGGAGGATGCAGACTTGTTCACCGGCAAGGACAGGATCGACAGGGAGGAGGAAGCGTTCTTGGCCAGCCAGGCGGAGAAGGAGACTGGGCGTGGCGGCGGGTGGTTTTATAGAACCTTTGTGTCTTGGCTGTTTTAGAAGAGCTAGATGTACATGGTTTTTTTTCTTTTTGCTGTTTCGTTTTTCCTTTTGCTCCAGGTCTGGTTCTGAGATGTGCTGCTGCTTGCGATGATGAGGCGGGCTTTCTTTTGTTGTGATGAAATCTTTCCTTGCGGTTGGCTACATATGGTTGTGGCTGTGGTTATGGCTATGGCTATGGTTATGGTTATTGTTATGGCTGTGGGATGGGTGGAATAATGAGGGGAGAGAGAAACGGACTTATGTATGTACGCACTTGGCTATTAGTAGAAATATAAATTTATCTTTATAGACACACTTGCGGCCCGCAAACTATGATATCATTGAGCTCATCGGCGCCGGGAGCCGGATTCCTCTCTTTCGGCGGGTGAGTGACGTCGTGGCTCATGATCGCGATATAAGGTATTTACTACTACTCATATAATAGTATCTGCGATATTACATGTAACTCCAAGAGATGATGGATAGGTCGGCTAATATTCACTCAGGCCTGATCCAGAGTCATATGAAGCACCACTAAAAGTATATGTTTCTTTTAAACACGCCATTAGAAGCAATGTAATACATCTAGTACAGTAAAACAAACGGACAGCACGCACATCAAAGAGCAGGACAAAGAGGACATAGCCGAGTACAACGGGAAATACCTGATCGGGTTTCCGGGGACTGGAGGAAAGAGAGAGAAAGGACACGAATCGTACATAGTTAGATAGGGGGAGAGGACAGCTTGGAGACGTTTATATTTGTTTTCTTTTCCTTTTAGTTAGTTAGTGGCGGCGGAGGAGTGCGGGCTTGCTGGATGCCCTTCACTGGGTGGTGGCCAGGAGTTAGCAGGGTGGTTCTGGGGTGGCGGTGGTATTGCCATAGACTACGGTCTGTATGTAATAAATGAGTTAAACAAGAATAAGAAAGAAAAAAAGCAATATAATACGTATGGCGTTGTCTTGCGTGGAACGAGTGAGCAGCGGTGAGCCAAGACATAACCACGGGCTAGCGTGGGGTCAAAGTCCTAGTATTCCGGCCGGCCCGGAAGACCCTCAAAATCGAGTTATATATACCAATGTACATCAGCATCTCTAGATGCTCCCCCAAGTTCTCCTGCCTGAGGCTCTGTCTTTTTCCTTTCTTTTCCATGGAAGGCTAGCTCCGCGGGTGGGTGGTTTAGATCTGGGCACTAGTGCTTCTTATATATGTAACTGAGTTGAGTCGACTCCGATATCGATCTCCAGCTAGAGATAGATGAACCACTGGCCAATAAACAAGCCCTCGGACACGTCTTCAGTGTAGTAATCATTGTCATGCTAGAGAATTATCTTTCACTTTTCCCACGTCTGTCGGTATAAAAAAAAAAAAAAAAAAAAACTGCCCCCCCCAAGAAAAAGCAAATCGGTCTGGCGTAGCTTTACTTATAACACACCTCGCTATATATCTTATCGAGTAACAGACCTACCTTACAAACCTTAATTTCTCTAGTATTATATAGTGTAGTGTAGTGACGGCATTGGCAGGCGATCGCGAAGAGATACCTACAGCTACCTACCTACCTACAGGACCACAAAAGACAAAGCGGCTAGATTCAGTATCCGGCTGAATACAAGACCGCGAAGTCGCGGTGTTTCTACGGTATGGTGGTTATAATTACAACTTTGTTCGGAATTTTTGCGCAATGCCGTAGTGTAGGTACCCTTTTTTTTTTTTTTTTTTTTTGGGGGCGGGCACTGTAGTTTGTATACGTAGCTAAACTACTAGACCTAGGAAGGTCTCGAGCATGACATTAAAGCAAGGAATTGACAGTTTCTTCTATTAGTAACAACACAAGCCCGATATCAGAGGCCTTACTGTTAGTTCATAGGTTTCCGTATCTATTGCTGTGGTGGTTGTGGTTGCAGCTTGTGCGAACATTATATATATATAGCCGCGTCCGCAAAGTTTTGGCACCCCCCAGTACTCTCGAAGCTCATGATATCAACAACCGGATAAATATTCCTATACTTCTGTATATCACAACACTTTGTATGAGGAAGAGGGCCAAAATACTTTTGTTTGTTACAATCGCGGACGTTTTTACAGGGCGCTAAAACTTTGTGGACGTGGCTGTAGGTACAATACATAGTAGAGCGAGAATCCAGGTAAACCCTAACCCTGACTTGGTAGTTATAATCATGATCTCTCATTATGACCCTGTATATAACGAGCAGTTATACAGGTACATAGTGTAGTAGGAACAATATTGATACTTGTAAGGAGCGATTTTCAAGGAAGATACATGTAGTGCTCGGGCCCTGGCTTTCTGTCTCACGCATCAGGGCACAGACCTAGGATATTCCGGTATCTAACGATTCTAAACCCAGCATGATAAAACCCGCATAGTCTCAGATCCCCAGCCCAAGATAATGCGGTAGGTATTGGTAGGATGGGAGGGAACCTGGAATCCAGCCTTGTGGGTGCGCGCGGGTGGGGCTGTGCGTGTACATATATCTTCACTTTTTGTGGAGCCCTGTCGATCGTCAGATAACCTAGCCTGGTTGGCTTTTCAAAAAACTACACATTACTGCTAAGGCCCGGTGGGGAAAGTAAAGACTTACTGATGCTCTTATCTAAAGTGCTGCATGATCACGATTAGTTGCTACCTCACATCTAATATATATCGCCATGGGGGGAACCCTCCTGGAAGCCTGCTATTCTGATAGAAGACCCGTAAGGTTTAGATAAGGCTTACACGGCGCGGCGGTTCGATAGCAACTTAGAAATGAGAGATCGCCATTTAAGCCCAAAGTGGAACAAGGTTGTATTTGAAGTATATCTCAACCAACCGTTTCGCCGTGGTGGCCCAAGCTCCATATAGTAGCTCGATCTCACTGAGGCTAACTACGCTACTGTCATTTTATGACAGAAGAGCTGTACTCTACTCCTACCTATGTCTTGCCTATAATACGTGGCTCGAGAAATACATGGTATCAAGTACCACTCGTCTATATAAACATAGGTGGAACCCATCTAACAACCACTACCGTCTTTACCATAAATCTAATATAGGAGCTGATAAAGCTTTTACCAGATATAGCCACGACCTGAAAGCCAAGGATAAAGTCGTGCATGCACATGCTTGTTATGAGGATCGAGGCTGTCCAATCTCAGTTCGTGAAATGTGTTTAACTACCAGCCAATCAATCGCGGAACCTGGGATCAGTTCAAAAGAAATATGTGAGTGGCCTTTACCTTTAACTACACTTAATGCGACGTTAGATGTTAGGCACCGAGGAGGCAATTAGGGAATTTGTTTCAACTTAGCGCTCTCAGGAAACGTCTTAGAGGAAGATATAGCCTAGTCGCTCTTTCAAGATCGATATCTCCAGAGTGGCTGTCGTCGTCACCTCGAAGCTGTCTATTCACTGATTCCTGAGGTTCTAGATCCTAGGTTTTCCTTTTGGCAGCGGTCCGATGTGTATAATTAATTGCCTATCACTCTAGAGGCTTCCATCTCTGACTCTAGAAATTTGGTTGTTGGATCATTACGACCAATCACATCCACTTTAAAAAATAAGGCGGCCAATGTCACGTGTGATCGTTCGAGGCTATGTTGCTTGCCTTATGATTCATGTTGGAGGTTTCTTGCTCAGTCGAAAAATGGGAGGCCTCAAGTTTGTATATATTGAAGTCGAATTGTGCAGTTGAGAATAGTCTTTTTCTTCTCCACTATCCGCGAGCTCCCATCCAGAATCTTTCTACGGATAAGCGAGGCTTATTGGGTTGTGGTATACCGGTACTGGATTCTAGTTAATTGTTGCTGCACAAGGCTTCAGGTACCTAATTATAAGCGCTAGCTAAATTTGAGCTAATTGTAAGACCTGGTCTTCTCGGGCTTTTTTGGCTTATATAATACTAATTCGAATAGATGTCATCCAATCGATTTTCTGTCCTTGAGGATAAGGTTGGCGATCCAACCAGTTTCAATAATTCCGAGAGACCATGGCCGAGAAGGCATTACACCCGCCCATCGCAGCCTAAATGGTCAGCTATTAAAGCGTATCTCGAGGAAAATGTAGATGTATACAGAGAACTACAAGTTTTCCGTGGAGAGGTGCGTATTTGACGCTGTATTACACTAGATCTATAACTTACCGAGTTATGGTATCCAGGGCTGGAAATCAGAAGAGGCAGATATATTCTTCAAGAATCGACAGGTTGCCGCAGACAGTGCAAACTTGCAGAAGCAAAAGGGATTCTACAACATGATGATTAAGATCGCCGCTCAAATCAACGATGCTACCCACGCCTTCAGCCCCGAAAATTGTCAATCAGTACTCGATCTCTGTATTGCCCCCGGCGGCTTTGCCGACTTCGCACTCCGCCAGAACTTCCGGTGTGTAGTTGACGGAACTAGCCTCCCTGTTTCGCAGGGCGGACATAGAATGCTGCTCCGAACTCAGGGGAGAAGTAATGTGGCAATCACATATACGAACATTACCATGCACACAATATTCCTCCCAGCTGGTGCGAGCATTCCCGAAGACTCGCCTGATAGGGACGAGTTTAGCAAGAATAGGCCGTTACCAAAGCTATGGAGCTATGGGCTCGTCATTTGCGACGGAAACAGGCTGAGATCCCATGAGCATGGAATGCTCAGAAAGTGGGAGCCGCTGAGATTAACATTATCCCAACTGATCCTGGGACTAACCCACGTGCGTCCCGGGGGGTCAATGATTGTTCTGCTTCATGGGGCAGACCACTGGGATACAGTAGGGATAATGTACAGGTTTAGTAAATTCTCTGATATCCACTTGTTCAAGCCCAAGGCTGCGCACAGAAACCGTTCAAGCTTCTACCTGGTCGCAAACAACATCAAGCCGGAACTAGCGGCGCCCTGGGTAGAACATTTGAAGGATTGCTGGTACCGATCCACCTTTCATGGTGAGGCCGGACTAGGCGAAGCTGTTGATGTCGACGAAGACCTGGATGTGGAGGTTGTTTTGAAAGAATTTGGTGAGAAGCTGATTGAGATGGGGACGGAGTTGTGGAGGATCCAGAAAGAGGCCTTAGAGAGCTGGGACTGGAGCGGCAATTTTACGTGGTCGAGTTCGGGGGGTACGAAGGAAGGTGGTTTTGTGAATAAGGGTCATTTGACCGGAGGAATGGCGGTCCTGGCTGTAAAAAGAAGTGCGGCGGCAGTTTGAGTGGATTCGAGAAACTTTATTCCCATCGTTTCGATAATGGCTTTACAAATGATTTTCCCCACCTTTTTTTTTAATAACACAATGCATAACGGCCGCTCACTTTCCTGTTTTCATTTTCTTTATGACAATTTCCTTTTTCGTTTTAAGGCGTCTGGGTTCTCATTTTTTGTAATCGCGTTGAGATAATGTGGAAAAAATATAAAAAATACTTAAGTTCTGTGTTTATATGAAGGCAAGTTTCCCGAGTAGTTAACCATCAAGTGAATTTAAGGTTCGATGCAAGGTTTACTTGCATGGATCCCAAACCGGATTTAAACATTGTAATACTCCCAATCTAGTACCTATATGGCAGCGACTTTATGCTGACCCTTTTCGTGGGGGCCAAGAGAGTGGCTAGTGCTAACAAATCGTTACCAATTATGTGGCTTTTGGCCCCCACGAAAAAGTTCAGCATGGAGTAGCTGGTCTTTACTTCTGGCAGTATTCTTTGAAACAAGCGAGTGATAATCGGTGGCCGAGATAATCACACGGTATCACTCAAGCAATATGTAATCCCGATTTCGCCCGTAAGATTTGTCATATGCACTCAATTGAGGCTTTATTTGTGTTATGTGTATGTGTAGTAACCTTGGGCCCTAGTGCTCTTTCGGGGGTCAGCTATGATCATGTCAATCCCTCCTAAGACTGGTGAAAATCTACCGATATCGTCTCAAGCCGGACCGGTTAGGCATATTTAGAGCCTTGGTAAGTCCGGGATCTCCAATTTTAATATTCAGTCGGAGAAAACGTGGGCCGTATTAGTACCAAGAGAAGCCATGCTTGGTTAGTAAGGTTTTGATAGGCGCCCCTCTCTTCCGGCCTTATTAGCGTGCCGCGCATGAGTCTGTCGGTTAGAATCTTCTTTTCTTGTTTTCTCCTGCATTTCGAGCTGTGCCTTATGCAAAGCTTTTCTTCTAAAACGAGTGGTACATGGCGAGGGCGTTGCAATAACCCAATCAATTATAATTGTTAGCCAATATTTCTTTCGTCAGCCCCATAGCGTTTAGCTTTGGCACACTCAGTTTGGACTTGAGTAATGTCCGTTGTAGGGTAGGGACTTCATTGGGTGCCTAGTTTTGACAGCAACGTTCTAGAACAATTTTCATGGTAAAGATCAGAAGAGGTAAAGAGTTATAAAGGGTTGGTGTGGAGGCAGATGGTAAATGATAAGTTGATGAATGGTGGTGTGAGTTGGTGGGGGTGAGTTGGTGGGAGTGAGTTGGTGGGGTATGGATGACGATGATGAAGGTGAAGGGGAGATGGCGGTCGAGGAGTTGGTAGTGTGGGGCGACTGCTTTATTTGTAGCATACATATCAGGCGGTATGTTAAATCTTGGCTGGAACCGCGTATTTAAAGTTTATGCTAATATAGACGTCCAACCCCCCCAGTAAGACACCAAAACAACGACTGCGAGCATCGGCTTGGAGCCATTCTCTCTTTACGTGTTATATACAGCTGTGTCTTGAGGTGCACATCTAGACTGCTAGACACATAGGTGGTCTCGATACTTCTACGCTTGCGAATGGTTCCATGAGATAGCTAGTAGGTTCCCTCGCAAATATCATTCGAGTGATAAGCTAGCAACATTCAAAGATTTAGATGGAAAGTATACACATCTGTGATTTCTTCACTCTCCTCATATACATGACCATAGCTTTTAAGTTACGTGTACCCAGGGGTGCCGGAAGGTGATGCAACGACTAAGTAGTCCATATTCATCAACAATAAAACTAGCTAACAGAATGTGGAACGAATCTACAGTAATCTAGAAGCTGGAGATTATAGTTATGGTAAGAGTTGATATGAATAGCTAATGCTTCTCATTTTATTACCGCCTCTTGTCCCTTACAGGCTAAAAAACCCCGAATAAATGACCTGAAACAATGAAGACTCTATTCTAGAGAATCATGTATCATCCATTAATAGAATGATCATCCTGTTCAGGCATTATGTTATGTTAAAAATTGATATTCCGAGTATCTTTCTGCGTTGCTAGGTCGGGTGTTGCGTCGCTTTCCGGCACCCCTAGGTACATGATGGCTCCGACAACCATCGCCGTACTGGCCCACGCCCACGCCCACGCCCACGCTTCACTGGACCATCTCTCAACCTATTACTACCCAGGAACAAAGGATTTACACCCCTTCCAGCACCCACTTTGTTCGGGGGAGGACGGCGCGAGCTCTCCATCTCCTTCTTATCCAAGATTGCAAAAATCGCTTCAGAAAGCACCACCCACTTCACCACTCCCAGCACCCTCATGACGGCCACATTTTTCATCCCGCACGCCTTCTTCAGCGTCCTAATTCCTTGCAAAGTCTCCGAACTCACGACTCCCACCGGCGTTTTTGGCGACCACCAGCGCACCTCACCTCCCTTGTAGCGTATGACCTGGTGCCAATATTTGAGCCCATTCTTCGTAGCAATGAACGTCTCTGGAAGGTCGGGGTCAGTCTCAGTGGATATTGTAAGGGCGGGAGAGTAGGCAGGGCCAATGCCGGGGGCGGCACAGATGATGTTGACGATGTCCTCCATGCACAGCCATCTTGTGATGAAGAGGAGAATTTCGTTGGGGAGAGTTTCGATTAGTGGGGCGGGAGGAGTGTGCACGTAGTAGAGTTGGTGTATGTTCTGGGGGGAGACGAAACTGAATACACAGTCGTACCAGGGCCAGGACTTTGGGATCAATGTGGAATACATTCCGATCGAAGGCCGCTGGTTGCGGTGGGGAGTTGGTCATAGTCGTGGTAGTTGCGGCCTGCTATATAGTAGGTGCTGACAAGAGCTTCTAAGTGTCTCTGTCTTAGGCAGGTATGTTCTATCGTTTTTGAAGTATCTGTCGAATGTATTTTCGGAGTTTGATGCACGTAGATCACCGAAATCAACCGAATACTCTCGGGCTATTGAACTAACTAGAAATTCTTAGAAAACGTCATCCGGAATGACATTTGGAGATAAAGCTGATTTTGCGTTGACGGAATGGATTAGTAAGTGTGTGTACCAGACGGAGCTAGCAGGGGTGTTTCATAAGAAATCACTCGGTCATGCCAGGGTTAGGGTTTATGTACAGTCAAGCTGGTAAACAGCGTACTCTCGTTCCCAGAACTTTACCATGTCACTCTTTCTTCATTGAGTTGTCATATCGCAGCCTGTGTACCAGACTCTATTAAAGACTCGACCAAATAACCTTGAAATAGGCGCGAGTATGAATTAAATAACAACTTGAAATAGGCTGTGTCACACAAATTAGTACGGAAACAACCACATTTCCACAACGCCCAACAGAACACATCTTTACACATCTACTTTAACAACGTGTACTAATAAAAAAATCATATATACCTTCTCCAGGAACCAATAAAGTGCACTCCATCTATTTCCTAACCTCGATATCCTCCACAAAACCAGACTCATGCCACCCAGGCAGCACCACCGGCCCCGCGGGTTCTCTGCTCCGGGGAATGACCCTGTGCCAATACGGGGACAATTTCACAACAACTTTACCTATAGGTACTTTGGTAGTAGGCAGGACTCGTCAAGGAGAAGGAGGCGTGCAGCGGTACCAGTAGCGACAGCGACAGGAGCAAATATGGCTGCAGTGACTCCAGTGACAGCGACCCCAGGTGTAGCTACTCCAGGCGTAGCTGCTCCAGGTATATCTTCTCCAGGTGTATATGCTCGAGGTGTATATGCTCCAGGTGTATATGCTCCAGTTATAACTACTCTGCGTGAAGCTACTGCTCGTGTAGTCATACCACGTATATACGTAGCTACTCCACGTGCTACTCCACGTATAGCTACTCGACGTGTAGCTACTCCGCGTGTAGCCACTCTACCTGCAGCCACTCCACCTGCAGCCACTCTACCTGCAGCCACTCCACCTGCAGCCACTCCACCTGTAGCCACTCCACCTGTAGTTGTTCCACAGCCAGTGGACATCGAGACAGCTGTTCCGGCGGCAGTTGCTCATGAAACAGCTGCTCTGGAAGAAGAGACTTTGAAAGCAACTGCTCCAGAAACGGAGTCTTCAGGGACTGAGACAGACGTAACAGAGGCCACTGAAGTAGAGCCTCTAGCTCTAAAGGCAGAGACCACCAAGGTAGAGCTTCCTACTCCAGAAACAGACACCACCAACGCAGAGCTTCCTACTCCAGAAACAGACACCACCAACGCAGAGCTTCCTAGTTCAGAAACAGGGACTACTAAAGAAGAACTTCCTATACCAGAAGCAAAGGCCCCCAGCACGGAGGTTCCTGAGGTAGAAACAATAGAAGAAACGCCAGCTACAAAACCTATACCAGTTGAGAGGCCCACGGATGGTATGGGGAACTTGGAAACAGATGAATCTGCAGTTACAAATCGTGAGGAGTTTTGGGCGTTTCATGACTGGGACGATATCGAAGAGGAGCTTGCACAGGTTTCTGGAACATGTCGGGCTCAGATTGATGCGAACAAAGCTAGATTCCAACCAAAACTGCCGGTGAAAAAGGAACCCCAGGGGACAAAACTGGTTATACACAAGGAGCCTGTCGAATTTAAACCTTCATCCAAGGTACAAGTGGGACTAGGGGCGATGTGCAACAAACCTCGCGGCCCTCCGAAGCATACCCAACATGGTCTTTCACAGCCTTTCCAGCCCCCCCGTCATCTACAAAATCCACACCCTCAGTATTATCAGCCCCCGCCTCCTCAGCTTTCCCCATATACTCAGTATCATCAGCCTCCACCCCCTCAACATCCTCAGTATCCCCAATATCCTCAATACCCTCAGATCCCCAATCCTCAGCATACTTCGCAGATTCCGTATCCTCCACAGGCCCCACATGGGTGGAACGACCCACGTCAGGCCCAGTTAGCTATGACAAATAGGCAGTATATCGGACCCCGTGTAGCTACCCAGGCACAGATACCATCACCAGTAGCGCCACCGCCATCTCCGATGTTCTTTATCCCACAGCAAGCAAACACACAATTGCAAATGCTACCCGCAGCTGAAGTTGGCAATAATAACACCAGACAGGAAAATCTCCCCCCAACAATACATTCTCCCATGTATAATCAGCCTCGGATGACCAATTATGTCGAGTTGCCTAGTAACAGTGTTGTGACCATGTTTGACTTTTGGCTCGGCGATCCCTTTGATCCCCCTCTGATCTCCGGAGCATGGGAAAGACTAAGCATCGCGGCGCCTGGAGAAATGAGACTCTCTACTCTTTTTGAAGATTACTATGCGAAGAGTGGGTTTAGTATCGCAGCCCAAAAGCAAACCGTGCAAGATCTGAACTTCTATCGAATAAATATCAAGCCTAATGGGCAAATACGTATGGGGGAAGTATACAATTATAAGTCTGTATCACATTGTGGAGACATGCTGCACGACACAGCATGGTTTACTTGGCAGAGGGTTATACTGGTGGGGGGTGATAGGATGAGTGCTTTCCAAAGCACATATGGCAATCTTTTGATGCCTGAGGATCAGCCCCCTTCAAGCCCTGAGACAAGCTAGGTCTCGGTGTATCTTTTGGGGAACGTGGTGTTTAGGGGAGTTTGGGTGGCTTTTATAAAGTGCAACGGTTTATAAACTTCCTAGAGCCAGAAGAAAATTCTTAGCTTCCTTAGAAGTTCATTATAAACAATATTAGATGTAAAAAGGGGGGGACTTTTTGTGACTTTTCGACTTTTCGTGACATTGCAGAAAATACCTGTTAAGCGATCATTGACACCACGAGCCACAAGCACTGCTTATCTTCCGCATGCATGCTACATACATACCGCTGGCATATGAGGAGAGGTCGAGTTAAGCTTCTTCTCCTTGGATGGACCCTGCACAGTCCAGAAGTTGCCGGGTAACCAACCAGCAAGGACCCTTCCAGAAAAATCCATATCCCCAGCTTCAAATTCCCCAGGCCCCGGAAAGCGTCACTCGGGCCCAATCACCAGTACGTCAGGCATGTCCACCCCAAGACCCAGTCCTCAAAGACTAACACACCCACAGTGTCCCGGCGCCATAACAGAATCGCCCCCAGCGCCGATGGCTGGTCCAACATCGTAGGCAAAGGGCGCGCCCCCCTCCGGAAGCCCTCGGAGCTCACAAAACCGCACAACTCCCTCTCCAACTCATCCACCCCCGACTACACCACCTGGCACCCCACAGCCGTCAAAAACCTTGCCACAGCCACCAGCGACCTAAACTGCTCTCCCCTGCTCCAAACACTCACCGCGGCCCTCACCAGCACATCCACACCACCCATCACATCCGTCGTCGTCCTCGGCCTCGGAAGCCTCCACGGACCCACCTACACCAGTAGTTTACTGCAGCTGTCTCTGGCACTAGCACTATCAAAGCTCCTGGCCGCAAAGCTCTACCTCCAGGACCCCGCATTCAGCACCGCCGATACACAATTTCTAACAGAGGAGCTCGGCGCCACAATACTCGTAGACCCAGAGGCACAGGCACGCATTGGCGCGGAGGCGCTGCTATTTGCGCCGCATTTGGAGTATGAGGTTCTGCAGAGCGCGTTGCGCGCAAGGCCGGGGGTGGTGCTGGCGAATGATGTGGCGGCGTTTATGGACTTGTGAGTTTTTTACCCGTGTTGGTGTGGGGGTGGGGTTGGTGAGGCGGGGAATGCGGTGGGGAGAGAGGGTACTGATGAGATGATAGGAAGATTAATGCGGCGGCGGCGTATCCAGAGTTTGCGGAGTGCCTGCGGGAGTGTGATGCGGTGGTTCTAACGGGCGTGGATGGGAGCGAGGATATTGGTGGTGGGAGGGCGTTTAATCATACGGCGCTCTATGTGCGGCGCGAGAAGCCGTTGCCGGAGCAGGCAGAGAATGGAGAGAAAGAAGGGCAGGTGGGAGAAGGCACCGCCAAAAAGAATAGGAGGAGGAATAGGAAAAGGAGGGTGAACGGGGTAGAAGTAAGTGTAGATGATGTCGTCAAGGGGATGAATAGTATCGCTCTTTAGACAGTGTGAGTGCGGACTTGAGTGATTGTTGGTGATTTGATCATTTCTTGTCATTTGGGTTGTTTGATACACCCCCGCCGCGCGCGCATACCTAAAGCTGGTCAATTGGGTATTTTAACCACCACATTTAGTGAGGTATGTTTACACGATGAGTGGTGACGTTCAAAGAGCATTGATATTAATAGTTCAATGAAAAGGTTAGGTGGGCAATTCTATCAGTGCAAGTGGCAATCATCGGTCCTATACAAAATAAAGAACGAGCTCAGTGGAAACACTATTTTTCACGCAGAATTTTCTATCAACCCCAACCATCGCTTGCGTACTCCATAACTATTAATTTGCTTATGAGTAATTTATCATAAGTATTGCTTTTGCGTATTTTCAAAGTGAAGGCATATTATAGGCAGTTAACTATGTAGCCACCTAGAAAAGGATTTGCCAAGTCCTGGTATCCACACTAGCCGTGTTTGATTAAAACTTGGCCTGGAGGGCCGTGCTCGGGCTCTGCTAAATCTCCCTAATGAGGTGAGCGATATGGTATTAACTGGAGCAAAAACATTTATCTCAGAGATTTAACACCTGGGACAGGTCGTAAAAGAAAAATCTACAAAAGAAAGCCTGTAACGAGCGACGATGCCCTGGTATCCGCCGTAGCGGTCCATATACATAAACTCATAGCTACTAACCCAGCCCCAAAAACAAACAAAAAAAGATTACAAGAAGTTAAACAATGAACAAAAGAAATCCCAGCGCCGTTGAAAAGCCAACCGTCCCGTTCCGTAAAACCCGCCGTTCCGTAGATCGCATGCTAACTAACAAAAAGATAACAAGAAAAATACATTGGTAGATGTCTTATTAAGAAAAAAAAATTAGATTAATTTTTCTATAGATGTTCCTCTCCCATGGAAACCGCCCTTTCCATTGGGATACTATCAACCTTGAGCCGCTCTCTCTCTTCCTCTCCTTCAGTGTTGCGGCGCTTCCTTTCAGCGGTGCTGCAGGCACCAATGGTAGGTCTTAGCTTTCGACGGAGACTCTTGATGCGGAGGTTGGATGCAAATGGAGAGTTTTCGGGGAGCTGGGTGTTTGATTGCTGATCTATTTGGAAATTATTGTTAGTCTGCTGTCAAGTATGCAAGTATGACTAACTATGGGGGAACTCTTACGAAGAAGATAATTATCACGACGGAACTGGCCAACGAACACGTGGGGGTTCGACGAAGAGGAGGGACACATGTTGTTTAAATAACTGTCGGGATCGTGGCTTGTTTCGAAATCATGATAGTGGGATTCCTCACTAAGCTCGGAGGCAGCCGATGCGAAGTCTTCGTCGGAGACTGAGGAGCATGCATATGAATTTGGGTTTTCCCATAACGCCGCCTAATAATCCAGTCAGCCATCCCGCTTTTATCAAGTTACAAAGGAAGATTTCTTACCTTTTCTTCATCAGTGGACGGTTTGCTCCAAAGCGAGCGCGAAGCTCCCCACGTAGGAAGCTCTTGCTCCTTCTGGTCTGATCTCAAGACCCCCTTTCCCTTTCCCTCCGCCGCTCCAATTGGCCTCCACATATTTTCCCCAGCCGCAGAAGAGACACTAACCTTTGTGCTATGAATCCTCATGACCTCCGGCTCAAACGCATCCGCATTACTTGTCGTCAGCGGGGACTCGGTCTCGTCGCTCATGTCGCTGATTGTTGAAGCGCGGCTCACACCGGGGGAAATAAACTCAGATTCCAGGGAAGAGGAACGAGAAGAGCGTGTGATCCACATGATACCCTGTTCATTCTTCCCATCCACACAGGGTCTCCAGAGACTGCCATCCATCTGAGGTATGGGGGCTGGTTCGGCGATTTTGACCTTCTTCTGTGGCGCAATGGAAGAGGGAGTAGCTTTGCTGATATCAACTATAGTAGGCTTTGAAGTCAAGACGCTGCGGCGCTGCCACAGTTCTATCTTGTCTCGTCGTGTTGCAAGCGCAAGCTTAATTTCAGCCAAAGTTGGCGTACGACCTCTAGCATCCCAGACGCCGCTACCACCGGAGGGGGTGACTGGACGAGACCAGAGACTGACTGTTTGTGATGTTGTCGACGAGGGATGCATCCAAAGATCTCCAGTGGCAGGTGAGAGTGTGAGAGACTTTTCGTCGATAACCTTTGGAACGAAAGGAGCACGTTCTGGCTTTGCAGATGTTGTTCGAGAAGCGGACTCTTTTGACCATAGGGAAGTTGTGCTTGTCTTGCGGTATGTCGCAACTGTTGGGATGGTGCGTTTCCAGAGACCCTTCTTAGCTTCATTGGATGGGGCCTTCCACAGGGTACCGCTGACAGTTTTGAGGGGCTCTTCAATGAGACGTTTTGGCACTGTAGTCCGAACTGGGGTTGCAGTAGTTGTGCGTGCTGCTGAGTGGGATGCCCAGAGAAGACTTGCGCTACGGGGTCGGCGGGTTGGTGGAGCTGGAGCTTTCCAAAGTCCCTTCTCGGGAGTGCGCTTAGGTGGTTGCCAGAGTGAGCCTGTTGCCAGGGGAAGAATGATACTCCTTGTATCCTTCTTTTTGGGGACAGGCAAGCGTTGAGGCACGGCACTGGTGGTCCTGGATGCTGTTCTTGCTGTCCATAGAGGTACAGATGGAGTGACTGTGGTTACCGCTACCGTTTTAATGGGACGCTTCCAGAGACCAATTGGTTTATCTGCAGACTTTGGTTTCCACAGCGAGCCAGAAACTTGAGCAAGTGGAGCATCAGAGGGGATGAAGGGGACCTTTGTTCGCTCCGCAACTGCAGCTGTTGTCTTTGACCCAGACCCTTGACCCCAGAGAAGTTTTGCGCTTGGCTTTGCAGGCTTTACGGACTGTATAACAGGTTTCGGTGCTGTCCAAAGCACTGGTGCTTTATGCATGGGAGACGTTGGCTTCCAAAGATCACCAGTGGCTTTGGGTAGAGTCAGGTCATCGGAGATACGAACAATGGCGAGTGGTGATCGTTGAGGAACTTTTGTAGTGGTCCTTGAAGCCCTCTCCTTTGACCACAATGGCTTCTTCGTCCCCTTTGCTTTCCTCTCCAAGGATATCTGGGCCAACGTTTTCGTCTTTGCATTTGCATCCCATAAACCTGTTGCCTTGGTGATTGGTTTCCACAACTGAGGGCGTTCCGGGAGTACGACCTTTTTCTTCCACATGCCCTCTGAGAATACAGGAAGCGTTGCTGTAGAGTGATCCTTCTTTGAGCGGAAAGATTCAAGTGGTAGGTCAGCGAAAATTGGAGTTTCTGTATTATCCTTCTGCCAGAGTGTCTTAGTAGGGACATTCTTAACAACGACTAGGGCAGCGTCTGTTGTTCCCCATAGACCAATCTTCGGCACCTCAGAAACCATCTCCAACGGTTCGCTGGTTAGTGCCATTTTCCACAGTCCTTCAGGCGGAGCCGAGAACGCTTTGGGAGTAAACTCTCTGCGAGATCGAGAAGACTCAAGAGAAAGGTCGGCGAAAATAGGCGTGGTGGTGACATTATCCTTTCCCCACAAATGCGTGGTTGCGACAGTAGGAACCGCCCCGGCGGTGATAGTCATATCAGTGGTGCTACTATTAACATTATTATCGGCTGCCCATAGCCTCTGTGGGATTTCTGCTTTGCGCCATAGCTTCGGTTTTTCTAGAGTAGTATTGCGTGATTTCACCCAAAGTGATCCCTCCATGGGATTTATGGTAGATTTGTGGTTCCTGGTGGTTGTAGAGGTAGACCTGCGAATAGACTCAACTGACAGGTTTTGAAAGATTGACTGTCGTTTTTGTTTTATCCCGGAAAAACACCAAAGATACGATTTTTTCTCCGGTAAGGTAACTTGGTTGATTACGGTTAGGGTGCTGTACTTATCAATGTTGCCCTCGTTTTTCGTTTGTCGCCATAGTCCACGCGGACGGGATTCACTCGTTTTATCAGCCGTCCACATTGGGCCACCTACACGTGCCAAGAAAAGCGGGGGAGGAATATTCGATGCTGCTCGCTTATTCGATCGTGATGGAACTACAGGGATTATCATTACTGGTGCCGGAAATATCGGTGCTAGGGGTTTGTCACTTTTATTCTTTTGCCAGAGTGCGCAAGTCCTCGGAGTAACTAATGTCCTTTCCCGAGGAATCGTGTCTGTAGTGAGTAGTCTCTCTTTTGCCTGTTTTGTCGTGACGGTTAGATGCCACAGCCCATCATGATGGACATGATGGACACCATCTTCTGTTTCGGCAGAGATAAAGGACTTTAGTTGATCGGATTTCACGGCGGCGAATGATCTAGTGGTGTCTGTTGTCAATATTTGCTGTTTCACCGCACCTCGATCCTTGCCAATGACAGTGTGTCTATGCCATAAAGGAACTTTTTTCTCCAGCTTGGCATGTATTCCGGCCGAGTTCCACAGACCATCCTGAGGAGCTTGCTTCATCCCGGTGCGAGGTGTTGATCCTCCGGGTAAAAGCGACGGAGCCCCTGCGGCCCAGAGATTGCCTTGCAGGGGCGGCATCAAATTGGCAGCTCCAGTCGACTTCCTTCGTTGAGTTACTGCTGCGACTGCAATGGTTTCCCGGCAAATTGTGAATCCTATTCTGGGTGCTTTGGGGGGGAATGCCGTCCAAAGTACGGCAACAGGCGTCATCAGATTTGCAGGAGATGGAGAAGAAGCAGGAGATGGATTGGCCCATAAACCGGGTGATACTGAAGCGACATCGTCTTTCTCCTGCAGCTCAGCAGTTTTAGTTTTGGGCAATTCGCCGATATATTCAACCTTTTTTGTCCAAAGCCGGCCAGCAAATTTTGGTCGGGTATGTACCGGTCGACTCCACAGCGCGCGCGATTCTAATATGGCCATTATTGCTTTTCTCTCATTTCTTTTTCTTCCATCGACAGTTGCTAATTTCAAGGTGAGATTTCTTCTTGGGACAGTTTGCATATTACTATCGGCGCTCCAAAGGTGCCGCCTTCCAAGATTGTATGCGCCCTGTGGCCACAGACCACTTTGCCCATTTGCTTGTTTCCAGAGTGATTGCTTGGCATTAAAATTGCTCCAAAGCTCACGAGATTCCAAAGTTGCTAGATTGATGGGGCTGCGTTGTTTGACCTGGCGAATCGACAAATTTTCTGGGGGCGTTAATTCGGTGTTAGAAGGCCATAACCCAACAGATTTGCTCTTAACCACCTGTTCATTGGGCCATAATCCTGTTTTCTTGGGTGATGGGACCCATAATTCTGCTTTTATTACTGATTCTCTGCTCCAGAGTCGCGACGATTCTATTTGCAAGCCGGTAATGATTATGCGGGCATTGTGGAGACTCTGGATCGCTGTGCTCGTAAGTGGGCGTGCAGACGGCCACAGAGCCCTTGTTTGCGCATGTTGAGGTCTTCCGTGCGGCCAGAGTTCAGATCCAGTCACTGGAGCGGACCAGAGGCGTGGAGGTAATGCTGGTACTGAGCCCCAAAGCCCTCCGGGGAGTGATATAACTGTGCTTTTGGTTGGGTTAAGAGACTTCGTTGTATGCGAAACGCGTGGGAGGGGGAGCGGGGAAGGGAGGGGATGGGCTAATGGCCAAAGATAGCTAGGCATAGCTACATACGGAGCTTTTTCAGGTGCAGTCCAAAATAGACTTGTGAGCGTTTCCGTATTCTGCTCGACGATAGTTGGCTTGGCCGCAACAGTTGCTGCTTTCCACATTCCCTTTGCATCAACAGGCTCAAGTTGGACATCACTATAGGACCATAACCCCTCCGACTCAAGTTTCTCAAGTTCAGCTGTCATAAGCCGTGAACGTTTCGAGGCAGCTTTTGCAAGAATATAATCTAGTGTCGAAGCGGAAGGCCAAAGGAAAGAGGCAACTTTCTCACGCCCTCCGTGAGGCCAGAGCCCGGTCGATCTTTCTGGGGGTGACCACAGCCCGATCGCTTCTTTGGCAAAGGTCCATAGTTGATTGGATTCGAGAACAGGGAGTTCAGTTGTGACGATGCGAGCTCGGATAGCTGGTAAAGATGATAGTAACATGGGAAGTTCAGGTGCATTGGGCCATAAGTGCCCAGAAGCAACGGGAGCAACATGCTGTCTCTTAATCCAAAGCATAAGCTCCTGTTTCTGGGGTCTTATAGAGTTTCCTCCAGAGCCAGCTGGCTCCCAAAGTGTGGTAACTCTGCTTCTGCCATTCTTGCAAGAGGCAGTAGCTACCCAGAGCGAAGATGACTGGAGGCGAGTGAGGCGAGTGATCGCGAGTGATCGAGATCTCCTTGTAACCTCAATTTTCTTGGCGACTGGGGCAGAAGGCCAGAGGTAACTGCGAACTGCAGCTCCTTCTCCGTAGGGCCAGAGATACCTAGTGCTAGCAGTGCTAGTTAACCAAAGTGTTGGCATCGCCGGTTGTTCAACATATCCCCACAGTCTGTTCGAAGTAAGGCTTGGCAAGAATGTTTGTTGAGGAGCCTTTCTACGGAGTGAAGGGATGTTTTCGATGTATAACTGGGTACTCTGGACTTGTTGTTCATGTGTTTGATTCCACAGTAACGACGGTTGAATAATGGTTGGAGGACTGGGTTGATGTAACCAGAGGTGGTTGCAGGCCGTATTCTCGCGCTCTTTGTGCACCATAATATCTGTCTTTGGAGGAAGAGGTGGAAGAGGCAGGAGCATCTTGTTTGCATATCTCACAATAACAGAGTCTATAGCCGTGTCTGCATCCCTCAAATATATTGGAGCAGCGGCACTGTCAACTGAATGGGACTTTGTATGAGCCCCCCAAAGCTTCTTAAGTTTTCCGAGTAAACCAGTTGTCTCGACTACACACTTGATTAGATGAGGATATTAATTGAGATTGAGACGAGTTAGTACCTGTCACTACTTCCTCCACAAATGTAACTCTTTTAAGCTTGAGTAAGTGGCTTCTAGTATGCCCGGATGGGGCGGCGATGATACTTTTTGGCTTTTGTTCCCTCGGGCTTCTCCACAAACCTAGACTGGGTTGAATTTGAGGGTCGTAGGCCTTTACCCAGAGGCTTGTGGTAGCTTTTGTGATGGGTGCTGTTGAGATACGGCGTCTTGGGCGAAGGTGTAACGATGCAGGGAGTGCTAATGGGGACTTTGACAGGAACATAGGGTTTGACCATAGCTGGCTACCTACGGGAGGGGGGCCTCCTTGGATGGGGCGGGTGTTCCAAAGAAAAGAAATTGGAGGTGACCTTGCACTTCGAGAGAATGATTCCGAAGTAACGGAGTATATAAAGTCAGAATGAGAAATAATGCTGGTGGAGCGTGTACTTGGACAATACACCGTAGGTTCAAGAAGCTGAATTTCACTGTCGTCCCCGAATGTCTCTTCATATTCTGCGTAGTGCTCGAGACCCTCATTTTCTTCTATGGTAAAGTTTAAATTATCATTTCCGTAACATGATTCCGTGTGGATCTCGCTGTGATTTGTACCATATGGCGACTCATCCCCGGAATCATACGCCTCGGTATCTGAGTTTGAAACTATCGAAATTGGTGTATTCTGACTTTCGAGGATAGAGGTCGGTCTGGCCAGAACCGCACCAGGGTTCATTAACGGTGCTTGAACAAGGTAACGCATCTGAGCATGCCACGCACTCGGCTGAGCATCTGAGCGAACAGACTCGGTGTCAACAGTACTCAATCGCCTGTTGATCAAAATACCCTCATTATTCTTTCGCAATGATGAGCGGCATTCTGAAATGTCTCGGGATAACCGGGGAGCTCTCTGCTCTGTAGCGCCCTCGATTGATCCCATTGAGTTTCTTTCCAGTGTCTTATGCATTCCCATCCATTCCTGTTCCTGCTGTCCCATTTCCATCTCCAGCCGGGCTAACAGAGAGTTTCTACCGTCGGATGCGTAACTCACACGGGAGTCATCCTTCTTGTTTACTGGAAGCCTATTCATAAGATCTTCAAGAGGAGCGGTATGTTGAATTCCAGCGAAAATTGTTAGCCGTGCCTCCACCGACTGCTGTTGAGAGATACATTTCTGCTGTACCAAGAACCCTATCGGAGATGGTGGCGGCTTCCTCTTGGTCCCGTATTTCCGCCTGCTCACCGAGAAGGTAGGGATACTGTCCCCAAGGTGAAAATGGATGGGGATGGGAGTGGCGTTTGTTAAAACTTCGGTGTTTTCTTGAACCTTAGCATCAAGCTTTTGTTCAGTGGCCGTGATTTTATCATAACTTCCTTCCTCCATTCCCGAAATTAAAATCGCATCATCGAGGTAGCAACCTTCTTCGCTATCAGTGAAGAAATCTTCATATGACTCGTCTTCTGTGGAATAGCCCTCTCCTCCGCTTGCGATCATCTCATCCGCTTCACTTTGAGTCTGTTCATCAGATACAGATTCCATATTAGCCGCTTCCGGGTCTTGGTCGCCTCCATCCTCTGAGTCAGAATCGATTTCAATGTCTGTGAACGCATCGTCCTCTATTTGAAAGAGAGGGGACACTGTCAAGGCGATCAGACTCTTGCGCTTATGGTTCCCGTCCGAGATAGCTGCGGCTATTCTCGGGGTTATGTCGTCTGACATGTCGTATGCAATTGAAGGGAGGGGTTCAATGATACTTTCAGCATATATGGGCTTATCATTGGCAGCAGATACGCTTTCAGCCCACGCTTTCGCGGTCTCATAAGCAACAAAACCAGCTCTTTGATCATTGATGGTCGGGCTCATCAAGCGCTTCTCTGACTTTTCAGGAATTGCCGGTTTGGGGCTGGGGATTGACTGAGTGATTTCAACTTTACTAGCAGCTGTGATCTCTTGGATTATTTCTGGAGATAAAATGTTCGGAATGGTGATGGTTATAGGCGGCGGGGCGCCTTTCCTGGTAGTGGCTCTAGGAGGAGGGATAGGAAACATAATTTCTCTTGCCCGCTTTTTTTCTGTACCTATCCTTTGGGTTGGAACTTCGGGTAATGGCTTTAAATCAACTTGTTGAAGTTCCGATTCCCTCCGAATGTTTGACTGCCTTTTGTTGTATTGCATTTGTGCCGCCAGATCAGAGTCTCTATTCGGAGGGAAAATCCCCCTCTCCGCAATATTCTTCACGCTCCTAGGTCTATCCATAACCGGCGACGCATCCATGAATGGTGGTGAGGAGACAACAGAATCATTCGAGCTCTTAGCCGGTAAGAGACCTGGAAGGCGCTCAGCAACAGACGAAGGACTCCTCCTAACTGCTCCTGTTTTAGATCCCGAGTATCTGGAGGTTGTTGAAGCAATATCCGTCTTCCCCATTATCGACTTTACCAACGCTGGGTCATCATACACAATTTCATTGAGAAACATGACCCTCGAATCATCTTCCAACAAATCGATCTTTGAAATTCTTGGGGGTGCAGCTAGAGTATAAGGTGCATGAGAAATTGTCGTATATCGCGTGGTATCATCGTCCTCGGTCCCAAGGCTACCCATACTATATCTCGTTCCCCAGTCCGATCCCCCTTCTGCCGCTGCGAATTCAGAGCGTCGTAGACTGGATGAGCTTGCTGGTCCACCCCCCTCCCTTTTGACGGCAGATACCCTAAACGCAGCAGCTCCTGACGGAAGCTGCGGTAGCAAGGGTTTCCTCTTGACGCTTGTTGAATTTTCAGTGCTTAAACGGTCTGTCGCCGATTTCGGCATAATGACTGTCCCAGCATTGGAGTTTTTCTGTTCCTGCTCTCTCTCAAACACGGCGTCGATACGTTGTCGTTCCGCCTCTGCTGCTGTCTTTAAACTTACTGTCCTCATCTTTCCAAAAGAATTACTTTTTGGAATTCCAGAGATTCGTTCTACAGCGTCAAATGAACTGTTTGTCTCTCTTAAACCCATTGTATTTGATACGCTATGTTTTGCACCATGAGGTGGCGCAATACTAGGTCTTCTGTTTTCTGGCATAGCCTTCACAGGCTTAGGTCTTGTAATGTTCTCCGCATTATTGGCCTCTAGTGACCATGGAATGGCAGTACCAGGATGAACTATCGGCGCGCCGATGATAGACCGGAACATCATACTTGTTCGTGCATCATTAAAGTTTTTATTGATACCCACTGCGTGAGACGGGAATCTATTGATTTTGTTGGACTCAATATCTCCAGGGTTGAAGTTGGGTGAGGTGATAGACTGCCCTGCTCTTGAAATGTTGGGTGGCGAGGAGCCGAATCGACCAAGTTTCCGATTATATGATTCGTTAGATCTATAGATAGGGACAGAGAATACAATAGAAGGGAAGCACCCGAGGACACCTATATGATAGGTTCAAGGTTAATTTTATCCTCTTTATATATCCATATGTCTAGAATATAGGTTATATTCTTACCAAGAGCTAAGGAGAGAGTTATGATATAGGGGATCATCCTAACAAAAATGCTCTCTCCCACATTCATCAAATATGGAAAGCTTCCCTAACATTGTTGAATTCAATTAGCCTGGCCTCTTTTAAAATAAGATCTTCCCAACAACCTTGCACTTACAATTGTCCACCCAATAAAACTCAGTACGATCAGGAAGAGCCCATAGCCCTGACTCTTCCCGTCCACCTTCCCGCCCCTCCCTTGATCTGCGAAAAGTGACCAAATCGCAACAATCCTAAAAAGTAAAAAGCTCCAACATAGCCCATCAAAGGTCACATTGACAGTTCCTGTTGCCAAGTGCATCGGCTGTGGGAAGCAAACGGGCATAAATGTCCATCCCGTAAAACCAACAATTATTCCACCCAGTAGTACCCGTAGCCCAAGGACCACTACCCAGCATATTTTTTCAGTTGTATTGTCCGTCTCGTCACACACCTTCCAAACAACAAGTGCAAGTACGGATATCCGAGCGGCTTGGTCAAAAAGGAGAGTAAATCGAACTATAACGCTGCAGGATGCATCTTCAAGAAGTAACAAAGTAGCAAACTGAAACACAGAATATATTGAAACGCATAAAAGAAATGAAAGAAGGACCAGCCTTCGGCGGTGGAGAAACAATGTCTTTATATGGCCATTTATGGCTGTAAAGAAGGCGGCTTGGGAGGCATGTAGGAGAAGCCCTCTATAAATATTTTTCGTCAGCATACTTCTAAGTACTAGATCAATTATTGTAGATGCATATCAAGTGGATCAGTTACAGTCCAAAAGTGGTTGACAATACGCCCGCAGCTTCCATGATGCCTATTTGTTGTTATCGTGTTTTCTCCAATAAGTTACTGAATTTTAGTCACTGATAGTCAGCTTAAAGTATATTAGATGAGCGATCGATCACTCCTTATTGTTAATATTCACAATTTATTAAAAACTTCTTCTCGGTAGAATGTAGTGTGAATTAATCGAGCCAGTCGTTTATTGGTCGTATGTGTTGACTCTAGCAACGACGTCAAGAAAAGAAATCAGAATAAAGAACGGAAGTCGAAAGGAAGAATGAAGAGAAGGAACGAGATAACAACGGGGTATTGATAGTTATTGCACTTACTGTCCTTACTAGCAACCTAGAATGGCAAGCTCATGAATAACAATAAGCGCCCAAGGCTTTTTTTCTACCCGGAGTAAGCAAAAATCATTGGCCAACTTGACGAAAGCGGTAACAGGTAACAAACTCAACTGCAAGGCGGTCCCTTGATCCAACTGATGTAGGTACTCAATCCACTTAACTACGGCGCGTTGGGCCCGTATTGTCTATTTGCAGTGGAGCCTTCTAAAGAGAAGAGAAAAACAAAAGCAGATGATTAATCAAGAAAAATTGTAGCTACTTACCAAATGAAAGACCTGGAGTTACAAATTAAAACGTAAAGTATATGAATGCAGCAGAGAACTAGCCTGCGCAAGATAAGAATGGAGAATCGTAGTATGACTTGCCTGTCACCGTTGGAACGCGTGAACGGGGAAAGAAAGAGAGAGGGGAAGGGAACAAAGTGCGGCATGGGCCACCTACCATTTGAACTGATTTTTGGGGTCATTTGGATATATATCGGAATGACAGATGGAAACGTCAAAGTATAACTGTACGACATCGGTGTACCTTGCAAAACGAGAAAGAGGAGAACTTGGTACGTGGGAGTAGATCAGGAGTGATGCTGTATATGTGAGACAGTATCTATGGAGTCGATGCAAAAAATGAAGTTTGCAAACCCAGTATATAAGGTGTGTGGCCGCTATTCCTCAACGTCAGGAGTGTAAAGGATGGGATTGTTTTCCCGGCAAGAAAATATGCAAGACACGTAATCCATGCGTGAAACCAAATCTTCACAGTCAGAACGAAGATAAAATGCAGACTCTGTGCAGCAGCAGCAGCTGTAGTTAGTGCCTCGCCTTTTGAAGATTCATCACGCAGGTACCTCGAGCCGAGGAAGCCCTGGAGACTGGAAGCGCCGACACTGATGGATTCAGCCCAGTTGGACATCGGGTAATGTGCATGTGCCCACGCGACGTTTCACCTAGTGTCCGAACCCCGTTTCAACAACCCAGACAGAAACTGATGGTGCAAAGAAGAAACCGCACCGTTATCCGAGGATCCCGCAACTGTCCACTTTTTTGGTCTGATAAGCATTACTATTAAGCTTAAATACTTCGTAGTAGATGTCCTTGGCCTCATATACGCAACGCAGAAAATGAGAAATCCCATTGTTAACTGATTTGCCAAGACATTTCTTTTCGGTGGAAGTAATCTCAAACATGGATAAATGCATAAGGTACATGTGCTTGTATGTGCACGATAGAGATCTAACGACCACGCGAACCTCCTTGGGCTAAGTACACATACAATGTACATCTTGATTTTTACCTCCAAGGGCCCTCCCTACTCCGATAGCTACAATGTAAGTATGTACATATATATAGTGGCCTACTTCGGTGCGTGGTCTTAATTACTCCGGTGTTTACGGCCAGTTAGCCACTTGGCATAATCTAAATCGCTTTCCTAAAGCATTGAAGATAGATCATCTTACCTCTAGCAATGTGATCGCTATAAATCTGTATCTATCATTAAAATATCTGCCTGGGTGCGTGTTGGGTAGAAAAGGAGCGAAGTGAAGATGTCAATCTTGAACTTTAGGCCGAGATTCCTCGCTCATATGTATTTATAGTAGGTAGATAAGCCGGAAGTGATGAAGATAAAGAAGGGTGGGGAATGGGTCAAGGCTGAGACTGAGAATACCCCGCTAAGTTAAAGGCCAGCCAGCTACATATATGTACATACATGTAAGGATGGAAAGACGTGATCACGGAACCACGTTTTCTCAGTTAGCAAGCTGGCGAGTGATGAGTCATGACTATGTGCATGACATAAGGCCCAACCAGTACTGGTATGTACCTTATGAATATATCCGATTTCCTACACATATTTTTTATTCCCTCCCCGCCGAGATTTTGTGCTCTTGACGTTAAAGGCTGAGATAAATTCATTGTCTCATTGAATTATTGGTTGCAGTCAGTACGATTGGGGGGTGAAGTTTTATAGGCCTAAAATTTAAAACACATAATCTTATTTGATGATAATCTCGATCTTACCAGTCGATTGCAGAATTTGATGACCGAGCTGTTTAAGTATCACCGATCCAACCATCCCATCATCGAACTCAATGTATGTAGATGTGCATATACTACATACATGTAGCATGAATTTGTAACTTTGTGTTCTACGTCGTACAAGCATACCGTGCCACTAATTAAAACATTCCATGTATGTTTCTATGCATACATGTACTTGTATATATACATACCTACATCTAGTCGTGCAAAACCTAAGATTCGGTTTTAATTAAGCGTGTCCGGAATTCTAAAAAAAGGCCTCCAGTTGATATGATTAAGTAGGTACAGTGCATGTATTCCTCGATAAGCCCATATCAAAAAGCCAATCCATGATATGGAATCGAATCTAGGTATGGGCACTAGGTAATTAATATGCATGTACCTGTCAATAGAATCGTACGGGTGGCTTCGCCCATTGGGCGATAGTATGACTGTGCATAGATTGATAGTGACCGGGTGGGGGTTTCACATGGGACATTTCGAGAAATGGAAGATTTGGCCAGATCGGGTTCCAGTCAAATGCTTCGAGATGCGCTTGATGCAAGATTCCGCTACTATCACGACATTGATTACAAGGGTTCACTAGGCTCCTACTATAGTACGTCAATAACCGCGACCTTTGCGAGTGAGATCACTCAGATCAGTAGTTTGGATTAATCTCAGCAATCTATATAATAGGCAGATTTAATCTCTCTTGAAAATCTCATTGTACGTACCGCATGAACCCCCAAACTAGGCGTAGAGTAAGCTCCGTACATGCCGTTCTCTTGGCACCAATCAAGGGCTCGTGACACGCTGGGTTCTTCCCTTATCGGACGATTCCACCGATATCTGCAGGGCCCATTAACACCTTGTTGGCTACACATCAAAGATGTCGCGCGCAGCAGGGACAAAAAGAACCTGGAGGGCGCAAATGACTGGCAATCCCCGCAATCTACAGTCGCATATACTCTACCTGTACCTACAAGTGGTTGTGCATAGAAGGGATCCTGGGTAACTTGAGAGGTTGATAAGCAGTGCTCTCCCCTCTTCCCTCCTGTTCGTCCACAACAACTCTTCCTCTCATACTACTTCGAATTTTGCTCATTCTCCATATCCTCGCCATAGAAATAAAATGGGCAACTCAAGTTCCAAATCTCGTTCTGCCACCTATCCTAACCCCGAAAAACCCAAGTTACATTCAAGGCTCAGCGACCTCACACTAAACGATCAAGAGATTGATACAGAGCCTTCGCTTTCAGTGCGGATAGAAAGTGCGGTCAAGTGGGAGGAGCGACTCCTTTCAGACCCCAAGGTAGGCATCCCTTAATATCCTCCTGTGATAAACCATGCTTACGCCGTTACGCCTCTCTAGAATCGGCTTGCTCTTGCCGCTCTCAGTACACATGCAGCCACATCGATTCTCCAAAACCCATCCATTCTCTTAAGCGATACACACATATTCAGTGATAAGATTGAGCTAGAGGGGACACCAGTCACAAATCAACGTTCGTCCGGTAGATGCTGGTTGTTTGCTTCGACCAATGTCTTTCGTATTGGATTGATCAAGAAGTATAAACTCTCAGGCTTTGAGCTTTCACAGAGCTACTTATTCTTCTGGGACAAACTCGAGAAGGCAAACTTCTTCCTCGAGCGTGAGTTTATATTCATTTAGGGCCCCGTAACTTTATTACTAATTAAAATATTTATGTAGAGGTTATCGATACTCTTGATGAACCGCTTGATGGTAGACTCATGCAGTACTTGTTGACAAGCCCTGTTGGCGACGGTGGCCAGTGGGACATGGTGGTCAACTTGGTCGAAAAATATGGCTTAGTCCCTCAAGCGTTGTATCCCGATTCTTTCAATGCCAAAGCAACGGCCCGTATTAACTGGCTTATAACTGCAAAATTGCGTGAGGCAACATTGGTTCTGTAAGTGCAAATACTTTGTTCTTTCTGCGGTGCAAGACTAATATTTGTACAGCCGTGATATCGTCGGCTCCTCGGCCGCTGGCACTAAAAAGTCTGACGAGCTCCAAGCCTATAAATCTAAGATTGTCCAACAAGTCTACGGAATCCTCGTTCTCGCACTTGGCGCCCCACCAAAGCCAGAAGATACGTTTACATGGACCTACTATGAAAAGGACGGGAAGTGCAATACCCTTACGACCACCCCAATCGCTTTCTACAAAGACAATATGGGTGCCTGCGCTATGGGAGCTTCTGGAATGTTGAATACCGTCAGTGGGGTTCTCAGCAGCAGTGACAAAGGTATTGGCGAGCGTTTCTCCCTTGTCAACGATCCGAGGAACCCTTATAATAGACTCATGACCGTTGAGCGCCTTGGAAACATTGTTGGCGCTCGAGGTGTGACATATGTCAATGTTGATATGGATGTCATGAAGGCCGCCTGTATTGCCATGATCAAGTCCCAGCGCCCTGTCTTTTTTGGCTGTGATGTCGGAAAGTTCTCGGACACCCAAAAAGGCATTTTGGACACAAACCTTTTCGATTACGAGCTTGGATTCAACGTCACGTTGGGTATGAACAAAGCCCAACGCCTCCTCACCCACGAGTCTTCTATGACCCATGCCATGACCCTCACTGGTGTGCATCTCGTCGATGGCAAGCCCGTGAAATGGCGCATCGAAAACTCTTGGGGTGCAGACTCTGGTGAGAAGGGCTACTTAGTCATGAGCGATGATTGGATGACTGAGTACTGCTACCAAGCTGTGGTGGATCCCGCATTTGTTAGTAAGGAGATTCTCGATGTACTCAAACAGGATCCAATTGTGTTGCCGATCTGGGATCCAATGGGAAGTCTTGCTTAGAGCGAGGTATAGTGGTGTTGCGAGGATGTGGATAGAGTTCATTCTGTCACTGTGTTTTTATTCTTAATGATGTACGTTTCTTAATGATGTACGTTGGAAGCGGGATATCGGTTTTCTTTTTCCTCTTGTTCTGTTATTTTTTCTCTGATCTGGAAACGGTGAGATCTTCATGTAAACTAATTAATGAGTGATTCCAACTGGCGAACATCCGTGTCTAGGTTTCGAAATAACGTGGCGTTTAAAGCTCTGTGTTACCATGACACTGTGTCATCTTGTGACTGAGTGATCTTTCATAGCTCTGATAAGAGCATATGCCACTCTAGATAGGTGTCGAT
The DNA here is from genome assembly GCA_024713855.1 of Morchella sp. 2016-41. NCBI lineage: Eukaryota > Fungi > Ascomycota > Pezizomycetes > Pezizales > Morchellaceae > Morchella > Morchella sp. 2016-41. The sequence continues at coordinate 1,189,034 of JAMGZD010000005.1, forward strand.
TAGAGTCCTTCCACATCTTCTTTGTATACGTCACCTATTCTACATTCCTCTCCTGATAAGCAAACATCGAGGGGGAAAATTGGGAGTGCTCCTATCATCTCAAAATGCTAAAACGCCGCAACACCATTTCATCACCCAACCCCGCTACTACGGCCATCCGCCGTAATGGCCGAATCCATCGGTCGAAGACCGTTTCTCATGCAACCTCAACATTGACAAAATTGGAAATAATGGCACCTGAAGAAAGGAACCAACAGGCTGTTGCTGCCGCAAAACGTGCGTATGACGATGACATACAGCGTCGCCGATCTCAGATTGTCAGGTTCGAGACTCCCGTTAGCAGTAGCGAAAACCCTGAAGATACTAAGTATCCTCAAGCCACTACAAATTCGAATTCAAAGAGGAAGACTATCAGGCTTGTTAATGAGGATGAAAACGGCGATATCTCTACTGATTATGATCTTCCCGAACCTTGTGATACGAAAGGAAAGGGAAGATCTAGTTTATATGAAAACATAGAACAACGATTCACACCCCATGGTCGCCGTTCAATGAATTTCACAACTTCGGATACCGACGATTATCTAGGCAATTACCAGTCATCGAATCCATCCTCATATAAAAGACTCCAGAAAACACGAAGCATGTTTAGTGTTGGTCAAATGTTCTCAAAAGATTCGTCACAGGATGAGTATTCATCTCCCGTTGTATATTCATCTGAGCGCTCCCCCGATAGTATGTCGAGTAAGAATAGGAGAAAATCAACATCTTTCTTGCGTGGAGGGACAGATTTCATGCCTGAGTCGGTAAGGAGGCAGTTAGAAGAGGAGAAATATACACAAAAGGGACGTAAATCTTTTTATCTGTCTGCGTCTAAGAGATTTGGAACATTTCCAGAAACGGTACGCGGAAAAAAAAAGGACATGGAGGAGTCGGTATCTCTTTCAGTACGGAAGGCAGTTGGTGAAAAAGCGAGGAAAATGTCGGCCTCTTTTTTTGGGACTATGCGGAGAGCAATGGGGAAAAAGGTCAAGCTTGAACCATCATTTCCCGAACAACATGTCACATCGACTCGGCAACACTTCCGAGATTATGTCAGTCCTTCAGAGCTGCACGAGGATACCATGGACATCCCTGAGCCGAATAATCTTACGATCCGTCCAGCTGTTATCTCAAGGGCACCAACATTCAGACATGTTCCGTCATGTGAAATGCTCCATTCCGTCGCAGGTTCTTTGGGGGAGGCAACCCCGCCAATAAAAATACAGCCACCGCATAGAATTTCATCTACGACTACAGATGGTAAGTCCACATGGAATGCAACATTAGGGGCTTCATTGAAGAAGAAGCGGCTCTCTATAATAGACGAAAATATGCCAAATAGGATCAAGGACAATATTTATTCACCACCTTCAGTTGGAGAACAGCAGGTGCGAAAGAGCTACGAAGCAAAGAGAGTTTATTCTGCATTGATGAGGCGTCTGGATCGCGGCTCGCCGAATGCAAGGAGGGAGGAAGCCGAGTATGTTCATGGCCCTGGGTATAACGGACCTGGGTACTATATGGCACCTGGGTTAGCTTTGAGGCCAGAAGAAGAAAATATGTTTGAGAGGCCCTACACAGCCGCATCTACTAATACTGTAGTAACTGCTATTAGAAAGAATAGTGGGAAGCGAATGCACGACTCGAATGGCGGGGGTGGGGTCCCACCACCTGTGCCTGCGCGGCTATTGTCTTATCAACAAGGAGAGAGTAGCAGGAGTAATACAAAGGAGTGGGTTGTTAGTACCCCTGTACATGAAGAAATGCGACATATGAGCGTGGATTTACAGCTTTCTGGGCTGGCTAAGCAAGTTTCAGGTCTGGCTATCAAGTCTGAGAAAGATTCTGGGTCGCCAGTAGATGTCCCTATTACCCCCCAGAATACAGCAAGAAGGCTGCGTGTAACCAGGTCTGCATCGACGTTTTTTCCATACTCGAGCTCAGTTGATGAACTCGTGAGGGAGTCGACTCCAAGCCCTTACCGCAAGGCGGCGGGGATTATGGACACCGATAGCAGATCAAGTGCCTACACAGACATTACTGTAATGCCTAAACTTTCAAACGAGAATACACCACCACCCCAGATGGCAGCGCTAATACAGGGGCAGAGTGAATACACCTACCGTGGGGTGACCATCTCGCCTCTTGCGCAAAAAATGAAGATCAGGAGCGGCCTCAAGATCAAAGATTATAATCCTAATTGGAATCATAGAAGCACTCTCGCCAGCAACGAGAACGGCAGCGCCCCGAGGAACACTCCCAGAAACACAGTTAGTAGCATTGGTATGAACGAGAACTACACCAGCAGCAAATTTAACAACGAAAATGAGAATAGAAAAAGGAAATCCAAGGCTCTTCTCAGGTCTGGTAGTCAGGGGCATGGAATACCACCTGCGGTCTACAGGCCCCGTAGTGTACTATCCCAAATGTCTACGGTGGACATTGAGAATGCGGTCAATACGCAATTTGGGCCTGTCGTTGGTGGAGAGGGGATGGGCTGGAAGGGTAAATCAAAGGAAACGATTGTGGAGGAGAGGATCTTTATGGAAAGGCGGATGGAAAGTCACTCGGCATTTATTTGAGTGATGGGCTTGTGCAATTTTGAAAAGTCAAATTTGCGAAACGGTTATTCTGATGTTTTTATTATTATTAACGCATAGTATGCTTTGTGGTTTACCCAAGTCTCACATTGAGATTGTTGAAGTGTTCGATGGGCACTACATACTTGTAGTTAGACTTTTCATAAGATGAAATAGCAATATTGTAATCACAGATTATCACCCGGCCCCCGCCACCAACCATGGAAGCTACAAAAGGGGGGAAAGAGAGCTATCAAAGAATAGCAATCATAGACCCTTTGTTCTTCCCTTCATTTACTACACTCTTCGCTTTACGCCCTCCACTAGTTAACGCAGTCTCGATCAGGATTTACTTCATACCCAGAGACCTATCAAGACCAAGCCGCCATAACAACTACAGTCGCACCTTGCTATGCCGGATACCAAGAATTGGACAATTTCATATGGGATAGCATTGATTTTTTCGTACAGGACAGTAAGGGACCCAGGTATTGAGTTCCGGCATATCGAGTTGCGGTTTTATATCAGAGCCAGAGGTAGACGCATGTGCCACCTACACCCGCCCCGCAGACGCTCATAAAACCAAAATAATTCAACGCCGCTAAGAGATGTGAAAATTATTTCACGCCAAGAAATACGAGGAAGGTTGAGGTTGGTTATGATAGCTTGATTTGACTGTGTGCAGCCACGCCCCGTAAATTATCATGCACTTGCACAAAGCCCGTTGAACCAATTGAAGGCCACCTGTTATTGATGTTTAAACATTTGTTGGATCATAATATGTATCAAGCCAACCACTGATCTGTCAGCCCTTGATTTGCTGGCACTGGTTTGGTTGCGAGCCTACCAGTCACAACCAATCACTCGCTCTACCAACCACCTTGATACTCCACCAATCATTGCCGATGCCATTGAAAAAATAACACCACCGTCAACAACAACAAACATGAAAATATTAAGGTTCGGAAAAAATAAGTCCCTTCGACCAGAGTCGAACTGGTGACCAACCGGTAAGCAAGCAATTACAGCCGGGTGTGATACCAACTACACCACAAAGGGATAGCAGATGTTTCAGACTAAACAATTTTGTTCACATATTTACAGTAGCCGCAAATACACATCAATAAAAACAGAGATCATCTCCTCCGCGAGAGGTAACTGAAGATCGAGTAAAACCCATTTACTTACATACTTTCGCGTCCACATACAATAGAGTTCATATACCACTTTACCCGAGCATGCCCATGACGCCGATCTAGTATTTTTAACCTTATGTAAGTCTAAATATCTTAGGCATGTGATGTCGCATTAGCGTGATTTCCCCAGATTTGGCAGGCAAAACAACACACGATGCCGGATATGTCGGGTAGCCGGGGGCGAAGAATGAAGGATGGTTGCACAAGGGCGGTGCCTATTCGAGAGTGTAATATAGAGTACCTAGAGGAACTCGTATCGATATCGGCTGTAGTGTTGAGTTAAGGGTCAGAAATTGAACTGAGAGGGAAGCAGGCGTTCTTTGTTCCCGTTGAGTCTTGATGCAGGTACAGGCAGTTCTGATGATCTACCTAGCACAATTGAAACTCGACACAATTGGCGACGTCATGATGTTATCCGGCATTATCGGGTCCTTCAAACTCCAACCCCGACCAACCGACTTATCCTATTCTCATTCTCAAATTGTCCCGCTGAAAATATTTCTGAAATGCGGACTCTGAAGTTATTCTGGGTAGGGCATACCTTTGTCCCATCTGATACTGGCATTGGATGGATTGTCATGCTTACAGCTTGTATGTACATGAATCTGAACTCATCGACCTTTCTTTAGGCATTTACACTTGAAGGGAGGGCCATAGCCAATCGCACATCTATTTCCCCATCAGGAACTCGCTCGCTGGTTGTCCCGGGCAACGGGCACACCCAGATTTGGTGATGGTATCAACAACACAGCAGCAGTAGTGAAGTAGGAGTTTCGCCCAAGAGCTGCTGTCATCCGTCCAACCTCCTGCCAAAGAGCTGGCCACCAGATGGTTGTCCCTGCAGGCGGCCTCCCGTGTATTTATGTATTTGCCTTTTTTTCTTTCCACGACCTATATTGCTACTCTCTTTCATCCTCTTTGACTACCTCTCCAAGATCACACAAACTCGACTTGCCCAGAGTTTCTGTTGTAGTGTCTGTTCTCCGAGTAAGTGCCCCCCCCCCCCCCCTCCTACCTAATACATATAATTATGCGACTATTCCTTACCAGCCCCTCCCCCGCCCCCATATATCCTTCTCACTTGCTGACTCTATTCGTGCCAGCTACAACCTAAATCTATAGCCACTGACCTCCCCACCATCCCAGTGTATAGTAGGTAGGAGTAAGAACAACAAAGCAAGGAGTCTCTCTCACTGTAAACACTCAGTCCCCCTCCCCCTCCCCTCCCCCCACTACCTGCACGGCCCACGTCGCCAATAAGAAATTGCGTGGCCGGGCTACATTGGACAAAACAAAACTTTTGAAGCGCATACATACTCCACTACAACCATGCAGCGTAGCTTTTCGTTCCAGGGCGAAGACGATGTCCCCGAATATCGTGACCGCACTCACCCACTTCTTCCTCCCACCTCATTGAACCAAAAGCGCGCCCCCAGGTACAGCGATGACGAACAGCGACAGCCGTTGAATAGTCTTCAGTATACCACGCCAATACCTCAGCAGCAGCAGCAGCAGCAACAGCAGCAACAGCAACAGTCAAGATATAATCAACACGCCCAGAGCGGGCATGCAAGATACGATTCAACCTCTAGTAATAGTTCGTCGGATTCTAGTTTCACAGACTCGTCTGTTAGCCGTGCGCCAAGGACTGCAAACGTTACGAACTACCAACGAGAATCGATGGGGAATAACGCTCCACGTAGACCAATCGCTGCCGCCGCCGCTGCTGGTGGAGGTGGAAACATAGGTGAGACGAGACCAAGTCCAGGTATAAGCGTCATTACTCAGACACGAGGCTCACGTGCACCTTCCATGAAACTTTATTAACAATCGTGTCCAGTAGGTGCATATCGAGAAGAAGACGACCAGTGGAGAAGAGGAGGCTCTTCGAATTTTATGGAGCCGGACGACCAGCATTATACGTCTCCGTCACCAGATACCTATAACCAGTATGGGCAGGGATACTCTGTGCCCCCCGTATCGCAAATTAATACTCCCCTGATCCCCGAGAATCGGTTCACAAGCCCATCATCCCCGCCCTCAGCCTACAATCAGCCTCCTCCTCCTCTGCATCACGGAAAAATCAGAGGATCATTACCACCCACCCCACTCCAAGGATATAGGCCTGGATCAGTACCAGACCGTCCAGTCCTTAACGACCCTGTTGGTGGCCACTATACTGATAATCCGTACAAGCGATATAGTACCACGTGGGATCCGCAACTTTCAGCAAGCCAGGTTCAGATTGATGGCACAGCGAAAGATGCGGAAACTTTCGTATTTAGCGATGATGAAGAACAGGCAGCGTATAATAATGGCGGTTATATTGCAGCTGCAGCTGCAGGAACAGGGGGCGCAGCCGCTGCAGGGTTGGGTGCTGGAAAAAGTGCAAACACACCACCGAGAAGTCGTGGAGGTGGGGGCGCGTTGCTGGGTGGTGCAGTTGGTGCAGGTATGATGAGCGGTATGTATATAATATGATCAACCATCCCCACTATTTCCCCCCTCCTTTCATCCCGCACTTATTCCAGTCGCTGATCATGGAACCTGCAACGACTACAGAAAAGGCGCCTTCCTCAGAATGGATGCAGAAACAGGCGCACCAACGGAAGAAGTCACGATGGATCTGGGGGATCGTAATATTAGTGATCATTCTTGCGGCAGCTGGCGGTACTGCAGCTGGTGTCATACTAAGAAATAAGAACAAGGGCTCCAGTGGCGCAACAACAAGTAGTGCAGGTAGCACCAGCGGAGGGAGTGGGTTAAGCGCAGACGAAGACGTCAAGCAAAATGGCGACCTCAATAAAGATTCAAAAGAGATCATTGCGCTCATGAATAATCCCAACCTCAAGAAAGCATTCCATGGGATGGATTATACCCCGCTGAACTCGCAGTATCCAGCCTGTAAGCTACCCGTCATATCTCATCACTCATATACCATCACTCGTACTCACTAACCCGTACAGGTATCGATAACCCACCAACCCAAAACAACATCACACGCGATGTCGCTGCCATGTCGCTCCTTACAGACAAGCTCCGTCTCTACGGGACTGACTGCAACCAAACTGAGATGGTCCTTCACGCCATCGATGTTCTTGGCATCTCTATGAAGATTTGGCTCGGTGTCTGGCTAGACTCCAATGCTACTACCAATTCCCGTCAGCTCAACCATCTCTATACCCTTCTCGCAAACTACGACGCAGACCGCTTCGAGGGCGTCGCTGTAGGCAATGAAGTCCTGTTCCGCGAGGATTTGACAGAAACGCAACTGTTCGGAACAATCGCCGATGTGCGTGCCAACCTTACCGCGCTCTCCATCGATCTTCCCGTAGGTACCTCCGACCTAGGGTCGAATTGGAAATCTACTATGGTCCCATATGTCGATGTGTTAATGGCAAACGTTCACCCCTTCTTCGCGGGTGTGACGGTTGAGACAGCAGCGAATTGGACGTACACGTTCTTTCAAGAGAATGATGTGATTTTGACGGCTGGTGTTACGCCCGCACCGAGGGTCATGATCAGTGAGGTTGGCTGGCCGAGTGGTGGTGGTAAAGATCGTGGGAGTGTGGCGGGTATCGACGAGATGAATCTGTTTATGGAAGATTTCTTGTGTACAGAGAACAAAAGGAAGACGGAATATTTCTGGTGAGTATTTTTCTCTTTATCAATGGATGGTGAGGAGGAGGATTAACAGAAGAAATAGGTTTTCGGCATTTGATGAGCCCTGGAAAGTGGTGTACAATGAGCCTGGAAGGGAGTGGGAGGATAAATGGGGCCTGATGGATGTAAACCGGAATTTGAAAGATGGGTTGAAAATTCCAGACTGCTTGGTGACTTAATTTAGATTGGACTAGACTTGATGGATCTATTGTCGGATTTCTTTGCAAAAACCGGCGCCCCGATATATGGGGGGGGGGGGGCGGTATTATTTGATTATTTCTCTTTTCTCTTTTTTCTTTTCTTTTTGGATTTCACCGGTGTTTTGTCATTTATTTATCTTTTGCTCATTCCACCTTGGGGAGGTTATCTAGGCTATGTTTATGATGATGTTAGTTTACGATATGTATGATGTGCGATGATGATATGGAAGGAAAAGGGAAAAGACAAAAGGTGGATAAGGTTGGTTGTGAGTGTGAGTGTGAGTATGAATGAGTATGGACGTGAAATGAGAGGAAGGAAGATGAAGAGGTGAGAGTGCGGTAATGAACGGTACTGTATACTGTATCTTTGGATAAATATATATACATAATCGGCTACGTATCTCTACTGGATTGTAGCATCTATTATCGGTAGAAATAGATATATCTATAACAGTTGTCCGTGATCGCAACTGTACGATTAAGAAGGCCTTATTTAAAACCCTCCCACAGGTCAGAGTAAAGTGCCAAGGCTGAGTGATATCACATGATGTAGGTTTGCGTTAATTCTGTCACTGTACTGCTTGTGGAGTAGCCAGTAAATAATAGTAAGAATCAAAGTGATGTTTAAACTAAGGTCAACACATGTATTCTACCCGCATCGCATCGGCCTGTCAAATCTCCGGATTCAACACTGATATTGTCATTAGGGATCGAATACTTTGACTTGAATTAAAATTTAAGTGAATTTTATATACTAGGCGAGTCAAAGCACACACCCCTCTTACTCCAAGCAGACCTATGATTAGTACACTTTCCAGACGGCCAGCTGCACCATACCCATAGGCCAGCGAATTTTAACCATGCACCCTACCTTTCCTTTAAGACATGAAAATCAAATACATTTGTGCATGCTAGACTAGTTATTATACCCCGAACATAGCCTGGTTTACAAAGAAGTTAACGTAAATATCACGAGTGATTATTCGTGACGCCAATAGCTAGCCACAAGCTTTTTTTTTTTTAGTTTAACTCATACTCGCATGCAGATTGTAGTCTATGAGGCGTACTATTCTCTCTAAGCTTCACTTGGAGGGTTTGATCTATGATTGGACCTAATGGAATACCCCAACCGAGCACTTAAGCCCGCCACCTTTACTTAGTCACACTCCTCCGCATTTTTCTCTACATGTCCCATTTGGGCGCCGGGACTCTAGCCACAGGTTCAATTACGACTACCTTTATTCAATGTCCCCAACGAACTATATCGGCCCTCACAAGAATCCGTGGTAATATAGATTCAGGCCCAGTCGGCTTTTCTATGTTTGGTCTGGAGAGGAAAGAGATTGGGGATGTCGGAGTAGCTATAATTAAGCTGGCATACATATATAAACCCTTTTTTGGCGGACGTTTATTTGGTAGGAAATGACTGAGCGGAGTGAGTGGTCAATATATCAATACTATATAAGCACTACAGCGTATGTGCTCTGCGGCTCGTATTTCCTCATACAGCAAAACCTATTATAATTCCACCCTCTCGAGATTCCGTCCCTGCCAATTGCAAGCTTCCAGTAAATACCACTCGCTAAATTCCATCCCTACCATAATTCCAGCAAAAGCCAGCCACCACGGGGGTGGAATTATGATAGGTTTTTTTTGCTGTACATACTTCTCTGCAGCTCTGCCTAATATTCGCCCCAAAATATATAGGGTTTAATTTAAGTAGGGTCGTATCCGGCCCTCCTGCTAACTTCCATCTTTCCAGACCAGGGTTTAGGGTCGACCTTAAACCAATTATATTAAGTGTCCTTGATGTGAATCCGTGTTTAAATAAGATGTATTTGGCTCGAAATTTACAGAGAAACTGAGCTCAGTGTAACCATTGTCATAACATATAACCAGCGACCTACCAACCAACCAAGAAATCGAGTGTAGTGCAACAAAGTCACGATAATGCGAGGCTCTTAAGTTGATTCCCCAATTATCAGGGCATATTCTATTACCAGCTTCTTATTCCCAAGTATATCTCCCACCAACAGCGCCCTGGGAAACCCGATACATATTGCACCAGGAAGCTCTATGCATGCAATAATATATCAAATAAGAAAGAAAAAGAAAGAAAATACATAAGGAAACTCGATAAACCCTTACCATAGACTACGGTCTGCATGTAATTAGTGAGTTAAACAAGAAAATCGACAAACCCTAACCCTGAAGCTTGTACAGGAGAGGGAGCCTACTACCTTCGTGGTTTTCTTGGTACTTTGTTGTGGGTTGATATTTGCTGTGAGTATCTCTCTATCTACAAGGTGTATATATATACACAAGTGGTTTTCGGCTTTCGGCCGGTACTACACGTATATCAATCAGTCCAATATACAGGCAAGCCCCCTCGACCACTCCTGGCAGGTAAAGTCCATCACTATATCTACACTGACCAATCTTTTCTGATATCCTCTATATATCAGTGAATAGGTCAAAAACGTCTCCAGTTCAAGCTGCATGTATATCCCTTTAACAGCCTCTAAATTCGACTACTAACCGCTTCCCAGAACCAGTAGAAACCCTATTAACAATCTAACACCACTCAGCACAATACCCTATGTTAATATCTAACACAACATGTTTCAAGTGAAACAAACCTCTTTCAATATTAATGAGCCAATCAGAAGACTATAAAGGTACATTGCATATGCAGGTTATAGTTATATACCGTAAACCCGCAGATCTAGAGGTGGCAGATATCTAGAGACAACCAGCAGGACACCATGACCAACCACAATATCCATGCCTACAAGAGATGAAAAGATGCCCTCCAGACGAGATAACAAGGGCTAGCGACATTTTCCATCCTTACTATGGCCCTTTGAATGATTTAAAGCGTCCAAAAGTTATGTACCCCAGGGTGCCGGAAAGTGATGCAACGGCTTGGGATTGGGTGAGGCCTTATAATTATGTAGTGAATTCGCACCCACCTTAGTTCCTTCTACTTAAATGCGATCGATGAAATTTCTATACTCTTTACTTTATATTATCGCATGTGATTGATTGAAATTTGAAATCGTGAGTGGTAAATTGAATCGTTGCATCATTTCCGGCACCCCGGGGTATGTACCTTTTTTTTTTTTTAATCATTAATTCGATTTCTGTTTCCTGGGTATGTACCTACATGTACGGGTAATAAGTCATCAGACGGAACGCCACTAAAATACGCGTTTGCAGGCAAAACTGTGCATGTGGCTATGCCGTCCGATGACTTGTTACCCACCGCTGTGCATACATGCACACAG